>OX393555.1:67265811-67877899 GCA_947650365.1 Chamaelirium japonicum | reverse complement strand
TAGTGACAGCAATATTTGCACGCAATATATTTTCAACTTAAAATTTGCTGTGGAAGTGTCAAAAAATAACATAAATGTGGCTCGAGGCCTCATTGCCATAAACAATCAGTTCCATCCGATGGTTTGAACAATTTATTAACATGGATCCAAAGGGCAACTACAGCTTACACCGACAAATAGAAAAGTACAGCAAACTCAAGCTCAAAAATGCCATCCATTAGCACGCCAAAACCTTCGCGAATTGGCATCAACGCGTGCATCTTTGACTTTTAGAAAGAGCTTGTATGCAGTCTCAACTTTATCCATCTCCAACAACCTGTTGTTCAATTTGCTAGAAACAATCTTTCCAAGACAAAAGCCTCTTCGCAATGACTCCTCCACAACAAGCACAGCATTGTCAACTTGCCCTATATTGCAAAGCCCATTGACTATATGCTCGTAAACTTCCTTGTCAGAAGTATAGCCACTTTCTTGCATCTCCTTCCAAACCTTAAGCATCATCCCACATTTGCCAAATCTTGAAAGCCTCATAAGCAATAGTTTATAAGCTTTCATAGATATCCTACATCCTACTTTCCTACTCTTTTTATAAATCATCAAAGCAGCATGAGGAGGTCCAAAGCTACACAAAGGCTCGATGAAAGTAGTAATCATCCCGGTACTAGGGAGAATTCCTTGACCTAGCATAACATCAAACAGTTCAAGGGCATCGGCGACTCTTCGAACTTTCAGAAGGGCACTGATCAACATGTTGAACGTCTCGATATCCGGCAGACAATTCTTTTCATACATATCCTTGTGGTATTTCATGGATTTATCTAAATCTCCTGCTAAAATGAGATTCAAAATTATCGCATTGTAAGTCGTCGTATCGGGCACACAACCCTTCTCTTCCATCGTATCGAAGACCTCAACAGCAGCATTGATCTGGCCGGCTCTTCCGAATGCCTCGATAAGGTGACTATATGTGAGTCGATCAAAGACCAATCCATCGTCCTTCATTGCCGTCCGATAACTCTCTACTTTGCTGATCCTACCGAGCTTCGCCCATCCACTGATAATTCCATTATACGTTGTATTATCAAAAGGTATATTTCCTCTCATCGAATTAAGCAATGAGTTTGCAGCCCTAACATGAGACCGTCGGCACAGACATTGTAGCAGTATATTGAAAGACTCGGAATCGCATACGGATCCAATCTCTTCCAATCTTTTGAAAAATTGAACTGCTTTGGAAACCCGACGAGTTCTCACGAAGCTGTCCATTAGGATCTCGATCGTCTCCGAATCGGGTTGCACCCCATCGTTCTTCATTCGCATCGAGATCTCTTCCATAAAGGTCAAGAATTTCCTTCTTCCTAGCGCCTTGAGTAGCACATTATAGGTTTCGAGACATTTCAACACTCTCGGCTGCTCCACTGCCCAACCGAAGAAGGCGATCATCGCCGCTCCACCTAAATTGCCGCTATTCAGCACGTCTGCAAAGATTTGCGGCGTCAGATCGACGCCGGTTGCGGAGAGGGCGGATTCGAGGGCGGATCGGCCTCTGAGCTTCTGAAGGAAGACCCCACGCAGCTTCTCGTCGGGGGAGAGGAGGCCATCGGAGACACGGGCTGCTGCCGTGGGATTCGGAACTGGTTTCTCGGCGAAAACGCGAGGGATCGGAGGGTTAGGGGCGGTGGGGAGGAGATCGGAGAGCTCTTGGAGGACGAATCGTTCGGGAATCGCTGTGTTCTGCTTGGGATCTGAGGGTTCCGAGAGGTCTCGGAGGAGATCGATGGTGAGGAAACGAGGGGAGGAGAGGGGGAGGAGGTACCTGAGCCCCTGATGAGGGAGGAGAAATCCCAGAGATCTCAGGGTTCGAAACACCATGGGAGAGGATAGAGCAGAGATAGCCGTCTCGTCTCGTGAAGGTAGCGGTTCCCGATCCCAATGCAATCATTCGACCACCGCCGTCGGAATTTAGACCACCGCCGCCGATTGTCAGACCACCGACGGACCGTCTCCTCTGATCATTGCGGGTGGCAATGGGTCGTGTCGGGTCGGGTTCGGGTCGTGTCCAAAACCCCTAGACCCGGACCCGATCCGTTTAACTAATCGTGTCTAGATCCTAAACCCATACCCGACCCATTTATAAACGGGTAGACCCAATAAGACCCGTTTACCACACGGGTTTATCCAGCGACCCGATCCGACTAGACCCGACCTAACTCGATAGACCCGCTGATATTATATAATACAGTATCGGATTGCGGGTAGACACGATCAGTTGAATTTTAAACAGGTCTTCCCGGGTCTATCGTGTCCAGACCCTAAACCCAAACCCGACCCGTTTATTAAACGGGTCTATCGTGTTGACCCGTTTACGACCCGAACCCGTTTAGCCCTGACCCAGACCCGCTAACTTCGTGTCGGGTCCGAAATTGCCAGCCCTATTGGGCTGCCACTGATCACCATCGGACTACCGCATGACTACAGCCGATCACCAAACCAATGCCTAATTTCGAATAAATATATCCATTCTAATTCATTCGAACGAAATAGATCTAAATTGTTAGTTTCGTGCGAACTTAATCCGAATGTCATTTATACGAAACTAGCAATTTCGTACGAATGTAGTCATTATAATTCATTCGTACGAAAATATATCTAAATTGCTAGTTTCTTGCTTACGAAACCATCATCTTTGATCGTCGTTCATCAGTCACCAGATCATTCGGTTCCGATCACCAAACCGTTGCTAATATTTTTAACTTTTTTTTTATAAACTTGCCAAGAGTTACGTCAAACCTTATTTCAAACCAAATAAAGTAAGGTGTTCATATACTAAAGTATTTTTATACTTCAGTAATCTGGATACCTCATCCATTACACATATGTGCAAAACCGCCTTTTCCTTTGCTAGGCACTCCAACCACCTCCTTTGTAAGGGGTGTTTGTTTCGATATAAGTCTCTAGGAAGTGGTCAAAGTGGCGTAATTGGTTAACTGCAGGCTGCAGCCGTTTGTTTTGATGTAAAAACCTCTCGAACTCCGAAGTCCCACTTCCAATCAACCTGCAAAAGGATGATTTTTGGGCTTCTCAGACTTCGGCTTATTTTGGTCTGAAGTCAGACTTCGGCTTATCTTCTATGATTTTTATTTTTCATATAATTTGCTTGATTGCCAATATATGTTGCTTTGTATTTGATGCAATATTATTCTTATTCTTTATAGAATAATAGAAGATAATTTACCAATATTTTATTTTATTTTTTTAGTGAGAAATTACACTACTGATACAGAGAGGTTTAAGTTGGGTATGCATACCATAATACATTTTGCATGAATTATAATCACAACCCACTTCCAAAATCACAGACCTCTTAAAGTCTATCACCATGCAAAAGATCACACACTGGTTAAGTTCTACATTGAGACCCAACATGGACTTAATTGATTAACGACACCTTATCGCCGTTGGGTCCTCCTTACCCAATCGAGAATATGATGACAATCTTCATGCTTGACGAAAAGCCTGTTTTTAGTCCGATAAGACCTCAGTTCATATGTTTCCCGCCGGTCAGTGGCATCTTTCTTCATCTTGAGTGATCCAGGCACCGACAATTTCCCGGTCTGGTCATTGCAAGCATCGCAAAGGAAGTCGATCACGCTCTCCAAAGGTTGAGAGGCATCGAGCCAGTGATAAATAAGCTCGTTGCGGAACCACGTCATTTGCCTCTTCGCGAAATTCCTCGATGCTTTCTGAAAATCATACAAGAATGCAAAAAAAGATTCCGGACAACTCGCACCCCCTTCTTGCCTACACCCTAGCAGGTACTCCATAGCTTGTCTATATCCGATCGCTCGAGTTGCCGAGTTCATATTTGGTCGAAGACCTACATCGAGAAGCCACGAGGCTTCGGAAAGAATCCCTTCGGTATCCATGAGCATCTCTTCGCACCTCAAATCGATCGACCTGTATAGATCCACTCGCGGGCTCGAAAGGAACACGCAAACAAAATCATACTCAAGATCCTTTGCAGGGATCCCTTCGATATTATTCGTATCAGATATGACATCAACAGAGGAGTCAGATGATTTCGATTCCAGATTCTCTCGGAAAGAATCATACGGCACACGAAATGCAGAAGGGGGTGCTCCGCTAGACCTGATGATCTCAAGGCTACGCCTTAACCGATACCAATCATTGCAAGGCACATAACGAGCTTTCGGGTCCCCGGCCTTCACCACGAAATCAACGGCCGCATCCCACTGCCCACTCTTCTGCAAGTGAATGAGCTCCGAGCATACTTCCGATGTAACCTCCGTCGATGCCTTTGGGACACTGGGCTTCCCATATACATACCACCGCAGATACAGACCCGTCCCACCCGCAACGATAGGTATCCGGCCATTTTCGAGAACATCTCGTGTGGCTCTCCTTGCATCCTCAAAGAACTGCCCGGCCGAATACTCATCCGATGGGTGCAAGATGTCAAGCAAGTGATGACGCACATCCTTCCTGTCCGAGACCGAAGGCTTGGCCGATCCAATGTCGAGCCCACGGTAGACCTGCACTGAGTCGGCGCTGATGATTTCTCCGTCGAGCCTCTTTGCCAGCTCCAATGCAAGCCTGCTCTTTCCGGCTCCGGTTGGACCGGAGATCACGATGACCTTACTCTTCTTATTTGGACCGGGGATCGAACAGGTGGTAGTTGACATGTTCCTTTTGGAATGGGAGGATGCGGATCTCCGCAGACAGGACGAGAGAAGGGGTAGGTCCATGCTCAATGCGCGCCTCATGCCCTGTGCCGGTGACCCAACTCTCACGCTGATCAGATGAGCATCTGGAACAAATCATCGGTAAAATCAATTCATGACAGGGTGCTGACTTAACATGCAGTAGAGAAACGAACTAGTTTTTTGAGAAATTATTAAAGGGTAGTTGCATATTGAGTAGCCCAATGATCAAAGATACGAAATCATGGAGAGAAACGGGTGAGCAGGTCCAGAGTTTCTTTTGGACAATTTATCAAACAGTTGGTGTGCAGAACTCATACCTATCCGTTGGATCATTTCCGCTGCTGCGTTGGTTTCTCGGAGCGCGCACGCCGGTAACTGCATTCAACCAGAACTCTGTCGCGATGAAATTTAAAGAATCGGCACGGAGCGATGCGGGGTTTGATGCCGCCAAGCAACCATGGACCAGCGTGTAATTTTTTTACGAGCAGTCTTGGCAACGGAAAGTTGGCAAAGCGAGGGCACCTCTTTTCGATTCAAAATCATTGGGCATGCGGGGTATCAGTCCGATAAAAAATTTCAGCACATCCTGCGTACCATACAGCCGCAGGGCCCACTGCAACTCAAAAACAAATCCCGCTCCCGCGCTCCATGAGAAGCAGAAACGGAACCATCAAACTTTAATTTAAGTGCACCAATAGGAGGTGGGAGACATATAACCATGATAATATATAGGACAAATTACAAAAACCTCCCATGAACTATAAACCAAGCTTCGATCATATTGGTCCCTCAACTTTTTATTGAACAATTTGATACCTGAAAATATGCTCCATTTGCATTTAGCCCCCTCTGTCAACTTTTATTTCAAAAATACCCATATCCTAGAAAGCATAATTAAATATTTAAAAATATTTTTGAATCTTATTGAAAATTGATAAGGGTATTTTCGAGATAAAAAGTTGACGAAATGGGCTAAATGTAGACGGAGCATAGTTCAGGGAGCAAATTGTACAAAAAAAAAATTTTGAGGGACCAACATGAAATGAGGTGTATAGTTCAGGGGAGATTTTTGTAATTTGCCCTAATAGAAAACAATAGAGAAGGGACCTCTTGGATGGGAAAACTGGCTTGCACGAACCAATTTAGAACTTTCTGACTATACCTAGTAATTCCACGCACTGGTTTAATTTAAGTGATGCGTAGACTTTTTAGAGTTGGATTTTGGATGCGGAACTCTAATTGATCTTAACTAGGTAGCTATAAAGTTTAAAATCCCTCGAGTGTGATATGAGGGTTTATGGCGCCAAACAAGCGATGTCGTCGAGCTATCGGATGCAATATATCATCTAAGCTGCCTCACCTTGGTGGCTGTGGGATTGCTTAAAGAGAAAGAGACGATAACAAATAGCTTGGAGATTGCATATAAGGGGACTAGTTGCTCCAACCCTACGCACATGGTCTCTGATCTTAGCGATGTTGGGAGATGGGCCCACCTTGATTCGGATCAGATGGACATCCCTAAAGAAGGCTGATTCAGTGTGGAGGCAACCGCCTATCAGAGGAAAAGTGTGGATTGATGAGGATTCCCCCCAGTGAGAGATCTCTATCCCTTTACACTTTGGAGGATACCGCCCTCATCCAGGTCTTAGAGGATTATGGATTTACCTTCTCTGGTTCGGGGGCACTGAGAATACGCTTGCGCACATTCATGACTTGGAGAAATCGAGAGTTTCTCGAGATGCCTAAGGTTTTAGAGGACCCATCTTGGGCTCGTGCCTAACCTTGGTGGGTCTTCTCTGCTTTGTCAAGCCTGGTTTGCGACACCCGAGTTTTGGGTGTGGGAGGAGAATTTAAAGTTTTCTTTGTTTTCTTCAAGTGAGAATCTATCTTTGTTTTTTTGGATTCGTACCTGGTGTTCTTGTACTCGTTATTTTAATAAATTGGTTGGGGGTAATTGCACAAGAGCATCTCCAATGGGCTCTTTACAATCCGCTACTTTGCTGGATCTGACGTGTGGGAATAGAATGATCGACTCCAACGGGCTCCTCACAAGTTCGCTGAATATATTATTTCGTTGCACTAGTTGACACATCGAGCGAGCGAAACCTCCTCGCTAGCTGTGGACCCAACCCCCATGCCACGCTGACATGCCACACCGAGCGATTTTTTTTTTGGTAATTACTATATAAAAAGAGGCTACAAAATACCAACAAAAAAACTGGTACCCAAAACACGTTAAACCCAAAAAGCCCCTAACCCGGGTCATGTACAAGTCTTTGGTAGCACCAGAAGCCCTTTTCTCGTCCAGTTGCTTCAACGACAACACAAGGGAGATTGCTCCAGAAGAGACCCGGCTGAGTGGACGTCCTTCCCAGGTTGGTGAGAATGTCGGTTGGTCCATTGGCTTCCCGATAGATGTGGGACCAATGCACCGAGGGAGAGGAAGAGGCCATCCATTGGCAATCCTCGATAATGGAGTCAAAAGGTCGATGGACTCCGAGTTGTTGTATGATGTGAAGAGAATCACCTTCAATCCATAGCGAGACCTGTGCAAAAAGAAAAATAGAGACAAACTGCAGGCCCAAAAAAAGAGTCATTTTTTCAGCATAGTCAACTGCAGGGCATAAAATCGGGTACACAGCACCAAAAATCACATTACCACGCCAGTCTCGAAGGAGAAATCCACTCCCTGCTGTACCAGAAACAGCATCAAACGGCCCATCAAAATTAAATTTAAACTCTCCCGGGAAGGGAGGAACCCAATGCACCAAGATAGCAATAGTCGGTCTTAGTGGTGTGGAAGGACCACCAGCCACAAGTAATTCCCGATACAAAGAAGGGTTGCGAGTAGCTACTAAAATAGGGTTTTCATAGATGCCCTGAAAGATAGCCATGTTACGAGATTTTCATATTTGCTAGAAGGCTTGAAGCAGCAGAGTAGGCGGGAATTTGCGTAGCCTAGGTAGGGAATTGTCCCCTCCTTGTAGAACTAGCAATAAATCTCCAACAATTGAGACATGCATTCCCTGGGGAATATTTGCTCGTGTGTTAAACCCCACCCCAAATAGCTATGGCATGAGGGCCGTCACACAGGGCATGATTTATGTCTTTCACAGGCTCAAAACACCTATTGTAGCCCAAAGGTAGACTCAGACTCCTATGAACCAAAATATGGTTGGAAGACAAATTGCCATGCAACAGTTTCCAGCCGAAACTCTGAGCCTGAGACAATAGGTAATTTCCATAGCAGCAGTCATGGGTTGTAGGAACCTACCATCCCCGGTTGCTTAGGCTAGGATAGATGGCCTTGTAGGCAATCGACGGGGTCATCATCGTCCGACCAAAATTTTCCCACATGAAAGGGTTGTTCGGTGGTTGGGACAAGATAGGAATCAAAACAATTCTATTGTACCAAAATGGAGGAAAAAGTTGGGTTAACAAATCAAGATTCTAGGCCACACTCTCCTGAGTGATGTGGAACAAATTGGAAATAAAGGTGTAAAGCTCGTACATCCTTGAGCCAAAACATAAAGGAAGTCTATTAAAAAGGGTGGTAGAAGCCCACGGGACCTCCCAAGGATTGTAGTCTGCTGACTCCCAAACAACAGATATACAGTTAGTCCGGAGAAAAGGAATACCACATTTAATAGCACGCCACGCCCAAGAAATAAAAGTATGTATTGGCCAGTGCCAAGGGGTGGGTATATGCCCATATTTAGCAATACAAAAAGTTCTCCAGGTCGAATGAGTGGGGGTGAGAAGATCAAAGCCCCTCTTAACCATAAGCGCAAGACGAGTTTGCCACAATGATCGGATGCCCAAACCACCCTCCCGAATTGAGATACAAACATTGTCCCAATCCAACAAATGAATACCAATCGAGGAATGAGAGGAGGCCCAAAAAAACATTCTCAGCTCCGTATTGGTTTGATCCAAAATATTGTTAGGGACCCACCTATGAGCTAGAGTGTAAACCAGTAACGAAAACATGACATATTTAATTAAAAGTAAACAACCAGAAAAGGACAGATGCGAGGCCTTCCAACCCGCCAATTTAGAAAAGAATTTTGAAGCGAGGCTCCCCAAGCCTCTAGTTAAAATACGTATGCCAGAGATCGGGATCCCCAAATAAGTAAAAGGTTCTGGCTGTTCCGAGAATCCGAGATAAGTCATGAAGTAGTACTTGGCAGTCAGAGTGACCCGAGGGCCAAAAATGATCGATGATTTGGAAAGGTTAAGTCGTTGCCCGAAAAGTTCTCCGTAGTTGTTAATAAGATTCATCAAGAGAGAAATTTAAGAATAAAAGGTTTGGACAAACATAATTGTATCGTCCGCATAAGCGAGCAAGGTCATAGAAGGTCCTTGAGGTGATAGATGCACACCTCTCAGGCTACCCTGATCCCTTAATGCCGTCAAATTACGATTAAGAACCTCAGAACCTAGGATAAACAAGTAAGGAGACAGGGAGTCTCCCTGCTTTAAACCACGAGCAATTTCTCTCACATTAATACCCTCCCAACAGTACAAAAGATTGACCGTTGGGGTAAAAAAATCAAAATAATTAAAATAAAATCAAAACAAAACCCTAAAAAAATATTAAAAGAAGGAACGTAGGGAGTGGACCTTGGAGCCAGTTGGAGATGCTTCCAAAAACTGACTTCCACATTTATATAAAAGCCCAAATGGTTCTATAGAGATATAGAAAGACCTAAGGGCATCTCCAGCCCTTACTTAAATCGTTACTCGGATTTGAATCTGTGTAAAATCGCCTAAAAAACAACGTCAAACCCTTTACTCAAAATTGTACCAAACTGAGTTTGACTCAAAATTTTCACCAAATAAGGGGAGACTCAAATCCCATATCAAATTCTAACGGCCATCTCCTAGGGCCTTTGTATTTACATATATGCCATCTAATATTGAGTTTTACTTAAAATTGAGTTAAAAAACTTGAGTAAAAGGGCTGAAGTGCTTGTATCAGATTGAGTTTTACTCAAATCTAAGTAAGGACTGGAGTACTCATTATCATATTAAGTTATTACTCAGACTTGAGTAAAAATTTGAGTAGGTACTTCTGGCAGGGTGTTTCTCCTCTTACTCTTCCTCCGTCCCACTAGCAGAAGAGTTAGTACTGCTCCGTGGACTGCATACATTTGCTAGTCATTATCCTCACCACCCTGTCTGGATTAAAGGTGTTTCATTTTTGGTAATTCATCGACTTTCAACCCTCTCTCCATCCGATATGATTATCAGAGAATGTCACACACTTTTGCGGTGTCTCCTAAGTGCTAGGTGGTCACACATTTTCATGGAAGCTAATGGGGCAGCTGATTGGTTGGCGAGGCATGGTTATCAATAGACTGGGGGTTCAGGTTTTCCAGCATGATATTCCTCTTCCACTTATGGCCATAACCATCTAGGATGCTATGTTGATGTATTACCTGTTAGGATTGATGTGTTCTAAGCTTGTAAAACTTTATGTTTTGGTCTAATAAAGATTGATAGTTATTAATATATGAGATGCATATAGGTGCGTAACATAGTTACGTGTTCTTTTGAGAACAGAGAGCCATGGTTATATGGTAGTCCACTGAGTTGAAGACTGAGTGGATTGGTCCCATATAACCTAAATAAGTTCGCAGCTATGATCAGGTTGGTCGCCTCATCATGTTAAGCTGTTGGCGATGACAGTTCATGGGATGTCTTCACCATGGTCATCACCAGGCACAGTGTCTGTGGCTGAACGGAACTAACACGGTGTACAGATCAGTGAGCAGACACTGGTACACTAAGCCGTGTTTCTGCTTAGGGTAAAACGGTCCTAAACCCTGAGGAACCACGACTGATGGACTAACCAGTTGCGTGGTGCTTTGGCGCACCAATGTGTGAGGGTCCATATGAAGTGATCCAAAACCACGGTGTACTGGGTTACCCGGCTGGCGTTGCATTAGCGTGTCACTCCTGCAGGCCATCCACACCCCTGATGGGAGGTGCGTTCCTTGGTGTGACTTACACTGTACCAAACCCAGGCCTGGTGGTCATCAGTTTGACTGTTGACCGGGTTCGATTACTCGACGGGGTAATCAGAGGTACGATGTATAGGTCAACCTGGAAGGAACCAAGTCATATGATCATTCGAGTCTGACGGTAGTCTTCACCGCTCGAAGTGAATCATGGCATCAAGTGGAGGGACAGCGGGTTTACCACTACTAAGCGGAGAGCAGGGGTATGATGGAGAACATAGTAAGTCTGGGTGAATTGGAGTGCAGCCTGCGTCGCACTCTGGGTGGCTACGCAGGTTAACTCGAGCTCAGAGGATCGATGGTACACTCGGGTAGTGTGTCGATCGAGCTTGAGTTGGAAGCCATGAACCCCGGTCCCTGATGGTTCCATCTTATCAACATTATGTACGGTTCTTGAACCGTCTCCTCGGAACACCATAAGCATGAGGAAGAAAGAAGTATACACTCCGTGTGTGCTTGGCACTAGAGCACGGTAGATGCGTAACTACATACGAGTACTAAGGGTTGAGCCCGAGACTAGTGCAGAGTCGTATGTAGTAATCCCTAGCCATAAGTGAACTTCGCTGCATAGGTGCGAAGCACCGGGGTATGTTGCGAGTTGACTAGTTGACTTTGCTAGAGGCACCCTCCGGTGGCCTCAGTTAATAGTAAGTAACTAGTAGATATCACTTAAGTAATGGCCGCTAGGTATCACACGCTAGAAATGGTCAAAATGAGGCGTCGGGGCGTTTTGGTAAAAACCTCACTCTGCCGGACCTCACTGTTGGCCGATCCTAGTGGTGGGACACCTCACTAGGGCCGGCCCTATGATGTAGGGATAAGAATCCCTCATCTATAGGGCCGGCCATATAGATAGGGATGGGGCGATAAATCGGTTAAAATCGAGCCCTAAAAAGTGGGAAAACGGATAAATACGCGGAGAGATAAAAGGGAGATAATGGAGAGATAATGAGAGGGGGTTAATATCCCCTTGGATCCTTATCCAAGGGGTGTTGGCCGGCCCTATAAAGGCACCTATGGGCACCGGCCCCATGCACCATAGAAACCGAACCCCCCTCTCTCTCATCTCTCTAGTTCTCTCCCTAATCTCTCTCCGTTTCCCGCTTGCTACTTCGTCTTCCTCGCGTGGAGTTCTGAAGAAGGAGAAGGGTCGTTCTTCGGAGGCACTCAGAGATCCGAGAGCGACGTCCGTGCATCGTGTGAGATCGGGTGAACAAGAAGGCAACATCTCCATTCGTACCGTCGGCATCTTCGCGAACGATCTTCCGTCTCCATCGACAAAGAAGACAATTCTCCGCGGTTAAAAGATCCGTACGAAAGGTATGTGTAATCTAACATGTAGATCTAGCGAGCATTATGATTTGCATCCATGCTAGTTAATCATTACGCTAGATTGCCGTTAGGGGTTTTCGATTCTCGTGCATAAACATGCACATATATGTAGATTAGTTTCTGTGAAAAATTAAATCGTGTAACGTGCACCATGAACGGTCTTTCGATCGCCAAATCGCTTCCGCTGCGAGCCTCTGACCCGGATTAGATTCCAACAATTGGTATCAGAGCCGCATT
Organism: Chamaelirium japonicum; assembly: GCA_947650365.1. Taxonomy (NCBI): domain Eukaryota; kingdom Viridiplantae; phylum Streptophyta; class Magnoliopsida; order Liliales; family Melanthiaceae; genus Chamaelirium; species Chamaelirium japonicum. The sequence continues at coordinate 67,865,583 of OX393555.1, read as the reverse complement.
AGTGGTGTGCGTTTCACGTTTTTTCATGAAACTAACATGTGTGCGCATGATGAATGCGTGAGATCATCGGGGTTCTTACGCTTAGATCATGCATATGTATAGATTGTGCTTGTTCTATTAATCATTCTTGCAGGGCGCCGCTATAAAAAATCTAGATCTATGATTTGTGCTTGCTACCGGGGGTCGGACCCCGAGATAGCAATTGTCTGGATTTGCTTTCTGTGTGTGGATATGTAATTGAGCCATAGATTGGGCGAGCGATGGGGTTTGACCATCCTCGGTTTCCCATGGTTTTTTCCTAGGTGTATTTTCTTTTCTTTCTAGGAAATTGTGTACGACCGAGCACTTGCTCGTAGCGTACTAGACTTTTTCGGTTACAGATCGAGAAGAAAGATGTGCCAAAGAAATCCACCATCGGGAGCGGAAGCGGAACCCTGGAGGATGAAGACGATCCGGCAAAGTGTTCGCAAGCGCGACGGAGGAGCCGGACCGAGGAACCTTGCGAAGAAAGCTAGAGGCCTGCGCTGTGCTAATTAGGTTCAGGGGTCGGACCCTGAACTTAATTCAGTTTTTATGGTTGCTTTCTTTAATTAGTTCTTTATGCTTCATATCGAACCCCGATGAGATAATATGATTATCAGTTTTCAGAGGGATGCCTTTCCCCTCCGGTCCAAGCGACTGTTTGAGGTTAGGATCCCGCTAGATGACGCCTATTATTTAGTTGATTTTTGATGTTAGTGGGATCCCATCACATATGGTTATGCCACCATTAGGAGAGCACCCGACTAGTCGGGTGTGCCTATTTGGCCAGCATCGAAATCAAAGATGAGATGGAGATCCATTGAACATCAATTGTTAAATCTATAAGTGAGGCGCCATGACTAGTGGGAGTCCTTTCCAGTGAGTCTGACTCTAGGATTAGCTCCAGAGCATTAGCGTGATAACCAATTTTGTAAAGCATCGATACTCTTGGAATATGTAATGTGACCCTTGAATGGAGAAATCCACTTGAGGCAGGGACTATGATATTCCGAGAGTGATTAATGCTAGGCGAAGGGTTTGAACGTTAGTAGGAGCATGGTGTGACCAGGGTCTAGTATTTAGGAGGTCGCTACCTTTGCATTTGCATAAATTCATACTCGCAAAATAACCCTCAGATTTATAAGGGATGCAAGAGAGGACTTTTATAAGATCCTCTGGCCTCCACGGCCAGTCGTTTTGTGTTTGGGTGGGGATGCATAACTTCACACCCCCTAGGGTGGGAGCTGTGTGTTTCCATGCCAAATTACTTAATGACCTCCCTGTGGATATGGCGATTACGGGGCCAGGAGAGAAGGGCTTTTCATCCCACCCTAGTGGGGGCCGCATGAACTCCCGTGTCGTAATTGCTTAGGCTCGTGGGTAAGCATCCTAAGTACATGTGAGGTATTCGTTGCGAAGACAACGGTGATCACGTGGTACTGGCCGAAAGATAACCATGGTCCATCACAGCCCTTAGTTGGCAGATTTGGATAGGGTCAAGGAAAAGGCCCGTGTAAGCGGATTGACGCTGTATGATGCCCCCTAGGGCAGGTACAGTCGATTCCGAGATCTTACATACATGGTTAATTAATCCATGGTAATGACTTCGCTTGAGGGTAGCGTCGACATATGGATATAATTAGCTTGTTTTAAAAATCCATAAAATAAGTTTTTTTGCATACTCATTATTCAATCTTTATTTTCAGATGACTAAGTTAGACCCCCTGTCCGCTATCCTAAATGACCACAAACTTACCAGTCTCAACTATGAGGACTGGAAGCGCAACCTGTACCTGGTCCTAAGGATTGGTAAACATATATCAGCCCTTAATGACCCTGAGCCAGATTTGTCAGGACCCAATGCCACAGAGGCACAGTTAAAGGCATTCACTGACTGGAAGGAATCCAATGAGATATGTAAATGCTATATAATAGCATCCTTGCAAACAACTCTGCAGAAGCAAGTCGAGGAGATGCCCGACGCTTCTGACATGATGTTGTATTTAAAGGAGATGTTTGAAGGTCACAATCGCGTTACGCGATACCTTACCATCAAGAAACTCGTCGGCACTAAGATGTCCAATGGGACGCTGGTTCGGGAACACATGATGAAAATGTTTGGGTTCCAGAACGAACTAGCTACCATGGACATTGTGCTAGAAGGCGAGGTGATGACAGACATCTTCCTCTCGTCACTGTCTGGAGCCTTTGAAGGCTTTGTCACCAACTTTAATTTGAACAAGTTGGCTATGACAAATGCAGAGCTTCTGGGAGCTCTCCAGGCAGCTGAGGATGGCTTCAAGCAGAAGGGCGAAGCACTTCACGTGCAACGCAGATCCTTCAAGAAGCCTGGTAAACCTCAGGGCAAGAAACATAAAAGGAAACCTAAGTCATTGCCTGTGCAGGACTCTACTGGAGCCTCTGGGTCTGGAGAATCAAAGAAACCGGGCACGAAGTGCTTCCGGTGTGGCCAGAAGAGTCATTGGAAGAAGGACTGCAAGAAGCCTCAGAATGCTGGTGAAGGTAATCTACAACTCTTAGTTGTTGAATCATTTCTTTCAAGTAATAGTACTTTTGCTAGTTGGATTGTGGATTCTGGATCCACTAACCATGCCTGTAACTCTCTTCAGGGGTTTCGGGAAAGCAGAAGATTGCTTGATGGAGAAGTGACCCTGAGCATGGGAACTGAGGCCGTGGCTGCTGCTGAAGCTATTGGAGATGTTAATCTTAGTTTTTCGAATAATAAGACTTTGACACTTAGAGATGTCTTTTATGTACCGTCCTTGCGACGTAACTTAATTTCTGTTTCTTCTTTAGTTAATGAAGGTTATTCAGTTTATTTTGATGCTTCTGGTGTGTCGTTTAAACTGAATGGAACTTTTATAATAAGAGGAATGGTTCAGAATCATCTCTATGTTGTAAGTCCTAAATTTGAAAAAGATAACATAATAACTTCAGCATTTAATGTTAATTCATCTAAGCGTAAGAATCCTTCGGAAAATTTAACCCACCTGTGGCACTTACGACTTGGGCATATTGCCTTAGATAGGATCCATAGAATGGTGAAGGCCGGGCTTCTGGAAACAGATCCTACGGAGATCCTTCCCACCAGTGAATCCTGCCTGGAAGGCAAAATGACCAAGAGGTCCTTTAAAGGCAAAGGAGTAAGAGCTACTGAGGTGTTAGAGTTAATCCATTCGGATGTATGTGGACCCATGAACGTCAAGGCGATAGGAGGCCATGAGTATTTCATCACATTCATTGATGATTACTCAAGATATGGTTACATTTACCTGATGCATCGGAAGTCGGAATCCTTTGACATGTTCAAAGAGTTCAGGGCTGAAGTAGAAAAGCAGACAGGTAAATATATAAAAACCCTTCGATCTGATCGAGGAGGTGAATACCTATCTGACGAGTTCCTAGGGTATTTGGTGGAGCATGGGATAAAATCCCAGTTAACTGCTCCAGGTACCCTACAACAGAATGGAGTTTCCGAGAGAAGGAATCGAACCTTGTTGGACATGGTTCGTAGCATGATGAGTTACGCCAGTTTACCAATGATCTTTTGGGGATATGTCCTACAAACAGCAGTTTATATTCTGAATCACGTTCCGTCTAAGTCAGTGCCTCTGACCCCTAGAGAACTGTGGTCAAAGCGAAAGCCATTGATACAGCATTTCAGAATATGGGGATGCCCTGCACATGTGCGAAGGGATAAGAGGGAAAAGATGGAATCTAAAACCAGAGTATGCTTATTTGTAGGGTATTCCAAGGAGACCAAAGGTGGTCTATTTTATGATCCTGAGGAAAAGAAAGTGATCGTTTCTACGAACGCCTATTTCCTAGAACAGGATTATATTGTGGACCACAAACCTACTAGTAAGGTAGTTCTGGATGAACTGCTGGGTACTAGTTCAGATAGCGCATCCAAAAGCATAGTGGGAGCTGACATTACAGATAATAATATACCAGATACTGTAGAACCTGTTAATCCTGTAACACCACCACCACCTCGTCGCAGTGGGAGAAACATCAGAGCTCCTGACAGATACTATGGAGAAACCTTATTGGTTGATCCAGAGGGTCAGGAGGATGACCCACTGAGCTACGATAAGGCAGTGGGAGCTTCTGACAGCTCTGACTGGCAAAAGGCTATGGAGGTAGAAATTGAATCAATGTCCCATAACGCAGTCTGGACTCTTGTTACACCATCATCCAATATTAAACCTATTGGGTGTAAGTGGGTGTATAAGAAGAAGAGAGGATCCGATGGTACAATAGAGACTTATAAAGCTAGATTAGTTGCCAAGGGTTACACCCAGAGAGAAGGGATCGACTTTGATGAAACCTTCTCGCCGGTAGCTATGATAAAGTCTATTCGGATCCTCCTATCCATTGCAGCCCATTATGACTGGGAGATCTGGCAAATGGATGTCAAGACAGCATTCCTTAATGGAAATTTGGAAGAAGACATTTATATGATTCAGCCACCAGGCTTTGAGTCAGAGGGTCAGGAACATCTAGTTTGCAAGTTGCAGAAGTCCATTTATGGACTAAAGCAAGCATCTAGAAGTTGGAACATCCGTTTTGATCAGGCAATCCAGTCATATGGATTTACTCAAAACGAGGATGAACCATGTGTATACAAGAGGACTGATAAGACCACAGTAGTATATTTGATACTTTACGTAGACGATATTCTGCTCATTGGAAATGATGTAGGAACATTGTCAACGGTAAAGGTCTGGTTGTCAACACAGTTCGATATGAAAGACCTAGGTGAAGCGAGTTATGTTTTGGGGATCAAGGTAACACGTGATCGCCAGAACAGGATTCTCTCGCTGTCACAGGCTGCATATATAGATAAGGTTATGGCTAGATTTGACATGCAAAACTCCAAGAAGGGTTTTGTGCCATTTAGACATGGCGTAAAACTGTCTAAGGATCAATGTCCTAAGACACCTGAGGAGAGAGCAGAAATGCAGAAGATACCTTATGCTTCGGCATTAGGTAGTCTAATGTATGCTATGCATTGTACAAGGCCTGATATCTGTTTCGCAGTAGGAATGATGGGTCGGTTTCAGTCGAATCCGGGTCCAGATCACTAGACAGCTGTGAAGTGTATACTCAAGTACCTTCGTAGAACAAGGGACTATGAGTTGGTTTACACTGGACAAGAACTGACGCCGATTGGATATACAGATTCTGACTTTATGTCAGATTTGGAATCCAGAAAGTCGACATCAGGTTTTGTGTTTATGCTAGGAGGAGGAGCGGTTAGTTGGCAGAGTGTGAAGTAGAAATGCATCGCAGACTCTACCACAGAGGCTGAGTACGTTGCAGCGTGCGAGGCAGCCAAAGAAGCGGTATGGCTCAAGAAATTCTTTACGGATTTGGGATGTGTACCAGAGGCCCAGTTACCTATTGTGCTTTACTGCGACAATAGTGGGGCGGTAGCACAAGCCAAGGAGCCAAGACATCACCAAAAGGGGAAGCACATCGAGCGCAAGTTCCACTTGATTCGGCAGTTTCAAAAGCAAGGGCGAGTAGCGGTGACGCAGATTGCATCTACATATAATGTTGTTGATCCTTTCACAAAGGCAATACCTACCAAGGCATTCGAGCGATATGTGGACGCGATGGGAGTCAAAACCGTTTTGCTTCGCTAGACCAAGTGGGAGATTGTTAGGATTGATGTGTTCTAAGCTTGTAAAACTTTATGTTTTGGTCTAATAAAGATTGATAGTTATTAATATATGAGATGCATATAGGTGCGTAACATAGTTACGTGTTCTTTTGAGAACAGAGAGCCATGGTTATATGGTAGTCCACTGAGTTGAAGACTGAGTGGATTGGTCCCATATAACCTAAATAAGTTCGCAGCTATGATCAGGTTGGTCGCCTCATCATGTTAAGCTGTTGGCGATGACAGTTCATGGGATGTCTTCACCATGGTCATCACCAGGCACAGTGTCTGTGGCTGAACGGAACTAACACGGTGTACAGATCAGTGAGCAGACACTGGTACACTAAGCCGTGTTTCTGCTTAGGGTAAAACGGTCCTAAACCCTGAGGAACCACGACTGATGGACTAACCAGTTGCGTGGTGCTTTGGCGCACCAATGTGTGAGGGTCCATATGAAGTGATCCAAAACCACGGTGTACTGGGTTACCCGGCTGGCGTTGCATTAGCGTGTCACTCCTGCAGGCCATCCACACCCCTGATGGGAGGTGCGTTCCTTGGTGTGACTTACACTGTACCAAACCCAGGCCTGGTGGTCATCAGTTTGACTGTTGACCGGGTTCGATTACTCGACGGGGTAATCAGAGGTACGATGTATAGGTCAACCTGGAAGGAACCAAGTCATATGATCATTCGAGTCTGACGGTAGTCTTCACCGCTCGAAGTGAATCATGGCATCAAGTGGAGGGACAGCAGGTTTACCACTACTAAGCGGAGAGCAGGGGTATGATGGAGAACATAGTAAGTCTGGGTGAATTGGAGTGCAGCCTGCGTCGCACTCTGGGTGGCTACACAGGTTAACTCGAGCTCAGAGGATCGATGGTACACTCGGGTAGTGTGTCGATCGAGCTTGAGTTGGAAGCCATGAACCCCGGTCCCTGATGGTTCCACCTTATCAATATTATGTACGATTCTTGAACCGTCTCCTCGGAACACCATAAACATGAGGAAGAAAGAAGTATACGCTCCGTGTGTGCTTGGCACTAGAGCACGGTAGATGCGTAACTACATACGAGTACTAAGGGTTGAGCCCGAGACTAGTGCAGAGTCGTATGTAGTAATCCCTAGCCATAAGTGAACTTCGCTGCATAGGTGCGAAGCACCGGGGTATGTTGCGAGTTGACTAGTTGACTTTGCTAGAGGCACCCTCCGGTGGCCTCAGTTAATAGTAAGTAACTAGTAGATATCACTTAAGTAATGACCGCTAGGTATCACACGCTAGAAATGGTCAAAATGAGGCGTCGGGGCATTTTGGTAAAAACCTCACTCTGCCGGACCTCACTGTTGGCCGATCCTAGTGGTGGGACACCTCACTAGGGCCGGCCCTATGATGTAGGGATAAGAATCCCTCATCTATAGGGCCGGCCATATAGATAGGGATGGGGCGATAAATCGGTTAAAATCGAGCCCTAAAAAGTGGGAAAACGGATAAATACGCGGAGAGATAAAAGGGAGATAATGGAGAGATAATGAGAGGGGGTTAATATCCCCTTGGATCCTTATCCAAGGGGTGTTGGCCGGCCCTATAAAGGCACCTATGGGCGCCGGCCCCATGCACCATAGAAACCGAACCCCCCTCTCTCTCATCTCTCTAGTTCTCTCCCTAATCTCTCTCCGTTTCCCGCTTGCTACTTCGTCTTCCTCGCGTGGAGTTCTGAAGAAGGAGAAGGGTCGTTCTTCGGAGGCACTCAGAGATCCGAGAGCGACGTTCCGTGCATCGTGTGAGATCGGGTGAACAAGAAGGCAACATCTCCATTCGTACCGTCGGCATCTTCGCGAACGATCTTCCGTCTCCATCGACAAAGAAGACAATTCTCCACGGTTAAAAGATCCGTACGAAAGGTATGTGTAATCTAACATGTAGATCTAGCAAGCATTATGATTTGCATCCATGCTAGTTAATCATTACGCTAGATTGCCGTTAGGGGTTTTCGATTCTCGTGCATAAACATGCACACATATGTAGATTAGTTTCTGTGAAAAATTAAATCGTGTAACGTGCACCATGAACGGTCTTTCGACCGCCAAATCGCTTCCGCTGCGAGCCTCTGACCCGGATTAGATTCCAACATTACCCCCAGACAGTCTTCGATCCGGGTTGATTTGCCTATTAGTGGGTTTTTAGTGTCGTTTTTGTTGTAGTCTTTTTGTTTCTGTGTATGTATGTCCATTACAAAAAAAAAACTATAGCGCTACAGTGATTTTCATGTAGTAGATATAGTGGTCCCACACAATATGCTGAAATGTAGACATGAGCTTAGAGGAAAAGGTTGTCGGGACCTATTCTAAAATGAAACCCTTAAAAATGACTATTTGCATTCCGCCCCCAAAAAAATACGAAAAAATTGGTGTTAGGTCCAAAAAATAGAGTTCAAATAACATTTAGTCCCATCTTAAGTTCCTATTTACAATAAGTTCATCGGTATGACTATTGCATAAAGCCTGATCCTCTGTCCATTGTTTTGATTGCAAATGATCCGATCTTTATAGTTTTGGATAATGTTTTTTTTCAAAATACCATAAATACCCATAGTATCCTCCCACATTAAATAACGGTTGATGATATATGACACTTTTTTTTTACGATAATAGTGGCACGGGTTGCTACAATGATTTCACTATAGCTGCTACAATGAAATCACTACAGTTGATACAATGAAATCGTTATAGCAGCTAAAGTGAAATCACTGTAGCAACCAGTGATTTCACTGTAGCTGCTACAGTGATTTGCATTAGCTGCTATAGTGAAATCACTGTAGCAACCCTTGATTTAATCGTGGATGCTAAAAAGATATTTCTACAGTAAATTACTGTAGCAAAGTACTCAATTTTATATAAATAATACTTAGTTGAATTAATAATTATTTTGTATATTTGAGTACCATGCACGGGTTGCGATAGTGATTTCATTATAGCTGCTACAATGAAATTTACTGTGCCGGCTAAAAAGGCTTCCCTACAGAGAATCACGGTAGCAAAGTACTTAATTTTGTTCAAATTATACTCAATTTTATTGAATATTTTTGTGACTACTATTGAGTACTATAGTGATTTTATTGTAGCAAAGTGTTTTTAGCAGTTATAAAAAAATCACTATAGCAGTTATAGTGATTTTACTGTAGCAAAGATACTCAAATATATATGTCAATAATACTCAATTGAAATGAGTACTATTGCTACAAAATTGAGTACTTTTGCTACAGTAATTTTACTGTAACAACGTGTTTTTTAGCAACCACAATAGAATCACTATAGCGCTATAGTGATTTCACTGTAGCTGCTATAGCGGAATCACTATAGCGCTACAGTGATTTCATTGTAGCTGCTATAGTGAAATCACTGTAACAGCTATAGTGGTCCCATATTAGGTCTTGAAACCGTACATTTCGTAGAGATCAGGTGAAATTATATAGAAAATGGTAGGTTGATAAATTTGGCAACTTAACCAAGACTATTTTAGTCTTGCATTAACCAAAAAAGCTATTGTAACTAATCTGCTGAAATATGGATCTGGACTTAAAGAAAAAGATTGTCGGGACCTATCTTAAAATGAATTCCTTAAAAATGAAGTCCTCTCATGATATTCTTCGTATTGTAAAGGGTTTAATATAATATTTAATCCGACCTCTTATCTGCTCCCTATTATCCACCAAGTATCTTCAGGAGCTTCAAAAGGCCCGCGAAGGCAGATAAGAGAGAGAGAGAGAGAGAGAGAGAGAGAGAGAGAAAAGCTTGCTCTAATGGTGAGTCTCCAACTCACCGATTCAAACACGATCCTGCTCAAAGCTTCCCTCCACCCCTATGTAAGAACGGGAGACCATCTCCGCATCTCCCGGCCCCGTCTCCTCCCCAGCGCCTCCCTCGACCCCCCGGCCAAGACCCGCCGCCGCTTCATAGCCGAGACCGCCGCCATCCCCCTCTCCGTCGCCGCCCTCTTCGCCTCCCCGCTCCCGGCGAGGCCCGACGAGCCCGCCCTCTCCGAATGGGAGCGCGTCTTCCTCCCCATCGACCCCGGGGTCGTCCTCCTCGACATCGCCTTCGTCGCCGACGAACCCAACCACGGTCCCCCCTTCTTGATTCCCTATCATTTCGCCTTTTTTTGCGAGGGTTTGGAGTTTAACCTATAAAGATTCGATCCATTTCCTTCAGGTTTTCTGCTGGGGACAAGGCAGACGATAATGGAGACGAAGGATGGAGGCAACGCTTGGTTCCCACGCTCCATACCTTCTGCGGAGGATGAGGACTTCAACTACAGATTCAATTCCATAAGCTTCAAGGGCAAGGAGGGTTGGATCGTCGGGAAGCCTTCGATTTTGCTGTACACTTCAGATGCCGGAGAGAGTTGGCAAAGGATACCCTTGAGTAACCAGCTCCCCGGAGACATGGTACTAACCGCACCCTGTTGAGATTTTCATGGTGTTCTACTTTGCATTTTCGAGCCAGTTAGTGCAGTAAATCTAAGAATCATTTCCGCAAACATCATGCATGTGGAATCTATCGTTACTTTAGTTCCTTTATAGATGCATGAGTTTTTGGATAGCTATTTTCATAGATTGGCACTCTAGTAGAGAGTTCAACATGATAAGCGTATAATCACTGAGCATATACCGTAGAACCGATGAGTTTTATAGTGATTCCTTCACAATTTAGAAGAAAACGTTATAACGAATTTTCTCATCCGGGTAATAAATTTCCCTTCATCCATACTGTTTATCAAATTCTATTTCTACTTGCGAGTCGAATTGTTTCTCTTAGATGTAGTGTTAGTATTACTATTAGTCCCACCTCAGTTATGGTATTATAATGGTGTGCGTTCCCTCCTTATATAAGGAGAGGTAGTCTTATGTAATATTGAAGAGATAATACAAGAAGTTTTTCTCCCCAAACCCTAGTCTCTCTCCCTCTCTCTTCGTAACATGGTATTAAAGCTAACCTTCTTGGCCTAGGGTTCTCCTCTGGCCCCGACCTCCTCGGTCACCGCCAAAGACCTCGGGGAGACCGGGCATAGTATTTTTTTTTTTTCCCGTTCTGATCTTGCGATCCCCTCCTTGTGAGCAAGTACCCTCCTGTGCAAGCCCGCATCACAATCCTCACCTGTGCAAGCCCTGCTGCACAAGCAGCTCCATCGACCTGCACCGCCGAGCGGCCACCTCTCTGCGACGGCCCTATCGCCGGTGTGCCACCTTCCTGGAGCGGAGCCCACAGCTGACGCCGATCTTCTCCCTCACCGTGTCGGCCTCCTCCCCAGTGTTCTAAAAAGCGGCCGCCTAGGCACCGCCTAGGCGCTAGAAGGCCCCCCACCGCCTAGCCTAATCCTAGGCGGTGCAGAAAAGCGGCCCAGGCCTCTAAGCGAGGTTTGACGGCCGCCTAGGAGGTCCTAGGCGGGTCTAGGCGGCCGCCTAGGCGAGCCTAGGCACTAGAACGTGTATAGATGCTATTCTATTATTGATAATCATAAATTTATTATTTGGAATGTACTAAAATTATGAATATTATGATATTATCTGAGATAATATCATGCTTGCTTTTGTTCTTGTTAATCTTGAATTTATGATTATGTAAATGATACATGCTCTTTAAAATAATATTTAGGATAATCTTGAATTTATAGTAAGTTTAAAAATATATATATTATATATAATATCAAAATAATTTAAAAGGTCCTCTACCGCCCGACTAGCGACTAGCGCTTTTTAGAACATTGCTCCTCCCTGAGGTCGCAGCCAGCCGTCGAGCCGGATCTGCCTCCTCCCTCGTGCTCGTCGTCTGGCCTTCTCCTCTGCTCCTCTGCTCGCCGTTCGGTCGACCACCTCCTATGCAGCCCCCCCTCGCGATCCCTTCCTCGTCGACGATCCTCAGAACCGACGATTTCACGCATCCGTATCACCTTCGGCTGCTCTTGCGCGCCGGCCTCCCGCCGACCTCGAGCCCTTGTCACCTCCGGCCACACCGATCTCCCGCTGAGATCCCGTCGTGCCCTGGTCCTCCGTCCGAGCCTTGCGTGCCGGTCCTGCGCCTGCCGTCCGATCCAGGTCCTGCGCCCTCATCTTGCGCCAGGCGTCCGATCCCGGCCCTGCGCCCATTGCCGTCCGGTCTCCTTACCGCGCCCGCCGCCTCCTCGCCGCGTCCGCCGCCTGGCCCTGGCCGCGTCGTGCCACCGGCCGCCGCTTGTGCTCCAGGTCCGGCCAGGCCACCTTGTGCCGCTGTCAAACATCCCGAGCCCTGCGAGATCTAGAGTCCTCGCCGCCCGGATCTGTCGCCGCATCCCTAGTTGGATCTGCTCCATCCCTCGCCACGTCGGCTTCCTCCCTGTACCCCGGTCACCGTGGGGCCCTCGTCGATGTCGCATGCCGTTGCTGTTGCCCGGATCTGCCTCCACTCGTGCCGGATCTGCCGCTCGCTGTCGCTGTCGCTGTCGTCCGAATTTCTCTCTCTCTATCCCTCTTTTCTCTCCTGTCTCCGACCCTCTCTCTATCCCCTCGCTATCTTTTCTCTCTACAGCTATTCTCTCGAACTACAGCTGCGATCGTCTCTCCTTCTTTAGCCGCAGTCCCCCTAAAAACGTGGCGTTCTCTCCTTTACTCTCTCTTCTCTCTCTCTATTTCCCTTTGCCTTACCTGATCTCAACCGAACCTCCTCATCTCTCTCTTATGTGATCTACACCGGATGACTGGCTGTGATCTCTTGCATCGGACGATTGTGATCTCCTGCATCGGACGACTGTGGCTTACTGCATCGGACAGCTGTGGCCCTCTCTATCTGATCTCCTTTTTCAGCCTGCTAATTGACCCGCTGGTCTACTCCATTCTTGTACCACCCGGATCTGGTCCTCTCTGCCGCACCTGGCCATCTGATCCCGGCCTTGCTGCTCTTGGTCGCTTGAGTTCCTGCCCTTCCGTACTTGGCCACCCATCTCGGATCTCCTTGCTGGCCTGCATGCGCCATGTGCTCTACCGGTGCCTCCCAGTCCGGTAGTCCGTTATATCTGTCCGTCCACCTGCGCTTGCGCCTACACTAGTGCCATGTGCCTTTGCGTTCTATCGGTCTACTTGCGCCTACACTCATGCCCTACGCTTTACAGGTTCGCTCGCCTGCACTTGTGCCATGCACCCTTGCGATCTACCGGTCCAACTGCACCTGCACTCGAGCCTTACGTCCTGCGCTCTATCGGTCCGCCTGCGCTTGCACTAGTGCCCTACGCTCTACCGGTCCATCTACTCCCTGCTCTCTGTCGATCGAGATCTTCTCCCTCCTTCCAATCGAGCTTCTCTCCCTCCGGCATCTCTTTCCTTGGTCGTCGTCTTATCCTCTCTCTCTCTCCTGTCACACTTGTGCCGGCCTTCAGATCCTCTCTTTCCAGTCACACTTGTGATGACTTTTGGATCCTCTCTCTCTCCTGTCACAGTTGTGTCGGCCTTCGGATCCTCTCTTATCGATCACACTTGTGTTGACTTTCGGATTCTCTCCCTTTCCTTGGTCATGTGAACCTATCAGAGCTACTGACGCAGGACGATCGTGGCAACAACGTAAGAAGGGATGGAAGAGCGAGAGGGTTGTCGGCCTCATGCCGACGGGTACCTCGCCGGAGAGCCTCTCGCTCTTCGATCTCCTCTCAAGATTGCGCTACGAATCCTCTCACAGGAATCACACTGTGTAATCCGCTACAATCAAAATAACTTCATTATTGTTGTTCATCATCTCATAGGGCTAAATAGCCTTACAATACCTTGCTTACCAAGTAATCCAAAAATAAAAACTACCTAAATAGTCTTCCCCAAATTAAGCAACTAATTAAACAAGATAATATTAAAAAAATAACTAAAAAAATAACTGAGTCTTCATGGGCTTCTGCATGGGCCTTTATAGACGGGCTGACTGTCCACTGTCGGGTCCAAGCAATATTGGCATGGCCTGGGTTGCCCTCCTGCGGCGGCCCGTGTAGACACAGATAGGTGTAGTTGTGGTGTCCCCACCAACTCTCCCTGGGTGGGAAAAGCTCAACCCTGTCAAGTATGCTTCCTGTCGGCTCTGATAGTACTCCAGGAGGTCTGGGTCTAGCTGCTGCAACTTCTCCCTGGTAATCCATGTATCATCCGACTCTACTACTCTAGCCTCCCTCTCCATCGTACAAGGTAGCACTGGAAACCTCCGTCACTAGTGGACACGACCTGCTCATCAAGAATACTGTCAATATGATCCTTCTGGGCCGGTGTAGCAAGCGGCGGGGGTAAAGTAGGCATAGGTTTTGATGCGGGTGGGATATCAGTATCCAGGGTAGGCTCAAGAAAAGAATTGTCTGGGATTACTGCTGGACCTTTATAAGCGACCAAGTCCTAAATGTTAAAGGTTGAACTAATCCCATAATCAACGGGGAGATCAACAACATATGCATTCAATCCGATTCGTTTCAAAATTTTGAACTGGCCGGCGCTTTGTGCTTGTAATTTCTTTACGGTTCCAGAAGGAAACCACTCAGGCCTAACCCGAATCATAACGTAGTCTCCTACGTTGAACTCTTGAAAGCGCCTTCTTGAATCGGCTGAAGCTTTATATTTATTGTTACTAGTTTGAATTCGTTTATTGATCTCATTATGCAGTTCATGCAGATGTTGTGCAAAGGACTCAGCTAACTCGATACTCGTGCATGTGGAGACATCGGGATTAGGTCTATAGGTTTCCTAGGTTTATACCCATGTACAACCTCAAATGGACTTATGCCTATGGACCTATTAACTGACCCATTGTATGCAAATTCAGCTATTGTCAAAACTAAATCCCAATTCCTAGAGTGATCACCTACCAAGCAATGCAATAAATCTTAGGCTCTGATTGATCACCTCAGTCTGTTCGTCTGTTTGTGGGTGGTATGTGGTAGAGAACTTCAGCTTTGTCCCCATCTGGTGCCAGAGCGTCTTCTAAAAGTAGCTCGTGAATTTGATGTCTCTGTCTGATACAATGGTCTTTGGGAGACCATGTAATCTGACAACCTCATCGAAGTAGAGCTTAACTATCTCTGAGGCATCAGATGTTTTCGAACTGAGGCGTCAGATGTTTTCGAACACGAGATAAAGTGTGCCATTTTTGAAAAACGATCCACGACGACAAAGACGGAGTCGTGCTTTCTGATGGTTCGTGGGAGACCAAGCACAAAATCCATACTCACGTCCTGCCATGGGCAGTTTGGCACTAGTAGGGGTGTGTATAGGCCAATACTTTGCTTTCTCTGTTTAGCCGTTTGACATATCCGACATTGCCCGACGAGTTTGGCACCATCTCTTTTTAATTCGGGCTAGTAGAATTAAGTTTCCACGGCCCCAATGGTTTTGTCACGCCCGAAGTATCCTGCCAGACCTCCTACGTGAAGTTCCCATATAAGAAAATCCCTCATTGAAGTTCGTGGGATGCAAAGTTTATTGGCTCTAAACAAATAGCCATCTTGTAAGAAATAATCATCCTTCTCTCGTACTAATTCGTCTCGTAGAGAAATGTAGATTTCTCCAAAATCGGGGTAGAACTCATATTCCCCTTTCAATCGGTCGAATCCAATGACTTCTGCACTCATGACACTCAAGAGGACGACTCTCCTACTTAGTGCGTCTGCAGCTTTGTTCTCAATCCAGACTTGTGTTTTAGAACGAAAGTATATGCTTGTAGGAATTCAACCCAACGGCCATGCCTGGAGTTCAACTTCTTTTGGGCATTGAGATATTTGAGTGCTTCGTGATCGGAATACAAAACAAATTCTTGCGGTAGTAAATAGTGACGCCAGTACCTCAATGCCTGGACTATCGCATATAACTCCTTATCGTAGGTTGAGTACCGAAATCTAGCATCATTCAGCTTCTCGCTGGAGTAGGCTACTGGATGTCCTTCTTGACTAAGTACTCCCCCTATGCCAATGCCTCACATGCAACCTCAAATACCTTTGTAAAATCTGGGAGGCGCATGACTGGGCTTATGCCATCCTCTTTTTTATTTTCCCGAATGCTCTGGTGGAGGCGTTGGACCAGTTAAACTCCCATTTCCTCAGACAATCAGTTATAGGGGCCATGATCGTGCTAAACCTGCGGATGAATCGACGGTATAAGGTGGCAAGGCCATGAAAACTTCTAACTTCGTGGATATTTCTTGGCTCTGACCAGTCTACGATGGCTTGAATTTTCTCCGGGTCTGCAGATACACCCTCAGAGGACACAATGAATCCTAAGAAGACTACCCGATCGGTGAAGAATGAGCACTTCTTAAGGTTACCGAATAGACTTTCCTTCCTCAGGGTTGCACACACTTGTTGAAGATGGTCCAAATGTTGCTCATTTAATCTGCTATAGATGAGGATGTCATCGAAATACACAACTAGAAATTTTCCATGAAGGGACTTAAAACTTGTGTCATGATCCTCATAAATGTGCTGGGAGCATTAGATAACCCAAATGGCATTACCATCCATTCAAACAATCCGTCCTTTGTTTTGAAGGTCGTCTTCCATTCGTCCTTGGGGCGAATCCTAATATGGTGGTAGCCACTCTTGAGATCAATCTTCGAGAAGATAGTAGCTCCTGCCATCATGTCTAGCATGTCGTCCAATCGGGGGATGGGGAAACGGTATTTGACCGTTATTCTATTTATTGTGCGGCTATCCCCGCACATCCTCCAAGATCCGTCTTTCTTCGGGGTGAGGAGTGCTGGTACATCGCATGGACTCAGACTTTCCTTTATGAATCCCTTCTTTAGGAGTTCATCAACTTGTCGCTTTAGCTCGGCATGCTCAGTTGGGTTTAAGCAATAATGCAACAAGTGGGGTAATGTTGCTCCCGGGGCTAAGTCGATAGCGTGTTGAATGTTGTGCATCGATGGAAGATGATCCGGGAGATCATCCGGGAAAATATCCTTGAACTCTTCCAAAATAGGAGTTACTTCTTCAGGTGGCTCAATCGGGGAGTCCGAGGCCAATTCTCTGCCAACAAGGCCAAAAACAATAGCCTCTTTGTTTGCCTCTTGCTCAAATGCCTTCGGGCTGATTATATGTAGCCCCTTGTTGCTTGACTATTCTTTTGCGCTTGGCTCTTCAGTCTTGCTTGGTGCTCCTTTCTCAACTGGTTTGGGTTGAAGAGGGTTGAGATTGATCCTTTTTCCCTCATGGATGAAAGAGCATGAGTTTGACCGTCCATAAATTGTGACATCCATGTCATAGAGCCAAGGTCTTCCTAGGATTAGGTGGCCTTCATCAATGGGTAGGACATCACACCAAATCTTGTCTTTGTAAGAGGAGAATTGAATCGAGACAAGAGTTTCTCTTTAATTGAGCTTAATGTTGCGTCCACCTACCCGTGTCTACACACGCCGCCGCAGGAGGGCAACCCAGGCCATGCCAATATGGCTTGGACCCGACAGTGGACAGTCATCCCATCTATGAAGGTCCATGCAGAAGCCCATGAAGACTCAGTTATTATTTTAGTTATTTTCGGAATATTATCTTGTTTAATTAGTTGCTTAATTTGGGGAAGACTGTCGGGTCCAAGCCATATTGGCATGGCCTGGGTTGCCCTCCTGCGGCGGCGCGTGTAGACACTGGTGGGTGGACGCAACATCAATCTCAATTAAAGAGAAATGTCTTGTCTCGATTCAATTATCCTCTTACAAAGATAAGATTTGGTGTGATGTCCTACCCATGGATGTAGGCCACCTAATCCTAGAAAGACCTTGGCTCTATGACATGGATGTCACAATTTATGGACGGTCAAACTCATGCTCTTTCATCCATAAGGGAAAAAGGATCAAGCTCAACCCTCTCCAACCCAAACCAATTGAGAAAGGAGCACCAAGCAAGACTGAAGAGCCGAGCGCAAAAGAATAGTCAAGCAACAAGGGGCTACACATAGTTAGCCCGAAGGCATTTGAGTAAGAGGCTAACAAAGAGACTATTGTTTGTGCCCTTGTTGGCAGAGAATTGACTCCGGACTCCCCAACTGGGCCACCTGAAGAAGTAACTCCTATTTTGGAAGAGTTCAAGGATATTTTCCCTGACGATCTCCCGGATCATCTTCCACAGATGCGTGACATTCAGCACACTATCGACTTAGTCCCGGGAGCAACATTACCCCACTTGTCGCATTATCGCTTAAACCCAACTGAGCATGCTGAGCTAAAGCGACAAGTTGATGAACTCCTAAAGAAGGGATTCATAAAGGAAAGTCTGAGTCCATGTGCTGTACCAGCACTCCTCACCCCGAAGAAAGACGGATCTTGGAGGATGTGTGTGGATAGCCGCACAATAAATAGAATAACGGTCAAATACCGTTTCCTCATCCCCCGATTGGACGACATGCTAGACATAATGGCAGGAGCTACTATCTTCTCGAAGATTGATCTCAAGAGTGGTTACCACCAGATTAGGATTCGCCCTTGGGACGAATAGAAGTCCGCCTTCAAAACGAAGGATAGATTGTTTGAATGGATGATAATGCCATTTGGGTTATCTAATGCTCCCAGCACATTTATGAGGATCATGACACAAGTTTTAAGGCCCTTTATGGAAAAATTTCTAGTTGTGTATTTCGATGACATCCTCATCTATAGCAGATCAAAGGAGCAACATTTGGACCATCTTCAACAAGTGTGTGCAACCCTGAGGAAGGAAAGTCTATTCGGTAACCTTAAGAAGTGCTCGTTCTTCATCAATCGGGTAGCCTTCTTAGGATTCATTGTGTCCTCTGAGGGTGTATCTGCAGACCTGGAGAAAATTCAAGCCATCGTAGACTGACCAGAGCCAAGAAATATCCACAAAGTTAGAAGTTTTCATAGCCTTGCCACCTTCTATCGTTGATTCATCCGCGGGTTTAGCACGATCATGGCCCCTATAACTGATTATATGAGGAAATGAGAGTTTAACTGGTCCAACGCCTCCACCAGAGCGTTCGGGGAAATCAAAAAGAGGATGACATAAGCCCAGTCATGCGCCTCTCAGATTTTACAAAGATATTTGAGGTTGCATGTGACGCATCAGGCATTGGCATAGGGGGAGTACTTAGTCAAGAAGGACATCCAGTAGCCTACTCCAGCGAGAAGCTGAATGATGCTAGATTTCGGTACTCAACCTACGATAAGGAGTTCTATGCGGTAGTCCAGGCATTGAGGTACTGGCGTCACTATTTACTACCACATGAATTTGTTTTGTATTCCGATCACGAAGCACTCAAATATCTCGGTGCTCAAAAGAAGTTGAACTCCAGGCATGGTCGTTGGGTCGAATTCCTACAAGCATATACTTTCGTTCTAAAACATAAGTCTGGAACTGAGAACAAAGCTGCAGATGCACTCAGTAGGAGAGTCGTCCTCTTGAGTGTCATGAGTGCAGAAGTCATCGGATTCGACCGATTGAAAGGGGAATATGAGTCCTGCCTCGATTTTGGAGAAATATGTATTTATTTACAAGACAAATTAGTACGGGAGAAGGATGATTATTTCTTATAAGATGGCTATTTGTTTAGAGCCAATAACTTTGCATCCCACGAACTTCAGTGAGGGATTTTCTTATATGGGAACTTCACGCAGGAGGTCTGGTAGGACACTTCGGGCGTGACAAAACCATTGAGGTTTTGGAAACTCAATTCTACTGGCCCGGATTAAAAAGAGATGTTGCCAAACTCGTCGGGCAATGTCGGGTATGTCAAACGGCTAAACAGAGAAAGCAAAATACTGGCTTATACACACCCCTACCAGTGCCAAACTGCCCATGGCAGGACGTGAGAATGGATTTTGTGCTTGGTCTCCCACAAACCATCAGAAAGCACGACTCCGTCTTTGTTGTCGTGGATCGTTTTTAAAAAATGGCACACTTCATCCCGTGTTCAAAAACATTTGACGCCTCACAGATAGCTAAAATCTACTCCGATGAGGTTGTCAGATCGCCCAACGACCATTGTATGAGACAGAGACGTCGAATTCACGAGCTAGTTTTGGAAGATGCTCTGGCACAAAATGGGGACAACGCTGAAGTTCTCTACCGCATACCACCCACAAATAGACGGACAGACTGAGGTGTTCAATCGGAGCCTTGGAAATCTATTGCGTTGCTTGGTAGGTGATACTCTAGGAATTGGGATTTAGTTTTGACAATAGCTGAATTTGCATACAATGGGTCAGTCAATAGGTCCATAGGCAGGAGTCCATTTGAGGTTGTACATGGGTATAAACCTATAGACCTAATCCTGATGTCTCCACAGGCACGAGCGTCTGAGTCAGCCGAGTCCTTTGCACAACATCTGCATGAACTGCATAATGAGATCAATAAACGAATTCAAACTAGTAACAATAAATATAAAGCTTCAGCCGATTCAAGAAAGCACTTTCAAGAGTTGTATGTAGGAGACTACATTATGATTCGGGTTAGACTTGAGCGGTTTCCTTCTGGAACCGTAAAGAAATTACAAGCACGAAGCGTCGGCCCGTTCAAAATTTTGAAACGAATCGGATCGAATGCATATGTCGTTGATCTCCCCGCTGATTATGGGATTAGTTCAACCTTTAACATTGAGGATTTGGTCGCTTATAAAGGTCCAACAGTAATCCTAGACAATCCTTTTCTTGAGCCTTCCTTGGATACAGATATCCCACCCGCATTAGAACCTATGCCTACTTTACCCCCGCCGCTTGCTACACCGGCCCAGAAGGATCAGATTGACAGTATTCTTGATGAGCAGGTCATGTCCACTAGTGACGGAGGTTTCCACTTTCCAGTGCTACCTTGTACGATGGAGAGGGAGGCCAGAGTCGGATGATACATGGATCACCAGGGAGGAGTTGCAGCAGCTGGACCCAGACTTCCTGGAGTACTATTAGAGCCGACAGGAGGCACACTCAATGGGGTCGAGTGTTTCCCACCCAGGGAGAGTTGGTGGGGACACCACGACTACACCTACCCATGTCTACTTGCGCCGCCGCAGGAGGGCAACCCAGGCCATGCCAATATGGCTTGGACCAGACAGTGGACAGTCAGACCATCTATGAAGGCCCATGAAGACTCAATTATTATTTTAGTTATTTTCGGAATATTATCTTGTTTAATTAGTTGCTTAATTTGGGGAAGACTGTTTAGGTAGTTTTGATTTTCGGATTACTTGGTAAGCAAGGTATTATAAGGCTATTTAGCCCTATGAGATGATGAACAACAATAATGAAGTTATTTTGATTGCAGCGGATTACTCTGTGTGAAACCTGTGAGAGGATTCGTAGCGCGATCTTGAGAGGAGATCAAAGAGCGAGAGGCTCGCCGGCGTGAGGTCAGATTACAGTCGGTGCGAGACCAACAACCCCCTTCGCCCTTCCATCCCCTCTTACGTTGTCGCCACGATCGTCCTGCGTCACTTTCACTCATGAAGACAAAGAGGCTGGGGCTCCTCTTGCACGTGGAAAATCATAGAGGGTAGATCTAATTAGATGACTCATACAAATAAGTTTCGATTTAGTTTTTAAAGAAAATTCCAAATTTGGAATGAATTTGCCCCTAAAATATTCCTGGAACTTCTGGCATCATTTTGACCCAGAATTAATGATCGTATTCACCTGAATGTCATGTGAAAACACTCATAGAATTTTTTTTTATGAGTTAAGTGTGATGCCTTCCGAAAGCTTGCTACTTCATTCTGGCTTTCAGCTGTGTTTGACTGCTCAATCTCAGGTACTGCTGGTACTTTACATCACAATATATCCCTCTCTTCCTCGTAAAACCTTTCAAACAGCAACAATTGATCATTATGTTGTATTACTCTTCTTTACATTGTATTTTTGTGTTAATTCCATTCGCATGTTCTCATTTCAATAATGAAATTCTTACTGCTTCTGGAGGTTTACATTAAAGCAACTGGAGAAAAAAGTGCTGAGATGGTCACTGATGAAGGAGCAATCTATGTTACATCAAATCGAGGGTACAACTGGAAGGCTGCTGTTCAAGAGACTGTGTCAGCTACTCTTAACAGGTATATTTAGTTGGACATTTGTGTAAAGTGCCACCAGTTGTTCCCAGAGAAAAGTAGTGCCTTGATTGTGTGTGCATGCGTGCGTGTTGTTGAATGGATTTGGTTTGGCCTCCAACCTAAGAAAGTTTGATTTAATAGAAAAATGTTGAGGTCGGGAAAGTGGTGAATGCTACATATATAATGTTTATTCCATCTTTTGTGTATGATTTTGCCCTTGTGTTTGCTGTGTCTGTGTTTTGTTGAATAGATTTGTTTGGTTTTTCATGTTAAGAAAATTGTTAGATACCCTTTTGCCCCAAAACTCGGGTTGTAAGGGGAGGTCCACAGAGGGCATATGAAGACCCACCGCCCAGCCCCCTAGCCAATGTGGGACTAAACCCAACAAACTCCCCCTCACATGAGGCTAGGGCGGGACAAACTCCGAGGGCCACCTCTCTTGTGGTACACCACGAGGCTAGGACTGGACAGACTTCAACAGCCCCCCTCTTGTGCGGAACGTGTGAAGGGCACAACTTGGCCCCTACCGAACCGGGGATGGGCGGAACCTCGCTATGATACCACTGTTAGATACCCTCTCACCCTAAAATCCGGGTCGTAAGGGGAGGTCCACAGAGGGTATATGAAGACACCACCGCCCAGCCCCCTAGCCGATGTGGGACTAAACCCGACAAAAATGTCATTTCATTATAGTAAAATGTTGAGCCTGGGAAGGGGGGTGAATGCTAATGGGCTTAGAAAAGCATGGTTGGTAACTAAAGGCTATAGTTTTATATCTTTCATCTTTGTATGTGATTTTGTCCATTTCTTAATAAATATTTCCTTTCATACAATATCATTTCTGAAGCTTTACTAAACCAAAAGTTCTATTTATAAATTTAAGGTAGACAAAGACAATCCCTTTGGACGTGGTTGTATTTCCCAGCAGCAAAGTAAAGTAAATACATTTGAGTGAAGTTTTGAAAATCTCATCAAATATAAATGTTAGGAGATGACGGCTAGGGTTTTGGAGAGGAATAGAATGATTCCATTGAGGGACTCAAGCCCAATATATATACAGTAAACCCGACCCGACTATACAGTAAACCCGACCCATTATATTTACATTAACACTCCCCCTCAAACTCACGGTGGATCATGAACCGAGAGTTTGCCTAGAAAATGCCTGAAGCGAGCAGTCGTCAATGGCTTCGTCAGAAAATCAGCAGTCTGCTCCGATGAGGGAATGAAAGGCAGGGAGATGGTGTGATCGATAAACGCCTGGCGAACATAATGACAATCAACTTCAATATGCTTTGTTCGCTCATGGAAGACCGGATTGCTAGCAATCTGAATAGCACTCCGGTTGTCACAGAAGAGAGGGGTGGGCCCGGATATCACCACTCCCAAGTCAAGCAGAAGACGGCGAAGCCAGACAATCTCGGCGGTGGTGGAAGCCATAGCCCTGTATTCGGCTTCGGTGCTGGAGCGAGCAACAGACTCCTGCTTCTTGCTGCGCCACGAAATCAGTGAGTCACCCAGAAACACACAGTATCCTGTAGTAGATCGACGAGTGTCTGCATCTCCTGCCCAATCTGCATCTGAGTAGGCACGCAGCACCAACGGAGAGGTGGAGGGAAACAGTAGTGAACGGGTGATGGTGCCCCGGAGGTAGCGGATAATCCGGAGAACAGCTGCATGGTGTACTGACCGTGGAGCCTGAACAAACTGACTGACAATGCCAACAGCATGGGCAATGTCTGGCCGGGTCATGGTGAGATAGACAAGCATCCCAACCAACCTCTGGTAGCGGGAGACATCCTGGAGCGGCTCACCATCTGTAGCGAGAAGCTTCAATTGAGCTCCATGGGTGCGTCAGCAGTACGTGTGTCAGTAAGCGCAGCATCAGCAAGGATGTCGGAGATATACTTCTGCTGTGAGACCAACAGACCACGAGATGACCTGGCAATCTCAAGGCCCAGAAAGTAGCGAAGAGAGCCCAGATCTTTCATCTCAAACTGACTCTGGAGGTGCCGCTGGAGAGAGGCGATGGTGGCACTGTCATCCCCAGTGATGATCATATCATCCACATAGAGGAGAAGAACTGCAATGCCCTGACTGGAGGAGCGAGTGAACAAGGCATAGTCGGAGTGACGCTCAACAAACCCGGCGGCCAGAACTGCACTGCGAAATCGCTCAAACCAGGCACGAGGGGCCTGCTTGAGCCCATAGATGGCTCGGCGCAACCGACACACGTGCCCTGGAGGAACTGAAGTGCCCGGAGGAGGAGCCATGTAGACTTCCTCGGAGAGATCACCGTGGAGAAACGCATTGATGACATCCATCTGATGGAGAGGCCACCCTCAAGCAGCTGCCACAGCTAAAAGGGTGCGCACAGTAGTCATCCGAGCAACCGGAGCAAACGTCTCCTCGTAGTCAATCCCATACTCCTGGGAGAAGCCACGAGCAACGAGGCGAGCCTTGTGCCGCTCAATGGATCCGTCAGGCCGAGTCTTGACCTTGAATATCCACTTGCAGCTAACAGGCACCACCCCGGAGGGACAAGGCACCAGCTCCCAGGTCTGGGTCCGCTGAAAAGCCTCAAGCTCAACTGACATGGCCTGCCGCCACTCTGGATGTAACGCTGCCTCACGGTACGATCGGGGCTCCCGATGGGTGTGTATAGCAGTAAGAAAGGCCTGAAAGGATGGTGAATAGGAGACACTGGCAGAGTAGCCAGAAGAGTCAGAAGAGTCAGAGGGAGAAACATAGTAGCCAAACCTGTCAGGAGAGTAGTCGTATCTGGCAGGAGGGTGATGTTCGCGCGCTGGGTAGCGCCGAACAGGAGCAGGATCCACGACCGGGGAGGAGGGGGCAGCAACATCGGGCGATGGAGTACCAGAGTGAACCGACTCTGGAGGAGGAGCTGCAGACCGACGAACATAGACACGAGTAACAGGTGGTGGTGGAGGTAGCGAGTGAGACGGAGGAGGTGGTGGTGGTGGAGGTGGAGTAGGAGTGGATGGGGCAACAGAAACCGGGGGTAGAACAGGGATGTGGAGATGTGAGGAGAACGAGGAGGATGACGCAGGAGGCAAGGAAAGATCCCGAGACTCAGGGGAAAAGTACGGGACATTCTCAACAAAGGAGACGTGACGAGAGACACGGATCCGACGAGCTAAGGGATCATAGCAGCGATACCCCTTGTGCTCCCGACTGAGTCCCAAGTGAACACACCGAACAGACCTCGCAGAGAGTTTGGTGCGCTCATGGGGAGGAAGAAGAACGAAGCACGTGCAGCCAAACGTGCGAAGAAGAGAGTAGTCAGGTGGACTGGAGTGAAGGCGCTCGTAAGGGGTGGCACCGGACAGAGCAGACGACGGAGTGATATTGATAAGGTGGACAGCCGTCATGACAGCTTCAGCCCAGTAGGAGTGAGGAACAGACGCAGAGAGAAGCAGGGCTCGTGCAGTCTCAAGGACATGACGATGCTTGCGTTCGGCAACGCCGTTCTGCTCATGGGTGTGAGGACAAGACTGCTGGTGAAGAGTGCCGTGAGACTGAAGGATCTCACGCATCTCAGAGGAGAGATACTCCTTGGCACAATCAGACCGAAAGGTCTTGATGCGCCGACCAAACTGAGTGTGGATCATAGCAGTAAATCTCCTATAGATGTCAGGTATTTCAGATCGATGACGCATAAGATAGACCCAGGTGCACCTAGAATAGTCATCAATAAAACACACATAATACATATAACCCGATAGAGATGCAACAGGAGCAGGACCCCAAATATCCGAATGAACTAAATCAAATAAAGCAACAGACTGGGAAGTACTAGCAGAAAAAGGAAGAGCTAGATGCTTTGCCAGTCGACAACCCGTACAAACGGAGAGGGGGTAGAAAGACGCTCGACCCAAAGTGCCCGACCGGAATACGCTTTTGAGTCGATCACTCGATATATGACCTAACCTTCTGTGCCACAGGTCGGCATCAGAGGTGACAGACATGACAGACGCAACTGAAGACACATGGAGATGGTCCAACTGGTAGAGTCCTCCTGCCCTACGGCCCAGCCCAATCCTCTGACCCGTCCGCGAATCCTGCACAACACAAACAGAAGGGGTGAAGGTGACAGTCAGGCCAGAGTCGCAAAGAGAACTGATAGAAATCAGATTAATATTAAGACGGGGGGCATGATGGACATGGGATAGGGTCAGTCGACCAGAAGGGTCAGAGGTGGTGGTGATGGAGCCACATTGCGGAATAGGGACGAGAGTCCCATCCGCAGTGCGAACCTCCTGGTGGGTAGTAGTGGGAGAGCAGTCCGTGAGGACAGTAGAGTCAAAAGTGAGGTGACAGGAGGCACCCGAATCGAAGATCCATGGAGCAGTAGTACCAGAGGTGGCAGACAAGCCGTGCGCAGTCGTGGAGCCAGTGGAGGCTAGGTGGCGAAGAAGGAGCTCCTCGAGGCGCTGAAGGCGGTCCGGCTCAGACGAAGAAGGTGCTGTGGTAGCAGTGGGGAGCGTCGAGGCCTCTACAGTAGCCGCTGCACCACCAAAGTGGCGGAAGGAAGACGAACCACGTCCTCGGCCCCGTCCACCTCGACCGCCGTGGCGATCGTCGCGAGAGGTCGAAGACCAGCGGGGGGATCTCTCATCCGGACCCCAGCGGGGGTTGCGTGGAGGACGTGTAGGGCACTCGCGCTTCATGTGACCGGGCTCCTTGCAGTAGTGACAGAAGACAGCCTCATCGGAGAACCCGGCTGCCAGGACAGAGTTGGAGCTAGGAGCAAGTGGAGGAGGACGAGCGCCCTGAGTCTGAAGGCGGGTCTCCTCGTCGACCAAGGCGAGTAGAACATTCTCGAGCCGAGGGAGTGGCTCACGGTGCAGGAGCTGGGCAGCTATGAGAGCAAAGTCCGGTCGAAGCGCTGCCAGGAACTGGTGCAGGTGGCCCTCGTCGAGGTAGCGCTGGAAATCCCGGGAGCGGGGGCAGGCACACCGCTCCGGGATCAGTGAGTCCAGCTCATGCCAGTAGGCACTCATCTGACTGAAGAAGTCCTGAATGGTACGCTCCCCCTGACGTGCAGACTGAGAGTCACAGATGAGCTGATGCCGGCGGGCGCCTCCGCGCGGGAGAAAGCGGTCCCGGAGATACTCCCACATCGCGCGCGCTGTCGGAAGGCGGCCGATGGGAGCAAGGAGCGGACGAGCAACCGAGTCCAGGAGGTACGCCCGGATGGCCTGATCGTGGCGGCGCCACGTAAGAGCAGCAACGGTGATGGCCGTGGTAGCAGTCGCTGCAGAAGACGCAGCACTGCTGGTGATAGAGGACGAGCCGGAGTAGTCAGTGGGAGGAGGATCCTCGCCGGTGATGTGACCCCACAGATCACGACTGGAGAGGGCGGCCTCGACGGTGAGGGACCAGTCAGGCCAGTCGCTGGCCGACGACAACTGAAACGCGACCGCCTTCAGCGGTGGAGAGATCGCAACGACGGACGGTACGGCTGGAGAGGCCATGGAGGAGGCTGTAGGGTGTCAGGGGGTGTCGGGGGGGGCTGTAGGTTGGCGGAGGAGGGAGGTGGGGGCTGTAGGGGGCTCGGGAGGGGGTCGGGAGTGCTGTAGTGGGCCCGGAAGGGGGGGCGGTGGTGCTGTAGGGGGTCGGGGAGGGGGGGGGGGGGGGGCGGTGGCTGAAGGGGGTTCGGGAGGGGGGGGGGGTGGCTGTAGGGGGTCCGGGAGGGGGGGCGGGGGCTGTAGGATGTCCGGGAGGGGGGGCGGGGGCAGTAGGGAGTTCGGGAGGGGGGGGACGGTGGCTGTAGGGGGCCCAGAAGGGGGGCGGTAGTGCTGTAGGGGGTCGGGGAGGGGGGGGGGGGGGCGGTGGCTGAAGGGGGTTCGGGAGGGGGGGGGGGGTGGCTGTAGGGGGTCCGGGAGGGGGGGCGGGGGCTGTAGGGTGTCCGGGAGGGGGGGACGGTGGCTGTAGGGGGTTCGGGAGGGGGGGGCGGTGGCTGTAGGGTGTCCGGGAGGGGGGGCGGGGGCTGTAGGGAGTTCGGGAGGGGGGTAACGGTGGCGGTAGGGGGTCCGGAGAAGGGGGGCGGTGGGTCGGGAGTGGATGCAGCCGGTGGGAAGGGGCAGCCGGAGGAGGTGCAGCCGGAGAAGGAGGGAGGCCGGAGGAGGTGCAGCCGGAGGACCGTCGTCGTCGTCGGGAGAACCATAGAGCTCTGATACCATGTTAGGAGATGACGGCTAGGGTTTTGGAGAGGAATAGAATGATTCCATTGAGGGACTCAAGCCCAATATATATACAGTAAACCCGACCCGACTATACAGTAAACCCGACCCATTGTATTTACATTAACAATAAATAACTATAGTCCTGTTGTAACAAAAATTGTAGTTTTAACTTTTAAGCAATACGAATAACTATAGTTTTCAGCATATCGTCCGTCTACGAACATATGTAGTTTTCACTCAATTGTACTTGCTGCTGAGAAATAGAAACATGGCCTGTTATTTTCAGGTTCGATACCATAGTGCTGTTAGTCTTCACTCACTGTTGTCAGTACATTTTATGGTATTATCCGGTTTAGCTTTATAAACTGTTGTTAAAAATGTTTCTTGGTATGCCTTCAAACTAACATAGTATTATTTTTCATGCAGAACGGTTTCTAGTGGCATTAGTGGTGCAAGCTACTATACAGGAACCTTTAACACAGTGAACCGCTCTCCTGATGGTCGATATGTCGCTGTCTCTAGCCGTGGGAACTTCTACTTGACTTGGGAACCTGGACAGGTTAGCATATCATACGCTGACTCCAAATTCCCATTATATTGTATGACCATTATACGGTATCACACACACACACATCCGCCTGCACGCCCACTAAAGGCAGCTACTTTGAATGGAAGAAGTCATGATGTGCTCTTTAGGTTCATTACATGGTTCACAATGCACAAGGTTCCCTTTCTTAATTGAACCCGACAACCTGTAATAGATAATATAATTGATATTGTTAACCAAGGTTTTGAACTTATTCAACTAATAAAGACACCAATATGAACAAGGACTAACCTCCTGACTACTTGGGTGAGGAACATCAAATATTAGATTTTTTGTGTCCATGCTCCGTAATGCACTATTTTGATTGATATTTGATTTTGTACTTGGATACTTCTTTACAATATTGACTTAGATAATATGTTTATAAGGCTTAGATCCTATAAGATCTGAGTGCCGTAAGGATTTAATCTGATTCTTTGTTGAGTTGTTCCGAGCTGATCCGATAAATCTGAACTTTCATGTTGAATTTAGATTAGGTTATTGATGGTCCTGGTCACATGGATATATTCTGTACCCTGACATTTCAGAATCGTCGTTAAGTCAAACTTAGATCTTTTTAATTGGAATAGTATGTAATTTATGTTGTCTTGGCCTTTTTATGATCCATGTAGATACTGCTTGTCTGACCTATTAGTTTGACTCAATATTATGGCACATCTTTTGTATTGGATGAACTAACATGAATGTCTAGATCTTTAAATGGTTCTTTTGAAACCTGCAGCCATTCTGGCAACCACATAATAGGACAGTTGCAAGACGTATTCAGAATATGGGATGGAGGGCTGATGGTGGACTTTGGCTTCTCGTCCGTGGTGGTGGGCTTTATCTCAGCAACGGCACAGGGGTAAGACATTAGTGCAAAACTAGGAAAGCATATATACCAAATATTAACATTTTTACTTTATTAAGATGACTACATGCACGTCCCTTTTTCGGAATATTTTCATGTAATGCATATCTGATATAAATTGGCTGATCATAAAATGGAACATACACGTGTTTTCTCTAATTTTAGATAATTAATAATATTTTGTTGGGTATGGTTTAGTTATCTATACATGATAGCAAAATAACGACTCCTTCATGGTTTTATGACTTCATCATTTTCGGTTTAGTCATCTTAATTCCTGATTTGGTAGAATTGTAGTTACTTGGGAATCGGGATGCCAATCTGACATGTATGCCTTTGTTTATCACCAACACATATGTCTACCTTACATAACTATGTTGAATTAATTTGTCGAATATATAGCTAATATTTTAGGCACTCGCTATTGTGGTCACTTATCTTTCCTGCAAAACATAATGAGTCGGGATGAATTTGGCCTGGAAGATTGCAAAGATATCAATGTGAAGATTATTACAAACCATATAACTTCAAATAAAAATTTGATCACTTTTTATCTGGGCAATCGTCATCTTATGTATTTTTCTGTTATATTTTATAATCACACACAACTACAATCTTTTTAGAAGTTCATCGTATTAACCTTGTTAATGTATGTTGTAGGTTATACATATGAGTTAGGTGTACAGACTCATTCCTTACACATGTATGATGCCTATATATTCATGGCGATAACCCTAATGAGAATTATCTGTCATTCTTCCAAACCTAACCGTCTCTCTATCACCTTCTAGGGTTTTGATGACATGGTATCAGAGCGGGTTTGATCCCCGTGCCCTCCCTTCCGCCGCCTTACTTGGGCCCGCGATGATCTCGTCACCTTGCGCCCTTTCTTCCGGCCTCTATTGCCTCCTGTGCCTCATCTGTGCCCGCGCTAGACCCGCCGGCCCTTCGTCTGCCCGACCTGCACCCGCGCCAAGTCCTCCGGCCCTTTGCGCCCGCGCCAACAGCCTGCCGACCGATCCTCTGGCACTTTGCGCCTGCGCCCGCAGCCTGCCGTCTGTCGCTCTGCGCCCTGCGCCGGCCCTTCTGCCCTTTGCGCCCGCACCAGCAACCCGCCGTCCGATCCTCCCGCCCTCTGCACTTGCACCCGCAGCCTGCCAGCCCTCTGTTGCCTGCAGCCCGCGTCGACTCTGTGCAGCCTGTCGGTCCTTTGCAGCCCGTGCCGACCCTCTGCAGCTCGTCGGTCCTTCGCCGCCCGTGCCTGTCAGCCATATGCCGGTGATCTTATCTTTCGATGGCTGCCTTTGATCAATCGTCGATGTCAACTCCTGTGCAGACGACTCTTGCACAGTTCTCGACGACACCACTCGAGCAGACGAGGGGCTTCCTTCCTGTCTCGACTGACTTTTCCTTGATCACGAACTCACGATTACTGATTGGACTGCATGGTCTGCCACCGTCCGGAGTGTCCTGGACGGTCGAACCCTGTATGGGCATCATGATGACTCTACACCTGCTCTTGTTGCTGCATCTGGAGTAGGGTCTTCTGATACCTGGAACCTGTGTGATCGTCGTGTCCAGGCGTTTCTTGTTGCCTTGGTTGATCGCTCGCTTCGAGCTGACCTAATCACCTTTGCTACTGCAGCAGAGCTCTGGACTCATCTTATGGAGCAGAGCGGGGCCCATGAGTATTAGCTTTTGTCTCAGGCCCAGTCTGCTCAATAGGGAGAGCAGACGATTCAGCAGTTTCATAGTCTCATGCGCGGTTACTGGCGTGAGCTTCAAGCTTTGGAGCCTTCTTTGCTAGAGGTGTCCAGAGTCAGTGCCTCCTGACGCGAGCTACAGTTCTTTCGAGAACGGCGACAACTTTATTAGTTTCTGATAGCTCTTCGCCCTGAGTTTTCTCCTCTCGTGGGACAATTGATCCATAGGGATCCCCTTCTTTGTCTTGATGCTACTGTAGCTAATCTTATTGTCGAGGAGACCCGCTTTCGCACTATTGCAGCTCGTAGGACCTCTGTACCCTCTAGTTTGGAGTGTGTTTTTGTTGCTGCTCCACCTCCGAGACCCATTTCCACTACTCCGCTCTCTCGCGGTCCCTCCCGTTCCTCTGGCGCGTTTTGTGGCCCGTCTGACACTCGGAGGTGCACCCACTGTGGCAAGACAAGGCACATAGTCGACTCCTGTTGGTAGTTTCATCCAGAGAAGCGTGCTGGGCCACCTAATCGTGGTCGACCCACTACTACAGTTGCTGGCGCCCCTACTGCTGATGATGGTATGACAGATTGCCTTCAGCGTCTCGAGATGTGCTTTGAGCAGCTTCTTCTGTAGCCTGCCTCTATCTCCTCCAGACCCTCAACCTTCTCTGCCACCTCGGGTACCTCTGCACTTTGGATTATGGACTCTGGGGCCTCTCACCACATAACCCCGGACCACTCCATCTTTACTGCATGCTCTCCTGTCTCCCGCCTTCCTCCGATCCACATTGCAGATTGCTCCCTTTTAGCCATCCCACAGACTGGGTCCATCACTACCGCCTCAGACCTTACTGGCATTCTCTCTCTACCTTTTGTCTTGCATGCACCTCAGCTTTGCATGAATCTATATTCTATTAGCAGCATGCGTGATTCCGGCCTGACAGTCACTTTTTCTTCCTCTTCTTGTGTTGTGTAGGATCCACGCTCGGGACAGAGGATTGGTGCTGCTCGTAGGGCTGACGGTCTATACCACCTAGAGTATCTTCATCTACCTGTTGTTCCTCCTTCGGTCTTCTGTGGTGCTGTCTCTTCTGATACTGACCTGTGGCATAGAAGATTAGTTCATGTGCCTGAATCTCGGCTTAAAAGTCTTTTCCAGTTTGGAGCTTTAGGCCGAGATTCCTTTTCTACTATTTCTTTTTGTATGGGATGTCAATTGGCTAAGCTTTCAGCTAGCCCATTTTCTTCTAGT
Source organism: Chamaelirium japonicum (assembly GCA_947650365.1). Lineage (NCBI taxonomy): Eukaryota > Viridiplantae > Streptophyta > Magnoliopsida > Liliales > Melanthiaceae > Chamaelirium > Chamaelirium japonicum. Next base: position 67,833,230 of record OX393555.1, on the reverse strand, counting down.
TTGTCTAGTCCTTTTGATCTAGTGCACTCCGATATTTGGGGTCCTGCACCTTTATCTTTTATGAATGATTATCTTTATTATGTTAGTTTTATTGATGACCATTCTTGTTTCACGTGGGTTTATCTCCTTCATCAGCGATCTGACTTTCCGGAGGTCTATCAGACCTTCACAGCCATGGTTCATACTCAGTTCCATGCTCGTATCAAGACATTTCGGTCTAATTGCGTTCGGGAGTACCTCTCATCTACTATGCACTTTATCCTTCAGTCCCATGGGACTCTCTTCCAACAATCTTGTCCCCACACTCATGAGCAGAAAGGGGTTGCAGAGGAAATATCGCCACATCCTGGAGATTGCTCGTGCCCAGCCTCTCTCCTCGTTCATTCCTCACACCTTCTAGGCAGAGGTAATTTTGACCTCTGTCAACCTAATTAACATCACTCCTTCCTCAGTCCTTTCGGGTGTTTCTCCTCATGAGCGTCTATATGGCACCCCTCCTGACTACAGCATGCTGCGTACTTTCGGGTGCACGTGCTTTGTCCTTCTTTCTTTCCATGAGCATAACAAGCTTTCGGCTAGGTTCACTAAGTGTGTCCTCTTGGGGCTCAGTTCTGAGCACAAGGGGTATCATTGCTATGACCCTTTGGCTCGTCGTTTTTGCATCTCTTGATATGTTTCCTTTGTCGAGGATGTTTCCTAATACTCTGCTGCGTCTCAAGATCTCACCTTTTTTGAGATTTTTACCGCTCCCTTTTCTGTGTCTCCTCAGGCTACTTCTACAACACCCTCTCCTCCTGATACTGCTTTTCCTTTTGCTCCTGCCCTTGAGCCCTTACCTCCTGCTACAGTAGTAGCCCCTCCTCCTTCTCCTTCCGTCTCGGATGATGTCTCTCCTGTGTCTCTTTCCCCACCCTTGGGTCCTTCCCCTTTACATGTTTCACCCTTTTTTTCAGGTGTATTCTCGCCGTTGTCAACCTGCTCCATTGCATGTCCCACCTTTGTGTGAGAGCGACTCCTCTGGTACGCCGTCTACTTCGAGCTGCCTTCCTCTATCGGATGTGGATCCTAGCACCCCCTCCTCGCTATCCGCAGCGCGAGCGCCGCCACCCTGATCACTTTGGCTACTCTCTTGGCAGTTTTGGGTTTGCTGCAGTAACTTCCTACTCGCCTCAGTTCTCTACTTACCTTACTTCCCTTCACACAGACAGAGCCCCTGTCCTACAGAGAGGCACTGCAGTACCCTGTATGGCAGTAGGCTATGAATGAGGAGTTCCAGACCTTTGAACAGACTCAGACGTGAGAGGTTGTTCCTCTGCCTGCTGGTGTTGAGCCCATTAGCTGCAAGTGAGTCTTCAAGCTCAAGCGTCGTTCGGATGGATCCATTGATCGGTTCAAGGTTCTTCTCGTTGCCAAAGGCTTCACTCAGGAGTATGGGATTGATTATGACGAGACTTTTGCTCCAGTGGCTCAGATGACCACCATTCGAACCCTTCTCGATGTTGTTGCTGCTCGAGGTTGGCCCCTACTTCAGATGGATGTGAAAAATGTGTTTCTTCACGGTAATCTCTCCGAGGTTGTCTATATGCAACCTCCTCTCGGTCTCTATCGTCTCCACCGTGCTATTTATGGACTCAAACAGGCACCTCGTGCCTGGTTTGAGCGTTTTTGTCGTGCCGTTACTGAGATCGGCTTTGTGGAGAGTTTCCATGATCACTCTATGTTCGTGCGGACTTTCTCCCATGGCCGAGCCATCATTCTTCTTTATGTTGATGACATGATCCTTACTGGCGACGACTCTGGTGCCCTAGTCTCTCTTCAGCAGCATCTTCGGAGTCAGTTTCAGATGAAGGATCTTGGTTCTCTGCATTACTTTCTTGGCCTGGAGGTTGCTAGGGGTGCTCAGGGGATTCTGCTTTCTCAGTATAAGTATACAGCTGACATCCTTAGTCGTGCTGCTCTTTCTGACTGTCGTACGGTTGGCACTCCTCTTGAACTTCATGTGAAGTTACACCCTGCTGATGGTGAGCCTCTCTCAAATCCTACCCGGTACCAGGAGATAGTTTGTCTATGATTGCATGATTTGCATCACCAGGCCAGATATTGCTCATGCGGTCAGTATTCTTAACCAGTTCATGGATGCACCTCACTCGGCTCATTATGTTGCTCTCCTACGGGTTCTTCAGTACCTTCGTGGCATTATTTCCAGGTCGCTTCTTTTCCCCTCGACCTCTTCTATGGCTCTTCATGCATATTCCAATGTTGATTGGGCCGGTGACCCGACTACTCGTCGCTCAACGACTGAATATCGTCTGTTTCTTGATGATTCTCTTATCATCTGGAAGAGCAAGAAGAAGAAGGTTGTCTCTCTTTCTAGCACTGAGGCCAAGGTTTGTGCCATGGCCACTACTACCAAGGAGATTGTTCATCTACAGCGTCTTCTTCTAGATCTTGGTGTTGATTCTTCTGGCCCTACGGCTCTTCATTGCAACAGCAAGAGTGCTATTCAGATTGTCAGCAATTCGGTTTTTCATGAGTAGACAAGTACATTGAGCTCGACTGTTACTTCTCCAGAGCGCAATACGAGGCTGGGACCATTTATCCGTCCAATGTGTCATCCATTGAGCAGATTGCTGATTTTTTCACAAATTTACATCCCTCTCCTCGCTTTCAGTTTCTTATTAGCAAACTCTCAGTGTTTGATCCATCGTGAGTTTGAGGGAGGGTGTTAATGTATATTGTAGGTTATACATATGAGTTAGGTGTACAAACTCATTCCCTACACATGTATGATGTCTACATATTCGTGGCGATAGCCCTAATGAGAATTATTCGTCATTCTCCCAAACCCTGGCCGTCTCTCTCTCTCTCTCTCTCTCTCTCTCTCTCTCTCTCCTCATCTAGGGTTTTGGTGACAGACCTCATAGCTAAACCACCACCACTCTATTAGATGTGCGATTGATAACCTACACTTGTTGCGAGCAACAACCTATGTTGTTGGCTAACAGTTTCCTATACATTATTTATGTCTTAGGTATATATATATTTATATTTTTTGTTTTCATATACTTAAACGATTTTGACAATTCATTATGTGCTTTGTTACCAAGTCAGAAGTCAAGAAAAACGTCGGTTAGGGGAGAAGTCGGAAAAATCGGGAAATAGTCGAGAAGGCCGGGAAAGAGACGTAAAAGAATGATAAAAAGATCAAATATTTTTATACATAGGTATTCCAATATATTTTTTTAGTACATGATGGGGTTAAAACGTGATCAATCAGGATTAAAAACGCATCAATCATGATTAAAACGTTAAAATTGGTATCTTCGTCATAAAATCATATTTTTTTTAAAGTCGGCTAAGAGTAGTGTAGTAAACGTTTCATGAATAAGTCGTGTTCCAAACACGATTTATTCAAAAAGATATTTGGTAACAAAGATTATGTGCATTTGAACTTCTGGTTTTCTGTATTGCCATATTTTTTTATCTGTTAAGCTTGTTTCCGTTAAAATTGGGTGATACATGCCATTTTCAATCAACCAAAAATGGAGTTGATCAGATGAAATGATCTCCAAAACCAATCTTCAAAATCCTGTGTAGAAATTTGAACTATTCTTTCACATAATTGTTTGCCATCCACAAACACCTCTACAAATATATTGGGGAAATTGCCTATTCCTCCCATCTTTGAAGTGAGACCAAACCATTGGTTCCATCCCAAAACTACTTATTAGGTAGATGGTTTCATATATTCCTCTCTTACACATTACCCATATTTGAGGTTACAACATCATGTGAGTAAAATTTTGATCACTTGCACTTGGTTTCTAATTATCTTTCTAAAAGAGCTAGTTTTCCAATAATCAGCTTGATATTTCATTGTTCTATGTTATCTTCCTGATTTCTTTGCAGAAACATGCTCTATTAATAAGATTTTGATAAAAGTATGCTTGTTTACAATAAGTTTTTTTCTTTTTCACAGGTGCAGTATATAATTACAAGTTTTCTAAGTTTAATGGATTCTCTTCACATTATGCATTATGTACTATAAAGATTTGACTGATGAAAGAATTCATAACTAAACATTGTTATAATTCATTTCAGATCACAGAGGATTTTGAAGAAGTTCCTGTCCAGAGTCGTGGTTTTGGCATTCTTGATGTTGGTTATCGCTCAAAGGTAATATGTTCATAGAATCATAGGTGATTACCGGAAAGAAGTCCCAAAATTTTCCAGTATATGCAAATCTCTGATTCAATGTTAGCTTAATTTTATCTGAGTTTCAATATAGGTATACATAGATAAAACCACCTAATTATATTTGACATTCTTATACTTCGTGGCCTTCTTGAGTTTCAAATTGTTGGGATATTCGGTTCTCGACTAGTAAATGATTCCTTGAATTTATGAAAAGCAGACTGCGATGTATTCTTCTTTGTTGCTGCTTTCATTTCTTTTCTTTATTTTCTTTCACTTAACATTAACAATCAGCGCATATTATCTGACTAGAGCATACAGTACTAAAGTATTTCTTTTTTTTGAGCATACAGTACTGAAGTATTTCAAACATGGATTTCCTTTAAACTCTTTTGAACTCCTATTTATTAAGATGTTATCCAGAATTTCTTGGCAAACTTTGTAAGAGGTATTAAAAGACTTTTATTACATGAGAACTGATACTGTTGGTTTTATATCCTGCTTGCTGTTTGGATATATTTTCATATTATTGGGTAAATTGATAAAAACTGAACTTTTGTAATTCTCCTGTTTCCATTCTTGTCACTACTTGATGAGATGACACGCTATCCAAACCTTTCTGATTTAAAGCTTTTGGATGACTTTACTGGTTTATGTTCAAACTGAAACTTCATCAAGGTTGTACATCTCTTCTTTATTTATCAAAACAATTTGTCATCATTAATTCACTTCTTCTATTCTCAAACTGGAGCTCAATCGAATCTCTAGTTAACTTCACATAGAAAGCATATGCTGTGCATCACATGTTTACGGTCATGGTTGATTAAAGAAAGCTACAATAGTGTTATGGAGTGTCTCTATGTTTGATGCCGACCCTCTAAGATTGGTGCCGAAAACCTGACTGGTAGATGTAGTCTTAGTTTAGTCCCACATGGTCTATTGTAATGGTGTGCGTTCTCTCCCTATATAAAGAGAGGTAGTCTTATGTAATATGTTCATTCAATACAAGAATTATTCTCTCCAAACCCTAGTCTCTCTCTCTCTCTCTCTCTCTCTCTCTCTCTCTCTCTCTCTCTCTCTCTCTCTCTCTCTGGTAAGTCGCAACATGGTATAAGAGCAAAGTTGCTTGGCCTAGGGCTCGGAGTTCTCATCTCTGGCCTCGGCCTCGGAGTTCTCATCTCTGGCCTCGGCCTCCCTGGTCACCCCGGCGACCTCGGGGAGGCCTCCTTGGTGTATCAGAGCAAGTCGATGGTGGAGGACATCAATTGTAGCAACACCTGGGAATGCCAACAGTGGTGGAGATGCCGAGGCCGAGGAAGAACCCCGGGGTTGCCGTGGAGCTTGAACACTCTAGCTCCGTGGATACCTCTCAAATAACCCTAGCTCCGTTGAAGAAGGAAACCGAAGAGTGTGTGTGTGTGAGAGAGAGAGAGAGAGAGAGAGAGAGAGAGAGAGAGAGAGAGAGAGAGAGAGAGTACCATGACTCTGATAACATGTTACCATGACAGAAGAATGCCCAAAGAGCACACCATGGGGAGAGCTTCAAGGGCCAAGCTCCAGTGTAATAGGACTCCAAGGCCAAGTATAATGGGATACAACTAGAGTGTGGTCACCTACGGGTGGGGATACCGAACAACAATAAAAGGGTAAATACATATTCGGGGGAAATGACATGCAAGGGAAACAAATGTGCATGTCTAACAGGAAGATTACTATCGGACAAGATCCCATGGATTTAGACTGGATTTGTTTGAATCATGTTAAAAATAATTATCTGATGGTGCCTCTCTGGATAATTGGCTTAGTTGCTCCTGGTGGCTCATTGGTATGCGCCCTCATGTGATAATTCCACAATAACTAGAATGCCATTGGGTCATCGAAGCGGTGGAGGCTCACTATGAGGGTTTTCTAAAAAAGAGTAGTGGATGTAGTATGGAGGTGACATGCTAGTATTTTTTTGGCCATTGGAGGAGCAATACATAGGAAACAAGAAACAACTATGAAGAAGAATTGGAGATAGGAGATGATGAATCACAGAGTAACCTTTTTTTTTCAGTTCAACATGCAAAAGAATAAGATTAGGCTGGGGCCTATTCAGTCTAGGTCTTGTGAAGTTGAAAATGTCCAGACCCACCACATCTTGGGTTTGACCAGATCATTGCCTGATCTAATCCACATACATCCGTAGGTATACAGCGCCACTTAGATTCATCTAATTCTTTGGTATTTTATCCGCAACACTATAATCCATGAAGTGATATTATTTAACTTTAATAGCATTTCTAACCAATGCATATAGTACTAATGGTTTAAATCTGAACACCAGGAAGAAGCATGGGCTGCTGGGGGGAGTGGCATCCTACTGAGAACGACAAACGGTGGCAAGACTTGGGCTCGCGACAAAGCCGCAGATAGTATTGCTGCAAATCTATACTCAGTAAAGTAATTGCCTTTCGATCTTACCCATCTATTTTCTTAAGATCATCTTTCTATAAAAATAAACTAAAACACCAAGACTTCCGAATGACCAAGTGATCAGAAAAGCTGCAACGAGTTTCGAGTGATCAGGATCTCGTAATGGATGATCCAGGTGGTTCACACTTTTAATGTTTAGCATGGTTTTAAAGCTGAGTCAAGTCGGCCGAGTTGACTCAGTTTTTGTCCGGATCTGATTCGGCCATTTTTTGATAAAATATCAAATGAATAAAAAATTTCTGAACCCAACCAATATGGCTCGTTTGTATCGGTCGATACAGGGTTGACTTGGCCGATACGGACCAAGTATTGGTATCGGTCGGTGATTCGGTTCGGGCCAGTACAAAACTAAGAACAGTATAGTGTCATATAATTCCTGAAAACTGTCTTGTCGTGCAGATTCATCAACGATAACAAAGGATTCGTACTAGGGAACGACGGTGTCTTGCTTCGATACCTTGGTTGATGCAACAAGCTGAGGATCCTCGAACTTGTGGGAATTTTTTCTTAGCCCTTTAAAGATGTATCTATCAGATTTTCCATTTTAATTAAAATTTTATACTGTGAAATGTTATATACCAAGAGTCTACACTTGTATTCCTATCAAGGTAGTCTTTGGTTCCTTACATGCAGTATACTACAAATCTTCAAATTGACCCTTTTAACTACTTTGTTTTGTTATATTTTGATTTTGATAATATAATTAGGGCAAATTATGAATAACTCCCTGACTATACACCTCATTTCATCTTTGTCCCTTGAATTTTTTTTTTTGGACAATTTGAACCCTTACCTATGCTCCGTCTGCGTTTAGCCTCCTTTGTCAAATTTTTTATTCCGAAAATACCCTTATCAATTTTCATTAAGACTCAAATGTTTTCGGAATAAAAAGTTGATGTAGGGCCTAAATGCAGGTGGAGCATGGTTTAGGGGTTAAATTGTTTTTAAAAAAGGACGAGGGACCAAATGTGAAATGAGGTGTTTCAGAGGTGTTTTTTGTAATTTGGCCATATAATTATCCCTTTCAATCACAAAACCTTTTGTGGCAATATCAAAGATAAAATTGCACTTCCAACATAAAGGAAACTTACTCTTGCACTAGCAACTACAGTACTATAGTCATGCATACATAGCTTCATGCAGCATGTTTCATGTTCACACCCCCATAATTGATGCTGTGAGATTTGAACACATTACATGAACTCAGCATGTTTCATGTTCACACCCCCATAATTGATGCTGTGAGATTTGAACACATTACATGAACTAGTTCACAACCCTACAGTTGGTCCTTATCTGACCATCCTTCCCTGTCAGCACACCAATGTTGCCCATCTTCACCATGGATGCCCCAAAGTCCCTGGAGAACAGGTAGGGGTATCTGCTGTAGTTGTCGACCATGGCGGCGGTACCGGAGTCCTCTACCAGCACTTGGTCTGATTGGAGGAGGCCGGAGCTGTTCATGAGGTTCTTGTAGTACGTGTTGTCGAACCTGGCGGTCGTGACGGGGTCCAGAGGGGCCAGGTTGGCGTTGGACCCAGTATCGTTGGGGCACAGTCTCTGCAGGCTCTGGAGCAGCGATGAAGCGAGCGCAGGGTCCGCCCCGTCGGAGCTGTTGAAGTCGAAGAGCCTGGCCTTGAAGGTGAGGCACTGGGCAAAGCCTATTGTGTGTGCACCTTTTGATCACAATAGAACAGACATCGATGAGTCGTGTTGCTTTCATTTCAGCTCTTTGGATTATAATTTGTGCCACAAAGACGAATGCAATTCACTCTATCTAATTTTATGTCGAGACTCATTTCTAAGTATGGGGAAATCTGGAGGGTTGCTCTCTGGTTGCATGAGCTTGAGCCCTGCACCAACAAAAAAGGTTTTTTTATCCGCCAGTAACCTTTTAGGTTACTTTGCATGTTGTTCTCTTGCCAAGTTGTCTTGGTTAGGTTTTCAGTACCGATGCGAAAGGGTTGATGTCAGATTGATAGACGGTCGAAAAGACTTGTCAATCTGTCCTATAGTTGCCCCTATTTTGATGAGATAAAACTTGGATGATGATGATGATGACCATTTCATGGCCAAATTTTCATACCTAGAAGGTTAGTTGGTATGTTCATTAGCTCCTAATGGTTCTTTTTTATGAACTTATGTAACTCAAGAACTTTCTATCAGTGAAGAATTGGGAAGGAAGAGACCTGAGAGGGCGACGACATCCTTGACGTCGAGACCCTTCGCCGCAAACTTGGCAGTTATTTTCTGTAAAGAATCCGCAGGCGATGGCAACTGTTCGTTCGCTGCGGTCTGATTCGCCGTCATGCCGTCTCTCCTCCCCAGTGGAAGGAGCCAGTATGGACCTCCTGACTAGTAAAACAAAATCAAGAATCTAATTCGATCAATGCAGATTCATGTTAATCAGCAAAATAGACTTGCTAATGAATTTACGACTGATCGCGCAACGAGAGATCGAACAGTCGTGAGCACGAGATTCCTACCAAGTAGACAGCCTCTCGCGCTGCGAGAGCCAAGATATCAGCACAGGAGGCTTTCGAGGGGCACGCCTTCTCGACATCGGCCTTGATGCTGTCGATAACCTCGAAACCTCTTACAGAGTTGTTGTTGGGCGCTGCGACTTTCTCGCTGCTGATGTTGCTAGCGTCGTCGAGAAGTATCGATCCATCACATCCCTATCATCAAGCAACAGGTGCTCGAGGACAATTAGCATTAGCCTAAGTACTGGTGATGCAGCCGTAATCGAGATTAGGCGATGGCGAGTGCTTACCTCGACGAAACAGTCATGGAAGTGCATGCGAAGGAGGGAGGCTGCCATCCTCGTCTCGTTGCGCATGGCCGACCACACGCCACTCCTCACTATCCTTGTGAGGCTGGGGCAGGAGAAGTCATAGAAGTTGTATTCAAGTTGGCAGTGGATTAGAGGATTCAGGAGGAGGAGGAGGAGGAGGTGGGAGAGAATGCAGTGGTTGCAAGGCTTGTGATCCATTGAGGTGAATGAAAGTTAAGTTTAGGACTTTAATGCACACTGGTGGTGAGTTGGTTGATGTTAGGGTGGTGGTTTATATAAGCAAAGTGTGTGTGTGTGTGTGTGTGTGGGAGGGGGGGGGGGGGGGGGGGGGGGGAAGGCTAGGCATTCCAATAAAAATGGGATTTTGCATATAGCCCCCTGAAAAGTAGAGTAATTTATATTAACCCCTCCAAACTTATATTTACATATCGACCCATGAAAACTACATTACATGTGCAAATAGGCCCCGATTAGCTGACGTCTATTTTGGAAGGAATATTCTGGGTATATTCATTGTTTGACTATTACTTTTGTAAGGTTGTTTTACTGGAACGATCGTACCCTTAATTAACTTGAGAAAGAAAAGTTAGGTCCGGAGAGTCGCAAAAAACCCCCCAATTAAGGGCAGATGGAGAGTACAAGAGTTTGAGTTAAATGATACTGAGGGTAAAATGAACATTTAAAGACCTCAAGTGAAAGGCGGACTATGGTTAACATCAATCTGACAACGGTTTGTGACGGGTGATCACGAATATATCTGGAATATTCCTTCTAAATAGATGTCAGTTAATCTGAGGGGTCAATTTGCACATATAATATAGTTTCAAGAGCCGATATGTAAATATAAACGGAGTTAATATGCAATTAGCCCAGTTTCCAAGGGGGCTATATGCAAAATCCCCCTTTTTTATTCAATAGTGGTAGTAGCACTAGGGTATGCCCAAATCAACAGAGGGTCTGGCGCAGCTCCACCTTTGTTGAAACAAGTGTGACCTTTGCTGACTTTGCTTCTTACCTTTTGCCCCTTTTTGATGCATGCCTTCTATGAAGTCAATATTCATTCCACAAAGATTCAATTGGATTGAATACAAAGGCACTACTATATTTACTCCCTTGTTGGATGTGGGTTGCACACTTGAATATGAAATAGAAGAGCTTTCTTGTTTACCAATACATGATCTATTTTAGGTTTAATTCCACTTTACCCCCCTAAGTTTAGCCCAACTCACTTAACCCCCGATTGGTAATTAACTACATTTTGCCCTCTCCAATTGCCAAAAGAGGAAATTTAGTAATCGGCAAAAGAGGGTATTGTGCTACCATTTAAAATCATAGGGATCGATAACACGAAAAACTTTAGGGTGGTTAAGCGATTTTGGTATAAACTTCAGGGGGGGTAAAGTGTAATTTACTCTTTATTTTAATCAGCAATATCAAATGCACATGATTACCGCCGGAATTAGCATTGATCGACACTTATCGTAATCGCTCGTGTGCAGAATTAACCTAATTATCCACTCATTATTGATTTTTAATATATCAATAACACGTGACGGATATCGAAGTAAACTAAGTGCCAAATTGTAATCCATTATCGAAGGCATAGAAGACGGTTCAAAGTTGTCGTCTAGGGCGGTGGATTAGGAAATTGGGATGGTGTAGTTAGGTATTTTAAGGTACGCTCTTTGCCATTAATGGAACATTTAAAAATTTGCACATTCTGAGGGGGCTAACTATCTCAGCTGGTAAAGTCTCTTGGTGGTTATAACAAAGACCTGGGATCAAATCTCGCCTTCATCTAATAAATAACCGGTAAGGGTCCACACCTTAACCCTCTTCAGATCGGATAAAGTCTGAGAGAAACAATTGCAAGCAGGACTTGAGGGCAAAAGCTCCACAAATATGCACTCAGCACACTCTGAGTGCAGAGTGTGCTGATTGGCCTAGAGCCAATCAGCACACTCTGAGTGTTGGGGGCCACTACCCCCATTTCTCTTGAATCGCAATAGGCCCCCGCGATTGTAGTGTATATGGGATGTGTTGGAAATTTTAGGGGGGGGGGGATTTTCAGCACATCCTGCGTAAGCTCCAATCGTGGCCTAGAGCCAATCAGTACGCTCTGAGTGCTAGGGGCCACTGCCCGATGTGTCGGGGCCTGCCACCCCCATGACTTTTGAATCGCAATGGGCCCCATGGTTGGAAAGCTACCACACCTTAACGGGAAAGAGTTGCCGCACCGAGCAGGATAAAGGGATTGGGCTCAGGAAGCTTCCATGCTCGAGCACGAAAGAGTTGCCGCACCGAGCGGAAGCACACCACAGAGTGGGAGAAAGGGATAGGGCTTATTTTATTGAAGGAAGGGTTGAGCTCGGATTGAGAAAGTCAGCCTGAACTAAGTTTGAATTTGGCTCGGGCCAATTGATCGAGCAACCCAAACCAAAGGTGAGTGTAACATGTCACATTATAGGAGCCACTGACCTTACTCCTAGAAATGCACGAACCCTATGTCCATGCCAAAGTCAAATACCAACATATGGTTGTGGCAAGGCTGTAAGAGACACATAGACTAGTAGTGCAATAAGTATTATCCGACCCATACAATCGGACCCAACCCGACCCACCAACTTGTGCTAACCTGAGTTTGGAAATTTTTTCTTGGTTGGGCATGGTTGGTTGGGCGGCACAGGTCAAAGGCCCGGTTCTTGGTTGAGGGTTCTACAACCCTGGGTTGACCGCCAGCCTGACGCAACCCACCTGAGTTGCAGCCCTAGTGGTAACATCATAATGGACTTTGCCTGTCGAAGAAGAAGGTTGGTCATCACTTGGTGATAAGAGGCAAGAGGAGATAACATTGCATTTCAAAGAGCCAATTACTAGTGTTACATACACCTTCATCGCAAAAGAATTAAAGACCCATAAAATTACCATCAGTTTCAGCTAACAATGACCACCCTAACGGAGTTCGAATCAAATATCGGCAACAAAATCTGACAGACATCATACTATGATTTCGTAGTTTCCACGGTTCAACCCCTTCCGCGGTTGCATCGGTTAGGGCTTCCATAGGATGGTGGTTTCAGCTATCATGGAGGTCACCACATATGGATCCATGTTGGATGCTGGCCTCCTGTCTTCGAAGTAACCTGTACATTTTCATGCAAGGACTGATCAACAAGTTGTACAAGGAGAATTCGAGGGAGAACAACAATGAGGTGACCTCTTCTAATATAGTAGGAAATCAAAGCGGTATGATGTATCGGAAATCATTTCTGCATGTTTCAGAGTCAGGATTTACAGCAAAATGCATTTTTTTGGTTATACTCGATGGTACAAACATACTTTTTTTGGGTCCTCTCTCTCTCTGGGTGTGTGTGTGTGTGTGTGTGTGTGTGTGAGAGAGAGAGAGAGAGAGAGAGAGAGAGAGAGAGAGAGAGAGAGAGAGAGAGAGAGAGAGAGCACATATACACCTCTCACAGTCTCACGTACCACGGACATATACAAACACGCATGCAAACACACATATACTCTCTCTCTCTCTCTCTCTCTCTCTCTCTCTCTCTCTCTCTCTCTCTCTCTCTCTCACACACACACACACACACACAGACACACACACACACACACACACACACAAACCAAATACACTCTCAACATGTGATTTCATGCATGTAACTGTGTGTGTGTGTGAGAGAGAGAGAGAGACTCAACCGGGGGCGAGCTTGAAGTATGGTAGAACGTTTATGCAAACAGGAGAGGGATTAGATTATGGTCTGTGTAGGCATGCCAAGAATGTGGAAGCATGTGAAGGGTACTTGTGATGTACTCACTTAAAATAAATTAAAAATTGTAGTTGGCCAATGATTGCTATCAAACTAGATGATAATGGCAAATAAGAATAACTGAGAACTTCGAAATTGTCGGTGAAGATTCCTAACCTTTGCCATCCTTCTCAGTTTCACGGCCAACACGAATGGATGCACCACGGTTTGCAACCCCCTGCAATTCATGTGGTTAAATAGGTACCAAGACAGAAAAAAAAAAAACTTTCAAAACAATACAATTCTTCACTTGACAGATGAGACTAGACGAGGATAATGATAATTTGCACTTGCAGATACAACAAGGAGAGAGAGAGAGAGAGAGAGAGAGAGAGAGAGAGAGAGAGAGAGAGAGAGAGAGAGAGAGAGAGGGGGGGGGGGGGGGGGGGCATGGTAAATTTTAAGAAAATATGGGTGTCCAGTTACACAGTTATATCTCTATTATCCTGCTTATGCATGCATCCATGTGGCCACTTGGCCGGTAACCAAAAGTTTAAATGTTTGTCTTCAAACAAAATTTTCACATCTCATAAGAGGGAAAAATAATGAAAGCCAAAAAATCAAAATGTATTCACATTAACATTCCAAATGTGTGCTAGACCGTTAAACATTGTGACACGAACGACCCAGTCATGGCAAAAAGAATACCTAACGCAAAAGGACCTAATCAATGCTGTTAATGTATATTGTAGGTTATACATATGAGTTAGGTGTACAGGACTCATTCCCTACACATGTATATGCCTATATATTCGTGGCTATTTGCCCTAATGAGAATCGTCTGTCATTCTCCCAAACCCTAGCCGTCTCTCTCTCTCTCTCTCTCTCTCTCTCTCTCTCTCTCTCTCCCTCCTAGGGTTGTGGTAACATATTTCATGCATCCTGATATTTGGGGTCCTGCTCCAGTTGCTTCTTTCTCTGATTTTTTATATTATTTGAGTTTTATCAATGACTACTCTAGATGCACATGGGTCTATCTTATGTATCGTCTCTTTGAGATTTCCCATATCTACAAGACCTTCACCGCCATAACTCCATAACTACCCTAATGAGAATCGTCATTCACTGCAGTTATGGAGATCGGCTTTCAGACAATATTTCTCCCTTTCGGATAGAAAGGGCGAATGCATAATAGTATTCCAAGTGAGCCTCTAAAGTCCCCCCCCCCCCTCTTTCTGGCAACGATGCATACTCCAAGTGCGCCTCTAAAGTGCCCTAAAGGCACAATTGGCCATCACACACATGCGTTCACGTGTATGTGTAGTGCCGCTTCGCACCACTTTGATTGATTGTGCTATGGCCACTTGCTCCCATGTGCTCTTTTGAACACTAGTCCTCTCAAGGCTTTCCTTATAAGTGCACCTCTCACTTCTCCCACCACCAAAACGAGACTAAATGAAGGTGCCTCAACAACTCTCCTCCTTTGAGAGGATAAAATCAAAACCCAAAAACCCCTATTTTAGTTTGAAAAATACCTAACATGGTATATATACAAAGAGATGAATGAGCTCACCAACATGGTGAACTGTGAACATATGACACAAATAACGCAAAGAAAGGAAGATATGTATAACATAGAAATGCACATTCTCTAACAACTCACAATGTTGTATGGATCAAGAACTCATCAACCCTTAGGGGAAAATGTGGCAAAAGGAGATTGTCTCCATCCCATAGGAACTGCTATATCACCTGGATCCTGTTCTAACTTCTAAGTGAGTGCCAAGCACTCGCAGAGCTAGAATCTTGAGGTTGTATTGTAAACCCAGAAAGTTACTGTTAGAACTACGTACATTTAAGGAAGGTTATAAGGTGGTGCAGCTGAGCAATGTGGTACATGTATATCTGCAAAAAATTTGATGACACCTTAATTAAAGAATGACTAAAAACTTTGCAAGGAGTTACTTAACAGTTATATTTTAAAAACTTTGTAAGTTTCTGTCTGTCAGTGTCAGGTAATCAAAGTTGTGTATAGTAAGTTCAATGCGGCTTCAACGTGAGATACTAAAGTAGCAATCTCTAGCATGGAATGTTGGTGGCATATTGATTACTACGCGATATTACTAAGGAAGTAAACCAATTAAGATGCTAAGAAGTGATAGACTTGACTCGGTTAAAACGTATTTTTTGATTGGCATAAAGTAGCAATCTTCTAGCATGGAATGTTGTTGGCATGTTGATTACTATGTGATATTACTAAGGAAGTAAACTAATTAAGATGTTAAGCAGTGACAGACTTGACTCTTGCTTAAAACTTATTTCTTGATAGGCGACATAAAATATTAATTCTTGATATATATGAAATAATAAACTACAATTCTTTAAAATATATGCAGCAGGCTAGCAGGAGACTATAAGATGTAAGGAGGACCAGGAGGTTGATAGTCAATGTACATAACACTTAGCTCAAGTAGAAAAGGTCCAAACACCATACCAAGGTTACAAGAAAATAATCTCATGCTCTCCAAATAGAATATACAAAATCTTGGAACAAATCATAATAACCTATGTTCCTTACCCAAGAGAATGTGTTGATATCAGCAGTTTCATGATGACCTGTTAGTCTTCTTTCGTTGCCCTCGCCGTATGTGGCAATGTGCTCCTTGTGTCGCAGACCAAGCTTCTCAATGGCCTTTTTTATCACATCAATTCCACCATCATTTCTCATCGACTTGGTGCTGTTACATTGAAAGATAAAAAATACGAAGAAAGAAATTGAGATTTTTTCATAGCCTTGAGTTTATGAATAAAAAAATAATGTGGGAATTCTCTACAGTAATCACACAATTGTTATACTTATGGAAATATTATCAAGCTAACCTGTAGTTTGTGTGAGCACCAGCACCATTCCAGTCACCCTGGTCTCGTCAAAGCGAACATTGAAAGAAAATATAACGTCAACATGGAATTTACTAATTAAGACATAAAGCGCTAATATAAATATACTTTATAATAATAAAATTCATAATACTGCAAATCTGTAATACAATACATTTGAGGTTTAATTGAAGAAATTTGGAAAGAAATTCTAAGCAAACCTTAATGGGTTTTGGGTCAAAGGACAGAACAACCCCAGCAATTTCAGTAATCCTCTGCATTCAACATCAAAAGCTTTAGAGGAATAAGTAGATAAAAAGGTTGTCCATGCTTGGTATGCTTCATTGTGCAGTGGTATTGCGTAATGAGATATATTTTAAGTAAATTATACTTGCCTCAAGGATATAGCGAGCAGCCCACAACTGATCACCTGAAGAAATTCCAACAACAGGACCTACTTGAAACTCCCACTGCCCAAACAATTATGTTCTATTAGCAATAAAGAAATTAAAGACTCTAAGCAAACTTTTGTCACATCTTTGGACAATGACAGGAGACTGAAACAACAAAAATATATTTTGTTACACATGAAGTGACTTAAAGCGATCTGTAGCAGTGCATTGAATACAGAAATTATAGCAAGTGATACTCTCGTCGTTTCGGTGCCTATATCATGATTATATTCAGATATACCTCATAGTACAAAAGCATATATCATAAATTTGTTCTGATTTACCTTAAAATGGACAATCTTTTAAAACAGTAAAGAGAAAATTAATGTCAAAGCAGCTATCAAGGAACAAAGAAGAGTAAGAAATGTCTCTATCTAAAAGATTAGAGTAATGGAAAAAAGGAAGAGCAGCATTACTTGGCCAGGCATAACTTCTCCATTGATTCCACTTATATTGATTCCAGCATATAGGCATGCCTTGTAATGAGAATCGACAATGTCTCGACCGAGTGCCTTGTCAGCGCCAACACCACAGTAGTATGGGCCCTATAAAAATGCATTTAGTGTAATACCGGGTTATACAAAAGGACATATATAGTTATATACTACACGAGGGTTATAATTACTTAAATTATGGTTTAATATACTGCCTATAACGTGTTGCAACTAGCAATGTAGACAACATGAAGCTTCAGATCCAATATCTGAGTCATATCTATACTATAATATAAGGCCGACGGTCCTTACGTGGGACTGTCCACTACCGATATAACACCCTCTTCCACACTTTTTGTATATGCCACGTGGTAGAAGAAGTGAGTGGAGATAATCTCTCGCGAGTCACAACTCCTCCGTTTCCCCGGCCTTACCTATGCGGTGCTTGCCATCGGACAGCAGTGGCATTGTCAGACCTAGAAATAGAGGAAATCACAGCTCCTTGATGGGTCGATTGGTTCTCGGGAGTCGGGCCTCACTCGGGTGTGAGTACAAGTGTATAGGAATAACTGAATAAGTAAGATGCTTCAACAAGGTAGAGAAGTGCGTGAGCAAATGAGGCAGGGACAGTGTCGTTTGACAAAAAGACTTCGTGATTTTGACTCTTGTTTTGAAAGTCTTATGGATAACTAGTCATATTTTCCATGACGTCTAAAATATTTTCTTACATTTGATACAATTTCTGCATGCCTTAATGTAGTCAATCTGATTTCCATGAAATTTCCAAAAGAACAAGGGATACATGACAATAACATTTCCAAGCAAAAGGTTTATATTGAGATATTTAAAAGTTTAAGATACCGGAATATACTACAAAAGAACACAGACAGAAGGCATTTATAGGGACCCTATTCTTATCAACGGCGACACAAGTTTTCATGGAACAATTTGCAGAATGCTAGAGGAACAAGATTGGCTGTTGACTCGCTGAACAACAAGCCAAGTGAATTCAGTCACATAGCCATCCTGACCTTTTCCTTGTTATAACTAAGGTAAAGATATACCATGTTTCCCCATTCAAGTAATACAAATTGAACATGATTCACTGGATTTAAAAAAAAAAAAAAAACTATTGGATATGTAGCATAGTTAAAATAAAAAAGAACCCACTTGTTTTATCAACATTATTAGATTCCTTATGTATTATAGTTAAAATTGCAATTTTTTGGAGCCCAACTAAAAATCCATACACTTCAACCCAACAACATGACTGTTAGGAATTGCCTAATCATGAGATGTATAAAATGAAAAGAAAAAAAATCAAACAATAGTAATGAGATAAGAACCTGAGGGCCAGGGAAGCCACCGACTGGCCAACCAAGAGGCCAGTGAACATCCTTTTGAAGGAGAGTATACTCCTGTTCAATGCCATACCTGATCACACAGTCAAAATAGATTATCATAAATCTAACCAGTAACAGTAAAGCATCAGTAATGCTCTGGTCAGTTAAGCTTAAACCCAAAAGTTTCATAGTTTTCCTCTACATTTCCTAGTGATGACTCCATTGAAGTTAGTGAGTCCTTCAAACTAAACAGAAGATTCTTAAGCGCTCAATGGATGGTGATGACTCCGTCAAATTATATTTCGTTTTATGTTGGCCAGTATACTTGACTTTAACTATAACAAATGTTTTTCCTAAATTTTCTTATTTAGAAGCATGGATAGGAGCAATGACTTTTGGTCAAATTTATGCCTCATAACTTAAACAAGAATCGATATATTCCAAAAGAAATGAACTTCCATAGAAACTTAGGGTAGCCATTAATTTGTACACAAGGAATAAAAGTGAACAGAGGGATCAGATTTATATGGTGTGATGGATTTAAATGACACTGATGGTGAAGCATTTCTAGCATCTTGAGTTAATGACTTGGCAGTTTTATCATGTGGAAAAATTCATAATTCTCAATCCTAGAACTTTAAGCGTGTCTTTAACAATCAACGAATAATAGCAGTCTTGAGAAGGCATGTAAGTTTCTCTTTTGTTCAGAAATGACTGCTTTAAATCCCATAATGAAAACTACAGAAAAACAATAGGATGCACCTTCTATGAGGAAGAACCTCCACACACAACTGTCTAAACGGTAGAAGTTCAACCTTTCCTGTAGTAGGTTTTTTAGGAGTCAATTTATTCTAACCTATAGAACAAATGAATGATGCAGACTCACATTTGAGGAGTCAATTAAACTAATTATCATCTATTCTTAATCAAGTTATGAACACCTAGAGTTTTCCATTACGTTAAAAAACAAACAATAGTTATCGTAAAATGAGAGTGTTCTTACAATTTGGTCAATGTATCTGCGGATCCAATATAATTTTTTTTGAGAGAAGGTGAAGATCCAATATAATTTATACGGAGAAAGTAGCAGCTTCAAAAAATTATAATTTTAGACTTCTTATTAGGTTACCAGGGCTCCTCGGCAGCGACATCTTTATGGCTGAAGATCTTCTCTGCGGCGAATCTCTTGTTGGTAGGGATCGGTTCCCCAGCGGGAGTATAAGCATCGCACATAACCTACAAACAGGATCCGATGATATAGATTAAAACTACCAAATAAAAAAAAATACCAAAGCAGATTTGCAAAAACAATAAAATTTCAAAATATAAAATACCAGAATATTGTTTCCCCTTCTGAATGGGTCCTTGAAAACAGCTTGAGGACTACCAGAAACAACAGAGCAAAAGTGATCATTAATGGAAACCAGACAACATCAAGTTAACAAAAATCAACAAAAAATCAATTATCGCGACTCACTACAAGATGACTTCGCTGTCGTCTCCAGGAGCCTGGCCGGTGCTGGATCCATCGAAGTTCCACTTCGGGAGCTTGCGAGGATCGGAGACCGGCCCGGGCAGAGTCTGGCACGAAACACAACATCAAGATCAAACGATCAGATCTCTCATATCCATCCCAGATCCAACGTAGAGATCAAACTCAAAAATTAAAAACGAATCAAGTTACTACTAAGTGCTAACCCTTCCTTTGCTCCTCATATCCATCCCAGATCCACCGATCCTGCAATCCCCCCCCAAAAATCCAAACAATCACACGATTTTCTAGAAAAAATTGACAACACGAGGATCAAAAGAGAGATCGGAAACGAGAAATCTCACCATATGTATTCTGCTATGATCTTCTCCGTCGAGTCGGTGAGATCCAGGGAGATGAGATCTTGGAGGAGCGACATGGCTGGAACCTAGAGAGAGAGAAAGAGAGAGCGCGCGCGCGAAGGGGAGAAGGGCAGTGAAGGAAGGATCAGATTCGATGGATCTATTTTAAATTTGTAGAGTGTGGGGACGGCGGTGCGGTAATCACGTGAGTAAATCAATGAGAGCGGTGGAATCTATCTGACGAGATCCGTGCGGTGAGGTGATCCACGAGCCTGCTTCAGGTTGCGCTTGTGGCCCGGTCGGATGGAGATGACCGGGTCGGTAGGTTTACCGGACGACACCTGGCTATTGGAGAGAGTGACGAAACGACCCCTGGTTATGATGGTATTGACAAACTGGCCAAGGATGGGTTAGGCTGGAGTTGAGGGTAATTTGGTCCGTAGAGGTAATTGTGCCAGCTCATGTACAGTACGGTGGATAATTCCATTAATTTCGTTAATGGAATCCCAAAACTGTAGGGATTCTGTGTGCCGCTAAAATACCGAACGAGGCAACTAGTCCGGTTTGGGTCGGACCCTACCCGTAACTATACCTATATTCATTCGGGCATGGCAGGGTCCATATCCAATCCATACCCATCCGGTTATCGTTAGCTGCTTAAGAAGGCTTCGTTTTTACTTAAGGGTATGTAAAGTTTGAACTTAACGTTAAGACCTTGTAGTTGGACTTTGGCTAATGCGAGTTTCTGCTCCCGTGCATATATAATAACAAAAAAAATTAAATAGCAATTTTACCCCTACAGAACCCTTTTGGCCCTCCCTGCATGGCGTCGAACCTATCCGATCAGCAACAAGGCGGTCAGAATCCAAACCCGAGCCACCCGGACCATCCCGCGCGGCCATATGGCTACAACCCCTCCATCGCATGCATGAGCTCCATGGGCAGAGCTCGTCCTGGACCATGGAATCCGCCGACACGGAATCGGCGAACCTCGGCACGAACGGACGGTCTTCAGTGGTTCTCCTATGCGTCCTCTCCGCATCGACGACGCGGGGGAGGCCGGCCAGTGTCCGAGCGTGGCGCTGGAACAAGGCAACCCCCCCCCCCCCTTCCCCCCCCCCCCCCCTTTCAAACCTGGTTCTCTGTGAAAGAATGGGTGGCACCATTCGTAAATTCGAATGTAACTTTGGACATTTACGTGATAAATTCAAATGCCATTTTATCTCGTAGTTGGACTTTGCTAACATGAGCTCCTTCTCTCGCACACATGTAATACCAAAATTTATTAAATAACAATTTTATCCCTACAGAACCCCTACGGCCCTCCCTGCATGGTGTCGAACCTACCCGATCCGCAAGAAGGCAGCCAGAATCCAAACCCGAGCCACCCGAACTATCCCACGCGGCTACATGGCTACAACCCCTCCACCGCATAAATGGACTCCATGGCCGGAGCTCATCCCGGACCACGGAGTCCGCCGACATGGAATTAGCGAACCTCGGTACGAACAGACAGTCTCCGGTGGTTCTCCTCCACGTCCTCTCCATATCGACAGGGCGAGGGAGGCTGACCGGTGTCCGAGCACGGCACGGGAGTTGTGCAAAAACCCCTCAAGCTGGGTTCTCTGTGAAAGAATGGGTGGTATCATTCATAAATTTGAATGCTACTTGGGACATTTACGTGATAAATTTAAATGTCACTTTATATGTAGTTGGACTTTGGCTAATGCGAGCTCCTTCTCCCACGCATATGTAATACCAAAATTTTTTAAATGATAATTTTACCGATACAGATAAAGTGTAACAATCGTAGCAAAAGATTAACAATCGTTAAAGAGCAAAAATCCATTAGTTTTGACTAATGCGGGCTCCTTCTGTCACGCAAATATAATAACGAAAAAATTAAAAGACAATTTTAGCCCTACAAATAAAGTGCAACAATCTTAGCAAAAAAGTAATAATTGGTAAAGAGTAGCAATCCGTTAGCAAAGAGTAACAATTTGATACAGTAAAATAACTTAATTGTCGATTGATTTTAGCGTATTTCTGCTTATTTGGTCACAATATGTTTATCTTTGTGACAAAAAAGATATTTAACTATGCGAAACCAAGTCGATTCTATCTCGCACATAAAGAGTAACAATTAGGTAAAAAAGAGTAACTATTTGGTCGGTTGATAGAATAAAAAAAAAATTTGATGAAAATATATAGAAAAAAAAATAAATTGTTTGCGGTTTTAAATCAACAATCTTGAGTGACTTTAATTGATTTTCATGCAAAAGTTGATTCGTGTTAAGTTGATGCCAGAAAATATAAATTTAATAAACTTGGGCTGGATGCTATTGTTATTTTTTTCTAAAGGTTTGGGGGGATTTTGGGAGGGAGCGATTGCAATACGGAACTTGTAGGGGGGCTTATTGCAAGTTGATATCTTTGTTAGGGAGCTATCACAAAGTCCCCCTTCTTTTTTTTCTCCCACCACATGGAGATTGCACGAGGGCAAAAAAAAAGAGCATTAGGTTACTCCCTGGAACCTTTTTGCATTAAGGACCACTACCGTTTACCAAATGACTAATTTAACCATACAAACACTAGCTCCCGCGGGGAACTTTCAGAAAGATTTATGCTTCCGTGATGGATGCTTCAGGCTCATTTGGACCGTCTACTATGTACTTGATACCCAGCCATGATAGGTGTATCACACCCATGCCATTTTTACATTCAATCAAACGGTTGAGATATATCTGTAACAATAGGTAACGGTCAAGATGCATTGACATGCACTTTACACCCAACCACAATGGTGCATTGCGCCCATAACCTTTTTACATTCAATCCAAAGTCCGAGATACATTTGTATGGCAAGAAGTTTAAATTTGATGAATTTCTGTTAAAGGGCATTGTTGTCACTTGAAAGGGAGAAAAAGTCAATATAGGTAGCTTGGAAGTGATTGTGTCATTGTAGGAACCTGGTGTAAAAGGGCATCTCTTTCTATCCAACTTGTACCCCCCCCCCCCAACCCACACACACACACACACACAATGTAATGCAACTGATAAATGTCTATGCCCGTCGGCACTCGGACGGCCACCTTCGGCGTCCACTGTAATTTAAGAGAATAAATTGAGAAATGGAATAGCTCAATGGCCTAAAGTCATACCTCCCTTAGAGATATGATGATATGCATATATAATATGTGGGTTGCCATTCAATGGCTACATTCAAGGTAATACAAATTATTTATAATAAATGTCCAAATCCCTTAGCTTCTATATAAAGCTAAATCTAATCCTCTAATTATGGTATGTACAGCCACAACATCTAGGGCAATCATCCATTTATGGACCATTCCATTTCCGTATATCATTCCTTTTCAACACCCTCCCTCAAATTGATGTGTCGTGGGAACAAGCATCAATTTGCCAGTAAGGAACTCATGGCGTGGCCGAGGGAGAGATTTGGTGAGTATATCTGCAAGCTGATTATGAGAGGAGACATGAGAAAGCTTGATGAGGCCTGAGACAACATGTTGACGTATAAAGTGGCAATCAACTTCGATGTGCTTTGTTCTTTTGTGAAAGACAGGATTGTTGGCAATTTGAATAGCACTAGTATTATCTGCATGGAGATGAGTGAGACCAAGAGTGGGCACACCAAGTTCCTGAAGAAGGCGACGAAGCCATATCAATTCACTGCTGGCAGACGACATGGACCGATACTCAGCTTCGGCAGAAGATTTGGCGATAGTCGGTTGCTTTTTACACTTCCAAGAAAGAAGAGAAGATCCTAAAAACATACACCACCCAGTAGTGGATCTCCTGGTATCAGGGCAACCAGCCCAATCCGCATCGGCATATCCACGAATAGTCATAAAGGAAGTGGAGGAATAGAAGAGCCCACGGTCAAGAGTTCCTCGAATATAACGAAGGATGCGATGAACAGCAGTAAGATGTGGTTTGCGAGGGTCACCCATAAATTGGCTGACCACTTGGACTGCATGGGCGATATCCGGTCGAGTCATAGTGAGATAAATGAAACTCCCAACAAGGCGACGATATATAGCTGGATCAGAAAGAGGATGACCATTGTCTTTGCAAGGTTTTGTGTTTAACTCAAGAGGAGTATCACACACTTTGGTGTCTGTCAAATGGGCAAGTGATATCAAATCTTCAGCATACTTTCGTTGACCAATACAGATGCCAGACTTTGAACGAGTAATCTCTAGTCCAAGAAAGTATGTGAGGGGTCCAAGATCCTTCATTTTGAATGACCCCATCAAGTATGTTTTGAGAGTAGCAATGCCTGTCGCATCATTCCCACTGATGATCATATCATCTACATATAGAAGTAACAACGTGCAATCACGTGAAGAGCGCCGAACAAACATAGAATTATCATTGTTACTTTGATAGAACCCAACTTTTAAAAATTCACTCCGAAATGTATCAAACCACGCGCGAGGAGCCTGTTTAAGACCATAGAGAGATTTACGCAGATGGCAAACATGATGGGGAGGACATGCATACCCTGGAGGTGGCTTCATAAATACAGTCTTGTGAAGTTCGCCATGCAGAAAGGCATTTTTAACATCCATTTGCCACAGAGGCCAGTTACGAACAGCGGCAACTGCAAGCAAGGTGCGAACAATGGTCATTTTGGCAACTGGTGCAAATGTCTCTTCATAATCGATCCCATACTCCTGCTTAAAGCCCTGGGCAACGAGACGCGCTTTGTATCGATCCAAGCTACCATCAGCCTTCATCTTCAAGAAAAACACCCATTTGCTGCCTATAACCGAGACCCCAGGAGGACGAGGAACCAAATCCCACGTCTGATTAGATTCGAGGGCAATTAATTCATCTGTCATAGCATCCTGCCAACAAGGTATTTCTTTGGCCTGGGAATACGAAGAAGGGACAGGGATAGAATCGAGATTGCTAATACTTGCAGAAAGACAAAGGCGGTCAGGGGGTTTAGGAATACGAACAGAACGACGTAAGGGTGGAGGGTCAATAGAGATGGTACCTGATGATTGAGGAGCCGACGATGACGGGGAGTCAGGATGAGGAGGGGTGGGAGGATGTTCCGTCTGTCGACTATAGACCTGCATTTCTTTATGAGAAACACTCGCGGAGGTAGAACTGTTGAATTGAGGAAGATAAGAGACGTCTAACACTTGAGAAACAGTATCAAGAGAGTAAAAAGGAACATGTTCAAGAAAAACAACATTACGAGATATGCGCATACGACGAATAGTTGGATCATAACACAAGAACCCTTTATGTTCATCACTATACCCTAAGAACACACATTTGGCAGCTTGATGGGACAACTTGTGTCTTTCTAGAGAAGGAAGATGAACAAAACACAAACAACCAAAAACACGTAAATGTGTATACGAGGGAGGAGAATGATAAAGGGATTCAAATGGGGAAATATTTTTCAAAACATGTGTAGGCAATCTGTTAATTAAGTACACAACCGTGTGAATTGTTTCGCACCAAAATGAAGCTGGAATCTTGGATTCAAAAAGTAAAGCCCGAGCTGTTTCAAGGATGTGCCGATGTTTACGTTCAGCAATCCCATTCTGTTGAGGAGTATAAGGGCAAGATTTTTGATGAATAATGCCCTTATCAGACAAAAAGGAGGAGAAGTCTCCAGATAAGTATTCCCCCCCTGAGTCAGAGTGGAGAACCTTGATTTTTCCATTAAACTGAGTGCTCACAAGATTGACAAATTTTTTAAATGTAGACAATACTTCGAATTTAAGATGCAGAAAATAAATCCATGTAAAACGCGAGTGATCATCAATGAAAGTGATATAATATTTATAACCGAGCCTACTAGAGTGAGGTGCAATACCCCAAACATCAGTATGGATAATGTCAAATGGTCCAGTAGCTCGTGAAGGGTTAGAAGAAAATGGCAACACATGGCTTTTACTCAAACAACATGAAAGGCATTTAGATTTTAACAATGAAGTAAAATCATTATTATGAACCGAGGAATCTAAATGACCATGTTTAAATAAAAATAAAAATCGATCATTATGCAAATGACCAAGACGACGATG
Source organism: Chamaelirium japonicum (assembly GCA_947650365.1). Classification (NCBI taxonomy): domain Eukaryota; kingdom Viridiplantae; phylum Streptophyta; class Magnoliopsida; order Liliales; family Melanthiaceae; genus Chamaelirium; species Chamaelirium japonicum. The sequence continues at coordinate 67,806,999 of OX393555.1, read as the reverse complement.
CCAAGTGGCCCATGACTTATTCCAGGAGCTGACAGAAGATGCAAACAATGATCCAAGTCCGACATCTAGCATGAAAGTCCTCCCACATTTACTCCCCGTCCCGATTACCTTCCCACTTCGTCGGTCCTGTATCAAACAACCCGAGGAAGTGAAGTTAACAGAATATCCATTATCAACTAATTGACCAACGGAAAGTAAATTAGCTGACAAATGAGGAACAAAGTAGACATTTGACAAGTTAATGGGTTGATTCTGTGGTGTTGAAAGGGTTATAGAGCCAACACCGGATATGGACAAATTTTGACCATTGGCAACCATTATTTGTTCAGTCCCAGTATAAGGTCGGGAAGTGCCAAGATTATTTTCAACCGATGTCATATGGTTAGAAGCCCCTAAGTCAATGACCCAAGAGGAGGGAGAAGTGAATGGAGTAGAGGAAGTGTGATTATACCGACCATTGACACCCATGGAAGTGAAGGCAGATGCGACAGAAGCATTAATCATTTCTCGAATTTGCTCAAGAGTCAGGGCAATAGCCGCAGAGGTTGATCCTTCAACATGAGTGGGGTTTGCTTGAGCCTGGAAAGCAGCCGGAGTTTGATAGTAACGCTTTTGTTGCGACTCATTTCTCCGGGATGGGCGCCTAGTGCATTCGGAGATGATATGCCCAGTCCGCTTGCAATAGTTACAAAAGTTCTTCCTTTTGCAATTGCGTGCAACATAGCCAAACTCTTTACATTCAAAGCATTGTATTGGTTTCCCAGTAGATAGAAGAGCAGACTCAGAGGATGATGCATGGAAGGCTTTTGGCTCTTCGGTGAGAGTTTGGTGAGACTGAAGACGAAGTTCTTCACGAAGGACTTCTTGAATACAAGAGTCCAAATCTGGGGAAGTTTCTCTATTCATTAGAGCCGCCCTTACTGTGGGTGCAAATTTTGGCAAAAATCCACCACGGGACCCACCGGCCCTGCCTGGTGGGCCCACGAGGACTACCGCGGGACCCACCGGCCCTGCCTGGTGGGCCCACGAGGACTACCGCGGGACCCACCGGCCCTGCCTGGTGGGCCCACGAGGACTACCGCGGGACCCACCGGCCCTGCCTGGTGGGTCCACGAGGACAACTACGGGGCCCGTAACTTTACCTGGAGAATCCCCAGATACTGCAGCAGAAACCGCCATTCGCCACCCAGAATGCCTATAAATAGCAGAGCCTTCGAATGTAAAAGGATCGATTCCAGAAATCGAACTCTGAATTCTAAAAACCAGAGCTCTGAGATTACCAATTTCAGATCAACCATCTCCCTTTGATCTTCTTTCAGAGAGATCAGGGTTTACAGTGATACTCGGCCTGTCGAGATCACTTCAACATAAGTGTTAGTGAATTCGGGTTGCTCCCTATAGCACGGAGACGTAGGCTTCGGCTGAACTCCGAGATCATTTCTCTTGTGTCAAAATCTCTCTCTGATTGCTTTTCTGTTTATATATCAAAGAAGCTCCAACTTCAATCAACAGATCGATCAACGATCTTCAGCATCAACTTCGACTCCAATTGACTGGTGCTGCGAGAATCTTCGGGTCGGCACGAAGATTTTCCCCCACAGTTTGGCGCCGTCTGTGGGATCCGAGCAAGAAGCTGTGTTCTCTCTCTCCACTTCGAATACCAGATCAATAGCCAAACTTCCTCGCCCCCTCGGTTGATCAGACAACTGATCGGACGTCGGCAATCTCGTTGCACCCTTCGCACTCTGAATGGCGAGAACCAAACATCAGGGTCAACCAGAAGGAAGTAACACTCAACATCAACCTCGTCCTGAGACTCGTTCAATGAGTCAAAGGCTCAACTTCGGGCAGCCTCTTGCTGTCCCCGAGATGGGGGTTCACTCAGGAAGCGGAAGATCTGTCGATCGACCGATCGCCCCTCATCCTCATCAATCAACTGGACAGACTGTCCCTGCTCCTGCTGAAAATCCTCCATCAACTTACCAAGTCTCTGCAACAGATTTCCAATTACTCCAACTGGCGAAACAGAACGCCACTCTCACTGCTGAGAGGGATGCTCTGAAGAAGGCAGCTTCCGAAGCTGGAATTGCTATTCCGATCCCCTCCGCAAGTGGGAGGGTTGATCCTCCTCGACATTCAATTTACTCCGAACAACGGAGGTCAATGGGCACTGATGCCCTCGAGAGGATTCGACGCGACCCAACTCCCTCTGCTGCTCCTTGGAAGCAGAGTGTCTGGGATCGTCTTGAAGACGAGTCCTCCCAATCTTCATCTGGTCGCAACTGCGACAAGAGGGCACCTTCAAAGATCAATATGCCAAGGAAGCACCAAATGAAAGGCGCTCCTTCAAAGAGTAGAGTTTCTCCTTCCATTCCATTTCAAAGTGGACTTGGATCGGACCTTCGACATCGACTTCAACCGGCAAACACTTCGATGCCAGAGCAAGACCTTGCGATCTTGTCTCTTGACCCACCTCAAGGTCGAGGACATGGACGTAGGGACGGGTATTCCTCTGCCGGACCTCTCCATCGAAGTCTCTTCGAGACAGCATTTCCAAGGGGATGGAGAACCCCTATCCTCCCCAAATTCAACTGCATCCGAGGAGATCCAGCTCTCCACATCCTCGCCTTCAAACAAGCTTTAACGCCAAACGAAGAGGAAAACAACGTGCTCTGCCGCACCTTCGCAGGAAGCCTCGATGAGCCATCGCTTGACTGGTATCACAACCTTCGAGCTGGGTCCATCACCCAATTCAATATTTTGGCTAAACTCTTTGTACAGCACTACCAACTCAATCTGAAGCCCGAGAAGAAGCTCGACTCTCTATATCGACTAAGGATGGGTGCAGATGAGACTCTCCGCAGCTTCACGAGGAGGTTTCGCAACGAGCATGCTGCTCTCTCTGGAAGACATCTGGATGATGAAGCCATCATGTTGGCTTTCCAGAACGCTCTCCGCTTCGATCTACACATCTACAATGACTTCATCCGCAATCCCCCTCCTTCTCTGGGAGCTATGTTCGATCGAATACAGAGGGAGATTGAGGTGGAAGACGATCAAGTCGCTCGGAAAGGGCGAGAAACCAAGAGAAGGCCTGCTGAAAGAGAAGCTCCTAAGTATGCTGCAAAGGCTCACAACGCTGAAGCAGCAGCATCTCCAGCCAACAAGAGACCAAAGAAAGATGGGCATCGATCTCCAACGAAGACCACTTTCACCGAGTGGAACATGCCAGTCGAGCAGATACTCGACCGTATTCAACACGACGAGTATCTTCGAAGGCCCAATCCTCTTCAACCAAATTCCAAATTCACAGCAGACAAAACAGTCTACTGTGAATTCCATCGAAGTCACGGCCATTCCACCGATCGGTGTTTTCGGCTGAAATTCCATCTTGAAGACTTGCTACGAGAAGGCCACCTTCAAGAATTCGTCAACAACAGGCACGATCAACGTCGAACCTCTGCAAAGGGGAAAGAAGTGTGCTGGATACATCAAATCTCTTCCAACCGGCAACCAATTTCTGTGAATACCAATGTCTTTGGCATTCATGGAACCCTGCACAATCAAGCTTTGACCGGGAAGGAAGTCGATCGGCAGGTTCGACGCATCTTCCATGTTCGATCTACTGCAAACAAAGAAGATACCTGGATCGAGAAGCCCATCGAAGGTCTGGCTTGGCCATCCATAGTCTTCAACGACACCGATCTTCAAGGAGTTCACACTCCACATCGAGACCCTCTGGTCTTGAAACTCATTATCGACGGCAGCACTGTCAACCGGATCCTCATCGACACCGGAAGCTCCATCGACATTATGTTCTCAGACTGTTTCAAACGTCTGGGACATAAGTATCAAAGCCTCGACGTCGTCCCGACTGTGATCACCGGCTTCAACGGTGAACAAAGCATCACAGTGGGCGAATCCAGATTTACCATCGACCTCAGCCGAGAGACTCGAGTCTCGGTGAGGTTTGCAATCGTCGAAGGAATGTCTAGCTATAACGCCATTCTTGGGCGACCATTCCTCCATCAGATCAATGCCATCTCCTCCTCTTACCATCAACTACTCAAATTTGCAACTGGAGAAGGCATCGTCTGCATTCGAGGCGATCAGCAAGCTGGAAGGTCTTGTGAAGCTGCTGCGGCAAAAACAGATCAAAAGATTAACATTGCTCCTCCAAAGCGGCCACGAGATGAAGCTGGTCCCTCTTCTAAATAGCAATCAAAGGAGATTCCGCTGACCGAACCTCCGCCAATCGAATGGGAAGCATCACCTTCAATTGAAGAAATCATCCCGATCAACATAGGCAGCGGAGATCTCCCTCAACAAACATTTATTGGTACCGGTCTTAGCGACGCAGAAGCGCAAGACATGGTATCCTTCCTCCAGTCCAATATCGACGTCTTCGCATGGTGCTTCGAAGACATGCCTGGGATCAATCCAGAGGACGCTTGTCACCGACTTGCGATCAAAGAAGAGGTGAAGCCCGTCAAGCAAAAGCCTCGCACCATTCGACCAGAGCTGCAAGTTGCTGTTCAAGAAGAAATTACCAAGTTACTTGCAGCTGGATTCATCCGAGAAGTAGAGTATCCAACATGGATCTCTAACATAGTGGCTGTTCCGAAGAAGAATGGGAAGGTTAGAGTCTGCATCGACTTTACCAATCTCAACAAGGCTTGTCCCAAAGACCCATTCCCCATGCCAAGGATTGATAGGCTCGTCGATGCCACTGCTGGCCACGAGCTATTATCTTTCATGGATGGGTACTCTGGGTACAATCAAATTCCACTTCATCCAGACGATCAAGAGAAGACATGTTTTGTGACTAGCCGAGGTCTCTACTGCTACAATGTCATGCCATTCGGCCTCAAAAATGCTGGTTCCACCTATCAAAGGCTAGTCACCAAAATGTTCGAAGATCAGATCGGTCGCAACGTTGAAGTCTATGTCGATGATCTCCTCACCAAGAGTTCCGTTCGGAGCAAACATCTATCTGATCTGGCTGAAACTTTCCAAGTCCTCCGAAAGTATCGAATGAAGCTCAATCCAGCCAAGTGCGCCTTCGGAGTTCAATCTGGCAAATTCCTGGGTCATCTTGTGACCAGGAGAGGTATTGAAGCCAATCCTGATCAAATTCGAGCCATCATCGATATGCCTTCACCTACAAATCGAAAAGAAGTTCAACGTCTTACTGGAAGGTTAGCAGCACTCAATCGATTCATCTCAAAGTCCTCAGACAAGTGCAAGCCACTCTTCGACAAACTACGAAAGGCAGATACCTCCGGCTGGAGTCCAACCTGTGAAGAAGCATTTCAAAGCATCAAGAAATATCTGGTGCAAGCTCCTATCCTGACTGCTCCACTTCCAAAAGAAAACTTGTGGCTCTACCTTGCTGTGACCGATCAAGCAATCAGCGCGGTCCTAGTCAGTAGAAGAGAAGGCATCGAACATCCAGTCTACTACATCAGCCACACTCTTCTTCCGGCCGAGACTCGCTACTCAAAAACTGAGAAGGTCATCCTGGCCTTACTCACTGCATCGCGTCGTCTCCAACCATATTTCGTCTCTCACCAGATCACTGTCATTTCAGAACACTCACTCAAAGATATCATTGACAAAGCTGGTCGAGCTGGTCGAATGACCAAATGGGTGATCGAAATGAGTGCTCTGGGGATTCAATTCGAATCTCGCACTTCTATCAAAGGTCAAACAATTGCTGATTTTCTAGCTGACTTTCCAGTTGAAGACCCCATCACTTGGGAGGAAGATGTAGACATGCGCTTAGAAGATGAGGATAATCCCCCGATCAATCCTACAACAAAAATTGATCCAAGTCTTGAAGTTATTGCTGCAACTCCTCCATGGAAGCTTTATACTGATGGAGCATCAAGTTCAATCGGTTCGGGAACTGGGATAGTCTTAATATCCCCCGAACTCGATCATCTCCAGAAGGCCACTCTCCTTGGGTTTAATGCCACCAACAACGAAGCTGAATATGAAGCACTTATTTCCGGACTCGAAATGGCGGAATCTCTGGGGGTAGATCGAATCAATGTCTACAGCGACTCCCAGTTGATCATAAGGCAAATCAATGGAGAATACACAGCTCGAGAAGAAAGAATGCAACTCTACTTGGCCTTAGTACGACGTCTTCAACAACGTTTTACTAGCGCTGAATTCATTCAAATCCCCAGAGCAGAGAACCGAGAAGCAGATGCCTTAGCCAATGCTGCCTCAGTTCTTGGAGACTCACTCGGAGGGAGACAAATACAGATCGATTATCAAGAAGTGCCCAAGACCATCCCCGATCAACAGATCCTTACTACTATAACAGGATCTGGGGGTGGAGATCAGCTTGAAGATTGGAGACGACCAATTCTTGACTTCTTCAAACATAGCAAAATACCAGAAGATCCAAATCAAGCCCGAAGGCTTCAAAGGAAGCTCCCATGCTACACTTTACAAGGTGAAGATTTATATTTCAAATCTCACAGCGGGATGTTACTCAAGTGCCTTGGTCCTGAACAAGCACAGGCAATCCTGATTGATATCCACTCCGGAGCTTGTGGAAATCATTCAGGAGGAAGATCTCTTGAAGCCAAGACGAAGCTACAAGGGTACTACTGGCCAACAATGGCAAGGGATGCTCAACAAGTCGTTCAAAGGTGCGAGCCTTGCCAGCGGCACGCTCGAGCTAATCATCTCCCTGCAGATGAACTTCATCAATTATCAAGTCCCTGGCCATTCCATCAATGGGGGTTAGACTTCTTGGGACCTTTCCCTCCAACTCCAAGCAAGAAGAAGTACCTACTCCTGGCCACGGATTACTTCACCAAATGGGTTGAAGCTGTGCCCCTCTTCCGAGAGACTGATGACGAAGTGATCAAATTCATTCGGCACAACATCTTCTCAAGGTTTGGCACACCTCAAGTTCTTGTTGCTGACAATGGAGCTCAATTTGACTCAGACAAGTTTCGAGAGTTCTGTCTGAACCATGGTATCAAGCTATTCTATTCAACTCCAAGATATCCTCAATGCAATGGCCAAGCAGAAGCCTCCAACAGAGCTATTCTTGGTATACTCAAGAAGAAACTCAATGATAAGAAAGGATTGTGGGAACAAGTCCTACCTGAAGTTCTTTGGGGATATCGCACAACTCCGAGAAGATCAACTGGTTTCTCGCCTTTTCGCCTAACATATGGATCGGAGGCAGTACTCCCAATAGAAAATATATCAAGCACTCTGAAGACCAGAGCAGTTGAAGTAGGAGTCAATGAAGAACTTCGGATCAATGATCTAGATTTCTCCGAAGAATTACGGGATCAAGCATCACTTCGTGTGGCTAAGTACCAACAGAAGATCAAGAGAGCCTACGATGAGAAAGTCCACAAGAGACAGTTCTCAGTGGGTAGTTTAGTTCTCAGAGCAGTTTTCTACAATACCAAAGAACACAGCAGTGGAAAGCTTGCTCCCAACTGGGAAGGTCCATATATCATTGAGTCAGTTGGAGGCAAAGGTTCTTACAGATTGATCACACCAGAAGGAGATAGATTGCCTCGAGCATGGAATGCTAGACACCTCAAGTTGTTTTATCCGTAATGTAAATTCTGTGATGAATAAAGCTCTCTTTCAAGTGTTCAAATGTACAAGTGTTCTGATTTTCAATTCAAGTTCTGAAGCAGTTCCAAGCTATTCACATTCAAATTACCAGGTCTTTTAACAAGTTCGGGTGTTAGGGTTGCGACCCAACCCCTTACTAGCAAATGTTAAAAACTGACCATTTTCAAGTTACCAGGTCTTAACATGTTTGGGAGTTAGAGTTGCGACTCGACCCCTTACTTGCAAATGTTAAACTGACCTTCGAAATTCAAATATCCAATTTCAATCAATTCGATATCGTCTAACAGGTTTGGGAGTTTGAGTTGCGACTCGACCCCTTACATTCAAATGTTATTCGAGTTCAAATTCAATTTTCAAAGTTACAAGTTTGGGTGTTTGAATTGCGATTCAACCCCTTACATTCAAGTATATGCATATTCAACTTACATTCAAATGTACGAATACTCAATCATTTCAGATAGCATTCCAGAACTCAACATTCAAAGACATTCAACTCAAAAGAGGTGCAAGTTTCGAATACCAAATAGATGTTTTCTATTATCATCAAAATATGTCAGATACAAAGAGCTGTTACATTTCAAAAATTTACAAGTACAACAGAGAAGAAGGAGAAAAGTCTCAAGGCTTTGCCACACTCTTCGCATGCGACTTCTCTCCCTCAGATCCAGCACGAGCTTTGCTCGCCACCGAGGCCTTGGAAGATCGGACGCTAGCTATATGAGTCCTGAGCGCTTCTGCCGCCTTCTCTGCTGTCTCCTTGTAAACCTTGCACTCAGACAACGCGTGCTCCAGTGCCTTCTTCGAAGTCTCTTCTCTGGCAGCAAAGGCAGCGTGCTGGGTAGCAAGTTGTTGCTTCAGCTCTTGGATCTCGATGGAACGGCCACAGGACACATCCTCAACCTTTGAGAGTCGAGTCTTCAGAGATTCGAGTTCGTGACTCTGTGCCTCACATCGATCCTTCAGCTCTTTGATCTCCAGCTTTCCCTCCCGAAGTTCCTTAATCTTGGTTTTGAGAGAAGCTTTCTTCGAAGTCAGGAGATCTCTTAGCTCATCTCTCTCCGCGATCAACTTATTTATTTCAGCCACAGCTTCTTTTGCTCCCGCCCTCAAAGAGAGTTTGGTTGCAACATTCATAAGTGCTGAGTTCTGCAAAAGAACAAAAGTGTTGAATTATTCTGAAGAAAGATACGATTCAAATGACCGATCAAACAGATGCACTTACCACCAGGTTTATTCTATCGAAAGCTTCATCCAAAGTAGCCCCCGGGAGGTTGATAAGCTTCCTAATTGCAGCAGTGGGGCGGTTGATATCAACATCACCCAAGTTCTTTATTGTTGGGGACAATCCAGCAGGCGCACCTGCAGTCGAAGGGAATCAAAGTGTTAGAATATTTTCGAGCTCCAGATACAAGTATTCAAAGTAAGTTGTTCGATTACCTGAGGTTTCAACCTTCGGTTCCTTGCCCTTCCGGCGCTCAGAGCCATCCTTAGGGGTTTTCTTCTGAGTAGGAGCCGGGGCCGGTTGAGGTTGAGGAGCCCCATCACCAACGCGACTTCCCCTCTCCAAATGGATAGGAGAGGGAACATCGCGGGGAGGTGAAACTCTTTCTTCCTCATGATGCCCTCCGGGTTCGATCAGTCCCGCCACCATGGCCTCCACCTCGTTCAGCAGAGAGCGAGATGGGGGTGGGGGTTGCTCAACCTCCACACCCCCGCTTGTTGTTGCTCCTTCGAGGCGAAGTACTTCTGGTGCAATTTGATAGATGGGGGTGGGGTTGCTTCCAACCCCACCACTCTTCGACACCTTTATTTTAAAGCGCAATGGCTTCTTCAACTCTTCGAATTTGTAGGCGGGAATCACCTTTTTTCCATCGCCTTCAGTGTCGAGAATTTCCTCCATCTGACGGGCTTTTACCTCGTCAATGGGAATGGGGATCGAGTCCTCCCCCATTGCACCAACAGTGGGGGTGGGAAGAATTTCTTCCTCACCACCCCCATTCTCACCATCCCCATCAGAGGGAGTGGAAGACGGATCATCCTCATCGTCTCCTTCCTCGTCTTCATTACTACCACTATCGTCGTGGCTGATATTCTCTGTCTCCTCTTCTTCTTCCTTTTTCTTCCTCTCTTCTTCCTCTTCGCTCTTCTTCTTTTCTTCTTCTTCGTCTTCCTTAGGCTTGATGAGCGTTTTTCGCTTCTTCTTCGCGGGGCCTCTTTGGATAACCAACTTCTCATCCATAGTGGGCAATCGGCGCCTCGCGGTGTAGATCTTCTTCTCGGCCCTAATCTTCCGGATGATCTTGCCCGAGCTGGGATCCTCTTCATAATCAGAGTATAGGACTTCGTTGTCCTCATACCTGTCCTTCGATCTGTGGAGGAGATTGGCCTTGCCATATCTCACTGGGCAGTTGGAGAACTGCTTCCACGACCTGGTTCCACAGGTCAACTCGAGGAACAAATTGTCGATTGCTCCTGCCCTCTCGGAGGTCCAAGCATAAATGCCTCCAGCACTGTACATCTTGACCGCCTCATGCACGCTGTCTCGGGGGGTGTCGGGCACAGACATGGATGTCCACGCTCCGGAGACGGAGATAGGCCAATCTGTATACAGTTTGTCCGAAGGAACTGTATCAGTTAGCGGTCGCAGCGGAGACACGCCGGTCAGATTGTAGAACGGGCTGTCCTTCCTGTAACTCCATCGATAATGGAAGAAGAAATACCCAAGTTCAATCCTGGCAGGTTCCCCATCCGGAATACTGGAGTAGCAGGCCCTCAAGTCCTCTTGAAAATCTGACTCCACTCTGCAGAAGGCGTAAATGATTCGCCATGCATTCCCTGTCACTTGTCCCGGGCAGAGGCCAGATGTATTCAAAAGTCTTGCAGCAAAGGGGGGCAACGGCAGACGCAGACCGCAGTTCATCTGGCCGATGGTCACGATGGTTCCCATGACCTTCTCGTTGCTGGCATAGTTGGTGAAGACGGTCTTCTTGTCAATGCCGAAAGCCGTCTGAATGCTGGGGAGCGAGGGCTGCGCTCCTTTCCCTTCAGTAAAGTAAGAGAGAAGTGCTTGCCACTTCTTCCTCTTCGTGTCTGTGAACTCACCGCCTACATTATACATATACTCCGTCTCATCCGTCAGGGGCATGAGAGGGCCCAGAACAAACTTCACCTTCGGGATGAACTCTGGCCTTGATGGCGCTGAGGCAAACCCAACACCTTGGTGCCTTTTACCCAGCTGGCCGAGCTCAACGAGAGCCGCCTTTCCCTTGCCACGGCCCCTCGGAGGAGATTGAACCTCCACAATCTCCTTCCCCTTTCTCTTCGAGGGAGTTGTACCGGACTTCTTCGAACTGCCCGAGGAAGCCATTTCACCGATCAGACAAGCGCAGGGAACAGAGAGCAGAAATCAAGAGAGCAAGAGTCTGGACTTCGAAAAATTTTGGAAGCGTGAGGCAAAATGACAGCCGGTGAAAGCTTTTTGTACCCAGGGTAAAACAGGTGCGCAAATCGAGAAGACACGTGTCTTCACCATATCAAATCGCGTGTTTTTGTAGGTACACGTGGCATCCATCCGTAGCAAGCGCAAAACCAGGCGAACAGTCGCGACCAGGCGAAACGTCGGACCTACCGGTCCGCATGAACCAACGGTCTAATCAAGCCACCGGTCTAGGTCAACCGGACCGCCGGTTCAAAGCAACCATCAAGCCAATTAAGGATTCAAAACAAAGAAGAATCAAGCTCCATCAATGTTCAAAACTCTGCCAAAATATCGAAGAACAAAGCAGCAAACTTTCTCTGAAGGGCAGGTTCGAACTTCACCTTGACCGGATATTTTTTCACCGATCGGACAAACATGTCCGATCGGCGAAAGTTATCTGATCGGTCAAATTTCTACTGGATCTGGCAAAAAACCAAGGTTTTTTGCCGATCACTTGAACCTTGACCGGATATTTTTTCACCGATCGGACAAACATGTCCGATCGGCGAAAGTTATCTGATCGGTCAAATTTCTACTGGATCTGGCAAAAAACCAAGGTTTTTTGCCGATCACTTGAACCTTGACCGGATATTTTTCACCGATCGGACAAACATGTCCGATCGGCGAAAGTTATCTGATCGGTCAAATTTCTACTGGATCTGGCAAAAAACCAAGGTTTTTTGCCGATCACTTGAACCTTGACCGGATATTTTTTCACCGATCGGACAAACATGTCCGATCGGCGAAAGTTATCTGATCGGTCAAATTTCTACTGGATCTGGCAAAAAACCAAGGTTTTTTGCCGATCACTCGAACCTTGACCGGATATTTTTCACCGATCGGACAAACATGTCCGATCGGCGAAAGTTATCTGATCGGTCAAATTTCTACTGGATCTGGCAAAAAACCAAGGTTTTTTGCCGATCACTCGAACCTTGACCGGATATTTTTCACCGATCGGACAAACATGTCCGATCGGCGAAAGTTATCTGATCGGTCAAATTTCTACTAGATCTGGCAAAAAACCAAGGGTTTTTGCCGATCACTCGATGCTTGACCGGATAATTTTTGACCGATCGGACAAACTTGTCCGATCGGCAAAAATCATTCGATCGGTCAAAATTGTACTGGATCGGTCAAAAAACCCTGTCTTTTTGACCGATCACTCGAACCTTGATCGGATAATTTTTGACCGATCGGACAAACTTGTCCGATCGGCAAAAATCATTTGATCGGTCAAAATTGTACTGGATCGGTCAAAAAACCATGTTTTTTGACCGATCGCCTGATTCTTGACCGGTTGAATTTTGACCGATCGGTCAAGACTTGACCGATCGGTCAAAATTTGTCCGATCGGACAAAATTTGACCGATCGGTCAAAATTTGACCGATCAGTCAAAATTTACCGATGGGTCCTTTCTTACGCTAATACGCGGCAAGTTTCTTCGTGTCCTATTTTCAAACAGGAAGTTGCTGTTCTTTGCACCAAATCCAAGCCAGCCAGAATGCACTCTAGCTAGCTTGGAGGGGGTAACTGTGGGTGCAAATTTTGGCAAAAATCCACCACGGGACCCACCGGCCCTGCCTGGTGGGCCCACGAGGACTACCGCGGGACCCACCGGCCCTGCCTGGTGGGCCCACGAGGACTACCGCGGGACCCACCGGCCCTGCCTGGTGGGCCCACGAGGACTACCGCGGGACCCACCGGCCCTGCCTGGTGGGTCCACGAGGACAACTACGGGGCCCGTAACTTTACCTGGAGAATCCCCAGATACTGCAGCAGAAACCGCCATTCGCCACCCAGAATGCCTATAAATAGCAGAGCCTTCGAATGTAAAAGGATCGATTCCAGAAATCGAACTCTGAATTCTAAAAACCAGAGCTCTGAGATTACCAATTTCAGATCAACCATCTCCCTTTGATCTTCTTTCAGAGAGATCAGGGTTTACAGTGATACTCGGCCTGTCGAGATCACTTCAACATAAGTGTTAGTGAATTCGGGTTGCTCCCTATAGCACGGAGACGTAGGCTTCGGCTGAACTCCGAGATCATTTCTCTTGTGTCAAAATCTCTCTCTGATTGCTTTTCTGTTTATATATCAAAGAAGCTCCAACTTCAATCAACAGATCGATCAACGATCTTCAGCATCAACTTCGACTCCAATTGACTGGTGCTGCGAGAATCTTCGGGTCGGCACGAAGATTTTCCCCCACACTTACCGGTTCAAATTCAGGTCTGAGATTCATGAGAAATTGGCTGATGTGAGATTCCTCTTGTATTTTGAGCACTTGAGAATGGGCCGTAGTATCCACTGTCTCAAGGAGCATAGAGTCTTTTTCATGCCATAAGGTGAGGAATCCATTGTAGTATTCCTGCACAGGTTTATCACCTTGACAATATTTGGCCAACTCTGTGTCAACATGATACTTTCTAGCCTTGTTGGTTTGATGATATAATTTTTTCAGATGCGCCCACATGTCAGAGGCTTTAGTGAATGAATGTAAAGACAAGGTGATAGAGGGAGCCACTGTATTCAGAATCCAAGTAACCACCTTGGAGTTATTTTGAACCCAAGTATCCTTGGCTTTGTCCTCTTTTGGTTCAATGGAGGTTCCATCTAGGAACCCAGCAAGCCCTTTGCCTTGGACAAAATGTTTCAGATAAAAGGACCATCCCACATAATTTGTCCCATTTAATTTAATGGGGATGATTTTGATTTTTTCCATGGTAGTAAGTTTTACAGATGCCCAAGATTTAAAACAACAAGATCTATCACACTACGAGCCAGAGGAGGAGTCACAGAGATCAGACCTGTTTGTGCTCAGATCTGGCACAAAAAATAGGGTTCTGAGCCGTCACGATAAGAATCACCCAGCTCCCAAAGAATCAGCCGAATCCGTCTATCACCGAATCCCAAACCGGAGGGGAAGAACACGAATGTGTGCCAGAATCAAATCTCAAGAACCCGGTGGATCATAGGAATCGGAATCCTTGACGATGATCACACCCAGAACATAGCAAAGAGGTATGAATTAGAGCCGAGAGGTCAGCCTCAAGAATGGCTCTGATACCATGTAATTTAAGAGAATAAATTGAGAAATGGAATAGCTCAATGGCCTGAAGTCATACCTCCCTTAGAGATATGATGATGCATATATAATATGTGGGTTGCCATTCAATGGCTACATTCAAGGTAATACAAATTATTTATAATAAATGTCCAAATCCCTTAGCTTCTATATAAAGCTAAATCTAATCCTCTAATTATGGTATGTACAGCCACAACATCTAGGGCAATCATCCATTTATGGACCATTCCATTTCCGTATATCATTCCTTTTCAACATCCACGACTACCTTCGGGGTGCTATTCACCTGTTAGAGAGAGCACTAATTAATCTTCCAAAAAAATTAACATCAAATGATCGTTAAATGTCATTAGATAGGTATTTATCATCTTTATAGTAGGTTTTTAATATCTTTGTAGTATGTTTTTAGTAGGATTAATGAGAGATCTATATTCACACACGATAGAAAGGGACGACTCAGCTCGAAATCGGAAGAACCGATTTGGGTGGAGAAGGGGATTATGGTATTTATTACCTACCTGATTTTGGTAATTATGATTAGGGATTTGGAACCATTTATTATGTAGTATTTACATAAAATCTGACAGCTAAGAGAGGTTTTTTTTTGTCCTAGTCAGCACAATATCGTCGTTCCATGTTATATAGAAGCTAAGATGCTTTTATGTTTCTTGTTGTATTGGTTTAAGAAGGGTATGCGTTTGGGGGCAGGATAGGAGTTTGGTTAGAATTTATATATATTACAATGAGTTTGGAGTTCGGCTGTATTATCTAGAATAGACAAGATTGAGGAGCAATCGGGCTTCGAGTATGAGTATTGAGGTACCCATACCCTAAAGTTGAGAAAAGGGAAGAGGAGAAGACTGGGTAGGAGAGAATCCCTGAGGGGGGGGGGGGGTCTGCATGCATGTGAGGGATGGCTAGGATCGCGAGGGGGGGGGGGGGGGGGGGGGGGCGGTGCTGTAGTTCGAGAGAGGGGGGGGGGGGGAGGATCGAATGAGAGAGAACTGGATTACAGCTGAAGTAAGTTAGAGAGAGAAGTTTGTAAGAGAGGGAGGATCGGATGAGAGAGAGCTTAGGGATGGTTGCGATCACAAAGGAAGAGAGAGAGAGAGAGAGAGGGGGGGGGGAGGTCGCGAGGGATAGAGAGAGAGTTGCGGACATGAGCAGGTTTTCCGAGAGGAGGGATGAGATAGAATAGGGGAGAGAGAGAGAAAGAGAGAGAGAGAGAGAGAATTGCGGGAGTTTAGAGGAGGAGAGGGTTTAGGATGGGTACGTTAGGAAATAGAGAGAGAAAGGTGGAGAGAAAGAAGGGATCATGAGGTGAGGTGTCGTGTTGGGCTTAGAGAGAGAGACGCTCGGTGGATTAGGGTTTCGGACATGGGGCTCTCGACTAGACAAAACCCCTCTCTCTCCGTCTCTCTCTCTCTTCCCCCGATCAAAAATCTCTCTCATAGTCTCTCTCTTTCTTTCCTCGATCCCTCTCTATCTTTGTCTCTCTCTCTTCCCCCGATCTCTCTCTCTTCATCTCTCTCTTCCCCATGATCTATCTCTCTCTCTCTCTCTCTCCGTCTCTCTCTTCCTCTTATCTCTCTCTCTCGAGCGCGCGCTCATACGAGATCATAGTCGTCTAGATCCAGTCGCACCCAATCCGTTGCACCCAACCACCAAACACGCGATCAAAATCCCCTCAAAATCCCGTCGCCCACAATCGCTCCACTCTCTCTCTCTCACTCATGCTATCACATCATTCTAGATCGCCCCCCAATCCAGTCGCCCCTCTCTCATTTTCCTCAAAATTCCATCGCCCATATTGAGCCCACTTTCTCGATCCCGTTGCAGTGCCGAGGGATGTTTTGACGCCGAAGGCGGCTCAATGCAGTGCTGACAGTTGTGTTGCCACCGAAGGACCTGATGTTTCGGGAGAGCAGTGCTGAACTGCTACAAGTGCATATGTTTTGGGAGGGACCTGATGTGTATAGGGATATTTGGACGTCCTTTACGTTAATCAAATCTTATGTCAGGGACCTATCACCAACTCCCCTAAAAAATAACCCCTCTTGGTGTGCATTAAAGTTTTTCCTCCCCCCTATTATTTGGATAATGAGAGCCATATTTAAATGAGCATGCATTAGCGAGAAAATTGATCTCCACATCCTGCCAGTTTCCTATAGGATCGACCAGTCGAACATTGCTGTCTTGGTAGAGGGCAATGATGGGTCTATCCTTGATTGGATTGGTCTTGTCCTAAGGGTCCATTAGATGATCGTTGGAAGTCTCAAAAAAAAACTTCTAATAAACTTTTACTGATTCGACAAAAAGGAGTTGAACTATTTTCTACAAACCATTTGGCCTGAGAATACCGAGTGCATTATAGTGGCACTCGCTCGTAGTTGATCATTCGGCCTCAAATGGATTAATGGACCATAGGAGCACTTGACTTCCAATGCCCGAATGCGATTTAGAGGTACTCGGCCTCTAATGGTTGAATATTGTGCACTGGGTCACCATTGATCATTTGGTCTCCAACTATTGAATGGGTTGTAGGAGCACTCAGCCTACCATGGCTAAAGGAGATGTAGAGAGACTCGTCCTGCAATAGCCGAGTCATTGTTTAAAATGTAGGAAGAGGAGGAAGAGGGATTAGTGGACACATGAATTTTAAATGTTTAGTGGGGGGGCATTATTGAAGGTTTTTTTAATTGGATCCTCAAAAGGTCCCCCAAGTTTTTTATTTTGGGGGTGGGGGGCTTCCCCCCGCCCCCCCCCCCCTCCCCCGTTTCTCTCTCTCTCTCTCTCTCTCTCTCTCTCTCTCTCTCTCTCTCTCTCTCTCTCTCTCTCTCTCTCTCTCTCTAAGTTATAAGAGCAGTATAGATGGGCTCAATAATATAAGAGGATCTCCAACCGAGTACTCCAAAATGGAGTACTCTTATCATTTTTCTAAGGAAAAGTGAAGCAGGAGGATGGAGAGCTCCAACTATCCATCATTTAAATGGGAATCTTCATCCATTTTGTTTATATATATATATATATATATATATATATATATATATATATATATATATATATATATATATATAATTTCCAATTATACCCCTTGTCTTGTTCATCTTTATTTCTCTTGACATATGTCCCCAATTGAATGCAAATATCTAATTTGCACTCTATCCTACATTAAAATGTAGGAAGACGATATTTTTGTCTCCGTAAGCTCCAAATATAGTATGGGATATATAACACAATAAATATATTTTAATTAACTTCATTGATTTTAATGGCGGATAATAATCAGTCATTTTTAACTGTTTCATTTTAGGATAAGTCCCAACAACTGTGGTGCCAAAGCTGGCTAACGCTTGACGGTGGGACCCACAACCCTACTTGGGGTCCATGAAGATGATGGTGGGACCCGCAGCCCTGCATAAGGCTCACGAAGATGACAGTGGGACCCGCAGCTCTGTTTGGGACCCGAATGTCATCCGGGGTCTAGTAAATCCCCTGATAATTGCCTAAACTCCCGTTATTCTAGAGAATATTCCATGAATATTTCTAAATATTTTTATATAGCCAAACTTGTAAATAATCCAGAGGGATTTTCATTATTCCCATTTTCACTTTCTGTTTTCCAGATCTCCCAGAGCCTTCTGGTCTTTAGACTCTCAAGCCTTCTCCATCCTCTGTCTATTTGTAACAAGCACTCCTCGACCTGTTGGGTGTAACTTTATATTTTAAAAGATAGTGGATTCAAAGGTTGCATCTTACCGCACAGAGATGTAGGCTACGGCCGGACTTCGTTACCGTATCCTGTGTCAAATCCCTCTCTCTCCCTTTATCCTTCTTTGTATCGCTCTCTACTCGATAGTGCATGTCTGTGTGACAACTAAGTCACACGACAGCTAGGCACCCCATCTGCTGCCGTTGCTCCGCACCCTTCCTCCTATTGTCAACAGATAGCCCAGCATCCTACAGCGCACCACATCTCGACGATTAAAATCCTTCAATCGACTGTTGGAAGGGGGTTATGTACGACGGCCGAAATCCTCCCCCACAACAACCTTTACCTTTAAGCCCAGATCCATGTTTCACCATTTAAATTACAACAACTAAGTACTAAAACACTAAAATGGCAAGGATAAGTTACTGAATTTATTAAATTACCACTGTCTATAAAACCACATTTGATCCCCACGAAATGTCCAGTTTTGAAAACGATAGTGGGATTAATATATATGCTACAGTGATTTTACTATAGCAACTACAATAAAATTACTATAGAATCTATAGTGATTTTATCATGACTGCTAAAAAACAGCTTTACGATAGTGAAATCATTGTAGTATTTCAAATTTTTTTGTAAATAATACTCAATTCTCTACTTTGAATTCCTTGTAGCACTAAACATCATTTCATATAATTAAGTGATTTCACTATAGTACTACAATAATTTCAGTATAGCTGCTACATTTATTTAATATGATACTCAATTTCCTACAATAAAATCAATGTAGAACTGAGTATCATTTTTATATAATTGACTATCATTTTAAATGGTACTAATCTATACACAGAGGTACTCAAAATCTTTATAATAGTTTTAAATGATACTCAAATATATAAAATAATATTAAATTAAATTAAGTATTATTTGCATGTAATTGAGTATCATTGCTACAATGATTTCACTGTAGGAAAGTCTTTTAGCAGTCATGACGAAGATCACTGTAATAGCTATAGTGGTTACAAATGATACTCAAATATCTATATAATAAGCTACAGTTTTGTGGGGGGTATAAACAACGGTCATGATCTGTCTTTGAGCGGGGGATAGAATGAGGGGGCAAGATAAGCTGTTGTAAGGGTGAGTGCGATTCATCTGGGTAGGGGGAACGGTTGAGATTGAATCGAGTTAAAATGTGGGGATGAAATTATGTGTAGGAAAGTAATAAATTAGTGAAGGACTTGATTGTAAAAAAAAAAATTTAATAATCGTTTAGAGGGCTTTCGTGTAAAAAAAATAAGGATATGTTCGGTATTGATGTGATTGTTTACACATTTTCTTGCCAGGGTTAATTCCCTATGGCTGCCATCTGTACGTGGTCCCCCTCCGCCATAATTGCTTTCCGGTTACAAAAAACAGAGAGATCACAGCCGTCGGTTTCTCTCTCTCATCTCCGATCTCTCTCTCTCTCTCTCTTCATCTCTCTATCTCATCTCCGTCTCTCTCCCTCCCACGATTTCTCTCTTCGTTGGTTTCTCTCTCTCTCTTTATTCGGGTTGTCACGGCACGACTACTGGTGCAGCGGAGGAGGCAAGGAGGTGGGGTGGTTGCCATTACAGCGAGGTGAAGGAGAGGGGGTGGTGGGGTTGAGGCTTCGTTGGGCTGCAGGGAGGAAAGGAGGTTGGGTGGTTGTTGGGTGCGGCACGACAGTGGAGGCGGGACGGGTCGGGGAGCGGCTGGCCTTGGCGTCCACTACCGATGCAGTGGGCCGGTAGGAGGACTTTCTCTCTCATCCACGGACTCCCTCTCTCTCTCTCTCTCTCTCTCTCCTAACCATCCCTTTCTCTCCTCTCTCTTCTCTCTCCTACCCGATCCCCCCCTCTCTGGACTTCTCTCCCTCCCTCCCTCTCTCTCTCTCTCTCTCTCTTAACTATCCCTCTCTCTCTTCTCTCTCCTAAAGACTCCTACCCGATGCCCCTCCCCCCTCTCCGAGCTCCACCAACACCTACGGCAAGAAAGAGAAAAGAGGGGAGCGAGCCCGGCAGCGGCACCACCGCCGCCGGTGGGCGGAGCCACCACCACCAGACCGGCTCCGGGTCCGCTCTCACCGGCGACGAGAACCCCCTTAGAGAGATCAAGGCCATCTGGCCTACACGACCGGCGCCGAACGCCGGCGACCACCCGCCAAGCCTCTCTCTCTCGCGCGCGCACGCTCCAGCGGATCGGTGATGAATTTGGCCTGTGCAACCGGTAGATCTGGCCTGTGCTCCGGCGGATCGGGTCTGGGCTTGCTCCCGTGCTCCGGCTGATCGGATCTGGCCTGGGTTCCGACGTATCGGGCCTCTCTCTCTCTCTCTCTCTCTCTCTCTCTCTGGCTGATCGGGGTGAAAAGAGGCACAGTTAGGTGAAAATTCTCCACCACATGTATGTGCACATGCACTAGAAACATGTATGGACCTTTTATGAACTAAAAGTTGAGCCCATTTAACTAAAAGATGCACTTATAGGGACCTTAGCTAATATAGCAAATTATGGTGTCATGTGGCTAATATTGCAAAATTGTTAAGGACTTATACTTGATTTTGTCGGAAGTTTGAAATAAGTTGTTTAATTTTTTCAGGCTCAAAAAGAACACTGAAAATTGATGTCCCATGAAACAATTGTTGAATTTCTCCAGTTCAAAAGAACAACGGAAAATTTTTCCCTGAGACATCAATTACATAGGTAATATGTATTTAGGAAATTAATTTTCCTATTTGATCTTTTACTCACGAAAAGATCACATATGTGGGAGGGATAAACGACTATTGTGAAGAGAGGTGTTGGCTCTGACTTTTTTTATTAATCCATGATGCCAGCTAAGATGGTATCACTGTGGGCGTCCTCGCCGAATGTTCGTGCCGACTGGCATGAACATTACTACTATTATCTCCCCTTAAAAAAATATTGTTATCATCCTCAAAATATTGTTATCTCCCTCAAAATATTATTGCCACTCTTGAAATATTTTTTTGCCATCTTTGAAATATTATCACCTGCCTTGAAATATTGTCCTCGCCCTCGAAATCTCCTGCGTGCCGACAGGCACTGGCATTACTAGTATAAAATAATACTCAATAAAATTGTGTATTATTTGCATAAAGTTGAGTATCATTGCTAGAGTGATTTTACTGCATTAAAATCTTTTTAGCAGTCACGACAAAAACCACTGTAACAACTAAAGTGATTTCACTATCGTGAAATCACTGTAGCAACCCGTGCCACTATTTTCGTAAAAAAAAAATTATGTTCCTATATCATATACTGTTAATTAATGTAGGAAGATCATATGTGTATGTTTGGTATTTTAAAAAAAAAACACATCATTCAAATCAGTTGGTAAAAGATTTATTCCATGCAAAACCGTAGAAGAGGATCACCCTTAAAAACTACTTTGATTCCATGGACCTAGTCTTAGAAGAAATCAGTAGCTGTCTTGCATCTTTTTTTGATTCTATCTACAGGACTTACACTTAATTTCACATTGATTTTATTTTAATATTTTATGTATTTATGATTTAAATATTAGCATTTAATTTTAAGGTTATTTGGACTCCCCCCCCCCCCCCCCCCCCCCTCCCCCTTTTTTTTTTTTTACGGAACCGTCTTCCGGATGTCAAAATGGGGGCGTCACATAGGGGGTAAGTCAAATAATGGAGACAACAGTGGTCCGAGCATGATCCGCCGGCAGGCTCCACCGCCTCTGCTACCTCTTTCTCCAGTACAACACCCTCTCCGGCCCCCTCCCCCCACCCCTCCTCTCCAACCTCTCCGATCTCCAAGTCCTCAACGCCGCCTGTAACCGCCTGTCTGGCCCCGTCCCCATCCCCGCCATCCTCCCACCTTACCTCCTCTACCTCGACCTCACCTGCAATGCTCTCTCAGGCATTATCCTTCCCGACTTTCCTGCCTCCACTCCCCCCCGTCTCCACCTCCTCAACCTCTCCTTCAATCATCTCAGCGACACCATCCCGCCCAACCTCGGCCGGCTCCCGACCCTTCTCAACCTCTGGCTTGACTGGAACCTCTGTGGGGGGGAAAACTTGCCGGCCACACCTGATCGTCAAATGGAGCGGCCCGCGTCCACCTCCTTCTTGAGGTACCTGCAAAAAGTCCGAGGCTCTCCTCCGAGCAAAGGCTCCTCCGACACTCAAGTAAGGGAAGGGAAAAACAATGAGAAGGGAACCAAGCGTGGTCTAGGGTTCGGGAGCGAGAAATTGTTTATCTGCCCATGAAGGGAACCAAGCGTGGTCTAAGGTTCGAGTGCGTATTGCTCGCGAGATTTCCTTCGAGAACCTCGGGATGATTATGGAAGATCTTTAACGATCGGACGCCATTCGTTTCTTTCCTTCTATGCTCTCATCGATCGCGGGCCTCTAATTAGTCATGGGCGAGCCTCAATCTTAACGGGCGAGATATCATCTGGATTGTCCAGCCTAGTGAATCCCCTAAAGTTCGATGAGACCCTCAGACTGTTAAGCGTGACTTCCAATCTTTCCTCGCCCAGGGACAACCCTCCGCCGCTGATCAGGTCGGCCTTCCCGGCGGTCCGTGTCAGGTCCACGACCTGCTCGACCCTTTCCTCAATCTAGTTCCCATCAGGGAGCTCGGGTCAACTTGAACCTTCTCCATGACTCACACGCAGCCCGCGGGCCGTGTTGGACTGGATAGGACCTGGTCCGACCGGTCCGGTTCTTCATATCTCTAGGTCGGGCCGAGCCAGACGGTTCCGTTGTGCACGTGTCATCATCTGGTCGGCACGCCGGAAAACCCCTTCTACAACCTCCTCAGGGGCACCCACCCGGCGGTTCTTGCCAATTGCTTTACCTCCACCTCAGCGTGCAGGGGAACGGACTCCAGGGTGCCATCCTGGCGACATTTGACACGATCCCGACCCTCCAAGTCCTCTCCCTCTCCCTCGCCCACAACCACCCCTCTATCCCTGTCCCCTCCTCCATCCTCTTCAGCGCTTCCGCCGTGTCTTCGCCGTCTCCGCATATCGTGCAGCTCGAGTTCAACGCCTTTTTCGGCCTATCACCGCCGCCAGAGGATCACGCTTGGATCGCCGCCTTATCCAATGTTTGACTTACCCCCCCCCCCCCCCGTTTGATGTGTTTTTTGTTACCTCACCAAATTGTTCAATATTAAGATTATCCATACATTTTGATGTTTGACAGACGATTCCATAAAAAATAAAAGATAATCCTACAATTTGGTGAAATTAAAGAAACTTAAATAGTCATATGGAGGACATGGGTTCAAATTTGGAGGATGGGGAGACTTTGGGAGATGGGAAATGGAGCTATGGAGTATGGTTTAACTGCCACCATACATTAAAATGGAGAAATGGAGTATGGCTGGAGTCGCTCTAACATATCAAAGCATCCGATGTGTAAGAGCGGACCCCACCCACTACAGTAGCGAAACAGAGAGATAGGTGTAGTAGTTTGAGTCACGAATCGATTCACTACATCCGACTCGAGCGAACCGGACCCAACTCTTTGGCCATCTCACGTAGCACGTACTTCTGGATCTTTCCCGTCGACGTCTTCGGCAGCTCCGCCTTGACCACCACTGTCTTCGGCACCATGAACCCCGGCATCCTCTCCCGACACCACTTGATGATCTCCTCCGCCGTCGGCCCACCTCCGCCGCCCACCCCCTTGAGGCTGATGAAGGCGCACGGCGTCTCCCCCCAGTACTCGTCCGGCCGCGCCACAACTGCCGCCTCGTTTACCGCCGGGTGCCCGTACAGCAGCGACTCCACCTCCACGCTGCTCAGATTCTCCCCACCGCTGATGATCACGTCCTTGGACCGGTCCTTGATCTCCACGTAGCCGTCCGGGTGCATCACCCCGACGTCGCCGGTGTAGAACCATCCCTCCGGCCGCAGCGCCCTCCTCGTCGCCTCCTCGTCCTTGAGGTATCCCAGCATCACGCAGCCCCCGCGCAGCACTACCTCCCCCATCGCTACACCGTCCCGCGCCACGCTCCGCCCCGTGGCACCATCGACCACGTCGACCTCCGCCATCCCCACCGTCCGCACCCCCTGCCGTGCCTTCAGCCGCGCCCGCTCCGTCGCCGGCAGGCGGTTCCACTCCCCCTTCCAGGCGCACGACACCGCGAGCCCCGCCGTCTCCGTAAGGCCGTACCCGTGGCTGACGGTGAAGCCCAGCGCCTCGGTGCGGAGGAGAACCGCCGCGGGCGGCGGCGCACCGGCCGTGAGGACGTTGACAGCGCCAGGAAGGGGCCGACGGTCGGAGTCGGGGCAGTTGGCGAGCATGTTGAGCACCACTGGGGCGCCGCAGAGGTGGGTGACGCGGTTGGCGGTGATGGCAGCAAATACGGCGGCTGCTTCGACGCGGCGGAGGCAGATGTTCGTGCCGCCGACAGCGGCGATCGCCCAGGGGAAGCTCCAGCCGTTTGCGTGGAACATGGGGAGGGTCCAGAGGTACACGGGCTGCTTGGGCACGGACCAGTCGATGAGGGAGTCGACGGCGTTGAGGAAGAGGCCGCGGTGGCAGTGGACCACACCCTTGGGGGCGGAGGTGGTGCCGGAGGTGTAGTTCAGGATCATGGGGTCCCACTCGCTCTTGGGCCGGATCCACCGGAACTCCGGGTCGCCCGTCTCGATCAGCTTCTCGTAGGTGAGGCCGGAGGGGTTGGGATCGCCGTCGCCGCCCGACTCATCGACGTATGGGTCCTCAATGGGGATGATGCGAGGGGGCTGGTGGTTGGGAGGGAGGAGGCGGAGGGCGTCGCGGATGAGCTGTCGGGAGAGGGTGTCGACGAACACGAGCTTGGAGGCGCTGTGGCAGAGGAGGACGGATATGGTTCGGGCGTCGAGGCGGATGTTGATGGTGTTGAGGACGGCGCCGCTCATCGGCACGCCGAAGTGCATCTCGTACATCGCCGGGATGTTGGGGGCTAGCACCGAGACCTGCAGTACGATCAAAACCGAATCTTTAGAAGAATGGTAGGAAAATTGAAGACATGGGTTTGAAATTTTCCTCAAACCGGTGGCTTCTGTGGGATTTTCGATCGGATTCGATTCACTGACCACATCGCCGGAGGAGATGCCGAGGGAGGAGAGACCGGAGGCGAGGCGTAGGCAGCGGTGGTGGGTCTGGGACCATGTGAAGACGGTGTCGTTGTAGACGACGGAGGGGCAGTCGCCGTATACGGTGGCTGCGCGCTCCAGAAAGCCCAGCGGCGTGAGGGGGCTGCTGTTCGCGGCGTTCGGCCCCAGCCGATCCATCCTTCTCTCTCTACAGTCTGTAAAGGGTAGATACGAGACAAGATATAATTCCAAATTTGTGAATCTTATCTAGTCTAAACTCATGTCGGTGATCATTGCTATGCCTCGTCCGATCGGATCCTGAGTCGGAAAAGTTAGAACATGCTGACTGTCGGCGCACTACTCTGACCGGCGGCGCGCTACCATGCGCCATAGTATGAAGTCTTTGCACACCACACAAAACGGGGACAACAATGAGATGTTGTGCTGACTCCAATATTGCCAATGTTGGCCTGAATCTGACAACAACTATTGGTATGAAAACTGATAGTGTCGATGGGGGATTTGGGGTTTGCACGGTCGGACACGTCCGAGGGGACGGACAGGATTGGTGATCGGGCCTTGCTGGTTGCACAGCCGGTGGCCACATGGTCGGCGGTCGTGGCCGCATCAACGGAAAATGGCAAGAGGAGGGCATCGACCACCGTCGCAACACACAAGAAAAAAAAAAAAAGAGAGAGAGGGGACGAGAGACGGGCAGACCTAGTCTTGCTTCTCTTCGCCAACGGCGACTCCTCCTGTTTTTGCTCCGGCACTCTCCCTTCTTGCTCTGGCCAGCGGCATGCAGATTTTATCTTCTCAAATAGATAATCTAGAAGGAGAAGACTTTCGTGGTCTAAGAAAATGTGATGGAATTAGTTGGTGAGGAGCATCGAAGAATTTTCACTGTTTTAGGGTGTAAGACGTAGGATTTAGTTAACAACCCATGTGTTAGGTGATTGTTTGACTTGATCTCGACCGTTTAATCAGAGTTATCTCTCCTGATGTAAGATGTTGGATTAGTTTAATAACCCCTCTTGATGTGCATTAAAGTTTTTTCTCCCCCCCCCCCCCCCCCCCCCCCCCTATTATTTGGATAATGAGAGCCATATTTAAATGAGGATACAGTACCGAGACAATCGATCTTCACGTCCTGCCATTTTTCTATTGGATCTATCGATCGATCACTACTGTCTAATCAGAGGGTGATGATGGTTCTATCCTTGATTGGATTGGTCTTGTCCTAAGGGTCCATTAGACAATCGTTGGAAGTCTCGAAAATAACTTTTAATAGGTTTTTACTGATTCGACAAAAGAAGTTGAACTATTTTCTACAATCCATTCGGTCAGAGGAGATTGAGTGTACTGTAGTGGCACTCGCTCACCGTTGATTATTTGACCTCAAATGGCTTAATGGACCGTAGGAGCACTAAACTTTCAATGCCTGAATGTGATGTAGAGGTATTCGGCCTCTGTTGGCTGACCACCATTGATTATTCGGCCTCCAACAACTGGATTGTGTGTAGGTGCGCTCTGCTTGCAATGGCTAAATAAAATACAGAGACTCTTCCTGTAATTATCGAGTCACTGTTTCAAATGGAGGAAGAGGAGGAGGAGGGAACAGTGGCGGGCACAAAAATTCCAAAATATAAAATATTAGGTTGGACATTAGTAAAATTATTTTAAAAAAAAACTAGATCCTGAAGGGGTCCCCAAGGATTGTGTGTGTGCGTTGAGGGGGTGATCGAATTTGTCGTATGGCCCGTATATAGCCACACCGAAAATTTGGGTCAGATGTGCCTACAATTACTCTCTCTCTCTCTCTCTCTCTCTCTCTCTCTCTCTCTCTCTCTCTCTCTCTCTCTCTCTCTCTCTCTCTCTCTCTCTCTCTCTCTCTCTCTCTCTCAGTATAGATGGGCTCAATAATGTAAGTGGATCTCCTCTCTCTCTCTCTCTCTCTGAGTATAGATGGGCTCAATAATGTAAGTGGATCTCCACCCAAGTGCTCCAAAATGGAGTACTCTTATCATCCAATTTTTAAGAAAAAGTGAAACAAGTGGATGTAGAGGTCCAACCATCCATCCTCTAAATGGGAACCTTCATCCATTTTGTTTATAAAAAACTTTATTTAATTGTCAATTATATCCCTTGTCTCATTCATCTTTATCTCTATGATGATCTCGGGTGATGTAAGATGCAGGATTTGTTAACAACCCATGTGCTAGGGCATTGTTTGACTCGATCTTAACCGTTCAATCAAAGTGATCTCCCATGGTGTAAGATGTTGGATTAATTTAATGACCCCTTTTGGTGTGTATTAAAGTTTCCCCTCCCCCTTATTATTTGGATAATGAGCCATATTTTAAATAAGCATGCATTAGTGAGACAATCGATCATCGAGTCCAGCCAGTTCCGAATAGGACCGATCGATCGAACACTGCTGTCTCGGTAGAGGGCGATGATTGGTCTATTCTTGATTGGATTGGTCTTGTTCTAAGAGCCATGTAATATCCATGGTTCAAAAGGATAAATAATAAGCAGTAATCCTTATTTTATCAAAATATTTTATCCTTGTTGAATTATGAAAAGATATGAATTAGTGCTATTGATTAGGCGGCCAGATTTTGATAAAACCTATAGCATTGGATTCACACCAATGAGAGCCTTCCAAAGACATGTCATGCGCAAGGATCAGAGTTCCGCAATGAAATATGTAATTGATTCTTTTTTTTTTTTTGGACCGGTGAATGGCCGGAAGCGGATCGATTGTGCTCTTGACTTTAGGGGGTGTTAGGCTAATATTTCAAACTTAGGGAGTGATTTGGAACAAAATAAACTGTAGTCCTCCCGAAGCCATGGGCCACGGCTGCAGTCGCCGGCCTCTGGGGTTTGGGTTGGACCCTACCCATACCTGTACCAATAAAAAATAATCGGGTAGAGTTCTTATAACTGAAAGTTTTGAGTAGAGTTGTTATACCCGAAATTTCAAGTCGGGTTTGGATCGGGTATTGAGGTGCCCATACCTGTACCCGATAGTTAATCGGGTAGAGTTCTTATACCCGAAAGGTTCGAGCCGAGTTTGGATCGGGTATTCGGGTTTTCGGAGTCCATTGCCACCCATACTCATTTCCTCGTCGGCCTCCCGACACCATTAGGTGGGTCGATGCTCATCACAGCTACATGACTCCATGCGGCTGTGATGCACGCCGAACGCCTGAAGTTTAGCCCAAAATCACAACCATCCATTCGAACGTATCCCGACCCCATTGATGCTCAACACAACTGCATGACTCCATGCGGCTGCGTTGCACACTGACCCGTTTAGCTAGCCCAAAATCACAACCGTCCATTTGAACAATATCCGATCGATGAATCGCACTGATCCCCAACCATGGCGTACCACATCGCTGGGCAGTAAGCAAAAGCAGCATTTTGCTACACAGTTGATTTGCTGCACTTGATTAGGCAGTAACCAAGTGCTCGAATAGGCCATAACCAAGTGCACGATAAGTCTAATCGTATAGCAAAAATGTCGTGTAGCAAAAATCGTGCACTTCGGTACGGGCAAAAATCGTGCACATGATAGTAAGAAAAGAAAAAAAGACAAAGCATGAGTAACAACCATGGAGATGCAGTCCCATGTCTCTCTCTCTCAGTAGTAAAAAAAGAGCCAAAGCTTATCACAGGATCGGTGCTGGCAGTCACAGCTTCCATCCTTTGGAAAGCTTGACATCGGACGGCTAGATGACAACTAAAAAAAATATTTATTTGTTTCGATTGAAAAGAAATTTGAAGGGCCAAAATGTAGTTTACCACTTCGATCAACCAGTCCGTTGGATTTGCTGCACTTGCTTACGGCCCAGCCCTGGTGTAACTGATAGTAATTTTCACAGGGAGGAGGGCCCCGATAGCCCGACGATAGGATCTGGAGAGATCACGGTTGCAGGCTGCAGAGAGGTGGCGCCAACAAGAGACTACAGAGGCTGTGCAATTGCTATTTGCAGAGGCATTGCGACCGCAGGCTGAGGAGAGTCGGGGACGACGACATGTTGCTGATGCTGACGGAGACAATATTGAGGTTGGATATATGTATTTTTGGGATACATTTTGGATAGATCTATTGTTTCTATATATTTTGGATAGATCTCTTGTTTCGATACATTTTGGATTAGATGTGTGTTTTTTCATATGAGATATAGTAGTGATGTGGGGCCGTCAAACAATTACTGACGCCCCCCGAATTTGGGCGCCCCGTCGAAAGTGCAAGTCGATGAACGAATTTTGACTCTCACACCAAATGTCAGCGTCCCTGAAGAAAGTTTTTGGCCGCCGAAGGTGGCTGTCCTCGTGCCGACAGGCATGGGCATTACTAGTATATATATAGGAAACGGAAAATGAATTACCAGCCTATTTCGGTGAAATGGGTAGCCACCCATTCGAAGCCCTTAGGAGTTTTAGAATGTGCTGATTTTTTGTGAGTGTTCTAGCTCACAAAAAATTAGCACATTCTAAAACTCCAAGTGGCATCAAATGTTAGAAGTTTTAGAATGTGCTGATTTTTTGTGGGTGTTCTCTCTATCGTAAGGTGCTTATGCTCATAAAAAATCAACACATTCTAAGACTCTTAGGAGCATCAAATGGGCGGTAGCCCATTTCGTCGAAATTGGTCGCTAGCCTATACATGCATCACATGCGCAAAATTCTAGTTATAAGAGTAGGCTTCAAAAATGTAAGAGGATGTCCAACCGAGTACTCCAAAATGGCTTACTTTTATCATCCATTCTTGAGAAAAAGTGAAGAAGGATGGAGAGCTCACACCATACATCCTCTAAATAGGAATCTTCATCTATTTTGTTTATAAATATATTTTTTTTAATTACCAATATATCCCTTGTCCCATTCATCTTTATTCCTTTTGACATATGTCCCCAATTTAATGTAAAAACCTAATTTCCACTCTATCCTATTTAAAACTAGTGTATGCTCGTGCTTGTCAGCACTCGGACGGCTGCCTTTGGCGGCCATTGCGACCGCCTTCGGCAACATCAGCAATGCAACGGTCTCCTTAAGCAGTAAAAAAAGGTCGGCACTCTGATGGCCGCCTTCGGCAGCCACTGTGATTGCCTTCGGCAGCATCAACAATGCAACGATCGCCTTCAACTGCAAAACAAAGTTAGCACTCGGACGACCGCCTTCAGCAGCCACTGCAATCGCCTTCGACGGCATTAGCAATGCAATGGTCACCTTCAGCAGCAATACAAAGTCGGCACTCGGACAACCGCCTTCAGTAGCAAAATAAAGTAGCATTCGGACGGCCGCCTTCGGTGGTATCAGCAATGCAACGATTGTCTTAGGCAGCAAAACAAAGTCGGTAACGTTCAGCAATAACCCCCCTGGTGATGCCCATCATTCAACGTACTGTGATTTTAAGTATTAGTTAGTATAACCAACTTCTAGCAAAATAAGACAAAAGATAAGCCCAAAAAAATATACAACCACACACTTCGTAGTTTATTCGGGTCTGAATTGATGATGATAACAGTAAAACTCGCTACACACTTTACATGGCCAAACACAATCTCAATCCAAACATGCATTCATTAAACCAAACAAAAAAAAACTCAATAAACCATTATCTCGCTCCCTTCTCTCTTTCTCTCTCTTTGCGGCAAAAGGCGTGATCCCAAAAATCAATGACCAAAAAAAAAAAGGAGTAAAAACCATAAAACGAAATATGATTGATTTTTTTAAAAAATTAATCAATGAATCAATAATACATTAATTGCTGCAGTGACCATGTAGTAAGACACATGGAGGGAGGAGGAAGGAGGGAGGAGTTAGAGAGTATAGAGAACTTACGACTTGCCTCATATAAGAAACATCAACTTAGAAGAAAGAAGAGGGCACAATAATTCATTCGTTCATGTATACTGAGATGGAATTCCTTTGTTTACAAAAAGAAAAGAAAAAAATTTCTTTGTTTCTTTGAATTTCTCATATTCCAAAATCCCAAGTCCAAATCCCAATTTTTTATATTGCCAAAAGAGGGTGCTATAATTTGTGGGTGCAAAATCTGGCTAACGCCCAGCAGTGGGACCCACAACCCTGCCTGGGGCCCATGGGTACGACGGTGGGACCCGCAGCCCTGCCTGGGGCCCAATTGCACTATCTGAGGTCTGGTACATCCCCCCGGGTATTTACCAAACCCTGGATATTCCTGAGAATATTCTTGGAATATTCTTCAAATAAACTAAGCCCTTATAAATAGCAGACCCTGTAAATGATTCCAGATCCCAAATTCCACACCAGAAACCCACTCTCTGTTCTCCAGAGCTCCTCGAGCTTTCTGGTTTTCATACTTCTTTTCCATCCTCTGATTACTTGTAAGAAGCACTCCTCGGCCTGTCGAGAGTAGCTCTACTGTTTACTCAGAGATAGTGGATTCAAAGGTTGCGTCTTACCGCACGGAGACGTAGGCCTCGGTCGAACTTCGTCACCATATCCTGTGTCATCTCTTTCTCTACCTTTCTACTCTATAGTGCTTGTGTGACAGCCCAGCAAGTCACAACTCAGCGCTTCGAAGCGCGCCACATCCCGAAGGGTCAAACCTTCAATCGACTGTTGGAGGAGGGTTACGTACGACGGCCGAAATCCTCCCCCACAGTTTGGCGCCGTCTGTGGGATCCGAATCCTATCAATTTGCAATGTCCAAGTTTCCTAACTCCTCCGGTAGCAAGTACCGGTTGCTCGAGTAACCCGTCTACCTCCATCGCTACACTTAAATGGTGAAGACACCGATGGACCAGCCAGAGGAAAGTGGCATGCACCCAGACGCTCAGCATCCGACGACTCGATCAATGAGTCACCGGTTTGCAACAAGCCAACATCCGGAACAGCAACTCGCTGCCAATTCGAGGAGTCACCCGTCAGTTGATCGCGCCACCCAGGCTCAACTTCGATGGTCACCTCAACTCGTCGACCTAACTCCTCAGCGCTTGGGGAAAGCACACATCTCTCATAGTGCTGATGCTCAAGCGACGTACCAAATCATAGCAGAGGACTTTCAACTTCTCACTCTCATGAAACAGAATGCTGCTCTTATGGTTGAGAGAGACTCTCTCTGACAAATCACCGTCAATGCAAGAATCAATCCCCCGCAGTCAACCGCCGATATCAACGACGAAGCAAACGTCCGCCGGTCGGTCGACCAATCTTCCGCTCCTTCCAAACGATCCATCATCAACATCCCTCGACATTCTTTTAAATCCCTCTCGAGAGGACCCTCACCTGTTCCTCCCAGGCCGACTGTCTGGGAGCGTCTCCATGAGTCTGCTCGCCATCCCGAGTCTCTGGGCTCCGAGTCATCCTCCGATACTTACACCAGGAGAGATGTTCAGAATAATCGACACCGCTCCAAAATTCGGCAATATTACAACGACAATCGAACCCCAGTTGGGCATCGGATGACAGGATGGACTCCGACGCCCTCTTTACCTCATCTTCCTCCAAGACGCCTCTCCGACCAGAAAGGTAATAGACGGAACGATCATGCCTCCGAAGGCCCACTTCAACAGCATATTCTCCACGCCCTATTTCCTCGAAGCTGGAAAGCCCCCGCTCTCCCCAAGTTCAACTCCTTGACTGGAGATCCGACGCTACACATCCTCACTTTCAGGCAAGCGTTAACGCCACATGATAGAGACAACCAGGTTTTATGCCGCACCTTTGCTGGCAGCCTGGATGACATGTCACTGGACTGGTATCACAACCTCCCTACGGCCTCCGTAAGTCAATTCAGGGATTTGGCAGACCTCTTTGTTCAACACTATCGGCTGAACCTCAAGCCATAGAAAAAGTTGGACTCCCTCTACCGGCTCAGGATGGGATCAGATGAAACCCTCCGGGAGTTCTCTCGAAGGTTCCGAAACGAGCATGCTGCGCTCTCCGGACACCACCTCGACGATGAAGCCATCATGCTTGC
Source organism: Chamaelirium japonicum (assembly GCA_947650365.1). Taxonomy (NCBI): domain Eukaryota; kingdom Viridiplantae; phylum Streptophyta; class Magnoliopsida; order Liliales; family Melanthiaceae; genus Chamaelirium; species Chamaelirium japonicum. The sequence goes on along the minus strand of OX393555.1, from coordinate 67,774,020 downwards.
ATTCTAGAATGCTCTACGTTTTGACCTCCACATCTACAATGACCTCATCCGTAATCCTCCTGCCTCCCTCGGAGTGCTATTCGATCGAATTCAAAAGGAGATCGAGGTGGAGGACGATCAAGTCGCTCGCAAGAAATGTGATCTCAAGAAGCGTCTTTCTGATAAGGAACCAACGAGACTAATAGCTCAAGCTCACAACGCGGAGGCTGAGGAAGATAAAACCTCCAAGAGGTCAAGACGGGGAGGCGATAGACCCGTAGAGCCTCAGAAGACCATAAATACCAAAGGAAAGTAGCCCGTCAACCGATCAGAGTAAAAGACTGCAAACTATCAACAACTCGGAAGATCCCTCATCTGAAATCTATGATGTAACATCTTCCAAGTTATCAATGAAATGACAGTTACTTCAAGTCCTACATAAGACTATCAAATTTTATCTCAACTTCTACTCAATGCCACAGTTAGTTCGGTTCGCATTACGACACGGCCGACTAACCTGCAACGGTACGAAGCTATGTGTCCCGATATATAGGTTTGACTAAAACGGCGCTACGCCTAAGTCCAACTGATACAAGGGCGCTACGCTGAGTACTCCGAATCATTGACATCGCACATGCTCTCGTTGTCACGTAAGGACACATGCATTAGTGCCTCGCCACAGTTAGTTCGGTTCGCGTTGCGACACGGCCGACTAACCTGCAACGGTACAAAGCTACGTGTCCCGATACGTAGGTTCGACTGAAACGACGCTAGCTTCGCCTAAGTCCAACCGATACAAGGGCGCTACGCTGAGTACTCCGAATCATTGGCATCGCACATGCTCCCGTTGTCACGTAAGGACACATGCATTAGTGCCTCGCCACAGTTAGTTCGTTTCGCGTTGTGACACGGCCGACTAACCTGCAAAGGTACAAAGCTACGTGTCCCGATACGTAGGTTCGACTGGAACGACGCTTCGCCTAAGTCCAACCGATACAAGGGCGCTACGCTGAGTACTCTGAATCATGGGCGTCGCACGTGCTCTCGTTGTCACGTAAGGACACATGCACTAGTGCCCCGCCACAGTTAGTTCGGTACGCGTTGTGACATGACCGACTAACCTGCAACGGTACAAAGCTACGTGTCCCAATATGTAGGTTCGACTGAAACGGCGCTTCGCCTAAGTCCAACCGATACAAAGGCACCATGCTGAGTACTCCGAATTCTTACCCCCCGTCAACCAGTAAGTCCAATGTCCCACCCTCGGCATACAAAGACAAAGCCCGAGATGGCGACATCGTCTCGGCCCAAGGTGACAGCCTTGGCATTCAAAAGCAAAATCTGAGGCAGGTTTCACCGCCTCGGCACCTGACGAAGCCCGAGATGTCAGCAACGTCTTGGCCTGAGGCGACCTTCGCCTCGGTATTTGAAGACAAAGTCCGAGGCAGGCTTTACCGCCTCGGCACCTGACGAAGCCCAAGACGTCGGTACCGTCTCGGCCCGAGGCGACCTTCGCCTCGGCATTCGAAAACAAAGTTCGAGGCAGGCTTCACTGCCTCGGTACCTGACGAAGCCCGAGACGTCGACAACGTCTCGGCCCGAGGCGACCTTCGCCTCGACATTCAAAGACAAAGTCCAGGGCAAGCTTCGCCGCCTCGGCACCTGACGAAGCCCGAGATATCGGCAACGTCTCGGCCCAAGGCGACGTTCGCCTCGGCATTCGAAGATAAAGTCCGAGGCAGGCTTCACCGCCTCGGCACCTGACGAAGCCCTAGACATCGGCAACGTCTCAGCCCGAGGTTACCTCGCCTCGGCATTCAAAAACAAAGTCCGAGGCTAGCTTCGCCGCCTCAGCACCTGACAATGCCCGAGACGTCGGTAACATCTCGGCCCGAGGCAAACTCTGCCTCAATATTCATTGAGAAAGTCCGAGGCATACTTCGCTGCCTTGGCACCAGACAAAGACCGAGACGGCGACATCGTCTCGGCCCAAGGTGACAACCTCGGCACTCGAAGACAAAGTCCAAGGCGGCCTTTGCCTCGGTATTCAACAAAGCCCGAAAACCCCGCTTTGGCATTCAAAGATGAAAACCGAGACGGCCTTCGCCTCGGCATTCGACGAAGTCCAAGGCCTTGCCCTCGACATGCGACGACAAAGCTCGAAACCTCCTCCTCGGCATTCAAAGACAAAGTCCAAGACTATTGTCGCCGCCTCGACGCCCGACAAAGTACGCGACAACGGGCATGACGGTCGGTGACGGATAACGCGTCAGTAGACGTGAAGCCCGTCACCAAACAACAAAATGGCGAACGCACCCCCGGCCGGCCCTTGGCAGAGGGTCGGCAGGCGTGACGGTCGACGCCGAACAACGTGCGCCGACAAGCTCGTTCGGGTTTGTTCGGTTACAGGACAAGCACAAACAGGCCAAGGCTCAGCTCGTGAGGGAACTACTTGGCTCACCATTCCCAAGTAGGGGGTGAGATTTAGAGAGAAGAGGTGAGAGGGTCAGAGGGGGTAAGAATTTTTTACAACCCCCCCTCCCCTCTATACCTCTCTCTCACCAGATTCCCGAACCCCCCCCCCTCTTCCTTTTTGCCCTCTTGCACCAAACACCCCCAACCCGGCTGCAAAGAAACAGAGAGAGAGTGAGAGAGAAAAAGAGAGTGAGTGAGAGAGAGTGAGAGAGAGATGAAAGAGAGAAAGACAGAGTGAAAGAGTGGGTGAGAGCGAGAGTGAAAGAGTGGATGAGATAGAGAGAGAAAAGAGAGAAAGACAGAGTGAAAGAGTGGGTGAGAGAGCAGAGAGACAACAAAGAGCATTCAGAGAGACAGAGGGAGGGGTATGTTAATTTTTTTATTTTTATTTTTTAGTCTTTATTGTGTTTTAAAAATATTTTGTAACGGTATAGCCGTTGCACACATTCAAACCTTTGTGCAACGGCTATAAACGGTCACATTCAAACCCATTATGGCTTGGATTTTAAAGACCAAAATAATGGGCAGCCATTACACCCCTTGGTGGGCTATAAAATGGGCCCAAAATCCATGGCTAAGGGACACACTTTTGATCATCTTTTGCTCTTGAAACTCTGCTCCAAAAATCCCCCATTCCAATTTTCTTTAAGTTTTTTGCTGGGCTCCTGAAGGCGATAGTGCGGTGTTCGTGTGCCTTCTCCGAGGCGTGCCAACGAGAAGGAAAGGTGGTCATCCGGGGGGTTCGTCGTATCTCTAGTCTTCCTTACCACGAGACCCGCACGTGGAGGGCAATTGGATTTCTAGGACAGCGCCAAGGCGTGCTTCGACCCCAGGCCATCCTCTTAACTCTTCTTCATCCTAAATTACTAGAATGTTAATAGTATTATTTACTTATGTATAGTTTTATCATATTCATACTCCGCTATAAAAGTTTCATATTGGATCCTTCACTAGCTAGGATTCATTCGCAATTTTAGTCTCATATTTTCATCTTTTTTATTTGGCAATATTTAGAATATAAATTTGTCATCCATCTCACATCTAATTAAAATAAATTAAGATTTGAAATATTTGTTTAGCAAGCAATTTATTTCCAACAATCTAGAAATCCAATTAAGTTGTTAATTTGTTGGCTTGAAATATTTTTTAGATTTCAAAATAATTAAATTTATTTTTTACAAATCTCTATATCTTGTAAATACTTAATTATTGGCATACCAATATTTAGTTTAATGCTTTAGTATTAACCTTTGATCTAATCTAAAGCATCATTGTTAATATTTGCTTAGCATTAGATCTTGCTAACAATATAATATTATAGTTTGTTAAAATTGTATTGTTAGCATCTTGATTAACTAGAAATTGCTTGATCATTAGTATAATATAGATAATACGACATTAGTGTAAGTGAAAAATTGTTTTACTACACATAATTAAAATTTAATATTTTATAATTAAAAAAAAAAATAATAATAATAATCAAACACATAATCTAAACAAAATCAAGACTCTAGTAGGGAGAGCTCGGCACATATATTCGTGTATGTGTGACTAGTCTGTTATCCCTATAATCTAGAGATTTTGATAATTAAATTTAAAAAAAAAAAAAAAACGTTTAATTATTTTCTTTTATTTATACTTGGGTCTCTCACGAAGAAGTGACTTAAAGAATTCCGGTGAATCATCCTTAGTTAGACGGTGTCTAGAAAAGCTTGTCAAAAAGGCATACGTGCCTAAGACGGACTGGTATTTAAGCGAGCCAAGTGCTCCACCACCCATCTGGAGCTGATCTGGCTGTCATACTTTGGAGAACTCATTTGGACTTCCAAAGTCAAATCTAGCGATACTCAGGTCAACTATTATACAAAAGAAGATAAATTTGGTTCACATAGAAAATAGTGCACAATATTATTCTGACATAAAATTTGTTTCATTCCAGGCTTAACTTCCTTACCCTAAAAATGACTTCCCCTAGAACTGAGTACCTTAGTGCGAAGCCTGAGAAATTCGATGGGGCTAATTTCAAGCGTTGGCAAAACCAGATGAGATTCTGGTTGTCCTTGCTTGGACTTATGTCTGCAATAAGTGATAGCACCACCGAATCAGGAAATGAGTCCAACCCTATAGACAAACATGCCCAAACCAGTAGTGGATCATCCAACCCAGATGGCTCTGATTCTACTTCCACATCTAGGACTCCTGAGGAAATAGAATATATTTGTCGCCACCGTATCCTAGGATCCCTTTCCGATAGGTTATATGACATTTACTATACCTCAAAAGATGCCAAAGAACTTTGGGATACCCTAAATTCTAAGTACGGCCTAGATGATGCTGGGATCAAACGCTACAAAGCAGCTGATTTCAACAAGTTTAAAATGAATGATTCTAAACCGATGAATGAACAAATTCACGAGTTTGAGAATCTAGTCCATTATCTCAAGGATAACGGATCAACCCTAGATGAAAACTTCCAGATAGCTTGCTTGATAGATAAACTTCCATCATCCTGGTCTGACTTTGCTAGAAAACTAAACCATTCCCAAGGAGAACTATCTCTAACCCAAGTCTTCAATTCCATTAGGATAGAAGAACAACATAGACTTAGAGAAAAATCTCTTTCCGAGTCCAAACCCAAGGTAAACAATATAGAATCAAAACCAAAACACCATAAGAAAGCCAAGTCCTTTTATCCCAAACCAAATAAACCATTCCACAAGAAGCCTTTCACCAAAAACCCTAAATTCCAGAAGAAGCCAGCAGAAGGAGTACGCTACTGCTACGTATGTGGTCGAACCAACCATATGGCATCGGACTGCTTCTACAAGAAGACTGGACCTTCTCAACCTAGGAAGAACAGACCACAACCTCCTTCCCAAGTAAATATGGTCACCTCATCTGAGAATGCTTTCAGGTCAGTTGCCTCTATTCCAGAAGTAAACTTGACTTTGCAAGCACTTGACTGGTGGATTGATACCGGAGCTAACATCCATGTATGTTCTGATCGCTCTTGGTTCTCCACTTATCAGGTCTCAGGTGGAGGAGCTGTAACCATGGGAAATAATGCCGAAGCTCGAGTATTGGGAACGGGTCAAGTCAACTTAAAGCTTACATCGAACAAGATCATAACCCTACACGGAGTTCATCACGTTCCAGAGATTAGACGTAACCTTGTTAGCGGTTCTCTTCTAGTTCAACACGGTTATAAACTCGTGTTTGAATCGAATAAAGTTGTAATCACAAAAGGAGTGTCTTTTATTGGGAAAGGAGTTATGAGTGATGGCTTATTTAAGCTAAATGTTTGTATTCCTTTCGAAAATAATAAAAGTTTTTTTGTACTAAATGTTGAATCTCCACCTATCTGGCATGCTAGACTAGGTCATGTGAATTACAACTCAATCAAGAGACTGATGAACCTAAATCTAATACCTAAAGCAGATATCCAAAACCTCGATAAGTGTGAAACCTGTGTAGAAGCAAAACAAGCTAAGAAACCCTTTAGAACAATCGATAGAGACTCTGAAATCCTCGAATTAGTTCATAGTGATGTATGCGACTCAGGAAGGACTACTAGAGGAGGTAACAGATATTTCGTCACATTCATAGATGACCTATCAAAATACTGTTACCTATAACTCATAAAAACCAAAGATGAAGTACTAAGTAAATTTAAGGTCTATAAAGCTGAGGCTGAAAACCAAAGAGATAAGACCTTAAAAATACTTAGATCTGATCGAGGTGGAGAGTATACCTCTCATGAGTTAACCGAGTTTTGTGAAGAACACGGTATAATTCATGAAGTCACAGCTCCCTATACCCCCCAATCCAACGGAGTAGCTGAACGTAAGAATAGAACACTTATGGACATGGTTAATGCCATGCTAATTAGCTCAGGAGCACCTGAAAACTTTTGGGGAGAAGCACTAGTAACAGCCTGTTTCATACTTAACAGAATTCCCTCTAAAAAGTATAACCTCACCCCTTATGAAATGTGGAAGAATAGAAAACCCACTTTAGATTATCTTAAAGTGTGGGGGTGTTTGGCTAAAGTCAAGATCCCTGAAAATAAAAAGAAAAAGATCGGTCCAAAAACCATAGATGCCATTTTCATAGGCTATGCATCAGATAGCAACGCTAACCGATTTTTAGTTTTTAACTCTCAGATTAGTGAAATTACTAATAATACAATAATGGAAGCTAGAGATGCTACCTATTTTGAAGACATCTTTCCTTTTAGGACTAGAATTGGAACAGAACCTAGATCGAACGACACTAACATAACATCGTGCTCTAGAAACAAAAGACCAATTGAGGATAGCATTCCCACTGAACCTAGGAGAAGCTCTAGAGCTAGGACAGAAAAGATCTTCGATGACTTCTATGCTCTTCTAGTAGAAGATACACCAATCAACTACGCAGATGCAATGAAGTCATTCGATTCTCCTTTCTGGAAAGAAGCTATAAATAACGAGATGCAATCCATTGTCCAAAATCAAACTTGGGAATTAGTAAACCTACCTCCAGGTTGTAAAACCATTGGATGTAAGTGGATCTTCAAGAAGAAACTTAGACCCGATGGATCGGTAGAGAAATTCAAGACTAGGTTAGTAGCCAAAGGATTTACCCAAAAACCTGGAATAGACTACTTTGATGTGTATGCTCCCTTAGCTAGGATCACTACCATTAGAGTCCTTATTGCATTAGCATCCATAAATAAGTTGGTAATTCACCAAATGGATGTAAAAACCGCTTTCTTAAATGGAGACTTAGACGAGGAAATCTATATGGATCAACCTGAGGGGTTTATAGTTTCAGGTCAAGAATATAAGGTGTGTAAATTGATTAGATCTCTATATGGCCTAAAACAAGCACCCAAACAATGGCATAGGAAGTTTGATGAAGTCATCACATCCGACGGTTTTGAAATAAACAAAACCGATGAATGTGTATACCATAAGGTTAGTAATAATGGCATCATCATTCTCTGTTTGTATGTGGATGATATCCTGATCTTTGGATCTAACATTCAAGCAGTAAATGAAGTAAAACATTTCCTGTCCCAAAATTTTGATATGAAGGATTTAGGTCAAGCAGATGTGATACTAAACACAAAAATCATTAGAAATGATGATAGTATCACACTAACTCAATCTCACTATACTGAGAAGATCCTTAGGAAATATTTTTACTTTGATTGTACTTCAGTATCCACCCCTTATGATCCTAATATCCACCTTAAGAAAAACACAGGTTTACCTGCGTTACAAAAGGAATATGCACAAATAATTGGATCGTTAGGATATTTAGCTAACTATACTAGACCCGATATAGCTTATACAGTAAGTCGTCTAAGTAGATACATACACAATCCAGATAAAAGCCATTGGAATGCCCTAGAAAGAGTAATGAAATATCTTAAGGGCACACTAACCTATGGCCTTAAATTTAGTGGTTATCCAGCGGTCTTAGAAGGCTATACTGATGCTAATTGGATCAGTGACAACCTGGATGTAAAATCTACAACCGGTTTTGTCTTCCTATTAGGAGGTGCAGTTGTCTCTTGGAAGTCCACCAAGCAGACAGTAATGGCTAGGAGCACAATGGAATCTGAAATGATAGCCCTAGATACCACGAGTATAGAAGCCGAGTGGTTAAGAGACCTTATAGCTGATATACCCATAGGAGAGAGACCTATACCAGCTATATCTATTCATTGTGATTGTAAGTCAGCAATTGATAAATGCAAACAAGAAAATGCAAATGTAAAAATGAATCGACACTTAAAAGTGCGACATAAATCTTTAAGGTATAAACTAAAATACCAAATAATTACCCTAAATTTTGTGAAGTCTGAGAAGAATATTGCTGATCAGCTCACAAAGGGGGTGTCTAGAACAGTGGTTCTAGAAGCGTCGAGGGGGATGGGATTAAGCCCATAAGAAAGATCACCACGGTGGCAACCCAACCTCACGGAGGTTCAATGGGTAGAAACAAGCCGTATTGGTGACTATGAGGAGCACTGGTTTTACCTACTCCCATCCCTATGGCGTCAGTGCTCATAAAAGCAAGGGTAGGATGAGTTCAAAACTCTTAAATGATTCCGAGATCCTTGAGACAGAGTGCCTCCTTGCTCGTACTCTTTGAGGAATCACCGATATGTGTGGTCGTGAGGCCGCGACTATGAGATTAGGGCTGATCTCGAATATACACATAAGATACCTGCGCAAGGCCGTTAATAGCGCTACCCGTTTAGAACATCAGCATAGCCATACTGTGTGTGACACTTGTTAAAGTCTGAATCATGGTCCTAAGTTCAAAGACATAGTCTACTAAAGGTGCCACAGACCAAAACAATTTTCACTAAGTAAAGGTTCAAACCGAGAGGTACCTTTACCGAACTCATAGTACAAGGAGACCAGCAAATTCTCTTATTTTAAATTTTTTAAAGACTTTTAAATATTCAATGTTTTTAAAACATGTGGGGGATTGTTAATTTTTTTATTTTTATTTTTTAGTCTTTATTGTGTTTTAAAAACATTTTGTAACGGTATAGCCGTTGCACACATTCAAACCTTTGTGCAACGGCTATAAACGGTCACATTCAAACCCATTATGGCTTGGATTTTAAAGACCAAAATAATGGGCAGCCATTACACCCCTTGGTGGGCTATAAAATGGGCCCAAAATCCATGGCTAAGGAACACACTTTTGATCATCTTTTGCTCTTGAAACTCTGCTCCAAAAATCCCCCATTCCAATTTTCTTTAAGTTTTTTGCTGGGCTCCTGAAGGCGATAGTGCGGTGTTCGTGTGCCTTCTCCGAGGCGTGCCAACGAGAAGGAAAGGTGGTCATCCGGGGGGTTCGTCGTATCTCTAGTCTTCCTTGCCACGAGACCCGCACGTGGAGGGCAATTGGATTTCTAGGACAGCGCCAATGCGTGCTTCGACCCCAGGCCATCCTCTTAACTCTTCTTCATCCTAAATTACTAGAATGTTAATAGTATTATTTACTTATGTATAGTTTTATCATATTCATACTCCGCTACAAAAGTTTCATATTGGATCCTTCACTAGCTAGGATTCATTCGCAAGTTTAGTCTCATATTTTCATCTTTTTTATTTGGCAATATTTAGAATATAAATTTGTCATCCATCTCACATCTAATTAAAATAAATTAAGATTTGAAATATTTGTTTAGCAAGCAATTTATTTCCAACAGGGTACGACAAACCCGACCCCCCCTCCCCCTTCCGTTTCAGCCACTTGCGCCACAGCCGCCCGCCGTCCGCACCCGGCCGCCGCCGCAGCCACCCGCCGTCCGCATCCAGCCGCCCGCCGTCTCCCACCTTCCCCGCGCCGTCCACGCCGCGTCGCCCCGTGCCATCCGCACCACCCGGCCGTCCGCACCACCCGTCGCTATCTCCGGCGACCGGACTTCCACCTAACCCCTCGACCCCGAGCTCCCCCCCCCCCCCGACCACCTGCAACATGCAACAGAAGTTACAGAGCAGAGAGAAAAAAAAAGTAGCTAAGGTGGCAATCACGGATCCATCACAAACCATTAAAATCATATGCGTGCAATGCACTCATGTAATATTTAAATCGTGTGACCACAATTCACTCACAATCTGATCAACGGTTATCATTTCTCCCGACCCCCTACAAGACAAAAAAAATCCCTTTCTCCCGACCCCCTACACGACAAAAAAAAAAAACTCATCCCATCTACCGACCCGCTAAAAACAAAAAAGGCTGAGTTGGCTCAGATCACAACCGTTTGATTCAGACTGGGTGCACAGTATGCTCACGATGATTCCATCGTGTGGTTTCGATCTCATTGCATGTAATCAAATGGTCAGCATTTCTACCGATCCCCAGTAGCAGAAAACCCCACCTACCACCCTGGGTGCTCTTGGGTCTACCCTGGGAGGCTTCCTGTACACTTCTACCGACCCCCCAAAACCCAACCTGGGTTTTTGCAAAAAAACCCCCAGCCCTAAAAATTGCTGCCCAGAACCCCTTTTATCACTTTTTGACAATAAACCTAACCTGGGATTTTTTACAAAAAAAAACCCTGCCACCCAGAATCTTTGACCAAACCCCCTTGCTCTTGATTTTTTTGCACAGAATTGACCCAAAGTTTTACACATAACCCCTTACGTAAGATTTTTTGCACAAAACCCCCCTTACCCCTAACTTTTTGCACAGAACCCCCTACCTCAGACATTTTGCACAGAACCCGCCTTCCCCATGATTTTTGGCATGAACCACCCCTACTCCTAACGTTTTACACAAAACCCCATGCCCCTGACTTTTTGCACAAAACCCCCTGTCCCTTTTTTTTTGACCAACGCCCCCTAAATTTTTTAGCCCGGACCGACTTGCGCGTAGCTATTTTTGTGACCCTAGTCAACCAGGTTACCACCTACCCAACTGGGAGGGGGTAACACACCAGTAGTCGGTCCCGCCCAACGGGTCGGCAGACGCACAACAGTCGGCCCCGGACAGGGGGTCGGCAGGCAGACGACGGTCGGCCCCTCGCAACGGGTCGGCAGACAGACGATGGTCGGCCCCGCACAACGGGTCGGCAGACAGACGATGGTCGGCCCCACGCAACGGGTCCGCAGACGCACCAGACCGACCCCTGGTAGGGGGTCGGCGGGCCCAACGGTCGGCCTCATGTAGCAGGTCGACAGACAGATAACGACCAACCTCGGACAGAGGATCGACAGACGAGCGACCGGCTTTGCACCAAGAAATCCCAACCAGCTAGGTTAACACCTATCTAGCTGGGAGGGGGTAACTGTGGGTGCAAAATCTGGCTAACGCCCAGCAGTGGGACCCGCAGCCCTGCCTGGGGCCCAATTGCACTATCTGAGGTCTGGTACATCCCCCCGGGTATTTACCAAACCCTGGATATTCTTGAGAATATTCTTGGAATATTCTCCAAATAAACTAAGCCCTTATAAATAGCAGACCCTGTAAATGATTCCAGATCCCAAATTCCAGACCAGAAACCCACTCTCTGTTTTCCAGAGCTCCTCGAGCTTTCTGGTTTTCAGACTTCTTTTCCACCCTCTGATTACTTGTAAGAAGCACTCCTCGGCCTGTCGAGAGTAGCTCTACTGTTTACTCAGAGATAGTGGATTCAAAGGTTGCGTCTTACCGCACGGAGACGTAGGCTTCGGCCAAACTTCGTCACCATATCCTGTGCCATCTCTTTCTCTACCTTTCTACTCTATAGTGCTTGTGTGACAGCCCAGCAAGTCACAACTCAGCGCTTCGAAGCGCGCCACATCCCGAAGGGTCAAACCTTCAATCGACTGTTGGAGGAGGGTTACGTACGACAGCCGAAATCCTCGCCCACATAATTCATTCATTCATGTACACTAAGTTGAAATTCTTTGGTTTACAAAAAAAAAAAAGAAGCAATGGAATTCTTATATTCCCAAATCCCAATTCCACCACCTTAGTCCAGACCCAAGAACTCTGGCTCACAAAAATAGTGCTTGACCGAAAAACCCATTCCTCTGGCTGAAGGCAGCGCTACCGGTGGTGAATAACAAATCAACGTTGAGGAAAAAAGAATAATAAATCAAAGTAACAACCAGATAAATGAAATATATTTTTAACAATGTAATGCATCATGTTTTCAACATAGAGAGAGAGAGAGAGAGAGAGAGAGAGAGAGAGAAAGAGAGAGAGAGAGAGAGAGAGAGAGGAGTCACTCTCGATGACAACTCTTTGTTGCAGTGCTGCCGGTCATCGATCACTGGTCGCTTGCCAGAGGAGAAAGGGACTGGGGGAGGCCGGATCGAACTCCCCTAGTGATGTTGAAGCTAGTCAGGGTCGAGGGAGGTTCTCCAGTCCCCCTATTCTTCTTGCTACATCGCCACCAGAGTAAGAGAGGTCGCGGGGATGGATCTGCCCCCCCCCCTCGGGTGTTGTCGGCGCGTTGGATCAGAGAAAGAGGCAGTAGAGCAGAGGGATGGATCTGACAGCCCCGCATGCTCCTGTTGTTGTTGTGCACTGGAGTAGTCAGGGTGTCGATTGGGCAACCCAGCGTGTCGGCTCGGAGGAGGCGGCGAGGGGCGGGATCTGACACCCCAGCACGCTCCCGCTGCTGTTTTGCACCGAAGGAGGTGTTAGGGCACCAGTTTGTGTAGCTCGATGCGTCGGATCGGAGAAGGAGGCCACAAGGTGCTAGATCCGGCACCCCTGCACGCTGTTGGTACTGCTGTGCGCCAGTGGAGGGGCAGATACCTTCAAAAACTTCGATCGGAGAAGACACACACACACACACACACACACACTCTCTCTCTCTCTCTCACATACACACACACATAGTGAGACGAACATGCCTTCACTTCGGGATGGGTTTCCATCTAGGACGGGGAGAGAGAGAGAGTGCGAGAGAGAGAGTGCCCCACTTTGTCTACTGCAGAATCACCGAGGATCGTCCCGTACTTGCTGCAAAATCACCGGAGATCCCCACTCCGTACGCTGCAGAGAGAGAGAGAGAGAGAGAGAGAGAGAGAGAGAGAGAGAGAGAGAGAGAGAGAGAGAAGGGGAGGGAGGGAGGGGGCTGCGTGGGATTTAGGGAGGACGGGGGTTGAGGGGGGGTGGAATTCTGGGGCGATGGGACGATGGCTGAGATCGGGCTGCACGGAGAGAGAGAGAGGATTTGGGGGGAGGATGGGATCTGGAATTGGGGACTGAATTTGGGCGTGGAGAGAGGAGGGGTTCGGGTTGAGCAGGATTTAGGGAGGAGAGGGGCTGTGCTTAGGGGTGTTTTGTGAATTAGACTGCTGTGCATCGGACAGCTGTGAGATCTGGGGTCGATCGGGTTCTGTTTTGTGTGGGGTTATGGAGGGTGGCTGATCGCGCGAGAGTGGGAGAAAATTTTTGAGATTTTTTTTGTCTAGTCAGTGTTTTTTTTTGTCTAGTCAGCTTTTGGTTCCATTTTGTCCTAGTCAACACAAAACCACTATGCCATGTTATATAGACTAGTGCATGCCCGTGCCTGTCGGCACTGCAGCGGGCCACCTTCGGCGGCAACACAGCTGTCGGTAAAAATGTGAACCGTCTTTGGCGGCAGGACACCCCCTGGCATCACCACCCACACTGCCATATTCGGCGACAACGTAGCTGACCATCTTTGGCAACAAATAACTTTCGGCGGCAAACACCGGCACTGCCTGTCGGCACTGCAGCAGGCTGCCTTCGACGGCAACACACCTGTCGACAAAGCAGTATGCCGCCTTCGACGGCAACAGATGCTTTGGTGAGGAGGGTGTGGGTTCAATTCCTCCCCCCTTCGAGTTACCTAGGAGTGCGTAGGGTAAACGTCCGAGTGGGTTAGTGCGCATTACCGTCGGGATTAGTCCGACCCCAAAGTTGGTCCATTGCCCGAAAGGCCCATGTCACAAAAAAAAAACTCACCACTGAAGATTTACGTATTCTGGTGTCATGGAGAATACAAATTGAAGTTTTTTTTTTTTAATCCGACTCCAATTAACTAAGATGATAACTTTAATGTGGTGGGTGGGTGGCCCAAACCCTCCAGTGCAAGGGTGCTTCTGCAAGTAGGGGTGGCAATTCTTGACCCGACCCGAACCCAACGTGAAGTTAGCGGGTTGGGTTTGGCCTAAACGGGTTTGGGTCATAAACGGGTCGACCCGATTGACCCGTTTATTTAATGGTTCGGGTTCGGGTTTGTACTTATAACCCGATTGACCCGACTTGACCCGTTTAACAAATGGGTCGTGTCAACCCGACCCGACCCGACTCAACCCGATCAAACCCGGCCCAATCCGACTTGTCTTGACCCAACCCGACAGGTTTACATGGGTTATGTTGACCCAACCCGAGCCAACCCGACCCGACTCGTTTAGTAAACAGGTTAAACGGGTCGGGTCGGGTCAACCCGTTTATTAGGCGGGTTGGGTTTGGATTTAAGTTTTTGACCCGTTTATTAAATAGGTCGGGTTCGGGTTGGGTGTTTTGCCCTTATACATATGTCTCAACCCGACCCGAACCCGACCTATTGCCACCCCTATCTGCAAGGCACCCTTGCATGTCGCTGTGTTTCTCGGAGTCGAAGACCACCTGCTGTAATTTTATGATGCACTCAAGGTCTAAGTTAATCCAAAGACCAGCATTTAAACATTTAAACATTTGAGATCAAAGCTATTATCTCTAAGCGGCATCGTGTGCTAAAGTATCGACTATGGCCTTATCCATTGGGCAAAGCCAACCCTTCTAAGTAGATGAGTCATCGTCCTTGATGCAGTACCTGTTGAAAACAATAATTTGTCTAAAACACAGGCAGTATTGGGCGGTTTAGTCACATAGGCAGCAGGGTGAGAGGTTTCCTTACATGTGAGCGGTGTAGTTACACAGACAGCAGGTCCTCAGGCATTCTTTTTCCCGTTGATGTATTGAAGCTCATGGGGCGAAGCATGGCATCTACGGTATATCATCTGCGCTCGAAAGCCATGAATGCATGCGTACCCATACGACCTCTGTAGTACAACATAATATATTATTTTTCCTATTTAAAGTAGTAATTATTTGCAAAATCAATAAAATTAAGACAACATAACGATCGAAAAAAAAAAATCACTTGTAAAAGGGTGAAAATAAGGAGGTTTTGGTTTTCAAAGATGATTAGATGTAAAAATCCCTCATCACCCACGCATACAAATTTTCTGATTATTTGTAAAATCGGCAAGAAAAAAAATAGCCCGGGCCGTAGTCTTCGGACACTGCTCTAAATAAGCAAGATCAACAAATTTGCTGAATTTTTTACAAAATGGTAAGGAAAAAAAAAGAAGCAAATGTATCTGAGGACTATCTTGAACGGTGCAAAAATATTTCAGGCAATGACCCACTTCGATCAATTAAAACATCTAGATTATATAGCTAAAAATAGTACTCCATGTTGATATGATTTTATAAAATCCAATTCGAGGTTAGTGAGTGACTTTTTTCCCATGTAGAAACTAATATAAGCAGAACTCGATCGTATAGCATAACTCGATCATATCAAAAGACCTTTAAAGAGTTATCGATGGGAGGAAAAAAATATGGATGCTAAACATCCATGACATCCATGATTGTATGACATCCATGATATGGATCGATTTTACAAAAATGATGGATGCACACTTGGAGCTTGGAGTATTCCTAGGCAAAATCAGACAGGAAAACAATATGGATGCAAAAAAGATGGATTAAAAAATATGTATGATTTTTTGCATTTAAAATGGCTGATTTTGCCTATGAATACTCCGAGCCCACAGTGGGTCCATAGCCCGAAAAAAAATCAGCACATCTCGATATGGTTTTGCAAAATTTTGCAAAAAAAAATCAGCAATGTAAATGCTGATTTTATCAAAAGACCTTTAAAGAGTTATCATATCAAATCAGCACACTTTGATATGAATACTCCGAGCCCGCAGTGGGTCCATAGCCCGAAAAAAAAATCAGTACATTTCGGTATGGTTTTGCAAAATTTTTTTTTTTAAAAAAATTCAGCAATGTAAAGGCTTGGAGCTTGAAGTATTCCTAGGCAAAATCAGACGGGAAAACAATATGGATGCAAAAAAGATGGCCTAAAAAATATGTATGATTTTTTGCATTTAAAATGACTAATTTTGCCTATGAATACTCCGAGCCTGCAGTGGGTCCATAGCCCAAAAAAAAATCAGCACACTTCAGTAGGGTTTTGCAAAATTTTGCAAAAAAAAAAAAAATCAGTAATGTAATTCTCATAGTAATTGGAAACTTTGTTGGTATAATTCTAATACTGCGTATGATGGGTACTAAGTAGCATGTAGACAGTTTGAGAAAGGAAACATAATTTATTTTAGAAAGGCTAGCTAGAACTTTAGAACAATATGTTATTAACAAAAAAAATTCAGCAATGTAAAGGCTGATTTTATCAAAAGACATTTAAAGAGTAATCATATCAAATCAGCACACTTCGGTATGACATAGAAGATGCTGATTTTTGAAGAGTTGTCGATGGGAGGAGAAAAATATGGATACAAAACATCAATGACATCCATGATTGTGTATGACATCCATGATGCGGATCGATTTTGCAAAAATGATGGATGCAAACCATCAATGATCGTATGAGTTTTTGCATTTAAAAAGGCTGATTTTTCCTATGAATATTCCAAGCTCGCAATGGGAAAACAATATGGAGCTTGGAGTATTCCTAGGCAAAATCAAACGGGAAAACAATATGGATGCAAAAAAGATGGCCTAAAAAATATGTATGATTTTTTGCATTTAAAATGGCTAATTTTGCCTATGAATACTCCGAGCCCACAGTGGGTCCATAGCCCGAAAAAAATCAGCATACTTCGGTATGGTTTTGCAAAATTTAGCAAAAAAAAAAAAAATCAGCAATGTAATTCTCGTAGTAATTGGGAACTTTGTTGGTATAATTCTAATACTGCGTAACATGGGTACTAAGTAGCATGTAAATAGTTTGAGGAAGGAAACATAATTTTTTTTAGCAAGGCTAGCTAGAACTTTAGAACAGTATGCTATTAACAAAAAAAATTTAGCAATGATAAAAGTCAGGATCAAGTCCTCTCTTAAGTGAGCCTAACCTGCTGAAACTAAAAAAATCAGCAATTATAAAAATCCAAATCCATACTTGAGAAAAAACGAACTCATCCGGACTAAAATCTAAAGGTGACCCCAAAACCTTTCGAGCAATGGCCCACTTCGGGTGATCCATTGCACTTGTTTCTATTGGTAGAACAACATAATTTCGATGGCAAATGTATCCGTGGACTATCTTAAATGGTGAAAAAATATTTCGGGCAATGGCCCACTTCGATCAATTAACAAATCTAGATTACATAGTATGAATAGTACTGTATGACAAAACATGATGCGGATCGATAATTTCTGAACGAACAATTGTCTTATATGCAAAACATCCATGATTGTATGACAACCATGATGCAGATCGATTTTGCAAAAATGATGGATGCAAAACATCAATGATCGTATGATTTTTTGCATTTAAAATGACTGATTTTGCTTATGAATACTCCGAGCCCGCAGTGGGTCCATAGCCCGAAAAAAAATCACCACACCTCGGTATGGTTTTGCAAAATTTTGCAAAAAAAAAAAAAAAACAGCAATGTAAAGGTTGATTTTATCATTCTACTGATCTTAAATGGTAAAATAATTCTTGTAGTGAAGGTTCCACTAATTAAAAAAAACAAAAACAGAGTTTCAATTTTTTTAACGAACAACTTAAACTTACTAATTGAGTTATTGTCCACATCCATATAAGGTTAAATCGGAAAACAATACAATCATCACCATTAAAAAACAATGCACACTTATCTTAAAATTGGCATGTATGAAAAAATTGGCGAGCGTAATGTGATTCAAGTGGAGATCACACAATTGTTCTTGGGTTGGCCATGGATCCCTAATTGAGATGCTCACTTTGATAGAGAGGCATACTTTGAAATTCGAAGGTCAAATATTGACTTTGAAGCTCATGAAGATTGAAGAAGCACATTTGAAGATAGTTGAACTAATGGCAATTGTAAACTTTCTTCTTTGCTTGATGTCGAAACCAAATTAAGAAGGGGATAAATTCTGAACGAACAATTGTCTTATATGTAAAACATCCATGATTGTATGACATCCATGAAACGGATCGATTTTGCAAAAATGATAGATACAAAACATCAATGATCGTATGATTTTTTGCATTTAAAATGGCTGATTTGGCCTATGAATACTCCGAGCCCGCAGTGGGTCCATATCCCGAAAAAAAATGAGCACACCTCGGTATGGTTTTGCAAAATTTTGCAAAAAAAAAAAAAATCAGCAATGTAAAGGTTGATTTTATCAAAAGACCTTTAAAGAGTTATCAGATCAAATCAGCACACTTCGGTATGAATACTTCGAGCTCGCAGTGGGTCCATAGCCCGAAAAAAAAATCAGCACATTTCGGCATGGTTTTGCAAAATTTTGAAAAAAAATAAAAAAATCAGCAATGTAAAGGCTGATTATATGGAAAGGGATATTTGCAATTATTAACCCATCTATTTAATGGGTCGAGTTCGAGTTACGGGTCAAGTTCGGGTTGGGTGTTTTGCCCATGTACCAATGTCTCAACCCGACCAAAACCCAACCCCACCCATACCAAAGCACACTTCGGTATGGTTTTGCAAAATTTTGCAAAAAAAAAAAAAAAATCAGCAATGTAAAGGCTGATTTTATCATTCTACTGATCTTCCCTGGTAAAATAATTCTCGTAGTGAAGGTTCCACTAATTGGAAAAAACAAAAACATAGCTTCAATTTTTTTAATGAACAACTTAAACTTACTAATTGAGTTATTTTCCACATCCATATAAGGTTAAATAGGAGAACAATACAATCATCACCATTATAAAGCTTCAATTTTTTTTTTAAATAACAGAAGATCAAGTTGTGTGTGAGAGAGAGAGAGAGAGAGAGAGAGAGAGAGAGAGAGAGAGAGAGAGAGAGAGAGAGGGAGAGATGGTACCTTAGAGTGTGAGATGGGTTTGATCTAGTCAGGTGGTGAAGGCTCCACTAATTGTAAAAAAAAACAGAGGAACGATTTTTTTTTATTAAAGAACAGAAGATCAAGTTGCGAGAGAGTGAGAGGGAGAGATGGCACCTTGGATCACAAGCTGGGTTTGAGTGAAGAGCGTGAGCCTAACCTGCCATGAACACTACGACTGCAGAAACAGATAACCAGGGATTAGAAGAGAAATCAACAATGAAAACAATATGAGTGAGAGTGGTGGTAACGGGATCAACAAAAAGCTATTAAGAAATCAGCAAAAATTAGCAAAACTCAGGAACAAAAATCAACAAAATTCAACACAAATCCAAAAAATTGGTTACAGCCGGCGGAGGGAGGAGCTCCATATTAGATTCCCATAGGTGATGCCGAGTGGGCGTTGATGTTATAAGGTAAATGAACAACGTAAATTTGGGAAAAAGATTGAACGAAGAAAGGAAAGTGAAAAAAAAAAATTAAGAGGAGAGAAGATTAGCTGAGATCCGGATCAACTCCAGCACCTACCTTGTAAATCGATCCGCATGCAATGCCGCATTCATTTCGTCCTCGATTGCCTTCCAAATCCAACCCCTGCCTTCCAAATCGGAGGGTGGGAACGGAATGCTTACGTCCGGCAAAGGGAAGAGCTCAGGATCAGCTTCTCGTAGGTGTTGCCATGTGGGTTTTGAGTTATAAGGGGAGTGATCAACTATTTTTTGGGAGGAACTTTTGGCAAGAAATCTTCAATTTTTGATCGAGGGGGGCAATTTTGTTGGCTGGATTATCGGCTGGAAGAGAGGGGGGGGGGGGGGGGGGGGGGCAGGGGGGGGGGGGCGATATTAGCGGCTGCGAGAGGAGGGCGTGAAAGGAGGGGATCATGAAGAGGGTTTCCCAAATTGGGGTTGGGGGGTTGAGGGGGGAAGGGGGAACGTGAGTCGGGTTTTATTTAGGGCTAGGTTTTAAATTTAAATTTTAAATTATTTCTTTTTTAGAGTCGGACTCTCTCTCTTGGACTCTTTTTTGTTGTTTGGCTTTGTCAGTTTGAATATTTTGGTCTAGTCAGCATATTATATAGATGTAGGAAGATAACATTTTTGTCCCAATAAGCTCCAAATAAAGAATGGGTTTTAGAACACAATAAATATATTTTAATTAATTTAATTGATTTTATCTTAATATTTTATGTATTTATGATTTAATTATTAACATTTAATTTTAAAGAGAAACACATGTAAACATTTCATAGTTATATATAACATTGAGGTTAAACAAGGAATTTTGGTTAAATATGAGACATCCATTAAAATGTGAAAGACCCAGGGTGAAATAGAAATTAGAGAAAAGTCAATGGGGAGAAAATGTAAGATGGGAAATGGAAATATGGAGTATAATTTAAGTGCCACCATCCATCAAAATGGAGAAATTGAGTATGTATGGTAGTTTGAGTCACGCATGGGTTCACTACATCCGACTCGAGCGAACCGGACCCAACTCTTTGGCCATCTCTCGTAGCACGTACTTCTGGATCTTTCCCGTCGACGTCTTCGGCAGCTCCGCCTTGACCACCACCGTCTTCGGCACCATGAACCCCGGCATCCTCTCCCGACACCACCTGATGATCTCCTCCTCCGTCGGTCCGCCTCCGCCTCCCACCCCTTTGAGGCTGATGAAGGCGCACGGCGTTTCCCCCCAGTACTCGTCCGGCCGCGCCACAACTGCCGCCTCGTTTACCGCTGGGTGCCCGTACAGCAGCGACTCCACCTCCACGCTGCTCAGATTCTCCCCGCCGCTGATGATCACGTCCTTGGACCGGTCCTTGATCTCCATGTAGCCGTCTGGGTGCATCACCCCGACGTCGCCGGTGTAGAACCATCCCTCCGGCCTCACCGCCCTCGCCGTCGCCTCCTCGTCCTTGAGGTATCCCAGCATCACGCAGCCCCCGCGCAGCACGACCTCCCCCATCGCCGTACCATCCCGTGGCACGCTCCGCCCCGTGGCCCCATCGACCACGTCCACCTCCGCCATCCCCACCGTCCGTACCCCCTGCCGCGCCTTCAGCCGCGCCTGCTCACTCGCCGGAAGGCGGTTCCAGTTCCCCTTCCAGGCGCACGACACCGCGAGCCCCGCCGTCTCCGTGAGGCCGTACCCGTGGCTGACGGTGAAGCCCAGCGCCCCAGTGCGGAGGAGAACCTCCGCGGGCGGTGGTGCCCCACCCGTGAGGACGTGGACGTCCCCCGGGAGGGGCCGGCGGTCAGAGTCAGGGCAGTTGGCGAGCATGTTGAGCACCACGGGTGCGCCGCAGAGGTGGGTGACCTTGTTGGCGGTGATGGCGGCAAACACGGCGGGGGCTTCGACGCGGCGGAGGCAGACGTTGGTGCCGCCGGCGGCAGCGATCGCCCAGGGGAAGCTCCATCCGTTGCCGTGGAACATGGGGAGGGTCCAAAGGTACACGGGCTGCTTGGGTACGGACCAATCGATGATGGAGCTGACGGCGACGAGGAAGAGGCCGCGGTGGCAATGGACCACACCCTTGGGGGCTGACGTGGTGCCGGAGGTGTAGTTCAGGACCATGGGGTTCCACTCGCTCTTTGGCCGGATCCAACGGAACTCCGGGTCGCCCGTCTCGATCAGTTTCTCGTAGGTGAGGCCGGAGGGGTTGAGATCGATGTCGCCGCCCGACTCTGAGACGTAGGGATCCTCGATGGGGATGATGCGAGGGGGCTGGTGGTGGGGAGGGAGGAGGCGGAGAGCGTCGCTGAGGAGGGGGCGGGAGAGGGGGTCGACGAATACGAGCTTGGAGCCGCTGTGGTGGAGGAGGACGGAGACAGTCCGGGGGTCGAGGCGGAGGTTGATGGCGTTGAGGATGGCGCCGCTCATCGGCACGCCGAAGTGCATCTCGTACATCGCCGGGATATTGGGGGCCAGCACCGAGACCTGCAGTTGCAATTGAATTCACAATTGAATAAAAATCGAATCTTTGAAGGACCATAAGAACGGGAGGAAAATTGAAAGACATGGGTATGAAAGTTTCATCAAACGGGTGGTTTCTGTGAGATTTTCGATAGGATTCGATCCACCGACCACATCGCCGGTGGAGATGCCGAGGGAGGAGAGGCCGGAGGCGAGACGTAGGCAGCGGTGGTGGGTCTGTGACCATGTGAAGACGGTGTCGTTGTAGACGACAGAGGGGCAGTCGCCGTAGACGGTGGCTGCGCGCTCCAGAAAGCCCAGCGGCGTGAGGGGGCTGCTGTTCGCAGCGTTCGGCCCCAGCCGATTCATGCTTCGCTCTTTACACAGTCAATGTTGAGATAGAGAGAGAATACAAATCAAGTACAATGCACGAACGATTATGATGCTGCTCGATCGGATCTCATTGTGTGGAGAGTGTGAGAGAGGAATGTCGAGAGTGAGATAGAGGAATGTGTTTAACTATAAATTTATACGGGAAGAGTGCGGGAGGAATGGGGAGGTTGCCACGTTGATGTCAACTGCCTTTAAGAGTAAAATATTCTCAGGAGTAGACCTTTTATTTTTTTAAAAATGTAGAGTTGGCGGGAAGCATATAGAATGATCTTAATTGTTATAGGGTGAATCACTTTCTTGATAATATAACATACAAATTGAGTATGAGGGTATACAATATTTGTTGGGATTGGAACCATTTGATCACTATGATCTCGAGAGATGTAAGACGTTGGATTAGTCAATAAGAGCATCTCCAACTGACTCCTACCGGTCCCATGCAACGTTAGGAGCAATGGTTAGCTAGCTCCCAGCACGCAAGGCCCACCCATGTGACCGAATTAAATTCCATCACACATGCGTGTGTTCCATGTAAATGTGCTTAGTCCATCGGTTATGTGTTGTGGGAGATGGTAGTCAGTTCATGGGGTGTTTGTTAACCTCTGAATGATGATTATATTAGGGTCTAAGCCAAAATATATATACAAAGGGATTAGGGTGCATAGCCCACATATTTTTGAGGTGGGACGAAACATATATAAAATTGTTAACATTCTCCCTCATACTTACGATGGATCATGAACCGAGAGTTTGCTAAGTAACCGACGAAATCGGCTAACAGTAGGGGCCTTCATGAGAAAGTCGGCTATCTAATCCTCTTACGGGATGAATGGCAGAGATATAGTGTTGGCGAGAAACTCCTGACGAACAAAGTGAGAGTCTACATCGATGTGCTTCTTTCGGTCATGAAAATCGGGTTGCTAGCAATTTGAATAACACTCCGGTTGTCACAGTAAAGATGCGTGGGTTCAGAGCGTAGAATGCCAAGATCTGTAAGATGACGACGAAGCCAGACAATCTCAGCAGTAGTAGAGGTCATGGCCCGATATGTAGCCTCTGTGCTAGAACGAGCAATAGAATCCTGCTTTTTACAGTGCCAAGAGATGAGGGAGTCACCCAGGAATATACTGTTGAGGATTGTGATATTGGCTCGGAATCATATTTGGAGGAGAGTCGATTGGCTCGGAATCCTATCCGGAAGTGGAAGTTGCTCTCGGTGGAGAAGTTGAGCAGCAATGAGGGCAAATTATGGGCGCAGAGCAGTCAAGAACTGGTGAAGATGCCCCTCGTCTAAATGTCGCTGGAACTCGACCGAGCGTGGGCAACCACATGACTGGGGGGTCATGGAGTCCAATTCGTGCTAGTTTGCACTCGTCATGCTGAAGAAGTCATGAATGGAACAGACTTCCTATCGAGCTGTCAGCATGGCACAGATTAGTTGATGCCGGCGAGCACTATCGTGGTGGACAAAGCGGTCCCAGAGATACACCCACATCTCACGAGTCGTAGTGAGGCGGCCGATGGGAGTGAAAAGTGGATGAGCGACGGACATTAGGATGTAGGCATGAATGGCTGGATCATGTCGTCTCCAGAGGGCCACTGCATCCGAGGCAGCCATTGAAGAACCATCAGAGGTTCCTCTAGTGGTTGAGTTGGTAGAAGCCGTGGGTAGACGGCTGTCGCAAGTGATGTGATCCCAAAGATCAGGGGTAGAAAGGGCCACCTCAATTGTAAGGGACCCGTCATGCCAATCGCCGGCAGTCTGTAGAGTAAAGGGAGTGGCCAGAGAGGCGGGGAGATCAAAGGAGTCGCTATGCGAGGAAGATTGGAGCAGGACCGAGCAATAGGATCAGGTAAGGCCGGGTAGAAGGCAGGAGTTGGGGTTACTATAGAAGAAAGGGAGGAGGAGGTGTGAGGCTGGAGGGGTTCAGAGGATAGAAGACGGTGTGTGTGTGGGGGGGGGGGGGGTGGCAAACGGTGAGGGAGGAGGACGAGGGGGAGGTGCTGCTGGCAGTGGATTGGGGGTTCAGGCGGTGGGGGAGGGTGGTGGGTTGGGGGTTTAGGTGGTGGAGGAGGGAGGTGGGTGGCAGACGGGGAGGGAGAAGGGTAAAGGGAGGCGGTGTAAGTACTGCAGGCGGTGGAGGAGGGAGGTGGTTTGGGGGTTCAAGTGGCGACCGCAACAGAGGTGGTGGTGGCAGTTCTGTGGGGAGACTGGGCGGTTCATAGGACAACAGCCGGGGGGGATGGCGATCCTCTGGGTGGAGACAACGATCCTCGGGCTGGAGACTACGGCGAGCCGTGAGATCGAGCGGCTGGTGTGCTGCGGAGGGAGCCGGGATGCGGTGGTGATCGTCCGGGGGGGGGGGGGGGGGGGGCAGGGCGCTGGAGACGGCGACGATCCTCTAGATCCTCGCGATCCTTGAGATCGGGCTGCCGGTGTGCTGCAGAGTGAGCCGGGTAAGGAGATTGGAGGGATGAGGGGTGCGACCTGAGGGATATGTGTAACATCCGCCCCCAAACACACAAGATTTTGTCCGCTTTGCCCGTGCCTGAACGAGAACTTCCCAGGGTGGTCACCCATCCTAGTACTACTCTCGCCCGAGCACGCTTAACTACGGAGTTCTTACAAAATCCGTTGCGGCGCACGGTTTTAAAACGCGTCTTCTATGTTTGAGAGGGGAAATTATATAAGTAGCTCAGGATCTCCTTCTCTCCAAACGATGTGGGGCTAACTCATGGCCTTATACACCTCACCTCACCTCATCTATCTTGGCATTCCCGCCTCAGGAGTCTTGGCTCTTGGCTATTGGCCTATTGGATCTTGGTCGTCACAATCCACCCCCCTTAGGGCTACACGTCCTCGTGTAGGGTTAGACCCCCCCATCCCGAGGAGAACCGGCTCTGATACCATTTTGTAACATCCGCACCCACATCGCCTGGAGAGAAGGAGATCCTGAGCTACTTATATAATATCCCCTTCCAAACATAGAAGACGCGTTTTAAAACCGTGCGCCGCTACGAAATTCGTAAGAACTCCGTAGTTAAGCGTGCTCGGGCGAGAGTAGTACCAGGATGGGTGACCTCCCTGGGAAGTTCTTGTGCGGGCACGGGCAAAGCGGACAAAATCTTGTGTGTTTGGGATGGATGTTACAAAATGGTATCAGAGCCAGGTTCTCCTCGGGATGGGGGGGTTTAACCCTACACGAGGACGTGTAGCCCTGAGGGGGTTGAATTGTGACGACCAAGATCCAATAGACCAAGAGCCAAGAGCCAAGACTCCTGAGGCTGGGATGCCAAGATGGATGAGGTGAGGTGAGGTATACAAGGCCACGAGTTAGCCCCACATCGCCTGGAGATAAGGAGATCATGAGCTACTTATATAACTTCCCCTTCCAAACATAGAAGACGTGTTTTAAAACCGTGCACCGCTACGGAATTCGTAAGAACTCCGTAGTTAAGCGTGCTCGGGAGAGAATAGTACCAGGATGGGTGACCTCCCTGGGAAGTTCTCATGCGGGCACAGGCAAAGCGGACAAAATCTTGTGTGTTTGGGGCGGATTTTACAAAATCAAATTTTGGGTTTGACCATATCTGGCCCGAGTTGGGTCAGACCTAGCCTATGGGTTGATCTAGTCAATTTGAAAGGGGTGGGGTGCTTAAATAAGGGCCAAAATGTGTAGTTATGTGGAAGAAGGGGTACAAAATAAGGAAGAGTGCACTTAAAAAAGAAAAAGGGGTAGATCTAGTTGGGTAACAATTCAAAAGAGATGAGCATGCCTCTTTACTGTGATCAGTCAACGGTTTTATGGATTTCTCTTTGGAAATCCTTGGCGGTGGAGTGGGAGACGCTTTACTCGGTCGTCGGTCGGGGTGGTCAGTAGGAGGGCCAGGGTCGCCAGAGCTGACGACAAGGTGCAGTGGGTCATTGACGAGAGGTGGGTTCAGTGAGTTTCTCTCTCTCTCTCTCTCTCTCTCTCTCTCTTTCTATCTCTCTCTCCCCCTCTCTCTCTCTTTCTCTCTCTCTCTTAAGCCCACACATGGTCTGTGTGGTTACGGTGGTTTGCCAGCACGGTTGCTGGTTCAATGGTTTTAGAGGCTATTGTGCGATGGTCAGTGAGTTCAAGATGGTGGTGCAAGTGATGGGGACTCGGGTCGCCGGTGGGGATCGATGTGTTGGTGTGATCAGGAGAAAGACGGATGGGAGAGGTGAAGGTGGGGGCTTACCTCGATAGAGGAAGGGTTGTCGGGATGTGGTGCCGACGGAGATGGTCGGGGAAAGGGTCGCGACTTGGCTGCTGCCCCTAGCCCACCTCGACGTCTACCTCCTCCCCTTCCTTATTTGTGTAACCCACACCCCCATTGCTGCACTTATCAGAAATCCGTAGCGGCGCACGGTTTTAAAACGCGTCTTCTATGCTTGGGAGGGGAAATTATATAAGTAGCTCAGGATCTCCTTATCTCCAAGCGATGTGGGACTAACTCATGGCCTTGTACACCTTACCTCACCTCACCTCACCTCACCTCATCCATCTTGGCATTCCAGCCTCAGGAGTCTTGGCTCTTGGCTATTGGTCTATTGGATCTTGGTAGTCACAATCCACCCCCCTCAGGGCTACATGTCCTCGTCTAGTAATCCCATATATGTTCAATGTCCTAACCGACAATTCTCTCATGAGGCGTCCCATTCCACTTCATGAGAGAACCCATTTTCTAGGTCGTGCATTGTGATGCAAAGTCCTATGCTAAAGAGAATAAAAGAAAAAAAGGAGGGGGAAACAAGTGTGAACCCCAAGTTTGAGCAAGGCTCCCGACTTGGTGACGTTACTATTGGGTTCCTTTTTCGTAACAGGGGAATCACTCCGTTTCTTATGCTCGGGATACAGCCTCGAGACATACTACCCTAGTGGCCAAAAATGGGGCTTGGTCTTTCACCATGGGGCACTCACACCCAACTTGATTTCTATGGGGTCTAAACCCCAGGATTAGGCCACTCCACCTTAGTTTCGCTGCAGGAAACCACCCGTGACCTAACCCTGTGATCCTCTCTACTCGTTTCGGTCTGTGCACAGCTAGGGGTTCACTTACCTACGATATGCACACGGATCTATACCGAGAGCCAGTCGGGCAACTAGGTTACCACGATGCTAGGACATTTCAGAAGTTGCTACAAAACCCATAAAATCATATAAATCAAATGTTTTCCTAATCGACCAGTCTCTAAACAATTTACATTTAAATAAATAGAACAAAAAGATAATATCTACCAACTTGACAAATCAAAAGGTATATGCTCATGATCTTTAACTAAGCATGCAACATATTAAGTGAATAATTTATTTTTAATTAAAATATTTACATGCAATACGACTAACCTGTTGGAGTGTGATTATCGACCGTGAGTCGTTCCGCTCCTAGTCTGGGAATAGTCTGAACAAAACAAGGAATTGCATAAGAAACTAAGGCTAAGATGTTTGGATCCTAAATTGAACCGAGTTTGGTTCAGCTTGGATCGGGTTCAGTTCATGTTGGGTCGGTCTCATGGGTCAGTTTCGAGTTTTGGGTTTAACCATATCTGGCCCGAGTTGGGTCAGACCTAGCCTATGGGTTGATCTAGTCAATTTGAAAGGGGTGGGGTGCTTAAATAACGGCCAAAATGTGTAGTTATGTGGAAGAAGGGGTACGAAATAAGGAAGAGTGCACTTAAAGGAAAAAGGGGTAGATCTAGTTGGGTAACAATTCAAAAGAGATGGGCATGCCTCTCTACTGTGATCAGTCAACGGTTTTGTGGATTTGTCTTTGGAAATCCTTGCCGATGGAGTGGGAGGCGCTTCACTCGGCCGTCGGTCGGGGTGGTCGGTAGGAGGGCCAGGGTCGCCGGAGCCGACGACAAGGTGCAGTGGGTCATTGACGAGAGGTGGGTTCAATGAGTTTCTCTCTCTCTCTCTCTCTCTCTCTCCCTTTCTCTCTCTCTCTCTTAAGCCCACACATGGTCTGTGTGGTTACGGTGGTCCGCCAGCACGGTTGCTGGTTCAATGGTTTTAGAGGCTATTGTGTGATGGTCGGTGAGTTCAAGATGGTGGTGCAAGTGATGGGGACTCGGGTCGCCGGTGGGGATCGATGTGTTGGTGTGATCAGGAGAAAGATGGATGGGAGAGGTGAAGGTGGGGGCTTACCTCGATAGAGGAAGAGTTGCCGGGATGTGGTGCCGACGAAGATAGCCAGAGAAAGGGTCGCGGCTTGGCTGCTGCCCCTAGCCCACCTCAACGTCTACCTCCTCTCGATCTCCTCTCTTTGATCCCCACTCTCTCTAGATCTCTGACTTCTCTCCCTCACTAATTCGTTCTCTGTTGAGCGTGAAAGGAGAGGGTTGGGGTTACGAGTCAATAAAGAAGGTGGGGAAAGGGAGGCACCGTGCATGATAAGTGCAGCAATGGGGGCGTGGGTTACACAAATAAGGAAGGGGAGGAGGGTGAAAGGTAGTTACGCAAGATCTCCGGAGGCTATTGATTATGGGATCGCATGCATTACGGTTTGCCAAAACTGAACCGATTCAAATCTAAGATCGTTTTGAACTGCCAATTAAATTCTAGTGTTTCACTTGGGCCTGTCTCTTACTAAGCCCAAGTCCAAGTCCAACCGAAGAAGGATCAATCACCGTAATAATTTCCCTCATCCGTTTCTACAAGGAACTACTCATTGGAACTATATTGCCGACACAAGTTCGATTATGCAAATCATGCCACAATACAAAAGTCCAATTGAGCACAAATGCCACCTGACATTCGAACGGGCATTATATAAATATTGAAATTATAAATAACAAGCCATAGGCGTTACAACATACCCCCCTAGAAAGAGAACTTCGTCCTTGAAGTTCAACTAGAAAACACTTCGAAAAGATCGGGGTACAGAGTCTTCATCTCCGACTCGAGCTCCCAAGTAACTTCCTCAGGAGTGTGGTGCTGCCACAACACCTTGACCATGCAAATGGTCTTGGTGCACAACACCCGATCTTCAGCTGCCAAAATCTGCATCGGACGCTCCTCGAAAGTCACATCCTCACTGAGACTCAAGCCCTGCTAGTCAAGAACGTGTGACGAGTCCAGCTCATACTTTCGGAGCATTGACACATGGAAGACCTGGTGGACACTGGAGAGCTGAGGTGGCAACGCTAAACGGTATGCGACATCCCCAACTCTGTCAAGGATCTCAAAGGGACCAATGAATCGGGGTGCTAGTTTCCCCTTCCGCCTGAACCTAACGAGACCTCGTCGCGGGGAAATCTTCAAGAACACCCGGTCACCAGCCTCAAACTCCAATGTTCGCCGTCGAGTATCTGCGTAGCTCTTCTGCCGGCTCTGAGCTGCCCGCAGACGCTCTCTGACCACCTGTATCTTCTCCGACGTCTCCTGGACCATCTCTGGTCCCAACAAGCTCTTCTCTCCAACCTCAGCCCAGCAAACCGGAGAACGACACGGCCTCCTATAGAGAGCCTCAAAGGGAGCCATGCCGATGCTACCTTGGAAGCTATTATTGTAGGTGTACTCCACTAAGGGAAGGTGACGCTCCCAACCATCTCCAAAATCCATCACACAGGCTCGAAGCATATCCTCTAGTGTCTGGATTGTACGCTCTGACTGACCATCCGTCTAAGGGTGGTAGGCTGTGCTAAAATGGAGTTTCGTCCCCATGGCCTCCTGTAAGCTTCCCCAGAAATGTGAGACAAACCAAGGGTCTCTATATGAAACAATGGTGATGGGGACTCCATGGAGCTTCACAATCTCTCTCACATATAGCTCACTGTAATCCTTCTGCGTCATCGTCTTGCGAACAGGGAGGAAGTGTGCTGACTTCGTCAACCGATCAACTATCACCCAGATCGAGTCATGGCCCTTCCGAGTAGCAGGTAAATCGGAGACGAAATCCATCGTGATGTGCTCCCATTTCCACTCCGCTACTGGTAGAGGCTGCAAGAGTCCTGCTGGCCTCTGATGCTCCGCCTTGACCTGTTGACAGGTCAAACAATGAGAAACAAACTCTGCTACATCCCTCTTCATGCCACTCCACCAAAACTGCCTCTTCAGGTCTCGATACATCTTGGTGGCTCCAGGATGTACCGTAAACCAAGAATGATAAGCTTCTATCAGAACCTCCAAGATGAGTTCCCGATCGGTAGGAAGGCATATCATGAGCTACTTATATAATTTTCCCTTCCAAACATAGAAGACGCATTTTAAAACCGTGCACTGCTATGGATTTCGTAAGAACTCCGTAGTTAAGCGTGGTCGGGCGAGAGTAGTACTAGGATGGGTGACCACCCTGGGAAGTTCTCGTTCAGGCACGGGCAAAGCTGACAAAATCTTGTGTGTTTGGGGCGGATGTTACAATATGGCAGCCATCTAGCCGCGGAGAGAGAGAGAGAGAGAGAGAGAGAGAGAGAGAGAGAGAGAGAGAGAGAGAGAGAGAGAGGGTGGCTGAAAAGGGGAAGAGGGAGTTGGGTTTACGGCTGAAGTGGAGGAGAGGGGCCAGGGTTAATTAGTGCATGGCTCAGATACCATATTAACCTCTGAAGGATGATTACATTAGGGTCTAAGCCCAAATATATCTATATAATAAGCTACGGTTTTATGGGGGGTACAAACAACGGTCATGATCTGTCTTTGAGAGGGGGATAGAATGAGGGGATGAGATAAATTAGTGTTAGGGCGAGTCAGATTCATCTAGGAAGAGGGGAACGACTAAGATTGAATCGAGTTAAAATGTGGGGATGAAATTAAGTGGAGGAAGTAATAAATTAGTGAAGGGCCTGATTGTAAAAAAAATAATTAACAATCGTTTGGAGGGCTTTCGTGTAAAAAAAATAGGGACATGTTCGATATTGATTTGATTATTCACGCGTTTTCTTACCAAGGGTTATTTTTCTATGACTGCCACCTATACCTGGTCCCCCTCCCACCATTAATTCGGTATGCATCATAAACAGTAGCAAAAAAACCAAGAGAGAGATCATCAGCCGTTGCCGTTCATTTCACACACCATAGGCTCAATTTTAAGTCACTGTCAGCCGTCCGATTCACAAATCGATCAAGAGATCAGGATGTGCTAAAAATTTTCCCCGAGAACAGCGCGATCCCGGCCCAGATCTCTCTCTCTCTCTCTCTCTCTCTCTCTCTCTCTCTCTCTCTCTCTCTCTCTCTCTCCCGCGTGTGCTCGCTCCTCTGTCCCTAAATGGAAACCTTGGTGCAATCGCCCCCTCTCACGGCACCTCTCTCTCTCTCTCTCTCTCTCTCTCTCTCTCTCTCTCCCCCCCCCCAAACTGAAGCCCCCCCTCGGTGCAATCCCCCTCTCTCTCAGGCTCCTTCTCTTTTCGTGCAGATCTTGGGTGGGGCGGTGGAGATTAGTTGGTTGGAGGTGGATTGGCGGAGATCGGTATGTCGGAGGCAGATGAGCGACGACTGTCGGTTGGGGATCGACGGAGATCGGCAGGCTGGAGTGGATCGGCGAAGATCGGTAGGCCGGAGGCGGTCGGATGCCATGGCCAGGCTAAGATCGGGCTTGGTTGCTGATCGTTCATACCAGATTGGAAGGTTGGCTTGGTTGCCGATCATTCATGCCTCCACCCCCGATGACGCCACACCAAAGACCCCCTTTCGCCGCTCCCTCATTCTGATCCATAGTTTGCCCCTCTTTCCTCCCTCACCGGCACCGGATTACCCGCCCCCCCTTGCCAAGATCCTTAACAACCTCAACAGGTAAGCCACTCTCTCTCTCTGTCTCTCTATATCTTATTTTGTTGGTGATGTGAACTGGTGTGGATGTGGTGGTGGTGGTGATATGGGTGCATGTGTGGATGTGGTGGTGGTGATGATGTGGTGGTGATATGGGTGCATGGTGAGTGGGAAGCTCAATCAATTATCCTCCATGACAAGTGACCTCTACGAGGTCATCCCCGTCGCCGGCGTCGCTGTGGACCGCACCTATGTGGTGAGCAACAGTGAGAATCCGATGTGGATGCAACACTTCAATATCCCAGTCCCACACCATGCTGCTAAATCGACAGAGAGGCTAGCAATCAACATGGAGACAAATCGACACCAGCAGGAAGCGAGGCAAATCGACATAGAGACGGACATTGAGTATTGTAATGAAGTTTTTTCAATACAAATCCCCGTTTTTTTCATTGAAGTTCTTTGTATTGCGGTTTTGTTTGTATCTAAATATTTTTTTTTCCTTTTTTTTTCCTTCTGAATTGATGACAGAAAGAAAGGGAGATCGACATGGAGATCCCCATGGATTGCATTGATAATAGGGTAATCACCGGCGAAGTTTTTCAATGCAGTTCTTTTTTTTCCTTTTTTACTCTGTTCATTCTTTGTATCTATTTTTTTTTTAATGAGTTGTTTGTCAAAGTTCTTTTTTTTTTTCATTTTTGTCCTCTGTTCGAGGGTTTTTTATTTTTTATTTTACTAAAATTGTTCTGTTTTGTTGATCGTTGATGACAGGAAGAGAAGATCGGAGGGGGGAAAGGGGGACTGTTCGCAGGCGAGAGGGATACCGGACGGGGGCAGTCGCAAGTGAGAGGGGGACCAGAGGGGGCTGTCAAGAGGGGACTGCTGTCGGGAGGGATGCCGTCATGATGGAGGGAGACCTGAGGAGTATACATGTAACTCGACCCGTCGATTGCTAGGTTAAATTTTTCTCATTTTTCATTCTTCGTGATTTTGCATGGATGTTCAACGATTGATTTTTATTTTTTTATTATTTTTCTTTGTGTTTTTTTTTTCTGATAAATTTTGTGTTTCAGTTTCATTATCATAGCTTGCAATTGTTAGTGACCATATATTTCAGTTGGAAGACATCTCGTTCTCATGTTGATCAAGCATTTTGATTATTTTTTGAATTACGCATTTTTTTTGGAGTTGGTCTCTCTCTCTCTCTAGCTCTTCAATTTTTTGTCTATCTGTTTTTTTTTTCTTGCATGTCATGCTCTCAGAAATTTTATTTTCCAACAGTTTTATGTTCTAATCTCTCTCTCTCTCTCTCTCTCTCTCTCTCTCTCTCTCTCTCTCTCTCTCTTTCTCTCTCTCTCTCAACATTAGATGTTTTTTTGTGATTTTTTTCCGGTTAAAGTTTGTGTTTGATGTTTCATTACCACAACTTACAATTGATAGTGATCAGATATTTCAGTTGGAAGGCATCTCTTTCTTGCTTGATTTGCAAGAACGCTGTAACTGCAAGATCAGCGAGCGGATGATGAACAGAAACTGTAATTTATCCATGATTTTTTATTTTGTTACGGGTTAGAAAACCACATGATGCTTCATTTGATGTGAAATGCTAAATTTATAATCATTATACAATGAGCTGCCATCCATATTATTGTTGACAGCTATGCATATATTTCTACAAACATATACTTTAGAAATCCTGATCATTATATAATGAGCTGCAAAATTTAGTGGGCTTTTGAGAACAAAAAAGCATGTTCTGATGACTATGTAACAAAGGAGGCCGGAAAACAACCCCCGTCAGTTAATATGAAGTCTCATCCTGTACGAACAAATAAATTCATATGTTATCATTTTGTAAAGATTAGTTAATAGTTGCATATGTGAACCTTGCAATCATCTTTCACAATCATGCATTAATCCATATAAAACAGACTCAGCAGAGGAGGGGAAGAGTGTGCGAGATGATCCCATGATAAAGCAATTTTACGTCACTAAAAGTAATTAAATTTTACATCATTAGCAATTAAATATTGTCACCTCGTCAATATATTGTCACTGTTCTATAAATTTTTTGCAATGCCCTCAAAATCTTTTGCGTGCACTCAAAATTTTTTACCTCAAAATCTTTTGCCACACTCGAAATTTTTTGTTTCTACCCTCTAATTATTGTCACATTTCTCAAAATATTTTGGTCACCTTTTAAGTATTGTCACTTTCCTCAAAATTTTCTTCTCGCCCTCGAAATCTTTTGCGTGCCGACAGGCACGTGCATTACTAGTACACAAAAAAATTAGGATGCATAACCCACATGTTATTGAGGTGGGACTAAACATATATACAGTTGCTAAAGGTGTTCTTTCTCGACCGACTCCTATCACCACGTGGCACTTAGGAGGGAGATAGAGCGGGGTTTGGCTAGGGGTTGGTTGGAGTTGCTCTAACCCATGTGTTCGGGGATTCAATGTTCGTCTTGATATGAACCATTCAATCAAAGTGATCGTCGGTGATGTCAGATGTTGGATTAGTTAATAAACCCTCGTGGTGTGTATTAAAGTTTTTCCTACCTATAATGAGCCATATTTAAATGCGACAATCGATCTTTGCGTCGTGCCAGTTCGCTATAAGATCGATCAGTCGCGCACTGCTATCTCGATAGAGGGGTGCTAACAGGCCTATCCTTGATTGAATTGGTGCTAAGGGTTCAATAGACGATGGCAGGCGACCCGACAGTGAATAGAACTCTAGCCGACTGCATACGGCTGTGATGCGTGTCGGGCCCACCAACCGGGGCCGACCTACTAGAGGAGATCCGAACTCAAAAACTCTATATTTTGGGCCCCATTTTAAAGCTGGGCTCTTATAACATATTTTTGCGAAAACTAAATTTCAATGTAAGACTGGATTTACCTAAACAACTAAAGCAAAGCAGGCTAAAGAAACAAGATCATATAGTACATCAGCAGATATATCAGAAAACAACATCAGAGTTGGATCTAAACAGCAGTTATCAGTAAAAACAACGAACCTTATTTACTCCAAAAGATCTGGGCAACATGGAAAGGGAATGTTGAAAATAGCCCCACATCGGTACAGGGGTGGGAGGTTCATGTCTTTATACACTGTTGCCCCCTCCCTCTCATCACTTGTTTTGAGGCGGCATGGGAATCGTAACATGGTATCAGAGCTAGGTCCCACCCCGTCTCTTCTCTATGTGATCCCGTCGCACCATCTTTGTCCCTCCTATCGAGACCTTCTCCTTCCCTCCGATCGAGAGACGCTCTACGGACGGGTGGATGTTGAGAATAGTCCCACATCGGTAAAGGGGTGGGAGTTTCAATTCTTTATATACTATTGTCCCCTCCATCTCTCATCACCGGATTTGAGGAGGCACGAGAATCATAACATAGTATTAGAGCTAGGACCCACCCTATCTCTCCTCTATGTGGTCCTGTCGTACCATCTTTCTCCCTCCGATCGAGTGGCGCTCTGCGTGCGGGTGGGTGTTGAGAATAGTCCCACATCGGTAAAGGGGTGGGAGTTTCACGTCTTTATATACTATTGCCCCCTCCCTCTTATCACCGGTTTTGAGGAGGCACGGAAATCGTAACAGAGAAGACAAGAAAAAAATGGAATAAGAAGAGAGAAAAACAAGAGAAGCAAGAAGATCTCACCTCAATAATCAAATCTTACTTACTCCGTAAATATACTTGAAAATTACAAATGGCCGCCTCCTTTAAAGTTTATTTAATGGGCCAATCAACAATTGGAAAATATTTGATTCCCATAAGATCCTTACAAACATGCAAATAAAAGATTAGCCAGATCTCACTAAACTTA
Source organism: Chamaelirium japonicum (assembly GCA_947650365.1). NCBI lineage: Eukaryota > Viridiplantae > Streptophyta > Magnoliopsida > Liliales > Melanthiaceae > Chamaelirium > Chamaelirium japonicum. The sequence goes on along the minus strand of OX393555.1, from coordinate 67,738,117 downwards.
CACCACTCAATAAACCTCTCCGATTCTTGTAGAAACCATCTAAATACTATCAATTAGAAAAGAAAATAAATAAATATAGCATGATCGGGCAATATCCCAAAAGTTCTCCTAGATCATTTTAAAAAAGGATCTTCTTATGCCCATAATAAGTTAATAACTACCACAACCTTTTGGTTTAACATACTTTATGTTAGATACATTCACACCTCAAAACCTGGGTCGTAAGAGGAGGTCCACAGAGGGTATATAAAGTGGGTGATGGGTGCCTCCCTCACCGATGTGGGATTATCCGTTAACACTCCCCCTCACGCGGAGCACGTGGCAAGGATCTTCCCACGTGAAGCACGCGTGGCAAGGCATGATCAGTGGGGAGCACCCAGAGCGGGAGCAGTAACAGGAGACGGTGAACCCAGCTCTGATATCATGTTAGATATCGTAAGAGGAGGTCCACATATGGTATATAAAGCGGGTGACAAGTGTCTCCCTCATCGATGTGAGACTACCCGTTAACACTTTAAAATACGGCCAAATGGATTAATAGAAGGCCAGTGGCGGCCATTTGAAACCTCTCTACTAAGAGAAATGCTATTCAGCCTGAAGGTTTTTCCGATTCCGCTAGACCGATTGACTTGGCAGCATACAACTGGTGGTTGAAATCCACTAGCGACATTTAAATCTTTTACACCACCAACTGTACACTGACACGTCAATCGGGTTGAGCGGAATCGGAAAAACCTTTGGGCTGAATAACATTTCTCCTCTACTAAAGCACAAGCATTCAATGCAGCTGCGCATACATTCGGCGAATCTGGCCCATTAGCTTGTGCGATAGACATTGATCTTCATCTTCTACCCAACTTCTTATGTTGAGGGATTTAGGTCCATTTAAGCTTCATGTCCATTGAAACTCTATATTTCATCAATGAAGATCGGTTGTCACTATTCATCAACAATAACCGTTCCTAGATAACCTAATCCACATTATAAACGTGATGTTAATAATTTTGGAATTTAGGACTTCATCCTTCCTCATTAATGGTGAATTTTATAAGCCCTAACATGTTCTCCTATTTCCCTTCTAATCCCTCACTTGATCATAATTGGATTTTTGTTACACATAATAGTTCTTTGCTTGTCAATAATTGATTTTTAGTGCCATTTTTTTTCAATTTTTGATGGTCTCATGACATTTATGGTAGCTTTACTTTATCGATGGTGACTAATGTTTAGCATTGAAACCTTGACCAAGGAAATTTTGAGCAGAAGAGGAATCTACGATGGAACCTAGAAGGCCAAATGAGTGAACCCAATCCGACTGTACATGAAACCGACCCGTATCTATTATACATTAGCTAACAGGAGTAGCCCTAGAAGGCTCACTAGACGTGCATATAGGGTGCAGTGCTGACTCGAAACATCGATGTGCAACCCGTATTTTCGTTCTCTTTTCAATGGCATGCTCACTAAATAAGTAAAGCAATGTACCCCTTTTTATCTACTGATTCCCAAAGACCATGCAAGAAAAAATAACAGAAATGTTTCTCAACAGAAGAAACTGTAACATGAAAAATCATCCTATTTGTATCAATTAAGAACAAATATCGATTCACTACACAAAAAGGCACAAATCTAAACGAGGAGGAGCATGCATCAAAAAAGGAACAGAATAACAAGCAAGAATTGAGATCAAAATGGAGTACTACACGACAAAATCCAAAAAAAAACTACGTGGCGCTCTGATCGACAGAACCCCATTCCAACCAAGTCCGAGCGATTGTCCCAAAACCTACATGGCACTCCAAGCTTGGAACAATTAGGATGTGGCATTTGAGGTATCCGAAGCCCACCACAAAGATCATATAGTCCTAGGAGAGCTCCGAAGGACCCGACCCCATTAGATTTTTTGCATCGACCCCCCAATTCACAATGTGAAAATAAAACCCCCCCATTCTGCAGACACCATCTATATAACAAGGGATGTTGGTTTTGTACTGACAAGACAAAATAGAACAAAAAAGCTGACTAGGACAAGCTAATTCGACAAAATGAACCGAATAGATCTAACCATTCGTTCAAAAATCAATGCACGATCTCTCCATAGTTTCAAATCCTAACTTATTTAAACTGCACTAAACCCCTAAAATCCTGATCTATTTAAACTGCACTAAACCTGACCGTTCATCCCGTGATCGTTGTTCCAATCAACGGCTATAAACCTGCATGCTGAAATTTCGGCCGTCCCAAGCCATCGGGTCGATCTCGAGGAATCCGTTCGAACAGAGACAACTGTGATTGATTAATTATAGGGGGAGGGGGAGTTGGTCGCGTTGAAGGCGCCCGCTTTGTACCAATCAGCACGAGCAAGAAAATGGGTGTCCCTATGAATGTTGGTGTTGTTGTTGAAAGTGTTTTGTTACCGAAGGGGGTCTGCTGCAGTGCCGACATGTGTATTGCTGCCGAAGACGGTCCGCTGCAGTGTCGACAGGCACGGGCATGCACTAGTATCAGACAAATTAAGATGAAAAATGGTTTGGGTGGGAGGGGGTTTAGTACAAAGTGGCTAGGAACATCCATGTTGGGACTCAGTTGGAGACGAACCTCTCCCAACAAGGAGATTTGGATGAGATGGCTACACATGTGGTCCCCACAATCCTTAGGATGAGCTCCTAAGAGCTTCTCCAACCGATCTCCGTATCTCCAAAATGGAGGTGGAAGGCACTCTAATCGGCCTCCATTTCCACCTCCATTTTGGAGATTTGGAGATCCGGCCTCCATATATGGAGGGTTGGTGGGATTTGGAGGTCACCCTCTAAAACATTATTCATTTTAAAAAAATACCCGATACATCGCTAAAATATTAAATAGTCTTTCACTTATTACATTTGTATCCTCTAAGATAAATTCATTAATTACTTTAACTCGACATAAGTTTAAATCCACTAATCCATTTTTTTTTAAAATTATACCGTTGGAAAAGTCTCATCAATACGTTCATAATGAGACTAATATTGAATAGTTTTTTGTTAATTTTAAAATTATCATTATATTACTATAAACAATTGATTTATAAATTATTTTTATGTTAAGGTTATACTTGTCATTAAATTAAGACATGTCATTAAATAAATACAATACTTTATAAAATCCAGTAATAATATTTGAAGATGAATCAAAAATTAAACACACTAACATTGAAGTATATTAAATAGTGTAAATAGATCAAATTTAAAATAAAATATTATATTGGTTCATTGTCGTGTCTTTTTCACAAATGTTCAATTAGTACAGTTCAAAGTGCAGAATGGGCCTCTCTATCTTTGATCTTCTTATGTCGAGCAAGGAATCGTCAAAATCGTTCGGTTTCATTTGCCTCCATCTCTGTAACATTTAGAGTATGTGGTGGCACAATAATGTTGTGCATTATTACACAAGCAGTCATGATATCATGTAGCATATGTTTATCCCAAAAACGTGCTGGCCCCTTGATGATGGCAAATCATGACTGAAGAACTCCAAATACTAGCACCATATCTTTCTGACATGCTTCTTGCATCATTGCAAAAAACTGCTTCTTTTAATATTGGGATTGAAAAATTATTTGAACAAGAGTGGACCGTTTTGGCTAAATACCATTGGTCAAATAATAATCGACATCATAATTTTTTCCATGAATAGTGTAATGAGCAAGGGCAATACCTTGTGTTAAGTTGTCGAACAAATTAGATGATTATAATACATTAATATCATTGTTGTACCCCGATAAGCCAAAATAAGGATGCCATATCCACATATCATAAGATGCTACTGCCTCGAGTATAATCGTTGGGCCTCCATGACGTCCTGAGTATTGTCATGCCTATGCCGTTGGATAATTTTTTCATGTCCAATGCATACAGTCTAAACTTCCTAACATTCCTGAAAACCCTCGTTCTTTACTTTTTTGTAACAAACTTGCAACATCATCGGTATTGGGTACCTAAGGTACTTTTCTCCATACACCTATATAATTGCCCTACATAATCACTTTAAACATGCAATTACAGTTGACTCTCCAATCTTCACATATTCATCGGTACTATCTATCGATGTCCCATACGCTAACATACGAAATGCTGCTGTTATTTTTTGTAAAGTTAATAATCCAAGCTTACCGACGCCATCATCTTCTGTATGAAGAAATTATCATGCTCTTGTACTTCGTTGACAATACGAAGAAACAAACTCCTTCACATACGGAATCTTCTACAGAATAGATCGACTTTCCCCATGTGTGGGGTTCTCAGAAAAATAATAACGCCAAAGTTAAGAGTTACCATCTTTCCTCCCACGGTTGATCACCAAATGACCTGGAACTGAGCCTCGATATTTTGGTTGCTCATCATCTTCAGGGTAATAAGCCATAATCGCCTTATTGGAGGCATATACATGAGCTAAGACTTCATCCTCCATCTTCCACTGTGCCATTTCCTCCTCCGAGTCTTTAATATAACGAGAAAGAGTTTCGACATCAGAAGAAAATGATGATAGATACAATGGCCCGACTCCGAAGCTCATTGTAGAAGAAAGGGTAGAGGAGAAATGAGAAAGATGGATGCTGCATCTATCTCATTCTCCACTTCTTAGCTTTTATAAGAATGCGAGATGAATGCCTATGAAAATATCAATGCCTTTGTTTTTTTCACCGACATTGATTCTCATCATGAATATCAATGCATATATACGTCTCGTCCATTAGATTTTGATTGTCATCCCGAATATCAATGCCTTTATTTTTTTCACCAATATTAGATTCTTATTCCAAATATCAATACATATATCTCATCCATTAAATTTTGATTCTCATCCTGAATATCAATGCCTTTGTTTCTTTCACCGACATTAGATTGTCATCCCAAATATCAATGACTTTGTTTTTTTGACCGATGTTAGATTCTTATCCCAAATATCAATACATATGTCTTATCTATTAGATTTTGATTCTCATCCTGAATATCAATGTATTTGTTTCTTTCACCAATATTAGATTCTCATCCCGAATATCAATGCATATATCTCGTCCATTAGATTTTGATTCGTCCCAAAAATCAATGTCTTTGTTTCTTTTATCGATATTATATTCTCATCCCGAATATCAATGCATATGTCTCGTCCATTAGATTTGATTCTCATCTCGAATATCAATGTCTTTGTTTATTTCACCGATATAAGATTCTCAACCCGAATATCAATGCATATGTCTCATCCATTAGATTTTGATTCTCATCCCAAATATCAATACATTTATTTTTTTCACCGACATTAGACTCTCATCCCGAATATCAATGTATGTCTCTTCCATTAGATTTTTGTTTTTATCTCAAACATCAATGCATACATCTCTTCCACTAGATTTTGATTCTCATCCTGAATATCAATGCCTTTGAAATCATAATTCCATAATATATTTGTCTGTTTCACTAGATGTCTATATAAGTATTGACACGTAAACTCTTCACCGTTTACAACTCTTTCCCCCTCAATATCTTTTTCTTCCTTCGATATCTTCTTCTTTCAGTATGTCTTCTATTTGTGGAAAAGTTTTCTTACAGAAAGAAGATCAAGTTTTATGCTCTACATGGCTTGAGATCTCTTAGGACCCAATAGTGGGTACCAATAAAAAAAAGGATAGGATGTGGGAGAGAATTTTAACAGTATTTCATACTAGGAGGTCCAGCTTTTGTGATAGACAAAGAAGCTCGAAATCTCTCAAATGTCATATGTCTTTAATTATAAAGGCTATAAATAAATTTTGGGGATGTATTCGACAAGTCGAGCGCTTGAACCCAAGCAGTGCTTCTAATATCGATATTGTAAGTATTTTCAATCCATTATTTATAATTATTTCTTTAAATTATATTATATTTATTTTTTGCTTCTTTTGGTAGGTCAATCATGCTAGAATGTTATTTGGAGATGATCCAAATGAGAAAAAAGGGTTCCAATTCGATCATGTTTGGTCGATCCTCAGGGATGCTGAGAAGTGGGCGGATACTAATATCAAGTTTCCTACCACTTCAAAATCTTCATAGATTGCCTTCTCTCAAGTATCTGATTCAAGCTCTCCTGGATTATCCAAACACATCGATTTAAGTACGTGCAGATGATAATGAATATTTTCCAACCGACGATGAGCAATCACCAATCAAAGATTCAAGTAGTTGACCTATTGGGAGGAAGAAAGAAAAGGCGAGTAGAAGGCATGCAACTGACAAAAGTCATCACATTGAAGCTATGACTCAAAAAAACCAAGAAATCATGAAGATTTTGAAAAGAGGACAAGAACAACATGAAGTTGATTGGTCATCCATGAATCAGTTTCTGGTGTTAAAGGCCGAAAATGAGAATAAAAAGCTAGATATTCAGTATGAGCATTAATTTCTTGATCATGAGCATCAAGAGAGAGATATTATGTTAGTAAGTTTGAATATTATTTCTAATCCTTCAGAACGCGAGTATTTTTGAATAAAAAAATAATAAATTTTAAATAGGAACACTAGCGATTATCAAGCAGGGGGAGCGTCATCATATACCTAAAATTAGGAAACTTTTGATGATCAAGGCGGATATGTAGGACGCCAGTATAGAGGAAGGGGATACGGAGGAGATCAGCACGGAGGAGGGGGATACGAAGGAGGTCAGCATAAAGAAAGTGGATACGGAGAAGGTCAGCCCAGAGGAAGTGGATACAGAGGTTAGCACGAAGGAGGATACGGGGACAGAAATGAACTCTGCGATGACCTACCAAAATCTTAGTTCATTTATCTACTTGTTTTTCTTGTTATGTCATTCACTTTCATGTATCGTAATATTACTACTTCCGTGTGTTTGTTTTTATGTACTCTACTTTCATGTACCGTAATATTAGTCCTTTTACGTTTTAGAACATTATGTACTCTACTTTCATACTTGTGTGATACTACACTTGGACTTCGCCAGCAATGACCTAGACCTTTTCCACAGCAAGCTGGGGAGCTACGCTACTCCCCCCATGGGCGGCGCTGACTATCCGGACTATTGAACTTTACGACTATCAACTATTGCTATCTTATTTCTTGTAATGTAAATTCTATTTGTAGTTTCCTTTGAGGCAGGTTAAATAGATTCCCATATTTTTGCAATGTACGTTATAGTTCTATATTTGGTTTTATCTGAGTGAAATTCTAGTTTATCCACCTCGGTATCGTACCAAAATTCATAGGGACCATCTGATGTCCATATGGTAAATCTAAGGCATCCACCTAGAGTTTATCCCATTGTCCCTAGAATAATGCTTGCACCTCTACGATGCATGGAAATGAGATGGATGGTGAAGATGGGTTCGATAAGGTACCAATTTTTTTAATTCAGAGCCATAAATACAATCCTTTATTTTATTAAAAAATTATTAGTTTAAATTTAATATTAAAACTATTTAATATTAGTCTTATTTTAAAGCTCTCAGCAAGGCCTTTCCAATGGTATTTTTTTGGAGGACTTAGCCTAACGTCCATGCAAAAAAATACAAGATGGCTAAAGGACAGTCAAAATAGCTATTTTGTTTACAGTTCCTACTAAAAGTTCTAAAAGATCTGCAGGAAATAACATCAAATCAGTTGTTAAATCATAGCAAAAGACCGAATTGCCCTTTCGGCTTCGAACAAATCGTGTGCGAGAGAATAAAGCTGATATTTAGCGTATCACCCACTACAAATAATATTTATTTTCAAATTGCAACCACTGGTCTCAAAGACTGATAAATTTACTCATATGCCCCTAACTGTTACTTTAATTTATAACTAATTATCAATATCTACTATTAAAATCGTTGTTTGAAAACCCAACGTATCTTTTTCTTAAAACCCCCAATTTTAATTAGATCTCTTTCGTCTAAAGCATGATTTGAAATTGGATTTTTAAATCATGCAACATAACCTGAAAAATTTTACAGGAATCCAATGAAAAATATGCTAGAACTGATCAAATCGAAGGTACCCAATTTCTGAATTTTTTTTTGAATTTGTAATTTAAATAATAGAAGTCTTAAATATATATGCACAATAAAAAATAATAAAATTATTAAAAATAATCGATAACTTTTTTTTAAAACCAAATATTATATAAATTAAAAATCTATAAAATCCTAATTTTAAATTTTTTAAAATCAAATATAAAAATAAATTGCTATTTCTATTAAACATATTCACATTTCATATGCATATAAATGAATCAAAACTGATTTTTTTAAAAAAATTATTATAAATTAACATTCATATGATCAATAACTTTTAGATTGAATAAAGGATAGCTTTCATTTATAAAAGTACTGGATATTCTTAGATTTAACTTGTGAAATATACTATGAGTCAACATTCAGATAAATAGTAACTTTTAGATTTTACTTGTGAAGTATGATTTTTTTAACTTATAAAATTTACTATGAATTAATATTTAGATATATAATAACTTTTGGATTGCATGAAGTATAAATTTTTTTATAAAAGCATAAGTTATTTTTATTTATTTAATTAAGAAGCTCGAAAATACATTGACAAAAAATTCCAATGGACTATCTACTTGCTTAACCTTCTAACATAGTTAGTTGACTAACCGTGGAGGTCGCAAATGTGGGCACCACGGGATTGTCGACCAACATGGAGTCCAGATTGGTTTGAGAGTCAAGCATTTTGGTTGCATGGGTTGGGGGTGGCTGTAAACACAACAGACAAAAATCGATGAGAAAGACATAGAGACCACAAACTTCATTCTTAAAAAACACAAAGCAATATACATTTAACTATGTAATGGCAATGATGCAAATCTAAGAAACGAAGAATTACTCAGTGACAGAGACATAATGATATTTTTGAACCAAAAGGTTTTTTAACAAATAAGATCTAAAATAATAATTTGTTTAAGAGCAACATACATAAGAGCATTGTATACAAAATCATAGAGATTCCAACCTAGAGAATTATATAATTTTGAACAACATCCCTTTCCAAAGAAAGTCTAAAGCAAAGTAAGTTAGAGTTAGGGGAAAAAAAAAGATAAATTACACTTAAAAGTATAAAAAACATAGATGGTTGATGCCTATCACCACCAAGTCATAACTCATTAAGAGGGATCTATGAGAAAAAAATAATAATTAAGAAGCTCAAAAATACAAAAGTTTCACAAAGAAAGCAATTGCTAAAAATGGACATCGAAAATTGACTAACTGTGGAGTTCGCAATGGCGGGTACCACAGGGTCATCTATCAACATGGAGTCCAGATTGGTGAGGTAGTCAGACATGTTGGTTGCGTGTGTCGGGTGTGGCTGCAAACACAACAGACAAAAAATAATTAGAAATACAAAGAGATGCTCTGAATATGTACCATGATGCTTGAAATTAAGTTAGTCAAATAAGCATAGAGACCACAAACTTCATTCTTAAAAAACAGAGAGCAATATACATTTAACTATGTAATGGAAATGATGTAAACTAATAGACAGAGCCTATCTCTTGGATTGTAAACAATGCAAATAACCAACCCATGCTTGGATCGGTAATAAATATTTGAACACTGCAAACAACCAACCCATGCTTTCTAAATCACTTCTTAGCATGTTTGAAATGATAAAGTATTTTTCTAAAGAGGTATTGGAAAACATTAGCCCAAATGTCATCCCAAAAATATAGGAGCGAGTCTGTAAGTCATAAACCTAATGTTATATGGATGAAAAACATGAGACCAAAACAAAGGCTTAAAAACAAAGGATCGAAGGCCACACATAACCAAGGCTATCTCAAACTCAGTTTTTGCAAAAAAAAAAAAAATCCAGGTCTTAGTCCCACAAAAAAAAAATCAGATCTTAGATGCAGAGATGCGTTGGGGATGAAATCAAACTCAGCCGCAGCAGTAGCAGAGGTACTAATATCAAATCCGAACATGCATTGAATAAATTGGAGAAAGAGAGAATTACCTGCAGAGATGCGTTGGGGATGAACTCAGCCACAACAGTAGCAGTTGCTTTAGCCATCAGAAAAATGGGTACTACAGGATCCTCACAAAAAAACCATCAGATATGAAACCATTGAAAAACTTTGAGTATGAAGCTATGAAACCCAATAAAAAACAAACATAAGCAATCACAGCTACCCGTTTATAAAAACCTGATGTTAAAGCGCAAAAAAAATCGAAAACGAAAACGAAAACAAAAACGAAAAAACCCTAATGTTGAAGCATAATGTTAATTAAAAAAAAAAGATCAAGTAACACCGAAAAAAACAGAAAATGAAAGCGAAAAAAAACCGAAAGTGAAAAAAAAACTTAAAGAGTGAGCAATCGTTTTGATCATCAGGTTTGATGACCAATGAAAAAAAGCACAGATGAAGAAACCAAGAGGAGAAAAAAACAAAAAAAATATGAAAAATCTAGAGAAAATCATTGAAATCAAAAATAAAAAACTGAACCAAGAGAAGATCGGGGGACATCTACCTTGAGACACCGAACCGAGAGAGAGAGAGAGAGAGAGAGAGAAAGAAAGAGAGAGAGAGAGAGAGAGAGAGAGAGAGAGAGAGAGAGAGAGAGAGAGAGAGAGAGAGAGAGAGAGAGAGAGAGGAGAGGGGGGTCGTACCTTGTGGACGGAGGAACTGCGGACGGTGATGGAGATCTCTCTTTCTCTTTTGCAATTCGAGTGTGATTGATAGGAGGTGCTCGCGAGATGCTTTCCATGTCGGGGCGTTTGAAGAGAGGTGATCGTGGGAGATTTGGGCTGGATTTTAAGGGGAATGAATATGAAGGGGATTTGGGTTGGGCATGATCACAGCCGACCGTTGCATCCGGCCTTAAACCCATTAACCCGATCGCAGCCTGGAGTTTAGGAGGGAATTCAGGGAGAGAGTTGAAGGGGGGAGATTGAAGGGAATGCATGATCACTGCCAATCTAACAGCAATAAACGGCTGTGGAGAGAGAGAAAGAATTGGAGAGAGATCGATGCCCTAGGCCTGGCGGGGGGGGGGGGGGGGGGCAGAACCAGGGGTTCGGGGGGGGCTTAGAAAGAGAGAGGGAGAGAGAGAGAGAGAGAGAGAGAGAGAGAGAGAGAGAGAGAGAGAAAGAAAGAATCGAAGAGAGGAGAGTGATATCGTGTGGTGAGGGGGCCAGGTTTGCATAACCGACGGGAGAGAGAGAGAGAGAGAGAGAGGCGCGGGGTCTGACTGGCAGGGAAAGAGGGGCGTGAGGTCTGACTGGCAGGGAGAGAGGGGCGCCGGATTTCAGAGAGAGAGAGAGAGAGAGAGAGAGAGAGAGAGAGAGAGAGAGAGAGAGAGAGAGAGAGAAAGGCAACATATAGAGAGTGTTGAGCGGCTAATTGGTGCGAATTATCCATTCTCTATTATGCATATTGCGTCACTTTCCTACGTAAAACTTTCATACTACACGTAAAGTGCATGATTCTCTGTGCACCACTGCAAAATATATTTTCATACGGACATAACGATATATTGGTTCACTCTCATACATATCATGCATGAAAGTTATACTACCCGATAGTTCAAGTTATCATTTTTTTGATAATTGTATTAGAACTTAATACGTGTCATTTCATGTGCATTTTCAGGAAAACGACTCGGAACTTGACGTAGTTAGATAAAGGACATCATGATAGAGCGGTGAATATTCTTACGGTGATACGAAGGAAGATGCACAATGGACGGACAATGGATGAATCTGCGACAAATCGAAGATTGGAGGAAGACTGCGTACAAGCAAATGGCCTAGCTAGCAATGGATATGACTGCTGATTTAAATAGTTTGCAACGCAATGAAGCTCGCAAATGATGGTCTTAGCTAGACCGACACGCACACAATCGGGGATACACTCAACCTAACCCATGCAAATACATGCATTATCTCCTTTGCGATCCCGATTCTCGCTCTCCTTCCTTATCCAACTGTATCCAAGACCAACAATCACACCCGCCCAAACACCCAAAGACTTGCAACCCCATCTCATCTCCACTCATGCATGGATACCTCCACTCACCATTCAATCCCCAGCATGCATGCACTCTATCTCCTCAAGCATCGTAGCCGTTCATGCACCTGCTATTAGCCGCTCGCATCCCAATTTTTTTCTCTCTCCAAACACGATCGCAGCAGCCATCACAGTCCTCCAATGCATCGAACCATGCATGCAGCCATTCATTACATCCGAGGCACAATCCAATGATAGTCGTCGGATCCGATCCTCATGCGTCACCCCTCATTAACCAAGCCAGCTGGTAGAGTCCCCCACGTCCACCTAAATTCACTCTTTCCCATCTCTCTCTAAAATCGAACGTCCCTCTCTCTATACCATATATGAAATCCGATCCCACCGAACTCTCTCTCTCTTCCTTGCCTTATTTGCTTGCTCTCTCTAAATATCTTATTTCTCTCTCTCTAAATCTCTACCCAGAATTCTCTCTCTCCCCATTCCGATTGTCTCTCCCTCTCTCCCTAAACAAACCCGACCAGATCTATTTTTCCATATTTCTTTCTCTCTCTAAAAACTCTTTAATTTCTTTCCTTATCCATCAGCCCTGATATGCAGCCGTCCGATCTCCTCACCCTCATGCCCCTCACCTTCCTAAAACACCACAATCAATCACCTTATTTGTTCTTATTTAAAACCTGTGATCCACCTTTTTAATACCTACTATTTAAACCAAAATTTAAGCATGTCCAGCTCATCAGAGCCCTGCATGCATCTGTGACTCTCTCATCCTCACTAGCGTACCCGACTTCCCCTCCGAGATCCCGTCTCTTTCTTCTTTATCTCTCTAAATCCGAACCGAGATCCTCTCAGTCTCAAGCCACGATCACACTCCATCGATGCAACATCTCTCTCTTTCTAGCCGATTTTCTCTCTCTCTCTCGGATTTCTCCTCTCCCATGCTTCTCTTACAGCAGATCCAACCGCCCCTTTGAACTGAACAAATCATAGCCGTCAGCACCCATGCAAACCCCTCAAGCCAGCTGTACCCGAGCCCATCTATCTCCTGCGATCCATCGTTTCCTTCTTCCCCAAGCTTCCTCTCTCTATTTAGTGGACCCTGGTAGGCTAATGAAGGGGGTCCGACCCACCCCTCCCGCCAGGGAGGGGCATGCAGTTTTTTTTCAAGAGCTTTTTTACCATGATTCTGTAGAGAGAGTGCGAAGTGTGTGTGTATGTGTGTATTTGTAGTGCTGTCCATTTTCTGAAGAAATGATCTATAGTAGTTGGATGTAATTGTATTTTTTATTTCAATAAAAGCTCGGTTGTCATTTTATTTTTTATGCATTCTTCTTCTATTTTTACCGCAATGTTTTATTTTATTCATACTTACACCATGGCCAAAATCGTGGTAGGCTAAACTCTCCCCCCACCAGGGAGAGGGGTTCAATGTCATGGTAAGCAGTTAGTTCTTCTCTTGTATGTTGCTCTTGATTGTACTTATCGTTCAAGTCTCTTAATACATTTGATTTCAATTCTAAAGAGAGAAGAAGCTCACCCGTGTTTCCATTCAATTGGGATTCGGGTGATACTTCAAACTCCGACAGTTAATCATTGGTTAAGTAGACAAATTATTATTATTTTTTTCTTATTTAATTTTCACTATATAAATTTTCATAATTGAACTAGTTGTAGTTCTTTACCATAATAAGGTTTTTGTTCTTAGGATTGTGAGAGTATTATATAATGAAATTAGATAAAGTGGACTTTAACTCTAAATTTTTCGCTTGAGATGGTAAAATTTTCAATCTCAAGTATAAATAAAGAGAGTAATATTGCAAGAGAAGTTAACTTCGAACCATAGTTTATCAACCCTTTCTAGGTGGATTTTTCTTCTAATCTATTTTAATTTTAATTATTAGTTTTCTACTTTTAATTTCTAAAATAAATCATTTTCAAAAATAATAAAAAATCCAAACTCCCTTCAATTCAATCTAGCTTCACTTGTGATCTCTTCTCTATGTATCAACTTACGTGTGGTTCGATCCCTTAGTTACCCTATACTATTTAAGTTTTTTGAATTATAATTGCAGGTATTGGTTTTGATAATAGCTTCACTTCAATGACATAGAAAAAGCTTTCTATCAGAGAGAGCGCACGGGATTTGGGAAGAGGGTTGCAGGGTACTGGTGGAGAAAGAGAGAGAGAGAGAGAGAGAGAGAGAGAGAGAGAGAGAGAGAGAGAGAGAGAGAGAGAGATGATTGCAGGCTGAGTCCGAGTGATTGAGAGAGAGATGCTCGCGGGGCTGAGTTACGGATGGTTGTGATCGTGCAACGCTGGGTGAGAATATGATCGGTAATGGTCTTGAATCATAACCATTCACCTTCTATTTTTAACCCAACCGTTAATTTCTCTTTTCCAAGTGAATGACACTCACCCTAACAGCAATGAACGGCTGTGTTTGTCTCTTACGGTTTGTCTCTGGACTCAAGTAAATGCTTGTCCTCCCCCACAAAACCTTGAAATATTATATAGATTATTTTGTATAGCTAACATGTTCATATGTTCGATATGTCAAAAGTTAATATCTAATATAATAAATGCACATTAAGCTTTATGAAAACTAACATAATTTTGTATAATTATAATCAAATAAGATTCATATTAAATGAACATAATGGCACATTGTGCTCTTTATTTTAGATAACATACCTGATCTGAATTTATTTTTAATATATCAATAGTAAATGTTATTATTTTTAATATATCATTAGATAAAAAAATAATTAAAAATTATTTTTAATTTATTATTTATTAAGTAATTTAAAAATGTTACTATTCAAATAATAAAAGTTATTATTTAGTTTTTTCAATTACAGATTGCAGTAAATGGAAAATATGATTGCAACATCATAACAAACACACATACACACATATAAAATATAATCATTGGGGGAGGGGAAAACAATTTCCATATAGGGGTATTAGAGCATCTCTAAACCTATCCGAAGGTTGAGAAATCCAAATGCAACCTCATAGAAAGAGAGAGGGAAGGGGGGATGGATGATTTCCAATCATCTCCCAATAGGAAGGGCAAAACAGAAAAAAAAAAAAAAAAAAAAAGTGGTACAAACAATCTACTAGGGACTAATGTGTAAATAAATAAGGACAAAATGGTAAAAAAAAATAGATGGGGACCACTCGTTGGTGTCCCACAGATCCATCCCAACTGCATGTAAAAGTTTGGAGCTCCCAGCTCCATATCAGCTTTTGAAAATAGGTTGGAGTGGCTGGGATATCTCAACAAGTGGTTTCCACCTATTGGGTGTGGATAAATAGTTCAAAGGATCTCTAAAAAAGGACACGTGCCTACATAATATGTCGCTTTTAGATCAAACAGAATTCTGCTATTTCCTATGAGCTATATTCGATATAAACGATTTAGGGGTGCTTTTGTTATTAATATTTATATTAATATCACATGTTGAAGGGGACCACACCTAATGAGACGAAATGTAATAGATAACTGAGTTAAAGGATCCCACGTGTTTGTTATTTTAAGCCAGGGACTATATAACAAACACAGATATTTCTTGTCCTTTACACAATCTGTATTTTTGATTAGGAACCACAACCAAATAACATCTCTTTTTTTTCTAAAAATAGATTATTATTACTAATATTTATTTGGGGGGGGGGGGGGGGGGGGGGGGGACGGTTGGAGCTGAATCAGCTGATCACCCTCCAAAAAAGAATCTACACTATATTTGGAGGTAGGCTTTAGCCTCTAAATATGGAGGGCAGCGTTGGAGATGCTATAACTGGATTATGTTGGAGATGCTCTAACAAATCAAAACAACTTTAACACTAGGGGTGGCAATCTTTGATCCGACCCGCCAACCCGACTCGAAGTTAGATGCTTTGGGTTTGGCCTAAACGGGTTTCGGGTCATAAACGGGTCGACCCAATTGACCCGTTTATTTAATGGGTCTGGTTCAGGTTTGTACTTATAACCTGATTGACCCAACTTGACCCGTTTAGCAAATGGGTCGTGTCAACCCGACTCGAGCCAACCCGATCAAACCCGGCCCAATCCAACTTATCTTGAGCCAACCTGACAGGTTTACATGGGTTTTGTCGACCCAACCCGAGCCAACCAGACCCGACCTGTTTAGTAAACGGGTTATAAGGGTCGGGTCGGGTCAACCCGTTTATTAGGCGAGTCGGGTTTGGGTTTAAGTGTTTTATCCGTTTATTAAACAGGTCTGGTTTAGGTTGGGTGTTTTGCCCTTATACCTATGTCTCAACCCGACCCGAACCCGACCCGACCCATTGCCACCCTATTTAACACCATTCAATGCGGAGCGACCAAGCGGACCCCACGCACTACAAATCAACCGGAGCTTCCACACCATGTCCAATCATTGATAGCCACATCAGATTGTTGGAGACTCTTGCGCCAACCACTGTAGTAGCCTAGTATTGTTCAAGGCTTTTTTTTTCAAAATATTAATTAAAAATAAAATAATTAGTTAAATTGCTGTTGACCAAAAGTATTTGTCATTCTAATGCTCTGACCGTCACATTACAGGTCAACGTCGTATAGCGCATCATAATTTTTTTTTTTTTTTAAGCCAAGGTAAAGTCCATATTCGGGTTAGCGGGTTTAAATCCGGTATTCTGGATATCGGGTAATCGGAGTCCCCTTATAGAATGTTTTCACACTTAGTCGAATTCTTGTTGGATTATCCACAATATTTGCACGCTATACGGTACTGACCGGCCGTACGACAGTCAGAGCGTTAGAATGACAAATACTTTAAATCAACAGTTATTTAGCTAAATATTTTATTTTTTAATAATATTTTGGAAAAACCCATTGTTCAAACAAAATTCCACACGCACAACAGTAGCGAAAAACAGAAATATGTATAGTAGTTTGAGTCATGCGTCGGTTCACTACATCCGACTCGAGCGAACCGGACCCAACCCTTTGGCCATCTCTCGTAGCACGTACTTCTGGATCTTCCCCGTCGACGTCTTCGGCAGCTCAGCCTTGACCACCACCGTCTTCGGCACCATGAACCCCGGCATCCTCTCCCGACACCACTTGATGATCTCCTCCTCCGTCGGTCCGCCTCCGCCACCCACCGCCTTGAGGCTGATGAAGGCGCACGGCGTCTCCCCCCAGAACTCGTCCGGCCGCGCCACCACGGCCGCCTCGTTCACCGCCGGATGCCCGTACAGCAGCGACTCCACCTCCACGCTGCTAACATTCTCCCCACCGCTGATGATCACGTCCTTGGACCGGTCCTTGATTTCAACGTAGCCGTCCGGGTGCATCACCCCGACGTCGCCGGTGTAGAACCACCCCTCTGGCCGCACGGCCCTGCCCGTCGCCGCCTCGTCCTTGAGGTATCCCAGCATCACGCAGCCCCCGCGCAGCACGACCTCCCCCATCGTCGTACCGTCCCGTGCCACGCTCCGGCCCGTGGTCCCATCGACCACATCGACCTCCGCCATCCCCACCGTCCGCACCCCCTGCCGCGCCTTTAGCCGCGCCCGCTCCGTCGCCGGAAGGCGGTTCCACTCCCCCTTCCAGGCGCACGACACCGCGATCCCCGCCGTCTCCGTGAGCCCGTACCCGTGGCTGACGGTGAAGCCCAGCGCCTCGGTGCGGAGGAGAACCGACGCGGGAGGCGGCGCCCCGGCCGTGAGGACGTGGACGGCGCCCGGGAGGGGCCGTCGGTCGGAGTCGGGGCAGTTGGCGAGCATGTTGAGCACAACGGGGGCGCCGCACAGGTGGGTGACGCGGTTGGCGGCGATGGCGGCAAATACGGCGGGGGCATCGACGCGGCGGAGGCAGACGTTGGTGCCTCCGGCGGCGGCAATCCCCCAGGGGAAGCTCCAGCCGTTGGAGTGGAACATGGGGAGGGTCCAGAGGTACACGGGCTGCTTGGGCACGGACCAGTCGATGAGGGCGTCGACGGCCACACTAGATCGCGTGTTCGGTGGCAGTGGACCACACCCTTGGGGGCGGAGGTGGTCCCGGAGGTGTAGTTCAGGATCATGGGGTCCCACTCGCTCTTGGGTCGGATCCACCGGAACTCCGGGTCGCCCGTCTCGATCAGTTTCTCGTAGGTAAGGCCGGAGGGGTTGGGATCGACGTCGCCGCTCGATTCATCGACGTAGGGGTCCTCGATGGGGATGATGCGAGGGGGCTGGTGGTTGGGAGGGAGGAGGCGGAGGGCGTCCCGGATGAGCTGGCGAGAGAGGGTGTCCACGAAGACGAGCTTGGAGCCGCTGTGGCAGAGGAGGACGGATACGGTCCGGGCGTCGAGGCGGAGGTTGATGGTGTTGAGGACGGCGCCGCTCATCGGCACGCCGAAGTGCATCTCGTATATCGCCGGGATGTTGGGGGCCAGCACCGATACCTGCAGGCGCAATCAAATCAAAATCGAATCTTTAGAAGGATCGGAAGAGTGGGAGGGAAATTGAAGACATGGGTTTGAAATTTTCTTCAAACGGGTGGTTTCTGTGAGATTTTCGATCGGATTCGATTCACTGACCACATCGCCGGAGGAGATGCCGAGGGAGGAGAGACCGGAGGCGAGGCGTAGGCAGCGGTGGTGGGTCTGGGACCATGTGAAGACGGTGTCGTTGTAGACGACGGAGGGGCAGTCGCCGTAGACGGTGGCTGCGCGCTCCAGAAAGCCCAGAGGCGTGAGGGGGCTGCTGTTCGCGGCGTTCGGCCCCAGCCGATCCATCCTTCTCTCTCTACACACAGTCGAGATCGGGATCGAGAGAGAGAGAGAGGGCGACGACGACAATAGCCTCGCAGGTTCTCAGGTTTTATCTTCTCCATTAGATAATCTAGAAGAGAAGACTTTCGTGTTGACGAGAATATGTGATGGAAATAGTTGAAAATTTTCAGCACATCACTGCGTACCATACATCCACGGGGCCCATTGCCCCAGAGCCTATAACCACTCTCTGAGTGCTGGGGGCCACCACACCATGTCTTTTGAATGGAGGGGCCTTGCTGTTGTATGATACGCACGATGTGCTGAAAATTCTTCCCTTCTGAAGCATCGAAGAATTTTCATTGCTCTGAGTCAGTTTTTCTACTATATACACATAGATCGCGTGTTCGAGTGTTTATCCCTTGATCACTATGATCTCGGGTGATCTAAGATGTAGGATTGGTCAACAACGCATGCGCTAGGGATTGTTTGACTCGATCTGAACCGTTCAATCCAAGTGATCTCCCGTGATGTAAGATGCTCTATCACCGCTCTTAGTCCCCCCCCCCCCCCCCCTATTATTTGGATAATGAGAGCCATATTTAAATGAGCATGCATTGTCGAGACAATCGATCTCTACGTCCTGCCCGTTTACTGTAGGATCGATTTGTCAAAACTTCTGTTGTCTCGGTAGAGGGCGATGATGTGTCTATCCTTGATTGGATTGGTCTTGTCTTAAGGGTCCATCGTTACTATACCTCAGGTATTGTTTTTCATTCTAGAAGTTTTAGAATTTGGTGATTTTTGGTGGATGCGTTCTTTAGGATAAGGTGATCATCCTCACAAAAAATCAGTAAATTCTAAAACTTCTAGGGTCATCAAATGTTCGAAACATTTTCGACCGTTCACTGTAATTGTTAATTTTGCCGAGCTCATTTGATGATCCTAGAAGTTCTAGAATTGATGATTTTTAGTGAGGATGATCACCTTACCTTAGACAACACACTCACCAAAAATCATCAAATTCTAAAACTTCTAGGAAGATAAATAAGCAAGAGGTGCAGCAACGATGTTGCACCTGTGGACTCATCTGGAGTGTTGTGCACCGGTCGACGGAGCTCGTCATTGGGCCGTGGTGCAATGCATGGTCGCTGATGCCTACCATCCGACCGCCATCGGGGCCTGGTAGGATGTCGTCGGCCTCATATGTATCAATTCAGCCATGGTCAATCCGTTGATTTTAGTGTGTTTCAATCACTTGGTCATAGCTAGGTATTGATTGTATGGATTCCAAATCGGTCTCCCACCAAAAGAACATGTGCACCCCTTCCCCTCCGATCTCTGTCTCTCTGCCGAACCCCTCCCCCACTCCGATCTTTGTCTGACGGGGTGGCTCTCGACCAACACCTTTGGTGATGAACATTCCAGATGTAGCATTGAACATACGGAGAAACAATCTGCTGGACCTGTCTCTCGACCAACATGGAATTCTGCACTTGCTTCTGGTCCAATCGAAGGATGCCAAGTGGGCCATTAAAGGGTATAAAAGATGCAAGAGAACGTAAAGGAGATTTGATCTCTTTTTTTTTTTTGGAGGGCTAATTAGCATAGGGCCCTTCTAACTAACTCTGTGGTTTGTATACCCCCTCTAACTATTTCGTAGTGTGCTTGGTCCCTCCATCACTCTTTTTTTTTAAAATGATCATTTTGCTCCCCTAGCTGCCACTGTAGAACTCAATCTATTTTTTTTTTTTAAATGCACTGTATAATGAAATCCTTAATAGTAGACTCAAAACATGGTAGCTGCTACAATGATTTCATTGCAGTAGTAATATTTCGGAGTATAAATTCGGATGCTATAATGAAATCATTGTAGCCGCTACAATGATTTAACTACAGCACCCGAATTTTTACTCTTTATACAACCGAATTTATACTCCATTATCCAGAATTGATATCACTGTAGCTACGAAACTTGGAGTATAAATTCGGGGTTCGTGGAGTATAATTCAATAGGGGTTTAATGTACATCTGTGTTTTCGGGTTGGGACTTAGCTCATACCAAACTATTGTCAGGGCTGGTGCTTAAAAGCATCTTCTATACAGGGCTTATTGCCAACTGCCCCCCTTTTTTTTGAGAAACTGAATTGAAACCCTTGTAAATGCAAAAAAGGCAAGCTCAACTGTGTCCTACCAATTACCAAAGACAGACCCACCGAAGGTGGACCCTGTAGTGATGACAGGAACGAGCGTGGTGATGGACGCGATCAACGATGCTGCTGGTGGTGGTCGATGAAGGTGGCGAGAGGTCGAGCATTGCTCAGGGTGTGTGTTGCTACTTAGGCGGGATGTGTTTTTTAGCAACTGTGGTGGTGGAAACTGATGGAGAATGCAAGAAGTCCGGGCATTGCCCAGGAGATGCGTTGCGGCAGCTGTCCGAGCGTTGACAGGCACAGGCATCAGTACGTAGTTGCGTATAATTGAGCATCATTGCTACATTGATTTCACTGTAAGAAAGTTTTTTAGTAGCCACGGCAAAAATCACTATAGCATTGTTTGACTACCTAGAAGTTTTAGAATTTGATGATTTTTGGTGGATGCGTTCTCTAGGGTAAGGTGATCATCCTCACAAAAAATCAATAAATTTTAAAACTTCTAGTATCATAAAATGTTCCAAATATTTTTGACCGTTTACTGTAATTGTTAATTTTGCCGAGGTCTTTTGATGACCCTAAAAGTTCTAGTATTTACTGATTTTTGGTGAGGATGATCACCTTACCTTAGACAACACACCCACAAAAATTATCAAATTCTAAAACTTCTAGGAAGGGTAAATAAGCGAGAGGTGCAGCAACGATGCTGCACCTGTGATCTCATCTGGAGTGTTGTGCACCGGTCGACGGAGCTCGTCGTTGGGCCATGGTGCAATGCATGGTCGCTGATGCCTACCATCCGACCGCCATCGGGGTCTGGTAGGATGTCGTCGGCCTCATATGTATCAATTCAGCCATGGTCAATCCTTTGATTTTAGTGTGTATCAATCACTTGGTCATAGGAATTGATTGTATGGATTCCAAATCGGTCTCCCACCAAAAGAACATGTGCACCCCTTCCCCTCCGATCTCTGTCTCTTTGCCGAACCCCTCCTCCACTCCGATCTCTGTCTGACGGGATGGCTCTCGACCAACACTTTGGTGATGAACATTCCAGATGTAGCATTGAACATACGGAGAAACAATCTGCTGGACCTGTCTCTCGATCAACATGGAATTCTGCACTTGCTTACGGTCCAATCGAAGGATGCCAAGTGGGCCATTAAAGGGTATAAAAGATGCAAGAGAACGTAAAGGAGATTTGATCTCTTTTTTTTTTTGGAGGGCTAATTAGCATAGGGCCCTTCTAACTAACTCTGTGGTTTGTATACCCCCTATAACTATTCGTAGTGTGCTTGGTCCCTCCATCACTCTTTTTTTTAAAATGATCATTTTGCTCCTCTAGCTGCCACTGTAGAACTCAATCTATATTTTTTTTTAAATGCACTGTATAATGAAATCCTTAATAGTAGACTCAAAACATGGTAGCTGCTACAATGATTTCATTGCAGTAGTAATATTTCGGAGTATAAATTCGGATGCTATAATGAAATCATTGTAGCCGCTATAATGATTTCACTACAGCACCCGAATTTTTACTCTTTATACAACCGAATTTATACTCCATTATCCAGAATTGATATCACTGTAGCTACGAAACTTGGAGTATAAATTCGGGGTTCGTGGAGTATAATTCAATAGGGGTTTAATGTACATCTGTGTTTTCGGGTTGGGACTTAGCTCATACCAAACTATTGTCAGGGCTGGTGCTTAAAAGCATCTTCTATACAGGGCTTATTGCCAACTGCCCCCTTTTTTTTTGAGAACTGAATTGAAACCCTTGTAAATGCAAAAAAGGCAAGCTCGACTGTGTCCTACCAATTACCAAAGACAGACCCACCGAAGGTGGACCCTGTAGTGATGACAGGAACGAGCGTGGTGATGGACGCGATCAACGATGCTGCTAGTGGTGGTCGATGAAGGTGGCGAGAGGTCGAGCATTGCTCAGGGTGTGTGTTGCTACTTAGGCGGGATGTGTTTTTTAGCAACTGTGGTGGTGGAAACTGATGGAGAATGCAAGAAGTCCGGGCATTGCCCAGGAGATGCATTGCGGCAGCTGTCCGAGCGTTGACAGGCACAGGCATCAGTAGTTGCGTATAATTGAGCATCATTGCTACATTGATTTCACTGTAAGAAAGTTTTTTAGTAGCCACGGCAAAAATCACTATAGCATTGTTTGACTACCTAGAAGTTTTAGAATTTGATGATTTTTGGTGGATGCGTTCTCTAGGGTAAGGTGATCATCCTCACAAAAAATCAATAAATTTTAAAACTTCTAGTATCATAAAATGTTCCAAACATTTTTGACCGTTTACTGTAATTGTTAATTTTGCCGAGGTCTTTTGATGACCCTAAAAGTTCTAGTATTTACTGATTTTTGGTGAGGATGATCACCTTACCTTAGACAACACACCCACAAAAATTATCAAATTCTAAAACTTCTAGGAAGGGTAAATAAGCGAGAGGTGCAGCAACGATGCTGCACCTGTGGATCTCATCTGGAGTGTTGTGCACCGGTCGACGGAGCTCGTCGTTGGGCCATGGTGCAATGCATGGTCGCTGATGCCTACCATCCGACCGCCATCGGGGTCTGGTAGGATGTCGTCGGCCTCATATGTATCAATTCAGCCATGGTCAATCCTTTGATTTTAGTGTGTATCAATCACTTGGTCATAGGTATTGATTGTATGGATTCCAAATCGGTCTCCCACCAAAAGAACATGTGCACCCCTTCCCCTCCGATCTCTGTCTCTTTGCCGAACCCCTCCTCCACTCCGATCTCTGTCTGACGGGATGGCTCTCGACCAACACTTTGGTGATGAACATTCCAGATGTAGCATTGAACATACGGAGAAACAATCTGCTGGACCTGTCTCTCGATCAACATGGAATTCTGCACTTGCTTACGGTCCAATCGAAGCATGCCAAGTAGGCCATTAAAGGGTATAAAAGATGCAAGAGAACGTGAAGGAGATTTGATCTCTTTTTTTCTGGAGGGGTTATAAGCCTAGGGCCCTTCTAACTAACTCTGTAGTTTGTATACCCCCTCTGACTATTTCGTGGTGCGCTAGGTCCCTTCATCACTCATTTTTTTTAAAATGATCATTTTGCTCCTCTAGCTGCCAATGTAGAACGCAATCTTTTTTTTTTTTTTAAATGCACTGTATAGTGAAATCCTTAATAGTAGACTTAAAACATGGTAGCTGCTACAATGATTTCACTGTAGTAGTAATATTTCGGAGTATAAATTCGGATGCTATAGTGAAATCATTGTAGCCGCTACAATGATTTAACTACAGCACCCGAATTTTTACTCTTTATACAACCGAATTTATACTCCATTATCCAGAATTGATATCACTGTAGCTACAAAACTTAGAGTATAAATTTGAGGTTCGTGGAGTATAATTCAATAGGGTTTAATGTACATCTGTCTTTTCGGGTTGGAACTTAGCTCAAACCAAACTATTATTGGGGCTGATACTTAAAAGCATCTTCTATAAAGTTCTTGTTGCTAACTACCCCCCTTTTTTGAGAAACCGAACTAAAACCCTTGTAAATGCAAAAAAGGCAAGCTCGATTGTATCCTACCAATTACCAAAGACAGACCCACGGAAGGTGGACCCCTATAGTGACGACAGGAACGGGCGTGGTGATGGAAGCGATCGGCAATGCAAGTGGTGGCGGTTGATGAAGGCGGCGAGAGGTCGGGCATTGCTCAGGGTGTGTGTTGCTACTTAGGCGGGATGAGTTTTTTAGCAACTGTGGTGGTGAAAATTGATGGAGGATACAAGAAGTCCGGACATCGCCTAGGAGATGCGTTGCGGCGACTGTCCGAGTGTTGACAGGCACAGGCATCAGTAGTTGCATATAATTGAGTATCATTGCTACATTGATTTCACTGTAGGAAAATTTTTTAGTAGCCACGACGAAAATCACTATAGCAACTATAGTGGTTGCAAATGGTACTCAAATATACAAAATAATACTTAATTAAATTGAGTATTATTTGCATGAAATTGAGTATAATCGTTAGAGTGATTTTACTGCAAGATAGTCATTTTAGCAGATACGACAAAAATCTCTGTAACAGCTAAAGTGATTTTACTCTAGCTACTACAACGAAATCACTGTAGCAAACCCGTGCCAATTTCCCGTCAAAAAAAAAAAATTTGTTCCAATATCATATACTGTTAATTAATGTAGGACGATCGCATGGGTATTTTTGAAATTTTAAAAAACAACGTCATTCAAATAAGTTAGTTAATAGTCTATTTCGTGAAAAACCGAAGGAGAGGGTCACCCTTGAAAACTACTCTGATTCCATAGACCTAGTCTTGGAAGAAATCATTATTTGTCTTGCATCTTTTCTTGATGCTATCTACATGACTTACACTTAATTTCCCTTGATTTTGAATATTTTATGTATTTATGTTTTAAATATTAGCACTTAATATTAGGGTTATATTAACTTACCCCCCATTTCTATAATGCGATTTTGTGTTACCCCCCAAAATAATTCAACATTAGGATTATCGCCCATTTTTGACAAAACTGTCTTATAGACGTCAAAATGGAGAGGTAACCCAAAACACATTATCAAACAGGGGGGTAGGTCAAATATTGGAGACGACAGCAGCCCTAGTGTCATCCTCCAGTGGCATCCACCGCCTCCGCTACTCTTCCTCCAGTACAACTCCATTTTCTGTCCCCCCCCAGCCTCCACTCCAACCTCTCTGATCTCCAAGTCCTCAACGCCGCCTGCAATCGCCTCTCTGTCCCCGTCCCCACTACCCTCCCATCTTACATCCACTACCTTGAACTCTCGATCCTCAAATGCTCTTTCAGGCATTATCCCTTCTGACCTCCCTGCTACCTTTGCTACCCCACCTCCAACTCCTCACCTCTCCTTCAATCGTCTTATCGGCACCATCGTGCCCACCCTCAGCCGCTCCTGGCCCTTCTCGACCTCTAGCTCGACTAGAACCTCCTTAAGGGCACACTTCCCGGTGGTTCCTTTGCCAACTGCTCCGCCCTCCTCCACCTCAGCATGCAGTGCAGAGGAACTACCTCCTGTAGAAGGGGTTTTCTGCCACGCCAACCAGATAATGACACGTGTATACTTGGACCACCAGGCTTGGTCCAGCATGGAGAGACGAAGGACCAGATGAGGCGGAACGGATCGAGGTCGACTTGACCTTGCCTGCAAGCTGCACCATTAGCAGAAGATTGAAACAAGGAGAAAGATCGAAGGAGCCCGATCTCCTCGGTAGGAACCAGGTCAGGGAGGAGGTTAGGCCAGACGGGCACCTGACTCGGCTACCCGAATCCTCGAATGGCCCGACCTGATCGGCGCCGAAGAAACCACCAATTAGGAGAGGAAAGATCGGAAAGTACTGTAACGGCCGGGATACATGCCAGACTGGGTGATCCTGTGGATATCTCGCCCGTTAGGATTGTCAGGTGCCCGCGATGTGTAAGAGGCCCACGATCCACGGGAGCATAGAATGAAAGTATGAAAGGCGTCCGATTGGAGGGGATCCGCCATAACCGTCCTGAGATCATCTGGAGGATAGACCGCAGTGATTGCGCACTAAGAAAGTCTATAAAAGAAACCCCGTCCCTTCATGGGCAGGTAAGCAGTGGTAAGCAATTGGAATCAATTCGAAAACTCTCGCTTCTAAAACCCACAATCGCACCACGTTTTCTCTCCCCTTCCCTCACTTGAGCGTCGGTGGGGCCTTTGCTCGGAGGCGAGCCTCTGTCTTCTTCCAGGTACAGCAGGAAGGCGGTGGAAGGCGCTCAGCTTCATCTGATGATCGGGTTGTGGCCGGCAAGATTCCCCCCCCCCCCCCCCCCCCCCCCCCCCCAACCCACACACCCCCAGCCCCACCCACCCCCACACCCACACACACACGCACCCACCTCCAAGGTGCCATCCCGGCGGCGATCAACACGATCCCGACCCTCCAGTTCCACTCCCTCACCCACAACCGCCTCTCCGACCCCATCCCCTCAATCCTCTTCAGTGCCTCCGCCGCGTCTCCGCCATCTCTATGAATCATGCAGCTTTGGTAAGGATGGCAATTAATTGGGTTTATCAGGTTACCCGACCCGACCCTATTGGGATGGGTTGGGGATGCTCAAAACGGGGTTTGAGATTTAAATTTAAAACCCGATAGAATTCGGGTCGGGTTCATGTTTTACTCCAACCCGCCCCGGTTATATAACTTATATGAATAACTTCGCACAAGTCCGCAATATTAAGTTCATAAAGCATTTATTTTTTGAATTATAGATGATTATCCAATTATTCATGAATTAATATTTACTGAATGATTTTTCCTAAAACATGGATAGTCACAACACTTATCAAATTCTACATCATTCTTCAATTATTAATGAATTCGTATAGGTTGTTTTGTGAAGACGACCCGACCCGCAAAGCTTAAACGAGACGGGGTAGGGATGGGTTTGGGAATAGACCCCAAAAGCCGACGTGGGTTTGGGACGAGATAAAATATAACGGGACGGATTTGGGATAGGGCCGACCCGTCCCAAACCCGACCTGTTGCCATCCCTAAGCTCGGGTTCAACACCTTCTCCGGCCTCTCACCGCCACCAGAGGATCAAATTTGGAGGACGAGGAGAAAAATGGAAGATGGGAAATGGAGATATGGAGTATGGTTATACTGCCACCATACATCAAACTGCAGAAACGGAGTGGTTGGAATTGCTCTAACAAATCAAAACTAGGGGTGGGACTTGGGCGGGTTGAAGGGTCAGCCCATGGCCAACCCGACTTGCACAAATCTTAACCCGTTTTGCCTGTGGAACCCGGGGAACCCCAACCCGTGCTTGTCCATTCCAGTTGCTCGGGTTCCTTGGATTGCCCAATTTGCAAAATAATGGGTGGGTTGGGCGAGTTGCCCAATTAGAAATGTTTGTGCACATAAATAGATAAAAAAAAACCCAACATATTTTTGAATTGGATAAAAAAATCTTTGAATTGCATAACAAAAACATAAAATCCAACCCATATTTTCACATATTTCAAACAAATTCTTAGCATTCAACAACAAACAAACATTCTTTGATTTCCATAAAAAAAACTACCAAAGCATTCAACTTTAGTGTGTCACTTCCTCGGGTACCTCGGGTTGAGAAGATCGTGCCCAAACCCATCCAAATTAAAATCGGATTGATCTTTTTTTATCCAAACCTGTCCAAGTTTTTAACTAGTTTTACCCATGTTTGTCCATTGTTCGGGTTGGGCGGCTCGGGTTCGGGTGAGACCCACCCAAGTCCCACCACTAACCAAAACATCCGAAGTGTCATAGCCGACCCCACGCACTACAGTATCGAAACAGATAGATATGTACAGTAGTTTGAGTCGCGCATCGGTTCACTACATCCGACTCGAGCGAACCGGACCCAACTCTTTGGCCATCTCTCGTAGCACGTACTTCTGGATCTTTCCCGTCGACGTCTTCGGCAGCTCAGCCTTGACCACCACCGTCTTCGGCACCATGAACCCCGGCATCCTCTCCCGACACCACTTGATGATCTCCTCCGCCGTCGGTCCACCTCCCTCGCCCACCCCCTTGAGGCTGATGAAAGCGCACGGCGTCTCCCCCCAGTACTCGTCCGGACGCGCTACAACTGCGGCCTCGTTTATCGCCGGGTGCCCGTACAGCAGCGACTCCACCTCCACGCTGCTCAGATTCTCCCCGCCGCTGATGATCACGTCCTTGGATCGGTCCTTGATCTCCACGTAGCCGTCTGGGTGCATCACCCCGACGTCGCCGGTGTAGAACCATCCCTCCGGTCGCACCGCCCTCGCCGTCGCCTCCTCGTCCTTGAGGTATCCCAGCATCACGCAGCCCCCGCGCAGCACGACCTCCCCCATCGCCGTACCGTCTCGTGGCACGCTCCGCCCCGTGGGCCCATCGACCACGTCCACCTCCGCCATCCCCACTGTCCGCACCCCCTGCCTCGCCTTCAGCCGCGCCTGCTCAGTCGCCGGTAGGCGGTTCCACTTCCCCTTCCAGGCGCACGACACCGCGAGCCCCGCCGTCTCCGTGAGGCCGTACCCGTGGCTGACGGTGAAGCCCAGCGCATCGGTGCGGAGAAGAACCGCCGCAGGCGGCGGCGCCCCGGCCGTGAGGACATGGACGGAGCCCGGGAGGGGCCGTCGGTCGGAGTCGGGGCAGTTTGCGAGCATGTTGAGCACAACGGGGGCGCCGCACAGGTGGGTGACGCGGTTGGCGGCGATGGCGGCAAATACGGCGGGGGGCATCGACGCGGCGGAGGCAGACGTTGGTGCCGCCGGCGGCGGCGATCCCCCAGGGGAAGCTCCAGCCGTTGGCGTGGAACATGGGGAGGGTCCAGAGGTACACGGGCTGCTTGGGCACGGACCAGTCGATGAGGGAATCGACGGCCATGAGGAAGAGGCCGCGGTGGCAGTGGACAACACCCTTGGGGGCGGAGGTAGTCCCGGAGGTGTAGTTCAGGACCATGGGGTCCCACTCGCTCTTGGGCCGGATCCACCGGAACTCCGGGTCGCCCGTCTCGATCAGCTTCTCGTAGGTAAGGCCGGAGGGGTTGGGATCGACGTCGCCGCTCGATTCGTCGACGTAGGGGTCCTTGATGGGGATGATGCGAGGGGGTTGGTGGTTGGGAGGGAGGAGGCGGAGGGCGTCCCGGATGAGCTGGCGGGAGAGCGTGTCGACGAAGACGAGCTTGGAGCCGCTGTGGCAGAGGAGGATGGATACGGTCCCGGGCGTCGAGGCGGAGATTGATGGTGTTGAGGACGGCGCCGCTCATCGGCACGCCGAAGTGCATCTCGTATATCGCCGGGATGTTGGGTGCCAGCACCGATACCTGCAGTCGCAATCGAATCAAAATCGAATCTTTAGAAGGATCAGAAGAGTGGGAGGAAAATTGAAGACATGGGTTTGAATTTTTCTTCAAACCGGTGGTTTCTGTGAGATTTTCGATCGGATTCGATTCACTGACCACATCGCCGGAGGTGATGCCGAGGGAGGAGAGACCGGAGGCGAGGCGTAGGCAGCGGTGGTGGGTCTGGGACCATGTGAAGAAGGTGTCGTTGTAGACGACGGAGGGGCAGTCGCCGTAGACGGTGGCTGCGCGCTCCAGAAAGCCCAGCGGCGTGAGGGGGCTGCTGTTCGCGGCGTTCGGTCCCAGCCGATCCATCCTTCTCTCTCTATACACAGTCGAGATCGGAAGAGAGAGAGAGAGAGAGAGAGAGAGAGAGAGAGAGAGAGAGAGGGCGACGACGACGACGATAGCCTCTCAGGTCCTCAGGTTTCATCTTCTCCATTAGATAATCTAGAAGGAGAAAGGCTATCGTGTTCACGTGAGAATACGTGATGGAAATAGTTGAAAATATTCAGCACATCCCTTCGTACTATACATCCACGGGGCCCACCGCCCCAGAGCCTATAAGCACTCTCTGAGTGCTGAGGGCCACCACACCATGTCTCTTGAATGTCTGGGTCCCGCGGTTGTATGATACGCAGTATGTGCTGAAAATTCTTCCCGTCGAAAGCATCCAAGGGAGTTAGTTTCTCTATGATCTAAGATGTAGGATTGGTCAATAACCCATGCGCTAGGGATCATTTGACTCGATCTGAACCGTCCAATCAAAGTTTTCTCCCGTGATGTAAGAAGCTATATCACCCCTCTTGGTGTGCATTAAAGTCTTTCCTTCCCCATGTTATTTGGATAATGAAAGCCATATTTAATAGATGTTTACTGATTCTACAAAAAGGAGTTGAACTATTTTTTACAACCCATTCGGCCTAAGGTGACCGAGTGTACTGCAGTGGAACTCGCTCACCGTTGATCATTTGGTCTCAAATGGCTTAATGGACCCTAGGAGCACTCGACTTTTAATGCCCGGATGCGATTTAGTGGTAATCGGACTTTGTTGGCTGAATATTGTGCATTGGGCAACCATTAATCATTTGGTCTCCAACTACTGAATGATTTGTACGAGCACTCTAACTTGCAATGGCTAAATAAGATGTAGAGAGACTCGTCTTGCAATGACCGAGTCACTGTTTCAGATGGAGGAGGAGGAGGAGGAGGATGAGGAGGAGGAGGAGGGATCAGTGGAGGACATATGAATTCCAAAATTGATGGGGGGCATTAGTGAAGTTTTTTTTATTGGATCCTCAAAAGGCCCCCCAGGTTTTTTTGTTTTTGTTTTTGTTGGGATGCAGGGTCTTCTAGTTCTGCCTCTCGGAAGGATGGAGGATGAATAGGAGGAGGAGGGATTGAGGAGGAAGTTGGGGTGGGCAGTGACATGCATGGTTTGACAATGGTGGAGGAAAAGGAGGAAGGAGGAAGAAGAGAAGGGTGAAATAGGGCTTTTATGAAAGCACCCATCTTATGCCTGCCTTAGGTTAAATATGGGTCTAATGGTTTGCCTTTTCATTGGATTAATTTAGGTGTATTGAATGTATGTCTTACAGGTTTCCTCGTGAAAAGCTGTGTCGTATGGATCATATATAACCGCATTGAGAATTTGGGGCAAACATGTGTGTAGTTAATCTCTCTCTCTCTCTCTCTCTCTCTCTCTCTCTCTCTCTCTCTCTCTCTCTCTCTCTCTCTCACACACACACACACACACACACACACACACACACACACACACACACACACATATCGCATGTACAAAATTCTAGTTAATAGAGCAGTATAGGTGGGCTCAATAATGTTGCACTGAGTAAAATTTTCTTATAATTGACATTCTTTTAAAATAGTACTAATCTATACAAAGAGGCACTCAAAATCCCTACAATGGTTTTAAATGATACTCAAATATATAAAATAATACTCAATTAAATTGAGTATTGTATATAATATAACATAAGGTTTTATGGGGGGGTAGTCAGGATTTGTAGTTGGGAGGGAGATAAAAAATAGGGGTTGAGATAAGTTGACGTTAGGATGAGTGACAATAATCTAGAGAAGGGAACGATTAATATTGAAATGGAGTTGAAATGTGGGGATGGAATTAAGTGGATTAAGGAATAAATCAGTGAAGGACCGGATTGTAAAAAAATAAATTTAATAATCGATTATAAGGCTTTGATGTAAGAAAATAAGGACACGCTTGGTATTGATCCTATTGTTCACGTGTTTTCTTGCCAAGGGTTAATTTGCTATGTCTGCCACATGTCCCTCCCTCCCTCTCTTTAGCTACGGAATATACATGGTTCCCCTCCACCATATTTAGTTCGATTTTGTATTAGTGAATATCCCATAAATACTGCATGTGAGACTGAGATTTGAGACCGAAATCACAGCAACCCGTTTCCCGTTTTAGAATTTGGGCTGCCTTTCCTTCTCATCGATAACACCTCTCTCTCTCTCTCTCTCTCTCTCTCTCTCTCTCTCTCTCTCTCTCTCTCTCTCTCTCTCTCTCTCTCTCTCTCTCTCTCTCTCAGTTACTCCCCATTCTCTCCGACAATTCTCTCTCCTTCTCTCTCTGATTCTCTCTCTCTCCTGCCTCGCCTTCACTGCACCCTTCACCGCACGATCTCTCTCTTTTTCTCTTCATTAGTTAAGCCCCTCACTCCCTCTCGTGATCTGCATACTCGAGATCCCCTTCTCCCCCCCCCCTCTCTCTCTCTCTCTCTCTCTCTCCCTCTCTCTCTATCTCTCTCTCTCTCTGTTTGTCTCCGAGACTCTTTTGTTGGTTTTGAATTTTGAATTCAAATTTTTTAATAGAATAGAACTCTATTTTTCCCAACATCTTTTGCAATCCACCCAAAAATATCTGTGATCCCCTCTGATCCTCTATTTGATACACTCGAAAAGCCTGCTATCCTATGGCGTCGGCTCTCTTATGGATATTTGACTGTGTTTTCAACTCCTCAACACTCTCTCATAGAGTTGATTAACCCCTCCTCAAGCAAGTTTCCCCCTCCCTCTCTCTGCCTCCTCTCTGTCTCGGTTATTTTTTAAAATTTTATCTGATTTTGTCTCTTTTATTTTGAACGGTTTATCTGATTTTGTCTTTGTGACAGGATTCATGTCGTCCCCTCCGACACCGGTCTCGCAGTCCTCTCCTCCGGCACCGGCGTCGACATCATCAATTGCCTCGACCTCCGCCTTAATCACTCGATGTTTGTCCTCTATCTCTCCCCCATCCTCCCTCTCTGTCTCCTTTTCGTCTCGATTTTTTTTTTTTGTCTGATTTTGTAACAGTGTCTATGTTGTCCCCTCTGATTTTGTAATAGTGTCTATATCCCCCCCCCCCACCTCTCTTTCTCTCTCTAGAATGTTTTTTTTCTTCTATTGATTTTATTTGTTACAGTCACCAACATGATGTCCTTTTGGCACCGTCACCTGCCTCACAGGTCTCTTCTCCGGCACTTGCATCAATTTTGTCAGCGCCCGCGACCTCCGCCCCAAGCAACACCGATGTCTATATCAAACATTAATCCCTTCTAATTATTTTTTCCTTTCTCCCCCTCTGCAATGAAACATTAATCCCTTCTAATTCTTTTTATATCTCTCTCGCTCTGCAGTGTGCTACTGCTACCTTCAGATCGTCATCAGCATCCTCCCGGATTATGCTTGTGTTCTCGCTGGGGTCTGAGGAAAGTTTATATTTATTTAATTTTTTAATTTTTTGTCGCACCCGATTTTGCATAAATCACATGTTGTTTATTTCAATGCATAGATCACATGCTGTATAATATCAATCCATAGATTTTGATTAGATCACATGCTATATAATTTTAATGCATATATAGATTTTGCATAGATCACATGCTGTATAATTTCAATTCAATTTTGAATAGATAAAATTACCAAATAAGAGAAATAAGTAGTTGACAAGAGTTGCTATCTTTATGTTTTATTTTATAGGTAATTGACAGTTTTTATGTTGTCTTCGGTAGTCACATGATTATCACTCCAATTACTAGGGACCATGGTAGTCAATTTCGTTGGCATGAGTCGAGAATTGGTGATAGGAGTTGGCCGATCAAAGGAAATGTGAAGGTTGGAAGAAGTTCCAACACAATGATCCTCCAGTGGCTCTAGTGTCATCCTCCAGCGGCATCCACCGTCTCCGCTACCACTTCCTCAAGTACAACTCCATTTCCGTCCCCCCTAGCCCTCCTCTCCAACCTCTCCGATCTACAAGTCCTCAACGCCACCTGCAATCGCCTCTCCATTCCCATCCCCACTACCCTCCCACATTACCTCCACTACCTTGAACTCTCAATCATCAAACGCTCTTTCAGGCATTATCCCTTCTGACCTCCCTGCTACCTTCGCTCCCCCACCTCTAACTCCTCAACCTCTCCTTCAATCATCTTATCGGCACCATCCTCCCCACCCTCGGTCGGCTCCCTGCTCTTGTCGATCTCTGGCTCGACTAGAACCTCCTTAAGGGCACCCTCCTGGTGGTTCTTGCCAACTGCTCCGCCCTCCTCCACCTCAGCGTGCAGAGGAACTACCTCCTATAGAAGGGGTTTTCTACCATGCCAACCAGATGATGACACGTGTATAGCTGGACCACTCGGCTTGGTCCAGCATGGAGATACGAAGGACTAGATGAGGCAGAACGGATCCAGGTTGATCAGACCCGGCCTGCAAGCTGCGCCATTAACAGAAGATTGAAACAAGTAGGAAGATCAGAGTAGCCCGATCTCCTCAGTAGGAACCAGGTCAGGGAGGAGGCTGGGCCGGACGAGCACCCGAATCGGCTACCCGACTCCTCAAATGGCCCGACCTGATCGGCGTCGAATAACCACTAATTATGCGAGGAAAGATCGAAAAGTACTATAACGGTCGGGATACACGCCAGGCTGGGCGATCCTGAGGATATCTCGTCCGTTAGGATCGTCAGTTGCACGCGATGGGTGAGAGGCCCACGATCCACAAGAGCATAGAAGGAAAGTATGAAAGACGTCCGATCGGAGGGGATTCGCCATAACCGTCCGGAGATCATCGAAGAATAGACCGCAGTGATTGCGCACTGTGAAAGTCTACAAAAGAAACCCCGCCCCTTCGAGGTTCGCAAATCCGTCTCCAATGTTTGACTAATCCCCAATCGTTGAGTTCCTGAATGTTCATCGAGGTTCGCAAAGCCTTCTTGAAGTCGTACCGACGAGAAGGAGGTCGCCTAACTGGGATCGTCGTATCTCCGAGAACCATTGCCACGAGACCCGCACGAGGGAGGCAATAAGGTTCTTGGGACATCACCTAGCGTGTTTCGACCATCAGGCTAGAGTTTCTAACTCCAATTCCTTGTAATTAGTAGATCCATTGAAAATGACTTGCATCTAATTCTAAACACTAAATAATCTATATAACAAGAGATGGTGGTTTTGTGCTAACTAGACAAAAAGGAACCAAATGCTGACTAGACAAAACTGTCTCGCGATCATAGCCGTTCCCTCTCTTCTTTCCCCGATCTTTCTCTCTTTCTGGATCCCTCTCTCTCCCCGTATTTCTCTCTCTCTCTCTCTCTCTCTCTCTCTCTCTCTCTCTCTCTCTCTCTCTTCTCTCCCTGGTTCTCTCTCTCCCCCTCTCTCTCTCCCCCTGGCTCTCTCTCTCTCTCTCTCCGGTTTTTTCTCTCTCTCCCGTTCTCTCTCGGTCTCTCTCTCCCCCCCGGCTCTCCCTCTCTTTCTCTCTCTCCCCGGTTTTCTCTCTCCCTTTCCACGATCTCTTTCTCTCTCTCTCTCCGCATCTCTCTTTGTATCTCTCTCTCCCCGATCTCTCTCCCTCTCTCCCTTATTTTTTTTTCTCTCTCTCCACGATTTCTTTCTCACTATCCGATCTTTCTCTCTCTTCCCTACAATCTCTTTCTCTCTCTCTCTGTATCTCTCTCTTCCCATCTCTCACTCTCTCCGATCTCTCTCTCCCCAGCTCTCTTTCTCTCTCCCCCTCCCCTTCTCTCTCTCTCTCTCATCTCTCTCTCGTACCCTCTCTCTAACTCTCCCTCTCTCTCTTCCTGGTCTGGCCCAATAGTGAGGCAGCTATAGGCGGCTAAGGCTAGGGCTAGCAATTCTGGACCCGACACAGCAGACCCGACATGAAGTTAGCATGTCTGGGTTTGGGTTAAACGGGTTCGGGTCATCACGGTAGACCCGTTTAATAAACAGGTCGGGTCCGGGTTTATGGTCTGGACACGATAGGCCCGGGAAGACCTGTTTAAAATTCAATGGGTCGGGTCTACTCGCAATCCGATACTATAGTCTGTAATACTAGAGGGTCTTATCGGGTCAGGTTGGATCGGATCGGGGTCAACTAAATAGACGGGTCATATCGGGTCTACCCGTTTATAAGCAAGTCAGGTAGACATGATTAGTTAAACGGGTCGGATCAGGGTCTAGGTTTTGGACATGACCCGAAACTAGACACGACACGATTAGTAAAACGGGTTTCTCTCTCTCTCTCTCTCTCTCTCTCTCTCTCTCTCTCTCTCTCTGTGTGTGTGTGTGTGTGTGTGTGTGTGTGCCCGCGCTAATTGGCTACCAAAATGGCCCGACAAGTTGGTGACCTCGCTCACGGCCGGCAGCCTCTCAGCCCACACCTACCATACCCAGCATTTAGGCCCGGCCCATTATGAAAAAAATAATATAAACATGCCCCATTTAGAATTTTTGCCTTAGGCCTCAGTTTGTATCGAGACGGCCCTGCTCTCTTACCCCCCCCCCCCCCCCTCTCTCTCTCTCTCTCTCTCTCTCTCTCTCTCTCTCCCTTTCTCCCTTTTCTCCCCCCGGGGGTAGGGGAGGTGGGGGTTGGTTGATCGTGCCGAAGACTCTCGCTTTGTGCCAATTGGCACGGGCATGCCGAAGGCGGTCATGTGTGTTGTCGTAACATACGACGGTGGGTGGGGGGGTGATGCCCGGGGGGTGTCTGACGCCGAAGGCGGCCCACTACATTGCTGACGGGTGTGTTGCCACCGAAGATGGCCCGCTGCAGTGCCGACAGGCACGGGCATGTACTAGTTAGAGATAACTTAGATAGTATATTTTTCTC
The DNA here is from genome assembly GCA_947650365.1 of Chamaelirium japonicum. Classification (NCBI taxonomy): domain Eukaryota; kingdom Viridiplantae; phylum Streptophyta; class Magnoliopsida; order Liliales; family Melanthiaceae; genus Chamaelirium; species Chamaelirium japonicum. The sequence goes on along the minus strand of OX393555.1, from coordinate 67,701,213 downwards.
TTTTAAAAAAGTTCGACAAGGTGAATAACGGTTCCATAGAACCCGCTCTGCCTTAGCAAACAATTTCTAAAAGAATAGTGCGATTTGTCTTTGCCTACAAAAACAATCTTTGCTAAATAATATTAACTTATTAAGAATTTGATTTAGTCCCGATTTTGTTAGTATAGAACGGTTAGATTTCCAACAATAAACGCATAGTCCTTCAACCATGTGTAGTGGGAGATTGGAGTTGGTTGGAGGGATGTTCTTTCTCCACCGACTCCTATCCCATGTGGCACTTCGGAGGGAGATAGGAGTGGGGTTTGGCTATGAGTCGGTTGGAGTTGCTCTAACCCATGTGTTAGGAGATTCAGTGTTCCTCTTGATCCGAACTGTCCAATCAAATTATCAAAGTGATCTTCTGTTACGTAAGATGTTGGCTTAGTTTAATAAACCCTCTAGGTATGTATTAAAGTTTTTCCTCCCTCTATTCTTTGTATAAGAAGCCATATATTTAAATGTGACGATCGTTCTTCGCGTCATGGATCAATCGATAGAGCACTACTATCTCAATAGGAGAAAATCTATGGTATAACGGTGATACCATCTCAGCAAATATCATGGACAGATCAAATCATTCAGTACCACTACAATTGTATAATAACCACACGATTTAGCCACAACGACAAGTGCATTGCACTCAGCCCAAATTGCATCTCAACTGTTTCTCTAATTTAAAGGATGATTGCGGGGAGAGAGATCGGCATTAGCGTTTGTGATTGATTTGTGATGCCACCTCAGCAAATATCACGGTTATACCAAAGTTTTTCTCATCTCCATAGAGGCGCGTTGACTGGCCTATCCTTGATTGGATTGGTCTAAGGCTAAGTCTTCAATAGACTGATTAAAGTCTCAAAAATTAACTTCTAACGGGTTTTTGTCCGATTCAATAATGCATAGTCAACTATTTGCTAATGACTAAAGCAAGGAAGAGTGCACGAAGACGGCAATGAAACAAATAGTGTAGAGATAATAAAGAATTACAATAGTATTTGAAAGGAGTATAATGGACGGTGAGTAAAGCGAATATCTAAATACAGACACCGTGGAGCGAACTTTTCATTAAGGACGTTATGTCTTGTTTGTGTGTGCGAATCCCGATCTCTGATGTCATGCTCATGGGATTATTGAATTAATAAATAGCAGCAATTGCCTCCTCTGTTTCCATCTCCGGATCTCTTTGAGTCCTTGCTCTTGCGCCCTTTCCTTTGACCATCTGATCGGTCCAACAAAAAAATTTAGAAAAGGGATCGAGGATACTTAAAGCCAATATCTAAAAGGGATTTTATTACCCACCAGGGGATTGGAGAGTTGGCAAAGCAACTGATGCTTTGGTGATGAGGTTGTGGGTTCAACTCTTCCTCCCCTCGATTTACCCAGGAGTGAAGTGGGAATTGCCGAGTGGGTCGGGTTTCACTTCTGGAGGGATTAGTCCGAGCCTGAAACGGGTCATTGCCATAAAGGTTTCGGGATACCTGCCGATGTCAAAAAAAAAAAAAAGGGATTTTTTAAGCTTGAAAATAAAGTGTGGGGACACTAAGCTAATTAAGTAAGAAGTCACTGCATGGCCCTGGGTAGTGACTGGAGTATGGTGGAGCCGAAATCCTTACTTGGCACCATGAAAGCTCAGGCCTACCGGCCAAACAGAGAGCAATCGATCACTGCAAGGCCTTGGCAGGAGAGCTGAATGAAGCAAGGAGCATTAGGGTCTGTCGCTCTGAAATAGAGACAGGCTCACAGGTAGGGCTGGCAATTTCGGACCCGACACAGCAGACCCGACACGAAGTTAACGGGTCTGGGTCAGGGCTAAACGGGTTCGGGTCGTAAACGATAGACCCGTTTAATAAACGGGTCAGGTCCTGGTTTAGGGTCTGGACACGGTAGACCCGGGAAGACCCGTTTAATATTCAACGGGTTGTGTCGGGTCGGGTCGGGTCTACCCGCAATCCGATATTGTAATATATAGTATCAGCGGGTCTATCGGGTTAGGTCGGGTCGAGTCGGATCGGGTCAATTGAATAAACCTGTGTGGTAAACGGGTCTTATCGGGTCTAGCCGTTTATAAACAGGTCGGGTACAGGTTTAGGATCTAGACACGATTAGTTAAACGGGTCGGGTCCGGGTCTAGGGATTTTGGACACGACCCGAAACTAGACACGACACGAACCCAACCCGACACAACCCATTGCCACCCCTTCTCACAGGCCACCTCCAACGGGGCTCTAAAACTCTATATTTGGACCCCATTTTAAAGCTGGGCTCTTATATATGAACCCAAAACTTCTGCCCATTTCTTTGCTCTATCATCTGCCTCCCAAGTCACAGCCGTTGTTGCACCCATACCCAACCCGTGCATCACACGCAACCTCAACCGACAGGCAAAGAAACGGATGTGATTAACCCCCCGACATTGGCTCCAGCTCATACCTGATCATTGTCGTCCCTTTGCTTGCAGGTTGGTGCTGAGTGTGATGCACCGATCAGGTTTGGGCGCAACGGACGGCTGTGACTTTGGAGACAGATGATGGGGCAGAGAAATACGGTAGAAGATTGAGATTCCTTATATATGGGGCCCAAAATCTGTAGCCCCAAAACTAATATAGTAATTTTGTCTTATTTAAATTTCAATCATTGTCATTTGTATCCCGAATTTAATTCAAATGCCAGGTTTAAAAATAACAGAAAGTTGACATTTGTGTCCCAAATAATTCTAAATAATAGTGTTTATGTTTAAAATAGATAAATAATATTAGAATAAAATAAATACATAAAATTCAAAATATAGTTCGATTTCATAAGGGTAGGCCAAATTACTGTAATACAATTCGAACAACAAAATCCTTCGAGTGTCATATGTTTATAATTACGAAGGCTATAAGTAAATTTCGGATATCTGTTCGTTCGAGTAATTAAAAATCAAAATCAAAACGACGCTTCTGATCAAGATATTGTAAGTATTTAAGGGAATTATTATTCATACCCCAAAAATCTGTAAATAGCCCCCGTCTCCCCATCGTTTCTCAATAACTTACTCAACAACACGTTAATACCAGCAATACCCTTTCCTTTTGTACCCCGAACCCCAAAGCCCTAACCCACGGCGACGGCGACGGCAGCAGGGGGCGACGGCGACGGCAGCGGCAGCGGCAGCGGGGGTCGTCGGCAACGGTAGCAGGGGGCAACGGCAGCAGCAGCGGCAGCGGGGGCCGTCGGCAACGGCAACGGTAACGGTAGCGGGAGTCATCGACATCGGCAGCGGTTGCGGGGCTGTGCCGTCATCGGCAGCGGCAGTGCCAGCGACTGCGAGGCTTCGCCATCATCGGCAGCGCAGCGGTAGCGGTAGCGGGGGTCGAAGATCCCAACCCCCAATTCCCCCAATTCCGATTTGCCTCTAGCAATGGAGAAAGAAGAGGAGTCTGCAACCTCGTTGACATTCGGGATCGATGTTCAGTGCCGCCCACCTCCGACCTGCGGCCTCATCGACGAGAATCAGGTTTCTCTCTCTCTCTCTCTCTCTCTCTCTCTCTCTCTCTCTCTCTCTCTCTCTCTCTCTCTCTCTCTCTCTCTCTCTCTCTCTCTCTCTCTCTCCGGCGAGAAACAGATCTGTTTCTCTCGTCGAGGACTGCGAGAAACCATCGTTTCTCTGTGTAAGTCCGACGAGGACTGTGAGAACTGCGAGAAACAGATCTGTTCAAGGACTTACACAGATCTGTTCAGTCGACTGTTCAGTCGACTGTTGATATCTCATATGTTGGTCGCTCTGTGATCGTGGTTCTTATGGTGTCCCATTTTCCTCCAGGGCTCTCCGACGAGGTTCTGTACAAGGAACTCTGGCAGGCATGTGCAGGACCTCTGGTCACTGTCCCTCGTGAAGGGGAACGCGTGTATTACTTTCCCCAAGGACATATGGAACAGGTATGACAAGCTTTTCATGTGTATAGCTATCTTTGGTATTATATAGCAGGATCCTTGACAATGTCACAACTTGAAACTGCATATCCCTTGCGATAATTTACTGCTTATCAGTGAATTAGTAGCTATCGATCAATTGGCCTCTTAATTGGGTGCTTTCACCTATTTGTATGGTGTTTGTTTCTATACTAGTAGTAGTCCTAAACAAATCTTGAAGGAGCTAGGTCCACATGCACCCTGCGTCAGGTCATTTAGAAAATCAACAAGTTTATGATTAATTTTTTTTTTCAAAGTTTGTATAGCTTTATATCGTACTTACTCTATTTATAAATCAAGGTGATTCCTAAGCCCCCATGATTTATATTTTAAGGATATTTATGTGGTATTTCTAAGTTTAGGATCCACTTCTATCAAAATTCCTAATTAGAGGCATCGGGTCATGTTCATCTTTGTTGGTTGTTGCCTTCCATTATAGTTCCATGTAAGGGGAGTCTTGTATTTTGTGCTGGACAACCTTATGAAATTATCATTTATGGATATGTAATTTTCCTAGTTCGAGATGCCTTCACAAGTATCTTAATTGCTTGTTGCCACTGGAATATGCGCCAACTTATTTCTTTGTTTTCTTATAGCCTGAAGCATCGACTCATCAAGGGCTTGACCAGCAGATGCCCTTGTTTAATCTACCACCAAAAATCCTCTGTAAAGTAGTCCATGTTCAACTTCGAGTGAGCTCTTCTCTAATTAATTTTTACTTTTCCAAGTCAATATTTTTCTATGCGATGGAGGTGGTGATGTTATGTTTTACGTTTTTCTTTTATGTAGGCCGAACCAGAGACAAATGAGGTTTATGCACAGATTACTCTCGTACCTGAACCAGATGTGAGTTTTTATCACTAAGCCTACTACCGACAGGGTTGTAACTTTATGATTTCAACGCTTTTGCATTCTTTCATAAGGAAAGGTGCTGTTTTTTTATCAAGTTTTTACATATTTATTTTATTAATGAGTATTAATCTTCCTACTTACTCTTCCTGGCAATCTTTTCTGCATGCTTCCTGTTGGATGATAATTTTGACTCCTTCCATATTTTTTTAGCAAGGTGAGATCACAAGTCCTGATCCACCACTAGCTGAACCTGAGAGGCACCCATGGAGGGTTCTCAGTTCTTAGAAGGCATGCAGATGAATGCCTGCCTCAACTAGTAAGTCCTATATCCAAAAATTTTATTTCAATCAACAATTGGGCTAATATAAACTGATAAATTTTTTGGGGTTTTGCCTGCCTTTCTTTTATTATCCATCCTCATGAAATAAAGCTTTCCGTGCAGGACATGTCCCAGCAGCCACCTTGGCAAGAATTGGCTGCAAAAGGTGATATGCAGTTTTAGAATAGCTTTTCAAAGATGTGGATTATTTTCTCATCAATTAAGTACTGAATAATGCACCGGATTTTCTCTGTAATTAGGAGGTCTTTGAGGAGGAGATCCAGTGATTTGAAAAGTGAACTAAACGAGCCTACCGATGATTTGTTCGAGATAGAGGATGTAGAATACCCGATCCGTTCGCTAGCCACCAACGACAAACAAAGCTCTGATTGGACGGACTCTTCAGCTCCTTCGATTTCAAATGCTAGTTGGAGCTTTTTTAAAGAACTGAAGGACCATAGTGGACCCCTTCAGAATCGGATAAGGTCTATTGGAAGGCAGATGCGAAGGGCGGCTGAGATGGTTAGTTGTTACAAGGAAGGGCCTCTCAATACCAAACTGCGAAGACGCGAGTGAGTGGATGGAATCTGCTGTGATTCGAGTTGGTGTTAGGAGTTTAGCCTGATGAGTTGATATTGGTTTAAATTGCTAGTATGTGATAATGGTAAGGTGTTGTGTAGATTTGTAACAATGATCTCTAGATCGTTTGATATGCTAACCAATTTCTCTTTTGTTGTGATGTTAACAAATATTTTGTTATTTCTCAAAAAAAAAAAGACAAATAATGCAAATGAAATAGAGTACCCTAATGCAATTTTATATGGTTTAAGTTGATGCTGAGGTTATTTGACTGATCTGGTAATCTTCGAGAAATTCTCCCATCCTTACTTTGCGACGGAGATAATACTTTGATCATGTCTGTTGTGATTAAAGCTGATGTTGGCGGGTTCATAATGCACTAAAATATTGAAATTGTCTCTTTTTTTCTTCTTTTTTTGAGATAGGTGGGTGTCTCGAAACCTTTCGGGCAATGCACCCACTCTGGGTTTCGACTAATCCATCAGGGAATGCCCACCTACCCGCTTCGGGCTCTGACTAATTAGTGTGCCTGCTGACCAGGATCAAAACTCGGCTTAGAAGCGAGAGAAATGCTCTGATTTTTAATAATTCTCTGCCCAAGCCCAACCTAAGGTCTGTTTGCACTTCCTTAGCCCAAGCTCAACCCATCGGGTTGGTTGGGTTGATCGGGTTGTGCGGGGAGGGTTGAATGGTTACAATATGGTAGAGGAGAAATAATTCGGGTTAGTTTCAATTTAGCCCGCCCAAATTCGAATTGGGTTCAGATTGGCCCCACCAAATTCGAGTTGAGTTCGGGTTGGCCCACCTAAGTTGCAATCCTATATGTCCTTTATCACTCAACTGCATGGGGTTTATTTAAGAGTGGGGTGTATTCAAGGGTGCATATAATTGGGGTATATTTAAGGGGTTATGTGTTTGATTGGGGTATAATCAAGTTGGGGTGTATTCAAGAATGCATATAATTGGGGTATATCTAAGGGGGTATGTGTTTGATTGGGGTATATTCAAGTTGGGGCAGATCATTTAACTGGGGTGTTTTTTTTTTTTTTTTTTTTTTTGACATCGGCGGGTGTCCCGAAACCTTTCGGGCAATGGCCCACTTCAGGCTCGGACTAATCCCTCCGGGAGTGAAGCCCGACCCACTCGGCAATTCCCACTTCACTCCTGGGTAAATCGAGGGGAGGAAGAGTTGAACCCACAACCTCATCACCAAAGCATCAGTTGCTTTGCCAACTCTCCAATCCCCTGGTGGGATTTAACTGGGGTGTATTGAAAGTGGGGTGTAAGGGGAAGGGTATTTTTGGGATAAAAATGGGGTATGAAAAAATATAATGGGGTGTATTCAAGTTTGTTGGAAATGGGGGCTAATTACAGATTCGTGGGGTATGAATAAAATTTCCCGTATTTAAACAATAATATTAGTAGTTGGGTCCTTTATTTATTTGATTTAGTTCTGATTTTATTTTTTATTTGTAGTTAATCCAAGCTAACGAGTTATTTGGTCAAGATCTGGAAGAAAAGAAAGACTTCCAATTTGATCATTTATGGCCTATCCTATGTGATGCAAAGAAATGGGCAGATATAAGTGCCAAAGAATGGCAACACTTCATCGACTCTAAAGGATCTCTGCCGATTGGCTTTTCAGGGCATCTCCTCGGCACGGTGGGCGGATAGTGGCGGCGGTGGCAGTCGACGGCGATGGGTGCGACTCAGATCTGATCGTGCCGAGCTGCTGAGGTTGGTGTTAGGTCGCCACTTTTGGTGTTTTATTTTGTTTTTGCTGTTGTTTAGCCCTTGTATCTAGGGTTTTGGCCGATGCCCGTATTGTCTGTAGCGCCGGTGGTGCCACCTTCCCTTGGTGGGTTTTTCTTTTCGTTGTTCCAGTCGTTTGGTTGTCTGTGATTGCACCGGCATGTGGCACCTCCTCCACCAACTAGTGGTGGTCTCCTGTAGCGCCGGCAGGTGGCGCCTCCCGCTTGCACCAGGCTGTGGTGCCTTCTGAGATCTGTTGAGATCTCCCCTTCAAAGTACCAAAAAAAAAAGCTCTAAAGGATATGAAGCAGGGTCTCTTGCATCCAAGCCTCCGTTAGAGTCATAGTATATTGACTTGAACGCCAACAATAATAAGGTATGACCGCCTAATGAGTATGTTGACTTGTTTACGCACCCTATAGGAAGGAAAAAAGATAAGATTAGAAGGAAACATACATCTGTCAATTCTCAATTCGTTGAATCCATTGTTGACAGAAGAAAAAGGAATAGATATTTGCTCAATTGAAAGAAAAAGAAAATATATGATACCAACTGATGATGTTACAAGCTACAAATGAATGCGAGAAATTAGAGCTTTAATGTGAACTAAAAGAGAAAGAATTCATGGAGAAAGACATCAACTCCATAGAAGATCCGGTTAAACATGAATACCTCAGAAGAAAAAAATAAAATTTTACGAAAAAAGCTAAGGGGTTCGAAAATAGGCGATTTCCCTCCAATGTTTAGCCATTCTAATTGCTTAAGTGGCTTTAACCTAATTCCCAGTGATTACAGAGGCGGTGGATATAGAAGAGGTGGATATGGAGGAGGTGACCTACCAGAATACTATCACGAAGAGCTCTCAAAATTTATTTTAATATATTTCAGTTGTTGTCGACCTTTAATTTCATATTTCATGTACTTTGCTTAAGTTGTATTATGGTTATCTTGTACTATATTTTTGGATATCAAAGAAGTGATACTATTTTAAATTTAAGATAGAATATTCAACACTGAATATAATAGTACATAAAAAATAGAAACACTAAATAATGATCATTAACCTTTAAAACATATAACATTCAAAATAAATATTACTGAAGTATAAAAATATAAACTACATACATTGTGTATCTTAAAGGATGAAGTATTTTCATAACTTTCCCATGGATACTCAATCAAGGCATTTAGAAGTACATAGTGAGCATTTTTGTCTCTTATCTTATTGTATTGAGTAAGAAACTGCTAGAATCTTTTGGTTTAATTTTTCTCCATTGGGAACATCCAGACTCGGTATTTCATTGGATACCATAGGATCTACATACTCATCACGTTTTGTCCTCGACGATCATATTATGTATTATAATACAAGCATACATAATGTCATGTAGTGCATACTGATTCCAAAAGTGTGCGATCCACTTTATAATGAAAAATTATGATCGGAGAACTCTAAAGGCTTGTTCAATATTTTTTCGACACGCTTCCTACATTATAGAGAAGTACTATTTCTTTGGATATTGAGGTTGGGAAATGGTTTGCATAAGGGTGGATCATTTAGGATATATGTTGTCCACCAAATAGTAATCAATATCATACTCTACACCTATGATGGTTTACCTTGAGTGAGGTTTTCATACAAGTTGTAAGACTGCAAAACATTAATGTCGTTATTTAAGCCCGAAAAGCCAAAATAAGCATGTCATAACCAAAGGTCATATGATGCCATTGCCTCTAAAATGATATTAGGAGCACCATGATGACCCGAGTATTACCCTAGCAGTCGAATAATTTTTTCAAACCCAATGTATAAAGTCATGACTCCTTAATATTCCGGAAAAACCATGATATTCACCTTTCTGTAGCAGTCTTACAGTATCGTCGGCATTGGATAACCTCAGGTATTCATCTTCGAAAACTCCGACAATTGCACAATAAATTTTTTTCAAACATAAAATAGTAGTGGACTCAAATTCTTATATATTTGTCGGTGTTGTCCATCGGTGTTCCATACATTAATATATGAAATGCGATCGTAACCTTTTGCAGAGTAGACAAGTCGAGCTGACCCACATCATCTTTTTTTTTTGCATGAATAAGATGATTTTTAACCATATTGACAATGTGAAGGAATAGACTTCATCGCATTCAAAATCGACAACGAACTATAGTTTCCCCATAGGTGGGGTTCTCCAAGAAGTAGACGTTCCATAGTCGAGTGTGTCCTTTCTTTCCACGATTGATCACCGTATGGTTAGGTACTGAGTCTTTATGCTTTAGTTGGTTAACAATTTGGAGATAATGAGAATCAAAGTAGGAACACTTCTTCCACCTCCCACTCTTTTATCAATGCTATAAATTTAGAAGAACATCATCACCTTTCCATTCAAACAGATTTTAAGGGAAGCCCTGAAGAAGCTTAAGATGATTCCTCCCATATTTTCCACTGAATCTGAAGGATTGCTCCATGAAAGAAGGTTTAAGGGCTATGTCAAAATTTCGATTACGATCTTTCGAAGGCCAGGACCCTGACCAAGAAGGAGGCAAATATCATTGTTTCACATCTCGTCCTCGAGTATATATATCATCGGCATATTGCACCAACTTTCACAGGAGAATGAATATCTTCATCATCAGCTGCAAGTATTAATACCAGGATTAGAAATGGTCGTTATCAACCCACTAATCAAAGATAAAAAATTAAATATCCAGAACTCAAAATTAAGAGAATTTGTTGGGTTTAATTTTGAGTATGTTTTGACATGGGTGAATGTGCGGGAATTATTGTCATTTTCGAAAAAGTGTCCACATGCATGTGTTTTGATGAGTCACTTGGAAATGTGTGTAGATGAGATGGCCCTTCTCCAAAACTCTTTGTTGAAGATAAAGCACAAACAAATATTAGAGGAAGGGATGAGAGAAGTGATGCAGTGTAGAGTGGTGGTGTGGTGGTTTTATAGAAACAAAAGAAAAGCTTTTGAATTTTAAAATTTTGAAATACTCGTTTGAAAATTCAAATAGAATCTAAAATAAAAAAAAATTAATTTCAAAATTTTAGAGGGAATTTATATTATCCATATACATCCTTAGTCATCGACAATTTTTTTAAAAAATATATAAAATATTCAACTTGGTTAAAACGGCATAGTTGCATGGTTTTTGGCAAAAAAGGCATTGGGTAATGCAACCAAGGTGAGTTGGTAATGTCTCGGGAGGTTGGTATGTGAGACCTGGGATCGATTCTCGCTTTCATCGAATTAATAATTGGTGGGGAGCTGCCTTAACCCTCCCTCATATGAGACACTGAGGGATTCTAAAAGAAAAAAAAAGAAGGCATCGGTCTCCTCTTGATGGATGGGTTGCGTGTTCTACATGCGGCGATCCAATGACGTATTTGGATCGGGCTCTCGGGATTACCTCTCGGTCTTTCTTTCGCGCCGGGCCAGATCGAGCTGCAAGCTCATGGTGGCGGCCCGAGCTTAGCCCATGATGTGCTTGGGCCGTTGACCGGGTAGGATCAGGCTCAGGTCGTTGACTTTCGGGGTCGATGGGTCAGATGTAGGGGTGGCAATGGGTCGTGTCGTGTCTAGTTTCGTGTTGTGTCCAAAACCCCTAGACCCGGACCCAACCCGTTTAACTAATCGTGTCTAGATCCTAAATCCGTACCCGACCCGCTAATAAACGGGTAGACCCGATAAGACCCGGTTATCACCCGAGTCTATTTAGTTGACCCGATCCGACCCAATCCGACTCGACCCGACCTGACCCGAAAGACCCGCTGGTATTATATATTATAATATCGGATTACGGGTAGACCCGACCCGACCCGTTGAATACTAAACGGGTCTTCCCGGGTCTACCGTGTCTAGACCCTAAACCCGGACCCGACCCGTTTATTAAACAGGTCTATCGTGTCGAACCGTTTACGACCTGAACCCGTTTAGCCCTGACCCAGACCCGCTAACTTCATGTCGTGTCGGATCTGCCGTGTCGGGTCTGAAATTGCCAGCCCTAGTCGGATGTACTCCCCCTAACCGGTGATTGCAATCAATTAATTCTCCGAGAGATTGCCAATGGCTTGAACCCGAACCAAGCCCGAACTACTTCATACAATTTGCGCCCGACACGTTCTTTCTTTTTCAGCCACCATTTTTGTTCACTTTGCAAATACAAATGGTCTGATCAAACAAGAAAAAGAAGTTAACACATAATTAAAAAAAAAAAAGGGTGATTTAATATGAACCACATCTACTCAGTCACGGTAGCAATTTGATTGACATTGTCATTGTCGTCGTCATAATCTTCATTGCTGCATGCTGCAACTCGCTATCGTTGTTGTCGTCTCCGTCTCCACTTCAAATCTCCACCGAACCATTTGTTAGATACCCTCTTATCCCAAAATCCAGGTTGTAAGGGGAGGTCCACAAAAGATATATAAAAACACCACCGCCTAGCTCCCTCGCCAATGTGGAACTAGCACAACACCATTGTTCCTCACCATCACCACCACGCCACCACCACTGCTAGCTCTCTTCAGAAAATACGAGTTGCACTAGTTTGGATTACAATAGAGGGCGGCGGTGACCAAGGCGATGAGGATTTCTGAGGTCGGATCTGGGTTCCCCCACTCCATTCCCCCTGTAGATTAGGGTTTTGGTGTTCTTCTCTCCCTGTTTCGCTCTGCTGGCAGCGGTGGATCAAGTCGTTGGCAGCTCCGGGCAGTAGATCCGTAAATCCACCATCTCCCTCTTCTTTTTGAGATTTTGGGGTTGTCTCTTCGGGCTCCGGCTCTAACGAGTTCATGTTTTCCCCTTCCGGCGAGATGAGGCGGCTCAATCTAATCGTTGCGGCAGTCTTGTATAGGCCCAATAGACCTCGTCCCTACTCGTTTCGGTGGCTACAACTCGGCTTGGCATGGAGGCTCTGGGGGGCTCGTCAGCGACTCCTTCCCGGCGACTCATTGGTGGTGTGGCCCCCTCTCTAGGCCCCAGTGTATTTTTGTTTTTTGATTTTTTTTCTCTTGAGTGGTGCGAGCGTGTTGCTCGGTTGTTTGTCGTCTGGTGGTGGCTACGATTTGTTTCGTAGATGAGGCGGTGTGGGTTCTCATCGGTGTGGCGGTATGTGGGTCGCCGAGGTGGCGGTATATGCTGTTGCGGCCTTGTGCCCTTTTTCTCCGCCTGGTTGCGGTGGTCGATCGATGCTTGCGCTGATTTGTGGCTCCTCTCAGAAGTCTTTTTGATATACTCTTTCTTGTACCATTTAAAAAAATAGAAGAAAGTCCCTTATCCACGAGAAAATTTTCAGTGCATCTACGATATAATCGTGAGGCCCATTGTGATTCAAGACACATGGTGTAGCAGACCCCAACTCATGGGGGTAGTGGCCCCCAGCATATAGAGCGTGCTGATAGACTCTAGGCAAAGGTATGTAGCCTACGCAGGATGTGCTTAAAAAAAAATTTCCTTAATTTTCCACCACCTTATCACTGTTAACATGGTGAATCCATCCCACTGAATATTTTCTAGGGTTTTTTTTTTTACTTACACCCCCACTTTTATGTCAAACTTTGAGTTCCTCGCCCCCACTTTTATAAAAATTTGACTTTACCCCCTAATCGTCACTTGACCATGAGTTTTTACTTACACCTCCACTTTTATGTCAAATTTTGAGTTACACCCTCACTTTACACGGGTCACTCATGCTCAAGTAACAGATTGGGGGGTAAAGTCAAATTAATAGAAAGTAGGTGTGTAACTCAAATTTTATTTTGAGTGGTAGGCGTAATTCAAATTTTGATGAAAAGTGGGGGTGCAAGTAAAAAAAAATGGGGACGTTGTTAGAAACCTATCTTAGGAGATGGTTTCGAGCTACAGTCACGACAACCTTCCATTTGAGCTCCGAACCTTGTGGACGAAAAAATCCCTCACCTTTGAATTTAGATTTCTAGCCACTCATCCTAAGCCGCCCATGCCGCTAGGCTTAACCGAACCGCCCACCGCCGCTGTCGGATCTAACCGATCCCCTCGCCGCCATCTGACCTAACCGAACCCCCACACCCCCTGCCGCCAGACTTAGCCGATCTCTCTAATTTAAGATCTACATGCCATGTAATGAACCGTAGATCTAGAAATCTCAAACCTAAACCTAACCCAAACTCCCCTCCGCCACTGTGGCGTTCGGCTCCGCCGCTCGCGCCTGACGCCTCTGTCACCTCTGCTCATGACAGCCTCCGCCTCTCATACCCCCGTCCTCCTTCACCTCTGATTGAGGCCGCCTCCTTCTCCACCGGACCTGACCTTCCTCTGCCATGGCTGATCGAGAGAGGAGAGGAGGTGAGGGTGATCTCGGTATTTAAAAAAAAAGAAAAGGCTGGATTGGTTAATTAGCTGGATGTTAGGCTAATAACCCTTAGTAAAACCCTAATTATTTTCTAAGGGTCACCTGAATTGAAGTCGTTTACCCTGTTTTTGGGAACCCCCAATTCATGCAGTACTTATACATGAAATCAGAACATATATACCATCCAAACACAATCCGTAAACTCAAACACAATCATCAACAGATGATACATACACGTTTATTGTACTTTCGACAACAAACAAACTTATGGAAATTAAAATACTCACAAACACACTTCATACACCCCCTATCAACCCTCTATACGTATTCCAAGGGACCACTTCTAGCTCGATCTCCCTGCTAAGACCCAACAACCCACCGGCCACCGCCCGCCCCTCCGCCCTCAAGGGCACTTGCGCCGCCCTCCATGGGTGGTCAAGGAGGCGTAGCAGGGGCACACGTTGTAGTTCCCGTAGGTGCCCGGTGGCACGCAGCTACACCTTGCACAGCAGCTCCCACAGGCCCTCTTGCAGAGGTTGGGCCTCGACGACTTGCTGCACCTAACGCCACATGCCGCTCTACAGTCTGCAATGACAGACAACAACACGTACAATAAGGTTTTAAATGTCGATTTCGATATTGATTTTGATCAGTTAAAATAAAAATAAAATTATCGAATATTTCGCTCTAGCAATGATGAAGATTAATTTTGTTCTTTTAAGAAAAGATTTAGGTGAAAAATTGTTGGATTTCGATCAAATTTTTATCTCTTCGGGTTAAATGTTGGCAAAATATTATTTCCTGTGAGAAAAAAAAATCAGAATCGAGAAAATAGATAATATTTTTTAGTGTAATTTATTTTTGTAATGATATTGTTGAAAAAAATAAATAATATATGATTTTGATCAAACGTCGGGTCTTTTCATTTGACATTTTGTTATGTCGGACAAAAACTTAGTATTATTAAAATTTAAATTTATTTTAATATTGAAATATTTAAAAGTAAATATGAAGATAATATTGTAAGAAAATTGTAGACATATGATTCCATAATGTCAACAGCGTTATCAGAGTCATGTATGGTTTTAAAACTCGACCGATAAACATAAAGGTAATTGGTGCCTCGAAATGAATACCACCCCTGTATCAATCGAGTTGAACTCAGTATTGGTTCATATCAATCGATACGCACCTGTATCGGTCTGAACACCTGAATTCAACACAGTATCAATACTTTTAATATAATTTTTATTATAAAAAGACTAGTACTGGTCGGTTTGGACCGAACTGTCTGATACCGAATCGTACCGATCGGTACAACTCGATCAAGGGCCAACCGGTACTTATACTATCGATATCCGTATTTTAAACCTTGATCAAAAGAACATGCAACCTTTCCCGATCGTGTGTAGGGTTTACCTATGATACCTATAGAGGCGAGAAGAGATCGTCCGGTTCCGGTGCTCATGAGCTGTGGTTCAATGCACACCCATTAGGTTTAGATATCAGTGATGGGATTCAGAGCCATAGTGAAGCTAGGGTTTTACGAAGGAAACGTACCGTGTGGGGGGGTTCAAGCACCGGGCGAGGCTCGACGAGTTCAACTGCGAGCAGGAGGAGGAGGAGGGAAGCCATGTAAGGTCCGGATGTAGCCATTGGAGGGGAGATGGGGAACGACGAGAACCGCTCTGGAGTTGTGTGGTACGTCGTTAACACAGTGAAGGTGTCTCTTTATAGAGAGAGAGAGAGAGAGAGAGAGAGAGAGAGAGAGAGAGAGAGAGAGAGGAAAGTTGGGTGTACGTGTGGGTAGGGGAGAGAGAGATTGAGTGAGATGGGTGGTGCAGTCTGGACGGCAAGTTTCTAGAGAGAGACCAGCGTTGACTACTGCCTGCCACGTGTATCGTTATTTTGGTTTACGGCAGCTGGCAGCAACTGCAGGGACAAATGATCTGAATAGCCAGGTCACTGTAGGTTGACATGGATACTGGGCCACTGGCATCGCTGCCAGCTTCAAGA
Organism: Chamaelirium japonicum; assembly: GCA_947650365.1. Classification (NCBI taxonomy): domain Eukaryota; kingdom Viridiplantae; phylum Streptophyta; class Magnoliopsida; order Liliales; family Melanthiaceae; genus Chamaelirium; species Chamaelirium japonicum. Next base: position 67,685,369 of record OX393555.1, on the reverse strand, counting down.
ACAGTGGGCTCAGTTTGGTTGAAGCTACGCCGCACCAGACCGGCTCCAGTAGAGATTATCCAGTGGCACTATGGAAGTTCGACTGTCGTGGCACGGTTTTGGCGGGAGCAATGCTATTTAACTAACCCCATCACCAACCTACATACGTGGTGTCTTTGGATTAGCGGGTGATGGTGGTCAGTGGGGGGTAGCAACTACAAGTGATGGCCGGCGACTACTATGACGGGGCCAATTAGCGATGGGTCAGCCACCGGTGGTGACGATTGTAGGTATGGGTGGCAATCCTTGACCCGACCCGAAGTTAGCGGGTTTGGGTTTGGCCTAAACGGAGTCGGGTCATAAATGGGTCAACCCGATTGACCCGTTTATTTAATGGGTTGGGTTCGGGTTTGTACTTATAACCCGATTGACCCGTTTACCAAATGGGTCGTGTCAACCCGACCCGAATCGACCCAACCCAACCCGGCCCAATCCCACCCGTCTTGATCCAACCCGGCAGGCTTACATGGGTTATGTAGAGCCAACCCGACCTGACCTGTTTAGTAAACGGGTCGGGTCGGGTCAACCCGTTTATTAGACGGGTCGGGTTTGGGTTTAAGTTTTTGACCCGTTTATTAAACAGGTCGGGTTCGAGTTGGGTGTTTTGCCTTTATACCTATGTCTTGACCCGACCCGACCCATTGCCACCCCTAATTGTAGGGCGGTGGCTGGCGGGTCGACAGTAGTTGGTGGTGGGAGGCGGCGATGCCCCCTACAATTAATCCCACTGCCCATAGTTCCGCCAAGTAGTAGATGCCACCTAGGCAGATTGGTGATAGCCAGATAGGGCTGGCTAGGTTTTTTTTTTCTTCTTACTTTTGAACATTTTGGCTATGGGATTGGTTAAATAGCATTACTCGTTTTTGGAGAAGGCTAGGACTGGCAATTTCGGACCCGACACGAAATTAGCGGGTCTGGGTTAGGGCTAAACGGGTTCGGGTCGTAAACGGGTCAACACGATAGACCCGTTTAATAAACGGATCGGGTCCGGGTTTAGGGTCTGAACATGGTAGACCCGGGAAGACCCGTTTAAAATTCAACGGGTCGTGTCGGGTCGGGTCTACCCGCAATCCGATACTGTATTATGTAGTACTACCGGGTCGAGTCAGATTGGGTTGGATCGGGTCAACTGAAAAGACCCGTGTGGTAAACGGGTCTTACCGGGTCTACCCGTTTATTAGCTGGTCGGGTGCGGGTTTAGGATTTAGACACGATTAGTTAAACGGGTCGGGGGTTCTGGACACGACCCGAGACTGAACACGACACAACCCGTTGACACCCGTAGGGAAGGCTGCATCCGAGGGATTGTGCGATTCACGGGTGGGTCCCAATGATATGTTGGCTGTTGGTGAGCATTCCACCACGTCAGCATATACACCGGTTCCATGGGATGATTACTCCTCCAGGGCCGGACCCAATTAACTCTGGGACTCGTCGGTCGCTTTCGGCTCCGAGGTGTGATCCAGTGTGCCGTGCCGTGTGAGGCTGAAGTGCTGTCCGTTTCGCAGCCCTGGAGCTGAGCTGGCACGGCTGGATATCTCCTTGCTGCTAATCATCCATTAGCTGAGTTGGAAGCTCCAACGGTTCCAAGCAACCAAGACGAACGGTAGCCGACCGATGAGCGCCAAGTGGCACCGATGACACCAAAGCCATCGCAGTTAGGTACGATTCACGGGGGACCCGATGGCAGGCATACATGATAGGTGAATCACGCTCAGCCCCACGACTACATTGCTATTAATACATCTTTGACAGTTGTCCTATGTTCGGATTCGTTGCATATGGTACCTAACATATTATCTACACCTCGCCCTCTCACCTCCGAGAGCAACTTCGATGGAGAGGCCTTACCGCATAGCAACGGGCCTATCACAATGTGCCACTGAGCACTATAGTGGCCCTATTGCTTGGGGGAGACAGAGTGGAGACGGGAATTAAAAAGACGAGAGGTGAGGGAAAAAACTTGGATGGAGAAGGGCCCATTGCCTTATGAGGGCCACCGCATTGGTCAGTGTGGCGCACCGTGATAGGACAACCTTGCTTTGAGGTAAGGTCCATATTGAAGTTGCTTTCCTAGGGAAAAAATACTTAAAAGGCATAAATTATAAAGATCCATAGGAATTTTTTATTTTTCTCAAAAGATATAAATTAAAAAGATTCTTAAAAGATTCAATATGGAAAATTACACTATGGTTTAAAAAACCTATTGTAAAGGGCAATATATTATATAAGGGTAAATGTTTGAGAAATGATCTATATCTAAAAAGAAAGCATATGGATGTAATTATTTATGCATCATTAATTGGGAACTTGAAGTGATTGGATATTCGAACTCAGAATTTGTTAGGTGCCTGGATAGTAGGACATCTACTCGGGATATATCTTTCTACTTACTGGAGGTGCCATTTCATGAAAGAGAGAGAAGCAAACATTGACCACTTATTCCACCATGGAGCCTGAGTTTGTTGCTTATTACTAGACTACGTCACAAACATTATGGTAGCAAAATTTTATCATAGAACTTCAGGTTGTAAATTCAATCTTCAGACATTTGTGATAATTCTGCTATTTTAATTTTCTCCAAAAATAACAAAAGTTTTAGTCAGTCTAAATATATAGACATAAAGTATCTTTTTGTTAGAAAGAAGATACGAAATCGTCAGCTATCGATCGAGCATATAAGCACGAGAATGATTAGGGATCCACTAATAAAGGCATTAATACCTACCTTATATAAAGATCATGTGATCCATATGACACATCGACATGTTAGCTCGTTTAGCTAGCTATATTTTAATTACTTTTTTTCCATGTAATTGTAGATTTTATTTCTTCTAATAGCTCAACAGTGATCTTTATTTTTCCCTGTTATTTTAACTTTATGAAGCTTTACCTCTTACTTTCTTCTTACTTTAATGATTTAATTTTTTTTCAAATTTACACTTTAATATATCGTGAATATATATCTTTAAATCTTTAGTTATATTCCGTGTTTTCAATTAAGTCTCTTTTATAAAACAAATATTTATTGTCTTTAGAACTTATAAGTAGGGGGTGGTAATGGGTCGTGTCGGGTCGGGTTCGTGTTATGTCTAGTTTCGATCGTGTCTAAAACCCCTATATCCGGACCCGACCCGTTTAGCTAATTGTGTCTAGATCCTAAACCTGAACCCGACCCGCTTATAAACGGGTAGACCCATTTACCACACTGATCTATTCGTTTGACCTGATCCGACCCAATCCGACTTGACCCGACCTGACCCGATAGACCCGTTGGTACTACATATTACATTATCAAATTGCAGGTAGAACCGACCCGACCCGACCTGATGTACACAACCCGTTGAATTTTAAACGGGTCTTCCCGGGTCTACCGTGTCCAGACCCTATACCCTGAACCCGACCCGTTTATTAAACGGGTCTATCGTGTCGACCCATTTACGACCCGAACCCGTTTAACCCTGACCTAGACCCCCTAACTTCGTGTCGGGTTCAAAATTGCCAACCCTACTTATAAGGGTGTTGGGCGAAATAGGACAAAAAATCATAAATAATATGATTATGGACACACTTTTAAAACAAATACCAAATAGGACCAGAATGGACATTTTGTAAATAAATAATAATTAATAATAGTGAAATTACATTAATGCCATTAATACTGTGATCTACCCTATGGTTGCATGAAATCGAGTCCGTAGTCCAGATTGGGGTCTAGACGACATCTCACCCATCCGATGCAGGCGTAGCTTATATGTGAATCGCACTCGATTAAATCACTCACTTCTGGACGCTTACGGTGTCATGTATCTGTGTTCTATCTGCTTGTGTGACACACACACACACACACACACACACACACACACAGAGAGAGAGAGAGAGAGAGAGAGAGAGAGAGAGAGAGAGAGAGAGAGAGAGAGAGAGAGAGAATGCCAAGTACATTAGGAAATGATATTATATTTGAGTATGAGAACTAGGAAAGGATATTAGGGGAAAACACTAAAAAAAAAAATTTAAAAATTCAATCAACTAAAAAAATCTGAAGTGGTTGTATGGGGTTATCATGGAAAACAAGATTAGCCTCTCTTACAAGGGCAAGTTGTCTGATGGCATGAGTATAAAAATGGACATAAAAGGGTATTTTAGAAATGTAAAATAATCTAAAGTGACTATACCCGTGTGTACCTTGTTTATTTTATTTTATCAAAATCGGATCTACAACCCGATTTTGAAGAGAGAAATGTGTACTCATGGTAGCTGAAAATCTCAAATTTATAATTGAACAGTAAACTTGAGTACAACAACCCGATCTTCTCAATCCATATTCGACATGTTGGTATGTTTACCCTTCAGATCTTGCAAAATTTTGTGTAGACCTTTTCGAATCAACAGAACTCTTACGCTTATTTATCATAAGTCAAAATTGGATTTTCCATCATATATATTTATTCATGTCGAGCTTGACATTCAATAAATTCGAAAGATTGGTTACCATTGTATTCTAATCAAGAATAAAAAACGCTAGCTCTAATACCAGTTTGTTATGGTGTTCGGTGTTCTTAGGCGGCCCCCCACAATATAGATTAAATTACAAATAGATCATCCGACAGATCAATCACGTAACACAATCATAATATCTAGTAATAGAAGTAATAAAACACAAAACATGAAAAAATTCAAAACACAAAGTACATAAAGAAGAGATATAGATTTTATATGGAAACCCTTACGGGAGAAAACAAAGGGCAAAGTCAATTACATGATCCACTACAATAGAGAAACCAAGAAGTTATAATAAATGCTCAACTTCAACGAGAACATGCATCCTAATTGACTAGGGTTTCTCTTCCTCTCAAGAACCTCATGACTAAGTCCCTCTCAAATTGTCCGTACTTAGTTTGGCCTCAAAGTACCCTTTATATAGTGTAAGGTTTACATCACATAATAGACAAATCGATCGATTGACCTCAACTTCTAAACGATCAGTTGGGACTCAAGCTGGGAGAACATCGTCGTGAGTAAATATGATTGGTCTGTAATAGAACCAATCGGTCCTTCAGAACGTATTTCTCCTATATAGAAAATCAATCGGTTGAGTTAGTCCTGTCGACAGGTCTGATAGTATATTTTTCTGGACCTCAAATTAAATTGAGCCATAACTTAACACACCCTTCTTTTAATTAACATTTGGTTATGGCCTTCTATTTGTGAAAAATCTCGTCTTGAAGCAAGAACTTGTTGTAATTAGCTTTAGTTCTTTGGAGATTTCGCCAAATAGTTGTGGGTGCAAATTTTGGCAAGAAGTCTGCAAAACAGCGGGACCCACCGGCCCTGCCTGTTGGACCCTCGAAGACAACAGCGGGACCCACCGGCCCTGCCTGGTGGGCCCCCGAAGACCACAGCGGGACCCACCGGCCCTGCCTGGTGGGCCCCCGAAGACCACAGCGGGACCCACCGGCCCTGCCTGGTGAGCCCCCGGAGACTACAGAGGGACCCACCGGCCCTGCCTGGTGGGCCCACGAGGACTACAGCGGGACCCACCGGCCCTGCCTGGTGGGCCCCCGAAAACAATAGCGGGACCCACCGGCCCTGCCTGGTGGGCCCCCGAAGACAACAGCGGGACCCACCGGCCCTGCCTGGTGGGCCCCCGAAGACAACAGCAGGACCCACCAGCCTTACCTGGAGGATCCCCAGATACGACAGCAGAAACCGCCATTTACCCCGGAATTCCTCCCCGGGAAATCTATAAATAGCAGAGCCTTCGAATGTAAAAGGATCGAAATCTAAGATCCGAAATCCATTTTCCACTCTGAGATCTGATTTTCAGAACCAGAGCTCTGGAATTTCTATCTTCTCACCCTTCACCTCTACTTGATCATCTTCTTGTCTGTGAAGAGATCAAGAAGGCTTCAGTAGCACTCGGCCTGTCGAGGTTACTTTGAGAAAAGTGTTAGTGAATTCGGGTTGCTCCCTATAGCACGGAGACGTAGGCTTCGGCTGAACTCCGAGATCACCTCTCGTGTCTACTCTCTGATTGCATTTCTCAGCTTATGTATTGAGAACGACAACCTCATCGACAGATCAAACAACGCTCTTAAACTTCAACTTCAATTGACTGGTGCTGCGAAAGTCTTCGGGTCGGCACGAAGATTTTCCCCCACAATAGTCACATTCCTTCGGTTTCAAGATCAAACTCATTGTAATATAGTGTCCTCGGTTTGTTTTAATTTTCTAAAAATGTCACCAAAGACAAGCTAATTCCATTGCTTCAATGCATTTCTCATATTTCTCAACTTCAGTGTAAAAGACTTCTAACGCTGAGCCATATTAAGGTTTATTCCACTCAACCTCTACAAACTTCAAAAAGCCACGATGCTCTACCTACATCGATCTGCTGAAAGATGAAAGACTTCAGTCTAAAAACTGTTGGAAAGTGCAAGCGCACCTTCGTTAGGTTGAAAGTTAAAAGAATTCACAAAGACCACTCGAGACCTACAATGTCTCTCTTTCACAGAAATGGAGTGGCATAAAAAGGAAAACGGGGGAACTAGAACAAGATAGAGCTACACAAACTATTACAATTATCAAATGTCTGGCGTGACTGATTAGGCAAATAATACTTGAAGCTTGGGGGAGAGAGGACCATAGTCGTCCAAGAGACGTTGGAGATGCAGAGATCGATAACAGAGAGCGATGGTAGAGAAGGCAAGGGAAAAGCTAGCTAGTAAGAAAGCCAAAAGGCCAAAGATGCCATCAAAGTGATTAGATAGGATGAGCAGTCCAAGAATGGCTCCAACATAGAATAGAGGGATGAGTGAGCTTCTTACACAATAAGAATCTAATTAGATGATTGACAAGCTAGTATGATTGCAGAGATACCAAAAACCACAAAGGGATAGTCGGAATCACTATTTTACTTCGGCCTTGCCATCCACCGTGTAGCTATTGTAGCCGCCGAAGCAAGTATGGTGCTAGTCTTTTGTCGATCCTAACATAAAAAGAAAGAAACTCGTATCACATCAATCAATCGAAGTAAAGTGAAATCATAGTAACAACTACAGTGATTTGGGTTTTGTAAATAGGTTTGGGTTCACTAATAGGGATAAGAATTAGGGTTAGGGTTCATTATTTGATGTTATTGAACTAGGTTTAGGGTTAGGATTCACTATTTAGGTTATAGGCATAGGTTTAGTAATTAGTTAAAGGTTAGGGTTCACTAATATGCATGGGTATAGAATTAGGATTAGGATTCATTATTTGAGGCTATAATGAAGTTTAGGAATAGGGTTCACGATTTAGGCTATAGAATAAGGTTTAGGGATAGGATTTCACGGCACGATAAAAAAAAAAAGTTTCAAAACGTTTTTATCGTTCTGTGTAATCGATTTAACTAGATGGTAAATGGAATGGCATATGTATAATTTTACCAGCACCTGTATCTATTGCACAATTTCATCTTTTTATGTGGATCTTTTATCATATATTAGTTGTTTTTGGACCGTCACTAATAGATTGTTATAAAGTGGACCCAATACATACTGTCCCATAAAAGACTGCAAAGTAATAATAACTTAGAACCTAGCTCTAGTCTTAATCTGTTGAGTGCAAAATTAAAGGTTTGAAAGGACATAAATACCCTTAATTTTTATGTTTAATATTGGAGGTTTTTACCGAAATGGCCACCAACTCTCAACTATTGTTGAGAATGGGCCAGGTTGCTTTTGGCTTTACCAAAATGACCATTAAAACTTTTTGGGACCAAACTACCCTTTTATTGACTGTGATTTTTCAGCGACGAAAACTAGACGAAATTTGTTATTTCGTCCGATTTTCGTCACACAGCCCAAAGCCAGCCTCGGGGAGAAATGACTGTGATTTTTTGGCGACGAAAACTAGACGAAACATGTTATTTCGTCGGATTTCGTCCGATTTTCGTCTCACAACCCAAAGACAGTCTCTGGCAGAAATGATTGTGATTTTTTGGCGACGAAAACTAGACGAAACATGTTATTTCGTCGGATTTTGTCCGATTTTTGTCTCACAGCCTAAAGCCAGTCTCTGGCAGAAATGACTATGATTTTTTGGCGACGAAAACTAGACGAAACATGTTATTTCGTCGGATTTCATCCGATTTTCGTCTCACAGCCCAAAGCCAGTCTCTGGCAGAAATGACTGTGATTTTTTGGCGACGAAAACTAGACGAAACATGTTATTTCGTCGGATTTCGTCCGATTTTCTAGACGAAACATGTTATTTCGTCGGATTTCGTCCGATTTTTGTCTCACAGCCTAAAGCCAGTCTCTGGCAGAAATGACTGTGATTTTTTGGCGACGAAAACTAGACGAAACATGTTGTTTCGTCGGATTTCGTCCGATTTTCGTCTCACAGCCCAAAGCCAGTCTCTGGCAGAAATGACTGTGATTTTTTGGCGACGAAAACTAGACGAAACATGTTATTTCGTCGAATTTTGTCTGATTTTCGTCTCACAGCCCAAAGCCAGTCTCTGGCAGAAATGACTGTGATTTTTTGGCGACGAAAACTAGACGAAACATGTTATTTCGCCGGAGCAAAGGACGAAGGAGGGGGCGTCGCCGCTGCTCCCTCCGCGCGTTGTCGGAGCACAGGGAGGGGGGGTCGCCGCTGCTCCTCCCGTGCGTCACCGGAGCACGGGGAGGGGGGGTCGAGATCGAGCTCGGGGGAGATCGGGCGCCGAAGTGCAGGGGGGGTCGGGAGATCGGGCGCGGGGGGGGGGGGGGGTGTCGCCGCTGCTCCACCCGTGCGTCACCGGAGCTCGGGTTTGTCGGCGACGGCAGCGTGGCAGCAGGGGTTGGGCGCCGGCTCGGTTGTGGACCGCCGGAGCTAGGGAAGGTCGGTTCGGGCTTGGGCTTGATTGCCACCGTGAGAGGAGGTGGAGGAGGATGGCGGGCCGGTGTCGGATGGTCGCCGGAGCTTGAGGAGGAGGGCTGCTGGAACGTGGGTTGCACCCCTCCTCTCTTCAACTCTCTCTCTCTCTCTCTCTCTCTCCTTCACTCTCTGTTTCTCTCTCACTCTTTGTTTCTCTCTCACTCTTTCTTTCACTCTCTCTTTCTCTCTGCTCACCCACTCTTTCACTCTCTCACTCTCTCTGCTCACTCTCTCACTCTTTGACTCTCTCTGTGAGAGGAGATGGAGGTGGTGAAGATGGTGATGATGACCACCGGCTTCCCCTTCGCCGGATTCGAGGAGGGAGGAGGCGGAGAGGAGGAGGTCGTCTCCCCGGGCTCCGCCATCGCCTCGGAGAGCGGGGACCAACAAAAGGAGCCCCGGAGATTTGAAAGGGGGAGAAGAGGGACTAAAAAATTTTACAGTGGTAAGGGTCAATATGTCTTTTTACCTGTTTAGTGTCACCGTGCGACCTGTTTCCCACGTGCTGGTGGCCATTTTCGTTCAGATTTCTTGACGGGGTCCATTCTCAACAATAGTTGAGAGTTGGTGGCCATTTCGGTAAAAACCTCTTAATATTGTTTTGGATTTAAGATAGGGATAGGAGAGGGTATTTCTTTAGTTTCAGCATAAGCCCAATTCTCTTTATTTAGTATATATTAAGTACATTCAGAACACTCCGATACATTGAACCAGAACCAGGACCAGAACCTCTCTTTCCTCTCCTTTCTCACGGGCATTTGTGTGCGTCCCCTCGGGTGGTCATGGCGCCGTAGCAAGGGCACACATCGTAGTTGCCGTAGGTGCCGGGAGGGACGCAGTTGCACATCGCACAGCAAGTCCCGCAGGCCCTCTTGCACAGGTTCGACCTCGACGACAGGCTGCACCTCACCTTGCACGCTGCCACGCAATCTGAAAAACAATCAATCCATCAAAATTTTACTGTTAGAATCATTATCATTAATTTTTCGTATTTTCATGCCTTATTATTGATCTATTAAGACATCCCCACACTTTTATTGGGAGTTTGAAGTGAGAGTTACCCATTGCAGCCGATTTGTCGACGGGAGATCCTTCGGATTGAAGAACATCGCGTGATTCGACGAGATTGGTTGCGAGGAGCAGGAGGAGAAGAGAAGCAAGAGCAAGACGGGATGGAGCCATCAAGGAGAAGCCAGACGGGTACGCGGTCGACGAAGAGGGAGAGGAGTATTGAGCAAGAAGTGAAGTGTGTATGGGTTTTACTGCAATCCAAGATTCTTTTAGGTTGGTGATGAGATGAAGAGGCCAAGGTGGACACCTCTATTTATAGGGCAATGACTCCTTCACTAAGTTGGTGATGCTGTCATTGTGGAGTGGGGGAGGTTCATGCAAGGATGGGAACATTCAAGGGTGGGGTGCATGGCCTTTGAATATCTCTTCTGCCGACTGCATTGCCAACTTGACGTGAGCAACGGTGGCACGTAAAAAGATAAGGTTGACTTGTGCTTGTCGTTTTGCTGTCTGCTCTTCAAATAGCCGACTTTTTGCACACGTTCTACTCAATACAGTGAGTGTACAGCTGGGCCAAAGCTGGAAACCCCCACCCCCTTCTCTCTCTGTCTCTCTCTCTCTCTCTAACCCCCACCCCCTTCTCTCTCTGTCTCTCTCTCTCTAACCCCCACCCCCTTTTTTCTCTCTCTCTCTCTAGCTTTGTGTGTGGTTAAAGAAGGTACAGCTCGGCCAAAGCTTGAAAAGGCCCCTTTCTCGGTGCTCCTCGATGCAGATCAGCTTACTCTTTACGAGGAAGCTTCTTGATTGGGTTCTTTGTTTGAAGTTTGAACCGTAGAAAGCTTTACATGGTGGTTCGGACTTGTAAGTTGCGGGGAGGCTTTAGCTCCTATTGACACCTTTTATGTTCTTTTTGAAGGATGCTAAGTGTGGGGGGTTCTGAATCGAACCGGGCGGTTCGGGTGGCGAGCACAATCCAACAAGCCAAATACAAAGAAGAGACGGTGGTTACGTGGAAAAACCCCTTCGCAACGTCGAAGGAAAAAAAACCACGGGCGGGGCGAGAATGCACTAATACTATTCTTTCGGTTACAATTCTCTCACCTTAACCCCAATTACATACCCTGAGGACCGGTCTCCCAAACTACCGACCTCTGCAATTTCACTCAGTCTACCGACCGCTGCAGACAGCGTCTGTCTGCAGGTCGCTTGCAAACAGTGTCTGGCTGCTGACCGACCGACCTCCGCAGACAGCCTCTGGGTGCAGACCGACCGACCTTCGCAGACAGCTCCAGGTGCAGACCGACCGACCTTCGCAGACAGCTTCCGGGTGCAGACCGACCGATCTCCGCAGCTCCGCAAATTCCGGGACGAAACAGGCAGCGTCTCCTCCAGAATTCTTCCCCCCCCATCTCTGTAGGGGTGGGTCCCCTTTTATAGTGGCGGGGTGACGGTTACACTCCGCGAAAATCGGGCGAGTGACGTGTCCCCGCAATGAGCTCAACCGCCGCGATGACGTGGCGCGCGGTTGACACCTGGTCACGTTGGCCCGGAAATGCGGAGCGTTGTCAGCACTACGGGCCGTGTCTGACTGCTACTTCACTCCTCATTTCGTTGCTCATCCCATCGAGGAGGGGGGGGGGGGGGTGTGCTTCCTTGGTGACCCGACCGGCCCCCCCCCCTTGGCTACATGCCAACCCACAAAGAGAGGGGGGGGGGGGGCTGCTGCCCCCTTTGTGTACCAACCGACCGGCCCCCCCCCCTTGGGTACATGCCGACCCACACAGAGGGGGGGGGGGCTGCTGCCTCCTTTGTGAACCAACCGACCGGCCCCCCCCTTGGGTACATACCGACCCACACAGAGGGGGGGGCTGCTGCCTCCTTTGTGAACCAACCGACCGCCCCCCCCCCCCTTGGGTACATGCCGACCCACAAAGAGGGGGGGGGGCTGCTGCCTCCTTGGTGAACCAACCGACCGGCCCCCCCCCCCTTGGGTACATGCCGACCCACAAAGAGGGGGGGGGGCTGCTGCCTCCTTGGTGAACCAACCGACCGGCCCCCCCCTTGGGTACATGCCGACCCACACAGAGGGGGGGGCTGCTGCCTCCTTTGTGAACCAACCGACCGGCCCCCTTTGTGAACCAACCGACCGGCCGGCCCCTTGGCTACATGGCAACCCACAAAGAGAGGGAGCGGGGGGCTGCTGCCTTCTTCATGAACCAACCGACCGGCCCCTTGGCTACATGGCAACCCACAAAGAGAGGGAGCGGGGGGCTGCTGCCTTCTTGGTGAACCAACCGACCGGCCCCCCCCTTGGCTACATGCCTACTTACAAAGAGAGGGGGGGCTGCTGCCCCCTTTGTGGACCAACCGACCGGCCGACCGGCTCCAAAAAAGAATGATACACACAATACCCCCTCCTGACCGGACGGTCTTCGGTCCCGCCCGGTCAGGATGATTCGCCTCGATTTGCGTGCCCGCCTCAGTTCGGGGCTGTTGCAACTCAAAAAAGCTGTCTAGAGTTTCTTCTGATTTTTCGCCACATGGCGTCGCCGGGCGCCGCCGCCTCGCCTTTTCGAAATTCGAACCCATCCATCTCCAACTTCGTCTATAAATAGGAGTCAGATGGTTCGTTTCTCTCCTCTGCTTCAGATCTTTCCTCTGCGGCTGAAGGTTCATTTGGGAGGAGTTTCGCCTGAATACACGTCGAAGTCCTGCGTGTCGGCTCGTTTGGATACACGTCGAGGACCTGCGCGTCAGCTCGTTTGTATACACGTCGAGTGCCTGCGCGTCAGCTCCTTGGATACACGTCGAAGACCTGCGGCGAAGATGTCTTTCACCTGGTTCACAGTGCCGAACAAGTTCCCACTGATGGAGGATGTCCGGGCAGCATACGGTATTCCAGATGAAATTTCGCTTTCTTTCGCTACCGATCCTCTGGACTCGTCAGACGACGACCACACCGTCGTCACGCTCGGTCAGCTTCGCTGCGGCATGCGGCTTCCCCTGGCGAGTTTTTCTGGTCGTCTACTGGAGCGCATGAGCGTGTCTCCTGGCCAGCTAGCTGGCAACGGCTGGAGGATCCTCCGCTGCATGGAAGAGATAGAGGTGCGGGCGGGGCAACAGCTTTGCGTCGCGTACTTGCTGAAGAAGTATTTCCTCAAAGACTACAAGGTGACGCCTGGCAGCATCTTCTCATACTTCAGCCTGCAGGCGCGTGTAGGCAGTCGCCCTCCTATTGGGGGTTTAGCTGATTCAGTAAGGACTTGGAAAGAATGCCCCATTGTGGTCGGGGGACCTTGGAGGGGAGGCTTCAACGTTCCCAGTCGTCTCTCCCAACTCGCCGCGACCATTGAGGAGTACTACCCCTCCAGGCAGCTTCAGTGCCCCGGAGCTGTTGAAGAGGAGTTGGACCAACTCATCAAGGAGGTGACAAACAACGACGACGACTGGCGGCAGCTGTTTCCGAAGCTACCGGTCGTCAGATCCTACAGCTCCACTTCGAAGAAAGGCAAACAGCGTGCGGCGTCCAGTAGGGAAGAAGAACCCATTTCTTACTCTTCTGAGCTTCCTGACAGGTACGTCAGCTCCGTCAGACGCTTCAATCCAAACACCGCTACATCTAAACTCTGCGTGGTCTTCAGGCGGCGCGCAAAGTCGACTAAAGCTGCAGGCGAGAGCAGCCGACCGGCCGAGCGCAACGTAGCTGCGCCTACTGGGAGATCAAGGAGGCGAGTTTTGCTGACTGAGTCTTCTAGCGATGAAGAGGCTGGACGCGCTCTTCTCGCTCGCTCCATGCGACGTGCCGCTGCCGACGACCTTCGCTCCCTCCCTGACGACTGGGTAGAGGACATGCCGTCGACGGGTAAGCAGTATGTGGAGGTAGAGGAGTCGGAGATGAGCTCCAGTTATAGTCCCTCTCCTTCCCTTGGGCGAGACGAGCGAGCCATACCGTCTGGCTCGGCTGGGTCGCGTAGGCGAGCTTCACCCCGCGGTCCCTCCGCTACACCTACCGTTGCACCAACTGCTGCCCCTGCAGCTAGAAAGCTTGATCGTGCTGTGGCGCGGGAGTTCCTGCCTTCACCTTGCTCCTCTGCATCTGGGGGCGCCGCCAGGCCATCCCCCCATTCTCCCCTCAGGGCCACTGAAGCTACGTCCCATCGCCGTTCTCCCGGAGCTACTGAAGATTGCGGGGAGGAAGATGACTGTGTGGGTAGTCCTGGCTGGGAGCGTCAGCTCGACGAGTTTCATGAGGTAAGTCTAAGTCGTTAACAAGTTGACTGCACGTCGACGACGCGCGTGACTGCACGCCGACGATATGCATAACTACACGCCAACGATATGTTTTGACTTCACGTAGTAGTAACTTCTCCCTTTAACTCTGTGGTACATGTTGCTTCCTCCTTTGTCAGGCGGGCTGTCGACTTGTTGAGGGAGGCATGCAAAGGATGACGCATCTTAAGGTCTCCCTTCGGGCTTCTCGGCAGGAGTCGAGAGGGCTACGCGCTCAGCTGGCGGAAGCTCGACGGGTTCACGCCGAAGAACTTGCTGCAGTCCAGACTCAGCTCGAAGCCGCGCTGGAGAATGTTTCTGATGCCTTCGAGCTCCAAGAAGCGCTGGATTCTGCTAAGGTAGAAAATTACGAGGTGTGGGCAAAGTTCGAGGCGCAGGCGGCTACGATCAGGGAGCAGCGTGCCGAGGCCCATGCCGTCCAAGCCGCTCATGAGGCCGAAATTGCCGCGTTGAAGGCTTCCCTTGATCAGGCCGAAGCAGCGCACAAGGCCTCCTTTGACCAGACCGAAGCAGCGCACAAGGCTGCGCTGGACAGGCAGCAGGCTGAATACACAGCGGATTGCAAGTCGCTCCTTGCGGAGCAGGCGGAGGAATGGCGCAAGAAGGTCGCGAAGCTGCGCGGCAAGCTCCCGTCGGGATCGTAGAAGGCTGAGGACGACGACTGACCGCTCTTGCTCGCTGCCTTATTTTGTTTCGTGATGTAATAAACAACACTCCTGTTTGTGCTGGGATCTCTTAATATTTCATCTGCATTCCATGACTGTTGTCTTTTTCGTCAACTTTGCATCTCAAGTTTGCGTCGGTGTCTCACTACTAAAATTCGGATTTTGTGTTTTGACTACTCGTCGACGATGTGTGTAACTACACGTCGACGACATGCGGAACTACAAGTCGACAACTCGCAACTACACATCGACGACGCGTAACCAAAATCTGGTCCTTATGTTTTGATTACACGTCGACGACATGCGTAACCGCACGCCGACGACATGTGTAGCTACACGTCGCTCGGTCGTTGCCCTGCGGGTTTTGCCAACCGATTTTTCCAAGTGTTCACCGGCCGGTCTCGCCCTTCGCAGGGACCTGTCGATCGGTCGGCCAAGTGGTAGAACTCGTTCGGAGTGTTATGTACCACTTGGTTTAGACTGGTTAACCGGTCGTACCCTGACAGGGTCTGTCGACCGATCTTTCCAGTTGCTCACCGGCCGGTCTTGCCCTTTGCAGGGACCTGTCGACCGGTCGGCCAAGTGGTAGAACTCGCTCGGAGTGTTATGTACCACTTGGTTTAGGCTGGTTGACCGGTCGTACCCCGACAGGGTCTGTCGACCGATCTTTCCAGTTGTTCACTGGCCGGTCTTGCCCTTCGCAGGGACCTGTCGACCGGTCGGCCAAGTGGTAGAACTCGCTCGGAGTGTTATGTACCACTTGGTTTAGACTGGTTAACCGGTCGTACCCTGACAGGGTCTGTCGACCGATCTTTCCAGTTATTCACCGGCCGGTCTTGCCCTTCGCAGGGACCTGTCGACCGATCGGCCAAGTGGTAGAACTCGCTCGGAGTGTTATGTACCACTTGGTTTGGGTTGCCTCGGTTAACCATTATTCATTCACATGAACAAAAACGTTGAGCAAATGCATTTTTATTGACTAGCTTCAGAGTTACAAAGCGGTTACATGCATCTTGCCCATTTAACTACCCTGATAGAACTTGCGCAAGTTGGCTGCATTCCATGGTCTTGCCAGTGCGTCGCCGTCTTGAGTCTTCAGGCGGTAGGCTCCGTTTTTTCCCATACCATCGATGATGTATGGTCCTTCCCAAGTAGCTCCCAGCTTGCCACTTCCCAGCTCCTTGGTATTGTCGAAGACTTTCCGCATAACTAGGTCCCCTTGTTTGAATACCCGCCTTCTGACTTTGCGATCATATGCCCTCTTGATGGCCTGATGGTAGTTAGCAAGGCGCGCCCTCGCTCTCTCCCTCTTTTCTTCCAGCAAGTCCAGGCCGTCAAGCAGGAGTTCGTCATTCAGCTTCGGGTCGGCAGCTACGACCGTTCTCTGTGTCGGGACCAGGGTTTCCGTTGGCAGGACTGCTTCAGAGCCGTAGGTAAGGCTGAACGGGGACTCTCCCGTTGGTCGCTTCGGTGTCGTCCGATATGCCCATAGAACTCCGGGTAGAGCTTCTTCCCACAATCCTTTCTTCTGCTCCAGCTTCTTCTTCAGTATGTCGAGAATGGCACGATTCGTCGACTCTGCCTGCCCGTTGCTCTGGGGGTACCGCGGTGTAGAGAAGAATAATTTGATGTTGTTACTGGCGCAGAACTTCTTGATTGACTCCGCGTCGAACTGTCGCCCGTTGTCTGCAATGAAAGCCCGCGGCAGTCCAAATCGACAGATGATGCTGCTCCATAGGAACTTTCCTACTTGAACTTCCCCGATCTTCAGCAACGGGATTGCCTCCACCCACTTGGTGAAGTAGTCGGTGGCGATGAGGAGGAACTTCCTCCGGTTGGGCGACGTCGGGAAGGGGCCCAAGATATCCAACCCCCACTGTTGGAAGGGCCAAGGGCTGGATACTGGGTGCAGCTCTTGTGCGGGTTGATGAATGGAGGGAGCGTGCTTTTGACATTGCAAGCATCTTTTCGCATACCCCCCCGCATCCGCTTCCATGGTAGGCCAGTAGTAGCCCTGCAGCTTTATCTTCCGCGCCAGGGCTCTTCCTCCGGAATGGTTCCCGCACCCCCCTTCATGTACCTCTTTCATGATTTCTGCCGCTTGTTCCTTCGTGAGGCACTTGAGGTACGGTCCGCCAAACGAACGCTTGTACAGCTCGTCGTCGATGAGGGTGTATCTTGGAGCGTGCGCCTTGGTTCTTCGGGCCTCATCGACGTCCTCCGATAGTATCCCATCAAGTAGGTACTTCTTCATATTGCCTATCCAATCCGCTCCGACCGCAATAGTATGGGCCGCCTCGATGGCTTGTGTCCTCCTCGCCATGCAACTATCTTCTGCGGGTCCGACTATTCGTGGGTCGGCTTGCACCTCGATGAAGACTCGCTTCTCTCTGTCTTCTCCGAGTACCGATGCTAGATTAGCAAGGGCATCCGCCTGCTTGTTTTCCGCTCTGGGGAACTGGTGGAAGTTTATGCTTTCGAACTTGGCGATCAACTCCCGGGCAAGCTTCAGGTAGGCTTGCATCCTTGCGTCGCGGGCTTCATACCTACCGGTAATCTGATTGATTACCAGTTGGGAGTCGCCGTAGACCTGTAGGCTGGTCACCCCCAGCGCTGTCGCCATCTCCAGTCCTGTCAGCATCGCCTCGTACTCCGCTTCGTTATTCGTCGTCGGGAAAAGTAGCCGCACTGATTTTTCGAGCTTCGTGTGGTCGGGGGTTACTAGGACTACCCCCACACCACTCCCAACTACGCACGACGAGCCATCCACAAATAATCTCCAGCCCTGTTCTTCGTCTTCCTGTCCTGCTGCCGCACCGACTCCCACGGGTCGACCGACAGCTACCGACAGGTCTTCTAACGTCTCTGGTACCGGTGCAGTGTCTTCCGCTGGGAAATCACTGAGGAAGTCCGCAAGTGCTTGGCCCTTGACTGCTTTCCGAGGCACATACCGAGGACCAAACTCTTGCAGCTCTGCAGCCCACTTGCTCAGCCGACCTGCCCGAGTAGAGTTATCCAGTACTTTCTTCAGGGGGTGCTCGGTGATGACCTCGATGGGGTGAGCGACGAAGTACGGGCGAAGCCTTCTTGACACGTACACTAACGCCAGGGCTACTTGTTCGATCCGCGCGTACCGAGTTTCAGCTGTCGTCATGATGCGGCTGACGTAGTAGACAGGCTTCTCCACTCCTTCACTCTCGCATATCAGTACAACGCTGATTGCTGCCTCCGATACCGAACGATACACCCCCAGCGTTGCACCTGGCCGGGGGGCTGTCAAGATAGGGGGTCGGCCAAGATACGTCTTCAGCTCTTGAAACGCCTCTTCACAGCGTTGGTCCCAGTCGAAAGGTGCGAGCTTACTCAGCCTCTCGAACAGGGGCCGACACCGATCTGAGGACTTGGAAATGAAGCGATTGAGGGCGTTGATCCGTTCGGTAAGCTTCTGGACTTCCTTTCGTGACTTGGGCGACGGCATCTCCTCCAAAGCACGGATCTGCTCTGGGTTGGCTTCGATTCCTCGTCGGGTGACCAAGTATCCCAGAAATTTTCCCGACGTCACGCCGAAGGCACACTTGGCTGGGTTCAACTTCATGCTGTACCTCCGTAGGGTTGCGAAGGTTTCCTCCAGGTCTTGCATATGCGCCTCCTCAGCCTGACTCTTCACAAGCAAGTCGTCGACGTAGACCTCCACGTTCCTTCCGATTTGGTCGACGAACATCTTGTTCACCAGCCTCTGGTACGTCGCTCCCGCGTTCTTCAGCCCGAAAGGCATCATCTTGTAGCAGAAGAGCCCTCGACCCGTGACAAAGGTCGTGTGCTCCTGGTCTTCCGGATTCATGGGGATCTGGTGATAGCCCGAGTAGCCGTCCATGAACGAAAGCCTCTCGTGTCCTGCCGTGGAATCCACCAGGGTATCGATGCGTGGTAGCGGGTAGCTGTCCTTCGGGCATGCCTGGTTGAGATTCGTGAAGTCGATGCAGACCCGAATGGCTCCAGACTTCTTGGGGACGGCAACCACGTTAGCGATCCACTTCGGGTACCGAGCCTCTCTGATGATGCCCGCTTGTATCAGCTTCTCTACCTCCATGTTGACTGCTGCTGCTTTTTCCAGTGCTAGCGACCGGGGCTTCTGACGTACAGGTGCAGCTCCTTCTCGAATGTTGAGATGATGACAGGCTACTTCGGGGTGAATGCCTGGCATATCCTCAACTGACCAGGCGAACACGTCCAGGTTTGCCTTGAGAAATGTCGTCATAGCTTCGGCCTGATGCTTTGGCAGCTGCGACCCGAGAAAAGTTATCTTCGGGCGTCCCGCTTCTCCTAAGTCCACGGGCAGAATTGGCTCGACGGCAGGCGACTCCTCCCACTCCGCGTTCGGGCTCTCCAACTTGTCCGGTTCTTTAGATTCAACCGGTCGGTCGGTCTTCTGGGGGTGCGTCATCCTGCTCAGCTCTTTACCTTCAGCTGGTAGGTCAATCTCCATCGGGTCGCTCGGACCAGTTAGCTCTTTAAGTTCAGCTAATTGACCGGTCTTCTTCAAGCTCCTTGACGCATTCAGTTCTTTACGTTCAACTGAATGGTCGGTCTTCTGTAGGTCCCCCGACACTGTCAGCTCTTTACGTTCAGCCGACATGTCGGTCTTCAGCAAATCCCCCGACACCGTCAGCTCTTTACGTTCAGCTGACAGGTCGGTCTTCAGCAGCTCCCCCGACACCGTCAGCTCTTTACGTTCAGCTGACAGGTCGGTCTTCAGCAGGTCCCCCGACACCGTCAGTTCTTTAAGTTCAACTGACAGGTCGGTCTTCTCAGATGCTTGGCTTCCTCGCACTCCTGCGCTTGATAGGGAGTGGTGCTGGAGCGTTGGTGCTTCTTGACTCTGCTTAGCAGTCCAGAGGTTGAGGATGCCCAACTCAGTGCCGCCTTCACCTGGCTCTCCTCCTTCGATTTGGCATGTCGTCTTCAGATGGATGGCACTGAGCTCGCACTTGGCTGCCGAGGACTGGTCACCTCGAATGCTCATCACACCCTTGTCGGTCCAAAACTTCACTACTTGGTGGGCCGACGAGGGGACCGCATCCAAGTGGTGGAGCCACGGTCTTCCGAGGATGATGTTGTACGCCGAGTGAGCTTCGATTACGATGAACCGGGTAAGATTAGTGAGATGCCCTGTTGTGATCGGGAGGGTGATCTCACCAACCACCCTTGCGACCTCCCCCGTGAATCCCGTTATCGTCGACGACGACTCGGTCATCTGTCCGCGATCTAGCTGCATGGCATCGAAGGCGCTGAGGAAGAGCACATCAACTGAACTTCCGGCGTCGACCATAATTCTCTTCACTAGGCAATTGGCTATCTGCAGTCGTATGACCAGGGGATGGTTGTGAGGCCTCTCTATTCTGACCAGATCGGCCGCCGAAAACTGTACTGCAGCTTCCACTCTTGGCTCGGGACGGATGACGGGGTCGAGTACCACATGGTGGACTTGCCTTGTTTGTTCAATACGTCGCACCTGTCGGTCGACGGCATTCGCTGATGGTACCGGGCCATGGTACCCGTAGACTGCATCTACCTCTCGAAGCTGACGCCTTTCCGGCGGAGGACCCGGTAAGCACTGCGTCGTCGCTCCTCGCTGGACTTCCCCTACAGCCTTGGTCTCCTTACGTTGAGGGAGGTCAACGAAGCAGCCAATATGGCCGGCCTCAATGAGATCCTCAATATGATGTTTGAGCGCCCGACACTGCAGGGTAGTGTGGCCTTGGCCCTGGTGGTACTCGCAGTACCTTGATGCATCTCTGGCTCCCCTCTCTCCAGGTTCAAGCGGTTGCGCCCACTTGAAGTATGGTTCGCCCTTGATAGCTTCCAGAATCTGGTCAATGGGGGCGTTCAGTACCGTGAACTCCCTATTCCATTGCGGCCTCGTTGGCCTGTCTTGCCTTTGCCGCTTCGCCTCGTGCCGTGTCGCATCCCCCTGCTGCTTGTTGACGTTCTTCACAGCAGCAGGCTTGGCGTAGCCCTGGTGCGGGATCCTGGTTTCCACCGCCTTCCTCTTGCGGTCCGCGTCCTCGATCTTGATGTACTTCTCAACGCGCCGCGACAGCTCGTCGATCGTCTCCGGAGTTCGCTTGATGAGTGACGCGTTGACGAGCTGGGCAGGCTGAATGGCGTTCTTGAAGGCCGCGATCACCATACGATCCTGCCCGTCTGCGTCAGCTAAGCTCAGGTACTCGGACCTGAACCTATGGTAGAATTGTCGGAGCGTCTCCTTCTGGGTCATACTCATCCCGAAGAGTGACTCCAGAGTTTTCAGCTCCCGGCGATTACATCGGTACTGGTCGATGAACCGCGTGCTCAGCTCCGAGAAGGAGGAGATGGATGAGGGCCTAAGCTTGTGGAACCATTCGAGGGGGGTTCCCGACAAGCTGTTGGCGAAGGTCCGGCAGAGGATATGATCATCCTCGTGCGGGACCAGAGCATCCCGGAAAGCCAGTACATGCTCCACCGGGTCTTTCGATCCGTCAAACTTGGGGAGGCGTGGCGGATTCCATCCTCGAGGGAATGGCTCCCGGAGTAGCCTCTCGACAAGCAGCGACCGTGCGGCTCCTCGGATGGCGACTTCCTCCAACCGGTCGGGAGCTCGGACCCCCGGTCGGTCTCGCTGGATCTCCTCTCGCTCCCCGAGTCGCTCCGACGCATGCACCCGAATGCGCTCGTGTACGCTCCTCCGATCAGTAGTATGAGCCGGCTGCCGACTAGCTGGCGTCATCCGAGTGTGGTGACTATCACTCGGTTGATGATGATGTTCTTCGTCTCGCTTCGGGCGACGCACTTGTGCCGAGTCCGCCTTGGAGTGATGCTTGGAGGCATGCGGCTGTCGCGCGTGCGCCCCGAGCCGGGACCAGACATCCGAGCGTGCCGACGCCGCCCGAGCGTGTTTGTTTTTCTCCGCAGGCTCCGGGCTACTCGAGTCTCGCCCATCGGGATTTGCACTCTAGACCTCCACCGAGTGATTACCCCTGACCTCCACCTGAGGCACTGGTTGTGGCTGCATTTGCACTGGTGGGGCAGCTTGAGTGGGGAGACTCTGTCCCGCTTGGGCCAACATGCCCTGGTTGAGCAGACCACCCGTCGGAGCGGCCCGCACGAAGTCACGCAACTCCTCGTAGTTGCGCTGCATCGTTTGGAGCTGGTGGTGAGAGCTTGCTGGGTCATCATCATTGTGGCCAGAAAAGCTTCCGATAGACCCCCTGTCAGAGGTGCCAGGGTTGCTACCGGAGCTTGACTGGACTCCCCGACCCCCAGTACAGGATTCGCCAACGGGGCTGCGCGCTCCGTGCCCGTTGGCTGTTGAACAAGATGCCCAACATCATTTGCATCTCCGAGTGGTGCGGCTTCGGACAGGAGCTGCGACGTCGAGCGAGTACGATACGGTCCACCGGCCATCGTTTCTTCAACCGTGTGGTCGTGGACTGCTGGTTGCAGGTAGCTTCGGACTGGTCGACACCCACGGGTCTACAGTCGAAAGCTATTAGTAGGAAGTCTCGAAGACGATCCCACAGACGGCGCCAAGATTGTGGGGGGTTCTGAATCGAACCGGGCGGTTCGGGTGGTGAGCACAATCCAACAAGCCAAATACAAAGAAGAGACGGTGGTTACGTGGAAAAACCCCTTCGCAACGTCGAAGGGAAAAAAACCACGGGCGGGGCGAGAATGCACTAATACTATTCTTTCGGTTACAATTCTCTCACCTTAACCCCAATTACATACCCTGAGGACCGGTCTCCCAAACTACCGACCTCTGCAATTTCACTCAGTCTACCGACCGCTGCAGACAGCGTCTGTCTGCAGGTCGCTTGCAAACAGTGTCTGGCTGCTGACCGACCGACCTCCGCAGACAGCCTCTGGGTGCAGACCGACCGACCTTCGCAGACAGCTTCCAGGTGCAGACCGACCGACCTTCGCAGACAGCTTCCGGGTGCAGACCGACCGATCTCCGCAGCTCCGCAAATTCCGGGACGAAACAGGCAGCGTCTCCTCCAGAATTCTTCCCCCCCATCTCTGTAGGGGTGGGTCCCCTTTTATAGTGGCGGGGTGACGGTTACACTCCGTGAAAATCGGGCGAGTGACGTGTCCCTGCAATGAGCTCAACCGCCGCGATGACGTGGCGCGCGGTTGACACCTGGTCACGTTGGCCCGGAAATGCGGAGCGTTGTCAGCACTACGGGCCGTGTCTGACTGCTACTTCACTCCTCATTTCGTTGCTCATCCCATCGAGGAGGGGGGGGGGTGTGCTTCCTTGGTGACCCGACCGGCCCCCCCCCCTTGGCTACATGCCAACCCACAAAGAGAGGGGGGGGCTGCTGCCCCCTTTGTGTACCAACCGACCGGCCCCCCCCCCTTGGGTACATGCCGACCCACACAGAGGGGGGGGGGCTGCTGCCTCCTTTGTGAACCAACCGACCGGCCCCCCCCTTGGGTACATGCCGACCCACACAGAGGGGGGGGCTGCTGCCTCCTTTGTGAACCAACCGACCGCCCCCCCCCCCCCTTGGGTACATGCCGACCCACAAAGAGGGGGGGGGGCTGCTGCCTCCTTGGTGAACCAACCGACCGGCCCCCCCCCCTTGGGTACATGCCGACCCACAAAGAGGGGGGGGGGGGGGGGGGGGGCTGCTGCCTCCTTGGTGAACCAACCGACCGGCCCCCCCCTTGGGTACATGCCGACCCACACAGAGGGGGGGGCTGCTGCCTCCTTTGTGAACCAACCGACCGGCCCCCTTTGTGAACCAACCGACCGGCCGGCCCCTTGGCTACATGGCAACCCACAAAGAGAGGGAGCGGGGGGCTGCTGCCTTCTTCATGAACCAACCGACCGGCCCCTTGGCTACATGGCAACCCACAAAGAGAGGGAGCGGGGGGCTGCTGCCTTCTTGGTGAACCAACCGACCGGACCCCCCTTGGCTACATGCCTACTTACAAAGAGAGGGGGGGGCTGCTGCCCCCTTTGTGGACCAACCGACCGGCCGACCGGCTCCAAAAAAGAATGATACACACACTAAGGACCCTTTTGGGGAGCGTGCTAAGAGCATCTCCAATGGTGGACCAATATGCATTTGTACATTAATGCATACTCAAAGGATAGCCAGTAATGCTTGGCTCCGTCTGATTTTCATCATTCTTTCTCTTGTCGCCATGTGTCTTTTTGCGATAGGTCCAAAGACGTGCTATTTTATCCATATTGTGGTAGGCCCAGATAGAGCTGGTAATTTCGGACTCGACACGAAGTTAGCGGGTCTGGGTCAGGGCTAAACGGGTTCGGGTTGTAAACGGGTCGACACGATAGACCCGTTTAATAAACGGGTCGGGTCCGGGTTTAGGGTCTGGACACGGTAGACCCGGGAAGACCCGTTTAGTATTCAACGGGTCATGTCGTGTCGGGTCGGGTCTACCCGCAATCCGATACTATAATATATAATACCAGTGGGTCTTTCAGGTCAAGTCAGGTCGAGTCGAATTGGGTCGGATCGGGTCAACTGAATAGACCAGGGTGGTAAACGGGTCTTATCGGGTCTACCCGTTTATTAGCGGGTCGGGTACGGGTTTAGGATCTAAACACGATTAGTTAAACGGGTCGGGTCCGAGTATAGGGGTTTTGGACACAACACGAAACTAGACACCACACGACCATACCCATTGCCACCCCTAGGCCCAACTGATGATTTTTTCGCTGGAGATGCTCTAATTCTTATTGGAACCCAAATTATCACGGGCATCTAGTGCTGCAAATGACCCAAGTCGTTCATGAGTAGCTCACGAACAAGCTCGATATAGGCTCGTGTTGGATAAATATTTCAATATTATATTCTAAAGATATTATTTACTGTAATTAAATAATCAAAAAGATAAAAACAAAAGAGATTTTCCTGGCCTGGGTTCGAGGCGCGTAATCGCTGCCCTAAGATCTTGATTGCCTCCCCACGTGCGGGTTGATTGGCTAATCCGACCCCAAGATACAACGAACCCCCATTGCCGGGATATGCTCACCACGTGCACGACCGTAGAGAGCCACAAGAACCCTTCATCTATGTTGCCCATAAAAAAGAAATCTAAAGGTAAAATCTAAAATAATATCATGGCTTAGAGGAGGAAGAAGAAACAATTCAGCTCTCTCTTTCTCAAAGGATTGGATTGATTTATAAATACAACAATCTATAACCCCCACATAACTACCATAAATGCTTAATGGCTATGTGTAATAGCCATCCTCTAAATTGGGTAGTTACATGCAAGCCAAATAAAAGCTAAAACGGTAAAGAATTTAAATGACAAATAAAGGTTAAATCATTAAAGAGTTTTGAAACTTTTAATAAAGAATTTTAAATAAAGAAAATTAAACAAAATTCTAACAATCCCCCACAAAGTTCAAAACTTTTAAACTCAAAAAATTATGGGCAACTATGTACTATGCAATCGGTGAAGGTGTCTTCCGACTTGAACCAACACTTAATGTTAAAAGTTTGGTCTGAGAAAAGCGAGGTGAACTAGGTCTTGAACCAAGCTTCCCTTGGATCAGACTTGAACTATCACACACATAATACATAAGAATTAGGGTTCGCGGGTTAGCACGTTATCGGCCATGCGCTGATACCTTGCTTCTTCATGAGAGTTTCTAAGGAATAGCCCTATTCCTATAGTCGCGGCCCCACGGCTACTCTCACATAGGTGAGTCCTCCAAGGGTACCTGCGACGGAGTGGTACCCCGCAAAATCTTGCCTTGGGCTCATTAAGAGAATAAATCTCAACCTGAACCGTCACACATGAGAGCACCTCATCATAGGGACGGGAAGGAGTTATACTCCATAGGATTGTGCTCTCCACTAGACACCTACTCTGGCTTGTTTCTACCCTTTGAACCTCCTTCATGGGATCTCCAATCACAGAGGTAGGGTTTCTACCGGAGGTGCCTATTTAATGGGCTTATCCCATCCCCCTCGATGATTCTAGGACTCAACTCCTAGAATGACCTTTCGGTCAAATAACCAGTCAAGTTATTAAATGATCTTCTTAAATTTCACTTTATAGTGAATTGTTATGAGATGTCCTCTAATATATATTTTCTTGGGTGTTCCTGCTCATGTAATTCATTAGATCATAAAATAATATATATCACACTGAATAACCATTTGCTATCTTAAGAACTTTTATTTTAAAATTTATAGTTCATACCTTAGTTGGGCACCCCCACATTTTGACATAATGAGATTTTGATTCTATCCCTTTATTACTTTCCTGGAGATGCTTATATGAATAAAAGTTACATATAGAATCTTGCTGAAATAAAATCCAGAGCATCTATTAATATCACAGGTCAACATACTTTTATTGGGAGTATGTAATTTTTTTTCTCCAAATAAAATAAAGTCAAAATTTATAGCATGACTATAACATCCAGAAGTGCATATGCATGGATATTAGTTCTACTATCGGAAGTATGCAATCTAGACATGTTAGAAATTACCAGTATATCTAATTTATGACTAATGCTTATGATTATAACAACCCAAAAAAGATGGATAAGATCTTAATTATGTATACAACATAACTATTATCCTTAACATGAAGACAATGCACAACAATATGTAAGCTTCTTTCTCATATATTCTTTCTAACATATATGAAGATAAAGCAAAATCAAGATCTTAGATTGTTGGATAAATATTTCAATATTATATTCTAAAGATATTATTTACTGTAATTAAATAATCAAAAAGATAAAAACAAAAGAGATTTTCCTGGCCTGGGTTCGAGGCGCGTAATCGCTGCCCTAAGATCTTGATTGCCTCCCCACGTGCGGGTTGATTGGCTAATCCGACCCCAAGATACAACGAACCCCCATTGCCGGGATATGCTCACCACGTGCACGACCGTAGAGAGCCACAAGAACCCTTCATCTATGTTGCCCATAAAAAAGAAATCTAAAGGTAAAATCTAAAATAATATCATGGCTTAGAGGAGGAAGAAGAAACAATTCAGCTCTCTCTTTCTCAAAGGATTGAATTGATTTATAAATACAACAATCTATAACCCCCACATAACTACCATAAATGCTTAATGGCTATGTGTAATAGCCATCCTCTAAATTGGGTAGTTACATGCAAGCCAAATAAAAGCTAAAACGGTAAAGAATTTAAATGACAAATAAAGGTTAAATCATTAAAGAGTTTTGAAACTTTTAATAAAGAATTTTAAATAAAGAAAATTAAACAAAATTCTAACAGCTCGTTTATTAATAAACAAGCCAAGCTCAAAAATAGTAAAGCTCGGCTCGATTGGACTCAGAACATATATATATATATATATATATATATATATATATATATATATATATATATATATATATTCTTTTAGGGATTGTGAGCAAGCTCGTGAATAGGTTTGTGAATAAGTTCATAATAGAATGAACATACCAAATATATATAGTCCAAGTTTGACTTAAGATAGAGTTCATGAACAAACTAGAAAAGAGCTCGTTCGAGTATGCTCATTTATTAACCGAGCCAATTCATATAAATCAAATCTTGGATAAGCTCGATTACTAATAAAGCCAAGCCCAAGCTTGAATAACCAAGCTTTTAAACAAATCAAGTTCAAACAGACCAAAGCTCGGATCGTTTATAGCCCTAAGACGATATTTTGGCAAGGGTGTCCCGAAACCTTTCGGGTAGGGGTGGCAATGGGTTGGGCCGGGTGGAGACATAGGTATAAGGGAAAAACACCCAACCCGAACTCGTTTTGTCTAATAAACGGGTCAAAAATTTGAACCCAAACATGATAACCCAAACCCGACCCGTTTAATAAACGGGGTGTCAGTCAGGTCAACCCGTTTAGGTCAAACCCAAACCCGCTAACTTCGAGTCGGGTCAGGGATTGCCACCCCTTCTTTCGGGTAATGGACCCACTTCGGGTCGAGAGATTATCGATGTGTTGGCTCAGTTTCGAAAGGAATATGAGTCATGCGCACGATGCAGGTTGTGCACAGAATCCTGGGAGCATGGGAGCTACAGGCAACCGTGTGCACGACCTGGAGCCTACAAGTAGATCGTGCACGACTCTAGAGGGTGTCCAGGCTACAGATTTTGCCCGAGCGAATTATGTCTTGTTGTCGCCCAGGCCAAGCGTCAGAAACACGGTGTTTTTTTCCCCATGTGGAAGTTGTGCGCACAAGCTGGGATCGACGACATCGGATCTGGAGGTGTTTTCTACATGGTTTTGATGTTCAGTTTTGCATGGGTTGGACCCTTTAAAAGGGGAATTTTTTTAAAGGATCAATAGAGAAGGATCATCTCCTTGAGATCACTAGCACAAAAAAGAAGAGGCGAGAGTGTATTATCCATCTCTTACATAGTGCAATGAGGGCGGTGACTGACACCGTAGATATAGGGAATTTTCGAACTAGGTGAACAAATTTTATAACTCTTTTTCTCGTTGCTTTTATATTTGTTTGTGGTGGTTGTTATCGTTGTGATCGATCCTTTGATCTCTTCGGATCGTCGGAGATATGAAACCCAAGATCGCTTCAACAAGTGTAACACGACAGATCGAGACCTCGATAGAGGTATTTTGTGCCAACAGACTAATCCCTCCAGGAACCCATAGAGGTATTTCATGCCAACAGACTAACCTACTATACAAACTCTTCCCAATTGATTTAAAAAAAAGGGCCCGTTTGTATCCGGTCAACGGTTTTACTAATAGAGTAATACCGCATAAATATTTGCTTGAACTTGTTTGTTTCAGAAAAAAGAGGAGTAAAGTAAATAAAATAGATTTACTTATACTTGACTAATCATCCTTTTCATTTACTTCAAAAAAGCCAAGTAAATTGTTTGAGCTACATGTAAACCTAATCTTTGATTTTTGCCACGTCAGAACTCCACTATCTAAGATTTACTTCTCCCAACCACCCCATCTTTTGAGTTTCTCACATCACAGCAGGCCGAGAGAGAAAAAGACGACCGACGGGACGACATCGATCTACGTGAGTTTGTTTCTATCACAATTTTTTTTCCCAATCTTGGTGATGAATCCCCCTCTCGCAGTCATCCATGGATCGCTGAATTTAACTGTGATTGCCGAAATTTTCAGGGGTTAATGCTCGGTTGGTTCACATCACGGTAGATCGAGAGAGAGAGAGGAAGACGATCGGGACAACGCTGAATCATCGAGAAAAATAATTAGTGATACCAATCCTCAAATGTTGTGAACGATGTAGTGTCGGGCAGACGCCCCCAATGCACGTGTGCTGACCGTCGTCGTCGCTCGGAAATGCCTCCCTTTTTTATCATCATCGGACAGTCGAGGGTTCAGGCCTCCACAGGCGCCGACGGCATCGCGACGCTCAAGTCAGTCTTTGACCTAGCGGGGATGCAGACAATTAAAATTTTGAAAAAGTTCCATACATGTAGGGCTAGTAATTTTGGACTCGACACGAAGTTAGTGGGTCTGGATCAGGGCTA
The DNA here is from genome assembly GCA_947650365.1 of Chamaelirium japonicum. Classification (NCBI taxonomy): domain Eukaryota; kingdom Viridiplantae; phylum Streptophyta; class Magnoliopsida; order Liliales; family Melanthiaceae; genus Chamaelirium; species Chamaelirium japonicum. The sequence goes on along the minus strand of OX393555.1, from coordinate 67,655,944 downwards.
AATGGTTTCAGGTTGTAAACGGGTCGAGACGATAGACTCGTTTAACAAACGGGTCGGGTCCGAGTTTAGGGTCTGGACACATTAGATACAAGAAGACCCGTTTAAAATTTAACAGGTCGGGTCGGATCTAGCCGTAATCCGATACTGTAATATATAGTATCAGTGGGTCTATCGGGTCGAGTCAGATCGGGTCAACTGAATAAATCCGTGTGGTAAGCAGGTTTTGTCGGGTCTAGCCGTTTATAAACGGATCGGGACGGGGTTAGGATCTAGACACGATTGGTTCAACAGGTCGGGTCTGGTTCTAGGGGTTTTGGACACGACCCGAAACCAGACCCGACACGACCCATTGCCACCCCTACATACATGAACGCCCCCAAAGTACTACTTACCTCGAAAGTTTTTACCCATTCTCTCCCACACAGAATGACATGCTGCAATCACAGCCATTCATTTTGTCCGACCATGATCGGTCAATCGCACTCAGCCGGCTCGGAATCTCCTCTCATCCGAGTGGGATGCATTAGCTTTAGAGCTCATGCGCAAGAAAACGGGTGCCGGCGGATCTTAGGCGCACACGGGACATCTTCTGTATTGCGATCTGCTCGATTATTTTGTTGGAACGGAATTTGAGAATTTTCTCAAGTTCGGATAAATTTATCCGATCGGTCAATTCAACCGGTGGAGCCTGAGTCGATCAGGCAAAAAACTGTGTTTTTGGTCCGATCCTTTGAAGACTCACTCGGTCGTTTGCCTGTCGATCGGGTATTGTTTTCGATCGATCAGCTAATCCGAGGAGATGATTGGTTCGAGAATTTTACAATTGGTTAGACTGTGCTCCACAAACTTGCTGGTGAGGTGGAGAGAAGACAGTATTATTCTCATGTAGTTAAATAATGTAATTATCTTTTCGTCTTTTAAATTTATATCCCTCCACACAAAAGAGGAATTCTCAAACAAAAAAAAAGGGCCCGTATTGGCATGCAACAGGACGTTGTGATTGGATGCCACGTCATTCAGTGTGAGAGAATCAATAAAAGCTTTCGGTATGAATAGCATTGCTCAGGGATGCCCTCTGGCTCCTCGAACGATCAGGGTCGTCACTCGATGATCCAGAACTGGCCGTTTCTATTCCTGATTCCTAATTTTAAAATTATTGGCTTGTATTTATTTCGGTGGAATGAAGAGTTGGGAACGTGATTTTATTGTTCCGCACGATTCTCTGCCAACCGGACACTAAACCTTCAAATTACTACTGGTACCGATTCAACCAGGCTGACTTGAGATCGTTTATTGCTCAAACCTTGAGAGGATGTCAACTATCGTCATGCTCGGACTTTGAGAGCAGGTCGGCTATTGCTCAAGTCAGTTGTCTGCCTATCGGCAGTCATGCTCGCTGCGAGTTGATCTTGACGGAGAAGTGCAAGAAAATACCTACACCTCCCATTGGCAATCTTCGATCCGGTTTGCAAGTTTCTTTCGCCTCATTCGTTGTTGTGTTGGAAAATAATCGTCCTAAACTAGCAAACTTCGGAATTAATCAAATTCTTAATATTAAACGATTGGCTGTTTAACAATTATAATATTTGCAAGCAAAGGCACATCACAAATTTCTTTTAGAAATTGTTTGCCAAGGCAGAGCGGGTTCTATGGAACCGTCATTCATCTTGCCAAACTTTTCTAAAAGAGAGATAATCTATCTAAATTATCTCTAATTATTTAGATTTCTCTATTAGATGCGAGTCGATTAATCTAGATCTAATGTTGGGACAAAGGAAGAGTTAGAAACTCTGGCCTGTGGTCGAAGCGTGCTAGGCACTGTCCCAAGAAACTTATTGCCCCCCTCGTGCGGGTCTCGTGGCAATGGTTCTCGGAGATACAACGACCCCGGTCAGGCGACCTCCTTCTCGTCGGCACGACTCCAAGAAGGCTTTGCGAACCTCGTACAACTTGCAGGAACCCAGCAACTCGACGACGATCTTCTCGAAGCAGGGACGCAGCACCGCAGCAGAGGTTTGATCAAAGAGAGGGAGTCTTCTCGGAGTAAAAGGGCAGCACCACAGCACAAGCTTGAGAGAATGAGAGAGGGAGAGGCACAGAGTAATTTTGATTTTCGCAGTGTATTTTCTCTATGGCTGCACTGGGCCTTATATAGGCCTCGGGCAGTTAATAGAGGGCTGAAAGAGGGGAGCGGTTCATGGGCTGCGATTAAGCCCATTAACCCCGCATGTTACAGCTCGCAGAGAGCCTGTCCGTAACGGCTAGCATGCAGCGCTTCTCGCGTAATAGCTAGTGTCCCAAATAGAAAACAATAAATGATGGACTTAAAAGCAAAAAAGGTGCGGACCAACCCATTTCGGAGGTGCTATCGTGTCCGGGTCTGCGGGCACACACACACGCGCCGCCCAGCCCAAGCCTGGCCCAGCTCGGCATGCACACGCGCGCGTGTGTGAGCTAGTGGAGTCCCTCCTTTAGTGTGATAACTAGTGGGGGGAAGTGGGCAATCCCTTTTAAGTTGGTAGGGGATTTTTCCCCTTACCGATATGGGACTAAACTCTTTGGTTTTTGTGTGGTTTTTAAACACACACCCAACAAGTCTGTAGGTGGTAAGACTCAGTAGTCAATAGGGCTGCAAACAAGCCAAGCCAAGCTTTGGTCTATTTGAACTTGGCTTGGTTAAAAGTTTGGTTGTTCAAGCTTTAGTTATGCTTGAATAGTAATCGAGCCAAGCTTTGGTCTGTTTGAGCCAGGCTCACTTAATAAACGAGCATGCTCGAACAAGATCTTACCGAGCTTATTCATGAACTCCATCTTTAAGTCAAATCTTTTGGATATTTGGTCTATTCATGCCTACTATGAACTATTCACAAGCATATTCACAAGCTTCCTCACGAGCCCTTAACGAGCATGTTCACGAGCCCAACCGAGCCGAGCTTTAGTATGTTTGAACTTGGGCTTACCTTCCAAAAAAAATAAAAAATGTTTGAGCTTGGTTTGCTTATTAAACGAGCCTGAGCTCTAGGCTTGTGCTTGGCTCAAATAGTAATTGAACGAGCCTTTACCCAGCTTGTCCGCGAGTTACTCATGGACAGTTTGGTTCATTTGCAACTCTAGTACTCAATATAGGCCAAGTCTCTCTCTCTCTCTCTCTCTCTCTCTCTCTCTCTCTCTCTCTCTCTCTCTCTCTCTCTCTCTACACCACGGTATCACCGAACCACCCTGTGGTTTGGGGTCTGGCTATCGACACCTGTTAGTTCCGTCCCTTTAGACGGTTCCGGATTGTTGAGATCTACCGGCCACCGAGAGAACCCCAAAAGGATCGCAACATAAGAGCCGGGTGATCAAACAGGTGGGGGCAGATGTCGTTGGATGGACCCCGACTCACCATGGTTCAGGATGACTATTTTAAGTCATTTGATTACCTTAAGACTCCTTTTGCTATGGTTTGGCTTGGTGATTATTTTAATTCACATGCTAGTAAAATGGCTTGTATCTTAAGTGCCAGCTAGCTAAGTGAGTTGTTATCACTCTACTAAGATCAATTCCCGCTTGCATCAAACTAATAACTGGTAGGGGCCGCCTTAACCCTCCCATAGATGAGAAGCGCGCTGTGGGGTGCTCATAAGAAAAAAATAAAAAGATGGCTTGTATTGTAAATATGAAATACTTTTTCATGATATACATCGAAACGTTTTATTCTCAGCATCCAAACAACAGTACATTCAAACATTTATATACTATATAGTTATCTCTCTCTCTCTCTCTCTCTCTCTCTCTCTCTCTCTCTCATGGGCATTTGCGTGCTCCGCCCCTAGTGGTCATGGTGGCGTAGCAGGAGCACGCATCGTAGTTGCCGTATGTGCCGGGAGGGACGCAGTTGCACCTGGCACAGCACGTCCCGCAGGCCCTCTGGCACAAGTTGGGCCTCGACGACAGGCCGCACCGCACCTTGCACGACCCTCCGCAGTCTGAAACAACAAGGTTAAACCTTAGTCGACGTACTATCTGATATGTTCAAAGCTCAATCAAACATGCCCCACATTAATAGTCTGCATCGAGAGCTCGAAGGGAGTTACCGATCGCGGCCGCCGGTTTGTCAAGAAGAGATCTTTCGGATCGAAGAACGTGGCGCGGCTCGACGAGACTGGCGGCGAGGAGTAGGAGGAGAAGGGGGGCGAGAGCGAGGCGCGATGGAGCCATCGAAGGAGAGGGGATCCAGATCACGGGCGAGGAGGAAGAGGATCACTGATCAGCAAGAAGTGAGGTATGGGACTTGTGTTGTTGGTGATGAGTTTAGGAGGGCAAGGAGGAGCTCTCTATTTATAGGGGAAGGCCCTTAGGTTGGTGGTATTGTTCAAGTGTAGTACGTGGGAGAGGCTCATGCAAGGAGGGGAGCATTCAAAGTTGGTAGGCTTCATTGCTTCAAATATCCAGGGACCATTGGTGCCACGTAGGATTGTTTGATGATAAGGCTGACTTGCTTTGTAACTTTGTTGTCTGCTATTGTAAGTACAGCTCGGCCAAAGCTGACTGCCCTTCAAACGTTAGACTCAATTCAGTGAGTGTACAGCTCGGCCAAAGCTGGACTCTCTCTCTCTCTCTCTCTCTCTCTCTCTCTCTCTCTCTCTCTCTAAAGTAGTACAGCTGGGTGATAGCTGGAATAAAGTATGGCAAGATGGAGCTTGGTGTCGAGATTCTTTGTTTGTCCCCTTTACCTTGTCACTACGTTCAGTACCTAGGTATGTTTGATACTTTGATAATGTCGCTAAATATCTTAGATGAAACCTAGGGGGGTTGTGACGGAAATGAACAGGGTTGGCAACGGGGCGGGTTTTGGATCCGGACCCATTAAGAAATGTGGCATCTCAAATCAGCTCCGAACCCGCATCGGGTTTGGATGGTAAATTCTAGACTCGTCTCAGGTATATACCCAACCCTCTTCAACTAATAGAAAGCGAAAATGGTTGCACTACAGTGAATATATTTGTTACCACAACCACTACAATGCACTATAACTATAACAATAATAGCCACCATAGATATATGGGAAATGCTTCTTAGCCATTCAATTGTCCGACGGTGAATCACACTCGGCCCTCTTGGAAAGCAAAGGAACAGTTGTGATCAGGGTCCATGTCAGGATGGCCCAATCGATCTAGATTAAAAATTGGATGGCTAAATAGCATTGCTCTAGCTATAATACTAATAGCATTGCTCTAGCTATAATACTTAGAGCATGTACAGCATCTTCTCAAAAGAATCATTGAGGAATTTTATGTCACGTCATCTTTGAGAAGAGGAGGTAGATGAATGGCTCCAGTGGTCTTCTCAAAATTATCTTTTACAGTTAACCGTCAACACCAACGGCTAGTTAGAATCAGTTAATTTCTGATTATATCATGAAAATGACAGTCAATATTAGTTGAATCGCACGATCATCACTGTACTTTTTATATCATAAAAAGTCCAAACAAGTTACATTCGTGTGGACTAACATTGTGGAGGATTTTTCCTCACCAATATTGAGGAGAAGGTTGAGGCAATGGGGTGAGGACTATCGTATATTTTTTTTTTTTCGGATTCTCCTCAATTGTGATGGGACCAGCTCATTTGAGGAGGCCACTGTACATGCTCTTAGTCTCCAATTCCACGAGCTACGGTGCTGGGTATATTTATTGTTATGTGATATGTAATCAGGTCAAATTCGAGACAGGATACAATGAACTCGGACCCATCTTGAATTCCCAAACCCATCCAAACACTAGTTTTCTAGCCAAAAGCGCAGAAAAACACTGGATAGGAAAATAAAATTCAATTTTCATTTCTTTTCCAAACAACCAAACAGTAGCTATCCTTTTCCTTTCCTTTCCGCTGAATTCCTTTCTTGCAAAAACTTTCTCAGTACATCTCAAACAAACCCGTCCCGATTAATTACCATCCCTACAAAAGAGAGCAATAGCGATCTTTATGCTGCATTGCTTCACAATGGATTTCGGGGACCAGAAGTACTCTTGAAGGTGAGGGCATTCCATGGTGAGTGATTTAGGTTTTGGCCTGGAATGTGCCCTTGTGTTAGCTACTTTGTTGCATAGATTAAGGAGGCATGATTAAAGATTCCCGACGATTCAGAATATTAAGTAGAATTAAGTGTAGGTCCCTAACCTATTATTAATTGAGAAATAAGTAGCTAAGGAACAACCAAGAAAGTAAAATCTCCAAACTCCACCGATAAAAATGAGATTTTTTAAAAAGGGGACACGCGACCACCTAAAATCTATATAAAGTGTTCAGTGTAAAGTGAACCGAAACCGACATTTCCTTTAAGAAAGAAGGTCGATAGGCAAATAAAAAAATTAAGGACTACAAAAACCTCCTCTGAACTATACACCTCATTTCATATTGATCCCTCAATTATTATTATTTTTTGAACAATTTGATCCTTGGACTATTCTGTCTGCATTTTCCCTTCGTCAACTTTTATCCCAAAAATATCCTTTTCAATTTCCAATAAAACTCAAAATTGTTTAAAAATATTTAATTTATGCTTACTAAGATAACGGAATTTTCATAATAAAAGCTGACAGAGGGGGCTAAATGCAGATGAAGCATAGTTCAGGGATCAAATTTTTCAAAATAAAAGTTGAGGGACCAATATGAAATGAGGTGTATAGTTCATAAAAGTTTTTTGCAATTTGCCCTAAAATTAACATACCATGTTGTAATCAGTTCAACGCTATAAATCCGCGACCGAACCAGGCGCCCTTTTCTATTTAGTGGTTCAAAAACAAATCTAGTATACAAAAAATAGGAACAAGCGTGTTCACATCTCCAACTTCCACTGTCAGTTTCAAACATGTTCAAATCATCTAGCACCACATAAGCCACAAAGTTTAGTCTCTCTCGCTCATACTCTCGCATATGATTAGGGAAATTATTCTGTCATCCCGTAAATTAACACACACACACACAAGAATTATGATGTTATCACCTACTACCTATAGTCATAATGGTCAACTATGTTTCCCAGCAAGTGCAGGACACAGTGTTAGAGCTCGGTAAAACTCAGCTGAGACTACTCAGCCAGATTTCAAGTCGAGTTATTTGGTCGAGTCAGATCGATTTTGGATAAAACTCGGGCTAGTTGGACCAAGTTTACTCGACTCGATCGACTTTCGAGTCGAGTCCGAGTTTCGAGTTTTTGAACTATGGGACACACCCACGCCAACATCATCATCATGTCTTCTACCTATAGTTATAAGGGTCAACTATATCTCCCAATAACCGCAGGTTAATTTCCTTCCAGGTGAAGGGAGAATATGAAGCAAAGGCACGCGTTAACTTCAATGAAATTCTCACCAGAGCGCTATTCATGTTGTCTTGAATATGAAAGTTGTTCCGAATTTTAAGGGTTAGAATAATTAGATGCCAAGACAACCTTTTTGTTTTGAAATCTCGATGAAGAAATTTATATAACTGAACTGAAAGCTTCGTTGAAGAAGATAAAGAATAATCTGGTATGGTATGTTGGGTGACCAAATAGCACTATTCATGTTGGCTTCTACCTACTGACACTACCCCGAATCTTGTTGTGGTCCAGTAAAAGATTGGTTTTTCTTCCTTTCATCGGATCGATGATCATCTTTCTGTTCGGCATAAGATGATACTGTGTGGTTTTAGAGCTGGCAACAAGATGATACTAATATAGGTAATTTGACTCTTTCATTTTCAGCTTCAAACGTCAAAGAAGTGAACTTGATGGTTTCAGATTATGTCGATATCTTGTTTGCAGCAACAAGGAAACTCGGTCAAGGATCTAGGGTTAGTAAATCAGTGACGGGATGACAAAACTTCGGGAAAGGGAGAACAAGTGGATAATTCATAAGTTGAGAGGCAAGAGCTTACTACAATATGCAAGATGCAGAAAGTATGAAATGTATATGAGTACCACTGTTGAGCTCATGTTGACTTTGCAGGAGATCGATCTCATGTTGACTTTGCAGAAGATCGGCATAGAGATCAAAGATGGTCAAGCACGATTCTCTTTAGACAACGGTGCAGCTAGTTGGACTCACGTAATATCAAATTCTCCTTTGGAGTGAGTTTGTTGGACTCATGTAATTCTCCTTTGCAGATCGAGCACGAGCGGCTAGGGTTTCACTCGAGGAAATGCGAGGGGTTTTTTTTTCTGGAGACTCGAGGGTTTCACTCGAGACTCGAGAGCTTATATTTGGATGGCACGGGATCCTCTGAGAGTATAACCTCATGATCAAGATAGGTTTGTGGGGGAAAATCTTCGTACCGACCCGAAGACTCTCGCAGCACCAGTCAATTGAAGGTTCGAGTTGAAGATCGTTGATCGATCTGTCAATTGGAGTTGAAGTTACCTCTTTCGATATGTAAACAGAGAGACAATCAGAAAGAGTTTGACACAAGAGATGTGATCTCGGAGTTCAGCCGAAGCCTACGTCTCCGTGCTATAGGGAGCAACCCGAATTCACTAACACTTATATTGAAGTGATCTCGACAAGCCGAGTATCACAAAAAACACTCTGATCTCTTCGAAAGATAGAAGATCAAAGAGAGGTGGAAGATGGGAAGTTGGAAATCCCAGAGCACTGGTTTTTTAGAACTGAGAGTTCGATCCTTTTACATTCGAAGGCTCTGCTATTTATAGGATTCCCAGGGAGGAATTCCGGGGCAAATGGCGGTTTTCTGCTGTCGTATCTGGGGATTCTCCAGGTAAAGCTAGCGGGCCCCGCCATCGTCTTCTGGGGGATTCCACAGGCTCGTGGACCTTCCGGGCAGGGCCGGTGGGTCCCGCGGTGGTCCTCGTGGGCCCACCAGGCAGGGCCGGTGGGTCCCGTGGTAGTCTTCGTGGGCCCACCAGGCAGGGCCGGTGGGTCCCGCGGTAGTTGGTAAACTTCTGCCAAAATTTGCACCCACAAGGTTAAGGCTGCAACTGAATCACAACCGTCCGTTAACACAGCCCGACCGGTGAATTTACCAAATTTCTCATACATAATAACATTGTATTCGCACAGCGTCCCTTTTCTGCCGGTGCTTTCAGTTTTTGTAGATAACCCCCTAACAAATATTTTTATAAATAACTCCCTCATATTCTGATATATATATATATATATATATATATATATATATATATATATATATATATATATATATATATATATATATATATATATATATATATATATATATATATATATATATATGAGGAATGGGATGCTGCCTATCAAAACAGCATTTTTCCTGCTTTGAGACATTGTTTGACCATCCTAGAAGTTTTGGAATTTGATGAAATTTGGTGAGGGTGTTGTCTAGGGTAAGATGATCATCCTCACAAATTTTCATCAAATTCCAAAACTTCTAAAAGGGTCAAATGGTCGAAGCAAAATGCTGCAGATTTTAACGGTGACTGCAGACGACTGATTTTGCTTCGACCATTTGAACCCCCTAGAAGTTTTGGAATTTGATGAAAATTTGTGAGGATGATCATCTTACCCTAGACAACACCCTCACCAAATTTCATCAAATTCCAAAACTTCTAGGATGGTCAAACAATGTCTCAAAGCAGCAAAAAATACTGTTTTGATAGGCGGCATCCCATTCCTATATATATATATATATATATATATATATATATATATATATATATATATATATATATATATATATATATATATATATATATATATATATTGAATCGCCTGAGTCGAGTTCCAAGACTCCGAGTTACTCGACTCAGTTGACTTTCGAGTCGAGTCCGAGTTTCGGGTTTTTAAACACTGGTAAGACAAACAAAGGATAGACGGTAATCAAATAAATGGGTTTGGCCTACTACGTCATGGGGCTTGCTTGGGGCCTATAAAAGATGAGATCCGAATCATTTTCCATTATACATTGGATATCCCAAATAAAATCCCCCCACCGTTACCGTTTGGTTGGGAGCTTTTTTAATTTCCCTAACATATGTTATATAATGACAGACAAACTGACTAGTAACAATAATCAATCAAACTAAACCAGTCCTTGAGAAATTAAGTTGGAATAAGAATTGGGATTTTTGCATATAATCCCTAACAAATATTGATATTATAGATAATCAACTCAATTTTGAATTTTTATGAAAAACCCCCTCAATTTTGAAGTTTTATGAATAACCCCCTTACATATTATGATACTTAATAAAATCCCCCCTTTACCATTTTTCCCCAACGGTGGGTGGCACTTTATTAAATATCAGAATATGCAAGGGGGTTATTCATAAAACTTTAAAAGTGGCGGGGTTGTCAATAATATCAATATTTGTTAGGGGATTATATGCAAAAATCCCATAAGAATTTTATTTATTTTTCGCAAGTGTCCAGCAAAATAATTCATTAAAAAAAACAGAAGTAGAAACTAGTACATTCATATACATGGGCCAAACTACTTCAATCTAACAAATTATCAAACTGTAACTACACCAAACTCTTGACATCATTCCCAGCTAGCAATCATGTATGTATAGAAACAAAACTGTAGGATAACCCCTGATCCTATCCTAGGGATGCAATTCGGATGATGACCTTGGAACTAGCAAGTAAAAATTTTAGATACACAAATTATAAATAAACACCACAAAACATATAACTTACTCGAAGAAATTGCTAACCGGCTACAAAACTCGTCAGGCTACATACAAAACTTCAGGGACAACTACCATGATACCATCCACCCTTCCTACATGCAACAAGAATGCTTATCAGTAGACTTCCAAAATTTCATCTCCAGTAACATATCGATGATGTAGATCTGCCGATATAGGGCATACTGATCAGGATGCAAGCCGGCCAAATAGGATCCCACTAAATACAAGAGCTCCGAACCACTTGTTGGAAACAAATCTGGGGGAAAAGAGAGCTTATAAAATCATCAGAAGTTCAAAGATATATTACATCCAGAAGATTCTGAGCTTCAAGAATAGATTGGATTAAATAAACACCAGCCAAAGCATTATCAAACCAAAAAATGAAGAAAGACACGAGAACATATACACTTAACTTTAACTGGAAGTCTTTATACTATTTGTATGAAGTCAGCAATGTGGATCACGACCAGCTCTCTCCCTGAAGACAACCCTCTCAAAGAGTTGGTGTCAAATTCCTAGCTAAGCAAATGGTGGACAAAGAAAATGATCGGGTGCAGGGTGGATTGTGGAAGATCTATTGGAGCGTTGGAAAACTACGCAGCACTGAAGTTTGAGTATGAATCAATTTGGAAGTAGTCCGAGTTAAGTACGAATCAATTTGGAAGTAGTCCGAGTCAGTTTTCAGCATGTTGTCCTCCACAATATAATTTCTTCACGCTAAATTGTCATGTGGTGAAGAAGATAAACTTGAAAGCAGTAGTTTATAGGCCCAACAATTAACTGATAACAAACTAATCTAGCAGAAACTGTAAATCAACCGAAACCTCTAATATAATGGAGTAGAAATCCGTGCTTGATACCAGATTTCTAATCCAATACCGAAAAAAAATCAATGTTTTAAAACTCGGTCGAGTCGACTCGAGTCAGCTGGAATTCGCGTCCACTCGCCCACCAACTCGGCCTGGTAGCAACTCGGTGACTCGGTCCAAACTCGATTGACTCAGTTCAAGACTCGTTTGACTCTTTCCAAAACTCGGTTGACTTGCTTCGAAACTCGCCCGAGTCATATTTTGACCTTCTAAAACACCTGATGTCCACTGACTAAGTTTTCTTAGAGTTTCTACGATATTTCCAGAGATTAAAAAGCATAACTTCTTAACTAATAGTAAATACTGCATTTTCGGTGTCTCAGGGCAAAATTTGTAAGCTATACATGTAATATTTAGTAACAAAGTTTCAAAACCCATCTAACAGATACACAAATGTTAGAGAAAGAACTCTACCGAGGGGGGTAACAAATAAAAGACAAGAAAGATCAAAAGATATCTTGGCTTTCATCTGAAAAGAAAAGTACTGAACATACTACGTAAGTTTAACCACACGTATCACTTTCTGTAGAGGTTTTTCCTTGTTTCCTAATACTTGTGAACAAGACCCCTATTAAACTTCACACTTCACACTAGACCCTCCAAAAGTTGAAATAAAGACTCTAGTAACTGTCCAACCTGAAAAGTTAAGCTTATCTTACATGGATAAAACCTGTGGATAAAATCACAACCAAGACAAAGTCAGATGAAGTCCTCCTTTCCTCTAGTAAGCAATCGAGTGCAAAATCTATAAGCTAGATGGTTAAAATTTAAGTCCAAGAACCAAATCCTAAAGAACCAAGCTGGATAGTCTTGACAGACCCAAATCCTGGAGTTTACTTGGAGGGCTTTGGCAAACTCTTAGGGTCATCCTGCATTGCAACCCTATAACCAGCCCTTGATTTTAATAAATGTATAAATGTAGGTGACTCTCCTGTGAGGGAGCAAATATTGGTTGGTTATGGCTCAAGAATAATACAGAACAAACCAATTGGGTGATGGGTGTCATTACTTTTATCGAATCAATAACACTTGTCAGGTTAGGGCATGTCCTTTCGTGTTAACCGGTGCAGGTTACTGCAGTGTAAGAGATAAATATGGTTGATCTTAACTAATCAGATGAGGTTAAGTCGTGAAGCTCTAGATCAGACTTGATCGAATGAGTCCAAAATCGCATACTCGATGAATCAAAACATTAGAAAGAAGTTGTGAATCGTTCCTTTTTTTTTTGCTGGACCAGCTAGGCGATTAGAGGACAGGGCGCTAGAGCAAGGGCTCAATGAGGTCTGAAGATCAAAACAGGAGGAGGCAGCAGCAGCTATTTATTAATTCCATAATCCCGTGAACATGACATCAACGGCCGAGATTCGCACACGCAAACAAGGCACAACGGCCATGAGGGAAAGTTCTGTAACACCCACCCCAAACATACAAGATATTGTCCGCTTTGCCCGTGCTCGCACGAGAACTTCCCAGGGGGTCACCCATCCTGGTACTACTCTCATCCGAGCACGCTTAACTACGGAGTTCTTACGAAATCCATAGCGGCGCACGGTTTTAAAACGCGTCTTCTATGTTTGGGAGGGAAAATTATATAAGTAGCTCAGGATCTCCTTCTCTCCAGGCGATGTGGGGCTAACTCACGGCCTTGTACACCTCACCTTACCTCACCTCATCCATCTTGGCATTCCCGCCTCAGGAGTCTTGGCTCTTGGCCTATTGGATCTTGGTCGTCACAATCCACCCCCCTCAGGGCTACATGTCCTCGTGTAGGGTTAGTGACGCAGGACGCCGACCAGCCCGAGCCGCGACCCGATGCCAGCTGGAAGCGCCATCTGTGGGAGGACGGTTGAGATCGTCATCCGAGTAGATCGTGGGCCGTAGTTTATTTTTGCTGTTTAAATTATTTAGTTTCGGATGGATAATTAGTCGCTGTTAATTCTGATAGTTCGGTTATGATTTGGATTTAGTTTGTTAAGGAGTTGTTATCTCATGTAAGGCTATTTAAAGCCCAGTAAACATAATTCTAAGTAGTTGATGAATGATATTTTCGGATTAATCCTGATTGCTTTTCTGTGAAAGAAAAGAGGGTGCGAAGTCCGCCGGTGCGAAACCGGATCTCGTCGGTGCGAATCCGGCGAGCCTCCCACCCCATTCCATCTTCAGCCATCACCACAGTCATCACCGTCTCCAACTGAAATTACAACAGTAACAAGGAAGAGGAAGAAGAGAGAGAAGAGGGGAGGGGAAAACCCGATCAGAGATCGACCCGGTCTCCCGGCCCCGATCGGCGATCCCGACGCCGCCAGACCCGCTCCGACACCACCGGCCCCGGACCGACGCCGTCGATCCGTCCCGACGCTGCTGGACCCGCTCCGAGCCGCCCGCCTGATCAACCACCGATCGGTGCCGCCCGACACCACCCGCGCGCCACCCTCCACGATCCGACCCGTCGCCCGATGCCAGCCCCGCCGCTTGTCGCCGTCTTGCCCGGACTCAAACCGGAGCTTGGGCGGTTTGCTGCCCTCCCTGTTCGGACTGAAGATAGAAGACAAGAGCCGAGAGAGAGAGGCACGGGTTACTTGTGACCCTTGATCCCTTTTTCCTGCAAAGATCTGAACCATATCTCTTGTGTGTCTGCTGTGTTGTGATCTGAGATCCAAGGACAGAAAGCTTTACTGTTTTCTTTCTCATTGATGTTGATGGGACAAACCACAAGCACATGTGAGTGCTTTCCTTGTCAGCAAGAATTCAAAGCAGATCTCCTTCCTTGCAACCCACAACTCCTTGCACGTGAATAATTGCGGGCAGCCCCTCCCAGCGCTTGGAAATTTCTAAAGCACCCCTGCTCTGCAAGACGACCCCTGTGGCAACTCCTGTGCACCTTCGAATCAGGTGCATTCGTTCCGAACTCAACATAGGCAAATTCCTGTTCTTTGAAAATTATATTTCAGCCTGTCCTATTATTATCACTATTCAATATTGTTAAACATAGAATTCCCTGCTCTTTGATACAATTGCGATTGCTGGTTTACAAATAGGTCCCTGGATATTATATGAGCCTGCGCCTTTGAAATATATACCTGTTGAGCCTGTTTAATCATTGAAACCCTGCTACAGTGCAAATTAGATTGCTAATTAAGATCGAGTACTTCCTGTCCAACTTCGGAGTTCTTCACCCCGAACGATCCCCGGTCTTGTTATTTGGGAAAACCGTGACGGTTCCCCATCAAATTGGTATCAGAGCATAGGTTGGATAGGAAGCCTTCCATTGCATGCAAACCCGTAGCAGTAAAACCTATTCCATCACAATGGACCATAGTGAACAGATATTGAAGGCCTTAGCTGACCTTAGGGCCGATATGACTGCTAGAGTAGATGGGATAGAGGCCCGCCTGAACACCCGACTCGACCGGGTAGAGACCTCTATCCATACCGACAACGAGTCTTATGTGGATGGAGTCGATCGAGAGCGTGGTAGGCGCAACGAGCCCCGACCACAATTCAACCGCCCGGTGCGTGAAACCCCTGATGAGCGCGCCATGCGCAGTATTAAACTGGACGCCCCTAGTTTTGATGGTCGTTTGGATCCGACCATGTTTTCAGACTGGATGGCAGACATGGACCACTATTTCCAGTGGTACAACATGTCAGATGCCCAGAGAATCCGGTTTGCCAGAATGAAACTAATCGGTGCTGCCAAACTCTACTGGCATAACACCGAAAGGGCATTGGCCAGGAACCGCCAACCTCCCATCGAGTTATGGGAGGAGATGAAGGAGAAACTGTCTGAGAAGTATCTCCCTACCTCTTACCGACCCCGTCTTACAGACCAGTGGCAAAAGATATCTCAGGGTCCCAAGTCGGTTTCTGACTATATCACACGTTTTGATGATTATCTAATGCGGTGTGATGTACAAGAAGAACCCGAGATGACTTTATCCCGCTTTAGGTTAGGTTTGAGGGAGGAGTTCCAGAAGGAGCTGCACTTGCGCGATGTTGTGTCCTTAGAGCATGCCTACCAAGTCGCGCAGGATCTAGAGTTGTACCACAGACCATCCGCTTACAAGCGAGCTGAGCCTCAGGATTACCCCGTTAGGAGTCAACCGTCAAAAGCCCCTGAGTCAACCCCAAGTCGAAGAGACAAAGGCAAAGGAATTTTGGGCGAGTCTCTCAAACGGCCCCCAGGTAAAGGGCAGTGTTACCGCTGTCAGGGGTTTGGCCACTTTGCCCACCAATGCCCATCGAAGGCACCTCCTAAACCTTTAATGGTTAAGTCAGGTGAGGGGCAATGTGAGGATGACCTGGAAGAAGAGGTCCATGTCCCTGACCTTGATGACTGTGAGGAACTTGACGTGGGATGCGATAGGTTAGGTTGCATTGTCACGGCCACCATATCACAAGATTGTGAACCTCTGAGGACGACTAGTGTTGGTCACTCACCTTGGCTAAGGAACAATACCTTTGCATCTTGGTGCACCGTGTCCGGAAAGTTAGGAGTCCTACATATCGATAGTGGTAGCTCGGAAAATTATGTGGCTCGCTCGCATGTCGAGGAAAACCATTTGGTCATAGAGACACTCGCCAAACCTTGGCGTACTGGTTGGGTGACAAGCGGTCCCACGCTTGGTGTCACCGCGCGATGTCGTGTCCGACTCGCCGTGGATGGTTACTTTGACAAGATTTGGTGTTACGTCCTTGATATGGACTGTTGTCATGTCCTATTGGGGAGGCCATGGGAGTATGACAACAGTACCATCCACGATGGAAGGAACAATACCTACACCTTTATGAAAAACGGCGAGGAAATCACTCTGTATTCCCAAAAGGAGGTACCACAATCTCTGAAAGAGTTTGCGCATTGGCAAGATGACCTATACAAGCGCATAGATCATAGGATTAAGAGGGGGTTGGAAGTTGAATCTTCCCAAAGTACAAGGTTGGGTAGGTTGTCTGAGGTTGTAAGTGACCCCGTTTTTGGTCGGTGGATATACCACGGTCCCAATATTAGTTTTCTGTTTGCACTGACAGGTCCAGCAATCTCACCCCCAAAACCCAATATTATGATCGAACAGCCTGCTCCAATTACCCCATGTCCTTGGTACCCTATTGAGCCCACATTGCCTATTGTTGCACGAGCTTGGATACAGGTGTACTTCTTTGCAAGTGAGCAAGTTGGAAGCATAGTGACCGGCAGCTGGTTACTATATTTTAATCACTGGCAGGATCGTCCGAATTCGCGAGTGTTAAGGTTTCTCCGGGACGCTGCTCAGTACACGGTTCAAGCTCTTCAGAGGATAGATGACGTCTTCGACATGCTTACTCGACGGAGTCGAGTTCTCGTCACCCCGGGAGAGCTGACGCAGGACGCCGACCAGCCCGAGCCGCGACCCGATGCCAGCTGGAAGCGCCATCTGTGGGAAGACGGTTGAGATCGTCATCCGAGTAGATCGTGGGCCGTAGTTTATTTTTGCTGTTTAAATTATTTAATTTCGGATGGATAATTAGTCGCTGTTAATTCTGATAGTTCGGTTATGATTTGGATTTAGTTTGTTAAGGAGTTGTTATCTCATGTAAGGCTATTTAAAGCCCAGTAAACATAATTCTAAGTAGTTGATGAATGATATTTTCGGATTAATCCTGATTGCTTTTCTGTGAAAGAAAAGAGGGTGCGAAGCCCGCCGGTGCGAAACCGGATCTCGTCGGTGCGAATCCGGCGAGCCTCCCACCCCATTCCATCTTCAGCCATCACCACAGTCATCACCGTCTCCAACTGAAATTACAACAGTAACAAGGAAGAGGAAGAAGAGAGAGAAGAGGGGAGGGGAAAACCCGATCAGAGATCGGCCCGGTCTCCCGGCCCCGATCGGCGATCCCGACGCCGCCGGACCCGCTCCGACACCACCGGCCCCGGACCGACGCCGTCGATCCGTCCCGACGCTGCTGGACCCGCTCCAAGCCGCCCGCCTGATCAACCACCGATCGGTGCCGCCCGACACCACCCGCGCGCCACCCTCCACGATCCGACCCGTCGCCCGACGCCAGCCCCGCCGCTTGTCGCCGTCTTGCCCGGACTCAAACCGGAGCTTGGGCGGTTTGCTGCCCTCCCTGTTCGGACTAAAGATAGAAGAGAAGAGCCGAGAGAGAGAGGCACGGGTTACTTGTGACCCTTGATCCCTTTTTCCTGCAAAGATCTGAACCATATCTCTTGTGTGTCTGCTGTGTTGTGATCTGAGATCCAAGGACAGAAAGCTTTACTGTTTTCTTTCTTATTGATGTTGATGGGACAAACCACAAGCACATGTGAGTGCTTTCCTTGTCAGCAAGAATTCAAAGCATATCTCCTTCCTTGCAACCCACAACTCCTTGCACGTGAATAATTGCGGGCAGCCCCTCCCAGCGCTTGGAAATTTCTAAAGCATCCCTGCTCTGCAAGACGACCCCTGTGGCAACTCCTGTGCACCTTCGAATCAGGTGCATTCGTTCCGAACTCAACATAGGCAAATTCCTGTTCTTTGAAAATTATATTTCAGCCTGTCCTATTATTATCACTATTCAATATTGTTAAACATAGAATTCCCTGCTCTTTGATACAATTGCGATTGCTGGTTTACAAATAGGTCCCTGGATATTATATGAGCCTGCGCCTTTGAAATATATACCTGTTGAGCCTGTTTAATCATTGAAACCCTGCTACAGTGCAAATTAGATTGCTAATTAAGATCGAGTACTTCCTGTCCAACTTCGGAGTTCTTCACCCCGAACGATCCCCGGTCTTGTTATTTGGGAAAACCGTGACGGTTCCCCATCAGTTAGACCCCCCCATCCCGAGGAGAACCGGCTCTGATACCATTTTGTAACATCCGCCCCAAACACACAAGATATTGTCCGCTTTGCCCGTGCTCGCACGAGAACTTCCCAGGGGGTCACCCATCCTGGTACTACTCTCATCCGAGCACGCTTAACTACGGAGTTCTTACGAAATCTATAGCGGCGCACGGTTTCAAAACGCGTCTTCTATGTTTGGGAGGGAAAATTATACAAGTAGCTCAGGATCTCCTTCTCTCCAGGCGATGTGGGGCTAACTCATGGCCTTGTACACCTCACCTTACCTCACCTCACATCATCCATCTTGGCATTCCCGCCTCAGGAGTCTTGGCTCTTGGCCTATTGGATCTTGGTCGTCACAAGTTCGCTCCACGGTGTCCATACCGGGAGTCGAACAGGGAACCTCTCCAACATGGGAGAGAGGAAGTACCTCCAGGCCAAGAGCCCATTGGTAATATTTCCATTGGTTTGCACAAATAAAATGTGCTTAATGAAAGCAAAAAAATGGAACACAATGTGGGGAACATTTGAGAAGGGAAAAAAGCAAGTAAAATATTTAAAATGAAACTTAATAACCAAAAATTTCATGCAATGGAAAGTACCATAACCATCAAGCCATGTCCCATCTACCTGGGGTCAGCTTTAAGAATCCTTCTTCGCCAATCAGTTCTATATAGGGATATATTTGCTGTCAATGAAAGTCTTTCCATGTCTTTTCTAACAACTTCGGTCAATGTTATTCTAGGTCTTCCCCTCCTCTTTGGACCTAATCTAAGCTCCTTATCGGGGCAGCCTCTAGTCAACGTTATACATGCCCAAACCATCTTAATCTCAGTAGTGGAAAGTAAATATCTTAAAATCAAAGCCATCCTACAGAACCAGAATTTTACCAGTTACTCACTTTTTATTGCAATCTGCACGGTCAGACAAATCAACAGTCAGAATCTGCCATCCTAGTTGTCCAGCTGCAGCCATCAAAAATGGATAGTACAACCATGCTGTCCTACGAAACAAATGAATGCTGTAAGCAAACTCTGAACAAGATATGATTTGCATAAGCTGGAAAAAACTTCTCACAAATCCCAACAGAAAAAATAAGTGGAACTCTAGCATCACCAATCCAATTTTCTAGACGTCCTCACCCATCGACCTGTACTACATCAGTTCATCGATGCATTACATTGCCCGGTGGTGATCGATACGTGGGAAGACAAGATGGCAAATGCTGGAATTCCAGATGGCTTTGTCACAGGGATCCCTGAGAGAAGTTTTTCAGCTAAGCCCGTTTTGTCGTAGAAGTATAAAGTATATAGAAGAGGCAATATCGCTACATACCGAGCTCTGCATTATATCCACTAAGTGTTAGGCTACCAATAGATGCAAATCCAAAACCAGTAAGCCAGTTCTTTGTCAAACTTCCAAACCTCAATGCTGTGGACTTTATGCCTACTTTCAGGTCATCTTCTTTATCCTGGATGTTTGATTATTAAAGTTTGCTATAAGGAAAAAGATGACGCTCACTCCCAGCAGAAAGTATGTACAAAAATATTTCCACGATCAACAATGTCATTAAATATACCTGATGTGCATATATTGTATCGTAGACAAGTGTCCAAAATACACCAGCACTGTACAATGGAAGGATAATTGCAGGATCCAAGCTTTCTGTAACAGCAGCCCATCCTAATAAAGCTCCCCAATTAAAGGTCAAACCCAAATATGCTTGAGGCTGTATAATAATATCGACCAGCACAAGCACATAACTTTTACTTGCCCAAAAATATATACATATAATACATAATGAAAAGACACCGTGCAAAATACATACCCAGAAGGTCAGTCTCTTCATAAGAGGATAGGAAAAGACCAGAAGTAATGATGATGCTCCCAAAATCCGGCTACATGATAACAATCATATGCAGTTACGGCTAGAGAACTCTTAGAATTTATAAAAATATCCAATATTACATATCAACAGTAGTTTTTCTGTCAAATGAAACTACATATTGAAATAGACAAGAAAATTCATTCTAACAAACATTTCCTACAGATTATATTTGAGATATGTACCGCAACCTAACTCTGAAGATAGCATCATTTTACAGTGTGACAAACATATATACAAAGTAATCCATAGCAAAAAAAGTAACACAAGGGCCCATTCATTTCCTAATTTCTTGCAAGAAAACCCCAAAACTTTTGGTAGGATAAATTATACAATTGATGTGGAGAGGCCTTTCAAGCACACAATTACAACAACAACAAAGAATTATCTCACTAAGATGGGATTGACTGAGGAGCACAACTCAGCGCGAAGCCTCCAGCAAAGAATTGAGAAAAAAAATTTGACAGTTGTCATCCTAACATCAATTATCCTTACATCATCTTAAAAAATTTGACAGTTGTCATCCTAACATCAATTATCCTTACATCATCTTGCATGCGGGTTGTGCCTGGTATCCTAACAGGTGCTAGTTGGCAAGATAGGCCACCATAGAAAGAATAGAGAGGGGGGGCAATAGGTGACAAGATTTGTGCATGGATGTTGGAGGGTGGGTTTTGGTTTGTGTGTGTGTGTGTGTGTTGTTTGGTTGGGTGTGGGTGGTAAGAGAGAAAGATAGATAGAGAGATCGTACAATAATAATTATACAAAAATTTGGTAATGAATGATAACATAGCTATGTAGTAGTAGTAACAGTGCAGATGATCGTCGTCGTCGTCGTATGGCAATTAAATCAAATCCTCTACACCACCAAACACGACCATGTACTCACTCCTATCTGCTTTTGTTACTCTAAAATCATTAGAACTTGAAACTACTTGCGTTTAGGTCTCAGGATATCAGTACACCACTTATTTCTATCAAATGCAAGAGCCACTGTCAGTTTCACACATGTTCAAATCATTTAGCACCATATCAAGCCACGAAGTACTCTCTCTCTCTCTCTCTCTCTCTCTCTCTCTCTCTCTCTCTCTCTCTCTCTCTCTCTCTCTCTCTCCAGGCCACTGGGAGATCAGTACAGTGAGTTCTTCTATGTGGGCGACTAAAGAAGCCGTGTACATAGTAGGGGTGTCTCATTGTCAAGTTTTTTATTTCAGGCTAAAGACGAAAGAAATCAACAAGAACTCTCTCTCTCTCTCTCTCTCTCTCTCTCTCTCTCTCTCTCTCTCTCTCTCTCTCTCTCTCTCTCTCTCTCTCTCTCTCTCTCTCTCTCTCTCTCTCTCTCTCTCTCTCTCTCTCTCTCTCTCTCTCTCTCTCTGTGTGTGTGTGTGTGTGTGTGTGTGTGTCACACAAGCAAAAAGAAAACAGATACATGATAAAAAAAAAAAATCTTCAATAGCATTGATACTCAACAATGCAAAAGCGGTCCACATAATCATTTAGGATGTCATCTCCGACAAAAAACACCTATCAAATTCATATTTTATTAATTTATTTCTTCAATGATTATGATATATTCAAGGTTATTTTGTGGTTTCTTGAACCATATGGCAAGAAAATTAAGGAATTCATTAGGGTTTCCTGGATTGGATGCCATCAGGGGTGGATTCCCCGAATCCGGTGGACTCCGGATCTTCCCCCTCCTCTTCTCTCCTCCCCCACTATTTCTCTCAAAAACCCTAATTGAGTTATCACGTTCCATCAACGACGGCTTTCCCTTTTCGTCCCGCATCTTTTGGTTCTCCACAACAGACCTTTTTATACAATAAATGATATAGATTATCCCGCTCAATATATGCACCTTCTTGATACTGAAGTAGGGTCGTCAATGGATGAGGCTTTAGATGGGACAGTTGGTACTTGCCATGTCCATGAGAAAACTTCACTATGTATGACTTGTTCAAGATTGTTATCTTTTTCCCCTTTGGGTCAATTATAGGTAATGCCCCAAATGCTCATACTAACAAAGAATCAGTTTGGTTCATTAAGGTTGTTCACTCTTAAAATTTTAAAATGAGGCCCATTCTGATTTTAGAAGTTAAACTCGGGTTAGATCGAGCTCCATTTTTTTTCCTTTTCAATTGAGTCACAAGTCATTATTATCGTATTTAATTTTGAGTTTTAAATCTTAAAGTTTTTGGTTTTATGGCTAGGATTAGAAGTGAAGAAGAGTTGATGAATGGAGAAGACGGAATATGGTAGTAAATGTGGCAAAATCTTGAGCTACAACGTAAATTTAAGTTGCCAACTCAAAAGGGCAACTTGAGAAAAAAATTATTATCAAGTATCAACTTACAAATTAAAATTACATCATAAGTTGGATAAACCCAATAAATGGGAAGGAAGACCGTGAATCCTTTCCCATGTGGAATAAGATTCGTGGGGCCTCTTCTAAATGTGGAAACCATCCCACATGAAAAAGAGAACTATGGATTTTATATTGTGTGAAAAGGGATCCCTAAAATCTACCCTCTATCATTCAGGGACCGAGGAAAACTTCTCCCATCGACACAAACCTCCCCTCTTTCCCTTTGGACATCCAACTAATCCATGGTACAGTAAGGTAAGTTCTTATTCGTTGTAAGTTAGGCTTTGGGTGATTAAAACAGGGTATATGTAATGCATTAGTTAATATAATAATTAGTTTTTAATGATAGATTGCTAGTTTTGTAACTTACTATGATGGATTCCACATCGTCTTCCCTTTTCCTCTCTCCTTTTTTTGACTTAATTCTTTCACTAATTTTTTGGGAACTTTGTCGGCTGGTTTTCTGAATTTTATGCTGAATACAATTATGAAAATGTTCTTATTATTCAAATGTCGCACTAGAATTGGAGATCATATGTAGATCTTGTGTGGAAATTGTTTTGGGCCAAGATCTCATTCATTTATGCATTAAGCCCTCTTAAATCACTGCTGAAATTTCTAGACAGCAGCATAGTACTTTGCAAAATCACTTGTGATTTCCATCTAAAGACAGAAATACCTAAACAAGTTATTCATAAGCCAAGGTTGCTGCAATAGTATCAGATCCACGTTCTGGGATGTTCTACCATCCAAGATTTGTGCACTATAATATTTTTGAGAGGCAAGCAATCAGAAACTTGCATGTGGAGGCTTGAAACCGCATAGGCGACCGTGATTCATCGATCGTTCGGGAGCGAAAAGGAGTTGGCCCAATTCATCGATAGTACATAATGCATCAAGTACCATAGGAAATGGAGGGGGTGGGATTATCATTGTCCACCCACTCCCCCTCATCATTGCAAAGGCAAGAGACTGGACCCCTCACTTCTCCATTTGATGCAAACCAAAGTGCTGATGTGGAATTAATCGGTCGGACAATCAAGTGGCTCCAAGCAAACACATTGACCGATCGGTCAAATCAAGTGGCCCTTGATTGAGAGTGGTATTAACCGATCGGTGGTGACCAATCGATATGAACCGATCGGCCAAATCGGGTGGCCCTTGATTGGGGATGGCATTAACCGGTGTTGACCGATCGACATGAACCGATCGATATTAACCGGTCGGCCAAATCAGGTGGCCCTTGATCGGGGGTGGCTTTAACCGATCGTGAGATATTTGACCGACTAACCGACCGAGCAGCCCTCCTCGTCGACCGACCGGCTGCAGAAAAGGTGTTGCACGACCGGCTGCAGAAAAGAAGGTGTTACACGACCGACCCCCGACCCTCCTCGCCAACCAACCGGCTACTAAGGGGAAGGTGTTGCGCGACCGGCCCCCGACCCTCCTCGTCAATCGACCGGCTACTAAGGGGTAGGTGTTGAGCAACAGGCCCTCGGCCCACTTCGTCGACCGACCAAGCACGCTCAGAAGTAATCGACTGACCGACTATGGGGCGCCGCCCGACTGCGAGACGCACGGCCGACCGACAGCAAGATGCACGGCCGACCGACGACGAGATGCACGGCCGACTTGCTGTGGAGCGCCACCAAACTGCGAGACACACGGCCGACTGGTGACGAGATGCGCGGCCGACTGACAACGTCTGAGTCTACCGGGCGCGCGACTCATCACGAGCCTTCCAGCCGCGCGACTCACGACCCCGCAATTCAGCACGAGTCTACCGGCCGCGCAACTCAGCACGAGCCTACCGGCCGCGCAACCCACGACCGGTAGCACAACAGCAAGCAGTCAGCTAGTTGACCTATGAGACTTGGTTTGCCATGGTACAATTGAGTCAGAAGGGAACTTCGCTTTCTCCGCCCCAAGGCAGCTCCGATATTCACACGAAGAGTTGGCACGAATACCACGCACCAAGATTGTGCGGTAGTTATTTCTGAGAATCTCGGCCGAGAGATGGTTACAGGAAGACAACCCACACCCTGAGATTTTCGATCAACCAGTAAGGCAAGAAGCACCCCCGGCCATAACTATCAAGTGCCTGACGAAAGACACGTCGCTCATTCGCAAGGCAGTTATGCAGATCACAGGAGCACATCATCAATCCCGTCCCGCTCGGAGGACTCAAGCTGTCACCTTGCGGCACTATAAAAGGGGAGCTACCCCTCAGAGCAAATGATCCGAATTCTGGAAGGGGAGGTGCTACCCATTTCTTTCCAGAGTTTTCGGAACTTGAGAGAGAAACTTGAGAGATCGGTATTTGGGAGGCCGGTCCTCTCTGGGTGTAAGAGGGGCAGGTGAGAATTTGTAGCCCGTTTGGTTCGATAGTGTATTTCTCACCCCACCCCGTGGTTTTTTCCCCTTCAACGTTGAGAGGGATTTTTCCACGTAAACCAGGCCCACTTTGTTCTTTGGTCTATTAGATTGTGCTTTCCATCTGAACAGCCCAATTCCAGAAAACCCCCACACACAAGAGATTGGCACTTTCTATTTCCTTTTTATCTTTTTTCTTTTCAATATATCAATATAAGATCATCAAATTTGCAAGGCAATTCAATCATTTGGAACATGGAAACTTCGATACAACTTCTCAAGGTGGTCTTATTAAACCAAAGTAGAGAAGGATCATTGAAGCTTTGCCAAACAAAGATCAGACAATTAGAGTCTAAAATAAGACCACCTAGAAGCATATAATAGCTACTCATTTTCCTCTTTAGCAAATGGAGTAGCTAGTAACTGAATATACTAACTACTAAAGTGGCAATTTTCTGTTCGATGTTCGTATGATTTTGAAAGCAGACATGCTAAAGAGGCAAAAGAGTAGCTAGTAACTGAATATACCATTAAACTAGCAAATGGTAACAGAAGTTATAACAGATATCTTGCTAGATGGAAGATGGCTGCAACAAAAATAAGAAAGTAGATTTGATTGCCTAGGAACCGAACAGAAAATGCATTGCAAGAAATTGCCTACCAACATTGCCAACATATCTATGAAGCATAGAATAATATTGCACACGAGCAGCAACGGAATGATAAAATATAAGGAATAGAGTCAACTCTAGGTCATCAATATAACTAACAGTATTATCTAAAGCTGCGAGCTACCTGTAATTATTTAGCTGGAGAAGAATTCCTAAACCCAATAGAAGTTGTAAACCCAGAAAACTCAGACCTTGGAATGGTGTCAAAACACCAGATGCGAAGGGTCTGAACCTAGTGCGCTCAACCTGTAACACGAAAGAAAATTTATATAAGCAAACAGAAAGACCCACCAACAATCAAGTATTTCGTTATATGCAGAACCCAAATATTCTAAACAAACATTGATTCACTTGCATGGTTTATGATCATCACCACCAAGTCCTAGAACCTATCCCATCAGATGAGAGTCAATTATAGGGAAGATCGAATTTTCAGACCGAATGTCAATTTAAAGTCAACCCTCTGAGATAGGTACTTGGAAAGAGAGATGCATGACAAGAAACTTAATAGGCAAACTGGAGGGTAGAGAGACCTACCATGTTGATTAAGCAGTTTAAGCTCATGCAACCAGGGACTGTCCAAGGTTCACCTAGACCAGGACTTGCATGGTTTAAGATAACATTTACTATGAGGTGATCTATTCAGAAGTCAACTTACACTATATGAGCAGACTAATTGAAGGAATGCATATGCTCAATTCAGCAAAGGAAAAAAAATACAATATCAATTAAAAAAATTATCATCAAAAAAATCATGCCCACATGCTGATACGATATTGAATGGGTGTGAGCTATGTATAACATATCTGACATTACGTAAAAAAGCAAATTAAAAGTTGCTTGCTTCCTTCTTTTTTTGTGTCTATTATCTTCTGTATATTTGCTTTTTCCTATTTTGCACGAAAAGGAAAGAAAAATAGGCAATAGAAAATACCTTCCTATCAATATCACGGTCAAGAAGGTCATTCACTGTGCAACCAGCTCCTCGGAGAAGCACAGATCCACATCCAAACAACGCTACCATCTTAATGTCAGGAAGCTCTCCTTGAGATGCTGCCATCGTAATTGACCTAGATTTAATGATGACCAAAAAGGATTAGAAGTCACACTATTCACTCTGATTCCACGCAAACAAATTCCAAGCTTTCAGTCATTAATTCTCTAAAACTTATCATAAAAAACGCAGCCATCATACTACACATACAAATAGCACAAAAAAACTAAGACTTCTTTAATGTAGGATAACAAAGAGACAAGAGTATTAGGGTCAAGAAGGTTTTGGAATGGGTTCAGAATAAAAAATGGTCTGACGGAATTATCAATCGGGATCTGAGTTTTGGTTAGATGTCAATCAGAAAGGTAAGATTTCAAATTTTCAATGCAAAACTGACGTGGGGCGGTGGGGGTTAGATATAGGGTTCAAGGATCTAGATCTAGAGTTATAATTTGATCTGGCTTAAAGGTAAGAATGAATACAATTTGGGGTTTGCTGGAATTTTTCTGCACATCTAATCTTTGGATCTAGAAAGATGTGAACCATTATGGAAACATCTAATGTGATGGTAGGATTAGGATTTGGATTTATAAATCGAAAACCTCGTAAGGACTTTAATGGGTTTATGTTAGGGACTAGAGGAAGGAAACAATAATAGGCAGATTAAATATAGAAGATACCACAGCAGAGTCGGCACCACCGTAGAAGGCCTATGAATCAATACCTAATGTTTCATACAGTCATCACAATGAAAAGAAAAGAATAAAGTATCAAGACTTACCACGGGAAAGCGAACAAAATCCCTGAAACTTTATTCATGGATCTATGTTCATTCTTAACACCTATTGTATGTGTATTTATAGACTCTAAAAGAAAACCTAACCATAGTCCTAATTGACTTTGAATTTACCTGGCTATATATACTACTCAACTAGACTCTTAAAAAAATTCTACTAAAATAGACACTGAACACAAAAACGCCTCTGCACTTTACTCAACTCAAACTAGGACTACCATTTTACTCAAACTCGGATTTTCAATTGCACTCAGTTAGACATTTAACTCAAAGTAGAAGTACTTTTTTCACTAAAATTGAAATTTCCCCATCACAACCAACAGTTTGCGCAAGAGAAGTTGAAGTCCCATTGCAAATAGGAACCTTAAGACTACAATTTCATGGCTAGCTCTTTAGTATGCTAGAATTGCCGGTGATCCTCATTGGCAAATGAGGTAAGGCGCTTGATCTACTTCAGTGGTTGCTCCTTTTTCTTCTTGCTCTTGTAAGTATGCATATGACTTTGTAATGCATATTTGTTTCCCCGGTGTGCGAGCTAAACACATCAAAGTCAAATCTATTGCACCAATCATGTGTCAACAACAGAGTTTTCACTTGACGGTGAAGACCCACCATCTGATGGCGAATAATTCAAAGTTCATACCCAACTCCTAGATTCCAAGTAAGACATGTTAACCTTTGACTGGAGAGTGAACGTTGTGTGCTTTTGTCAACATGAACATATTATAGCAGTGCTTAGGTATTTCCCATAAGTTGAAATCATGATGCCATTGTTTTCCTAGACAATAAAATCCCCTTTCTCGATTAATATGGCCATGATCTTGATATAGATATGATCTAGTACTAAGCCTAAACCTTTAAGGCAAGGATCTACCGGTATACATCATTTAGTAGCCTTGAAAGGATAATATAAAGTATATACATGCAAGGAACAAAAAATCGATATATTTCGCGAAATATCACAAAATATATCGGAAAAATGAAAACCCAATACGAAATACCACTTGCAATCTCGAGCAGAACTGGAAATGTCAAAATATCGAGCGGTTTCGCGAAATATCGCGATATTTCCACGAAATATTTCCATCTCCACGAAATATCGCGAGATTTTGTCGAAATTTCGAGAAAATTTCGCGAAATATATCCGAAATTCTGTGACTGACTGGTTATAAAAGGGGACTGGGGGGCCTGGTTCTCAGCAGCTTATTTACATATAATAACATTTAAGTAAATGTCGTTTTACTTAATTTACTTTAAGTTATTATATGTAAATAAGCAAATACCCCCTATTTGATTTCAATAAAAATATCAAAAAAATCAAAAAACAAAGAAAACAAAAAGTAAACTTTCAGTTTTAGTAGGAGAAAACAGTTTTTATGGATTTTTATAAAATCTACATGGTGAGAGAAGTGATTAAATCAACTTCTTTTTAGCTCAAAAAATTTCACAAGATGTAGAAGTACGAGTGCATCTAGAAAACCATGGTCCGTCTTAGGAAATTTTGAATGTATAAAAACTTTTCTATATAAACTCTTTTTTTAAGACTTAGTAAAAAAACAGTGTTTTACATTTCAGAATAATTTTTGCACAATTTCAAATTTGCATAATTTTCTTGTTTTAAGTTCGCTTTCAAAATCGTTTGAAACATTATTTTAACAATCAACTAATCTTTATTTCAAAAATATTTTTATCCAAAAAAAAGATTAAAAAATATTTGAAAAATATATATCAAAACCGAACCAAATAAGATTGCACAAGACTCACAGACTCAATACATTGAATATATGTTACGTGAAACTCTACACCCCTAGATAGGATACAAATATTATTTGAGTGTTCCAAAGTGTGTATCTATACTTGGTTTATGACTATCCGGAGTTTCACTAAAAAATTTCATCAAAAAATCAATATTTCCACCATTTCTACAAAATTGCAATATTTCCATACTGTCGAAATATTTCCACGAAATATTTCCATATCCAGAAGGTCGAAATTTCCACAAGAATGGACATTTCGAACCTTGTATACATGTTACTTTGCTAAGCCTAAATCACATATATATATGCCATCTTAATCAACTACCCGCCATTTATCCTCAATTGGCTTCTTCAATTTAACTCGTACATCATCTCTAGGCCACGGAAGTCAGAAGTACCCCAACCTATGTGCATTTATTATCATGTTCCTTAAAATCTAAGTGTGATTGTGGTATGCTTGCATCCTCAATCGACTATATATATATATATATATATATATATATATATATATATATATATATATATATATATATATATATATATATATATATATATATATATATATATATATATATATATATATATATTGCACTCAATTTTTTTGCACTTAATTTTTTACATTGATAGCTAAATCATTAGATAGAGGTTTCAGAAGCTGTTGATTTTTTGTGAGCGTAATCGTCTTGTCTTAGATAGTACATCTACAACAAATCAGCACATGCTAAAGCCTCTAGATTTGTCAAATGTGCTTTTCAAATTAACGATTAAAACAGACGGTCGATAAAGACATTTAGATTTGACGTACTAAAGAGGCTTTAGAATGTGCTGATTTCTTTGGGATGTGCAACAAAAAAAAAGGTAATTATACTTACAAAAAATCAACAAATTCTAAAACCTCTATCTAATGATTCGAAAATCGGTATAAAAATTTGAGTGCAAAACAGTGTCCCCCTATCCTATATATATATATATATATATATATATATATATATATATATATATATATATATATATATATATATATATATATATATATATATATATATATATATATATGTGGGTCAGGATCGGATGACCTATCAAAATTTTGACCCCTTAATAACCCAGCACCCTTTGAGGCACCTAGAGGTTTTAGAATGGACTGATTTTTTGTAGACATGTTGTCTATGATATGTTGATCATCCTCACAAAAAATCAGCCCATTCTAAAACCTGTAGGTGCATCAAAGTGTGCTCTTCAAATCAACGGTTAAAATTGACAGTCAAAAACCGTTGATTTGAAGTGCGCATTTGATGCACCTAGAGGTTTTAGAATGGGCTGATTTTTTGTGAGGATGATCAACATACCATAGACAACATCCCTACAAAAAATCAGCCCATTCTATAACCTCTAAGTGCCTCAAAGGGTGCTGGGTTATTAATTGGTCAAAATTTGCTGGGTCATCCGATCCTGACCCTATATATATATATATATATATATATATATAGAGAGAGAGAGAGAGAGAGAGAGAGGCGTGTTAGGCTGCGGCGTGCGGTGCGTGTGCATCAGACGGCTGCGGTGCAACACCGTACGCACCGCACACCGTATTTTATCATTTTTCTCTCTATATATATATGTGTGTGTGTGTGTGTGTGTGTGTGTGACTATGTGATTCGCAAAGACATGTCTATTTGCAAAATGCAAGATTTCATACATAAACATCTCCATTAAACAAGATCATGGAATATTAAAAGATCAAATTTCTGATTTTTTTTTTGATAAATTACACTTTGTCCCCCTGAAGTTTAGCTCAAAAACACTTAACCCCTCTGTAGTTTATTTTGTTCCAAATCGCATCCTAAAGTTTGAAATGTTAGCACAATACCCCATTTTGTGAACTACATATTTTCCTCATTTGGTAATTTTTATCTGATCTAAACTGAATTGAAGGCGGCAAAATGTAGTTTTAAAACTATAAAGGGTTAAGTGTTTTTCAGCTAAACTTCAAGGGGGCAAAGTGTAATTTACCTTCTCTTTTTTTCCTTTCAAGTTGGATTAGCAAAAGTAAGTAGGAAAAGATCATTACCACATGCAGGGCCAAGCCAGCAGCCAGGTCCCGATGGGCTTGTCCAGGCGGGCGAGCAGGGCGTACGGGCGCACGGAGGCTGGCAGGTAGAGGTCGATCCACGACGATGATGCATCCGATGGACCGGACGGCGATCCTCCACCGTCCGGAGGCCGATGGCTCCCGCCGCCCTCGGCGGCACCGGAGGAGCTGGAGACGGACGCGAGGGATAGGCTGCAGTGCAATCCCCCAAGTGCAGACCGATGCGACGGCGATCCAATCCAAGGGCGTCTCCATGGCGGGAGATGGGTTTCTAGGGTTTTGAGACAGGTTGTCGGACGGCCAGGAGCGTCGAAGGGATTAGGGCTCTGAGGACGGGTCGAAAGGGGAAGTTGGGAGAGGATGGAGATCGGGGATCGCAGCTGAAGCCGGCGAGCGGCACGGGAAAACAACAGCGCCATATCGCTCCCGTTATCATGAGATCACCGGCCAGCGGTGGCCGGAGGATGAGGAAGAGAACACGAGCGACGGACTTCACCCGAGCAACGACTGGGCCGCCGCCACCGCATGGAGGAGGAAGCTAAAAGGGGAGAGGGCCACCGGGTTCTCCCTCCTTGATCTCCAGCTCCTCTCTCAATCTCTCTTATCTCTCAGGCCAACTCTCACACCCTCTCACTTGCTCACCTCTCGCGTGGGCTGAAGGGGGGGCGGGGAGTACCATCCCTCTCTCTCTCTCTCTCTCTCTCGGCCTGATGATGGTTATGGCTGTTAATGGGCCGGGCTCGGGTCGGGTCAGTACTAGCCCGGGCCCGACCCAATTCATATTGGACATCCCCAAGCCCGGTTTTAAAATTTCGGGCTAGGCCTAAACCCGGCCCGAACTTGGAAGCTGATGTCCAGGCCCAAGCCCGGCCCGAACCTAGCCCGATTGGGCTTATAACTTTTAAACCTCTAAGGTTCTAATCCACAGTATTATGTACTAGACCGGGTCCCAATAATCCCGACCAAAACTTGATGCCCAAGCCCAAACCCGAACCTAGCCTGATTTAGATGTCTTTAAAAACATTAATTCATATCATTCTCGAGTCTGGATTGGGCGATGCTTTTTCAAAGGGACGACTGATTATGAGTTTTATAGTTTCTCTCATTCTTTTAAAAGGGAGGCGTTTTGAATCACAACTTTCTACGGGATAGCAGAGAGGATTTAGGGGTACTACTTAGGTTGTTACTATGAAAGGAATAATGAAAGGATACGATGTTAATAACTTACTATGAAAGGATTGAATGAGATTTCGGTCCATAATATATTTACATGCACGAGCTTCGGGTCGGGCTTTAATCGGGCCTCATATTTGGACTCCGGGCGTATTTAATATTGTCCGATCCAAATAAATATGGGCTTTAATATTGCAGCCTAGCCGGGCCCGATGCCCAAAGCTGCCATGTACCCCCTCACCTCCTCGAAGGTCCCCTGGTGTTGGGATGTTCGATGGAATTGCTACGGCAGTTGCAGCCTCGTGATCTCGATCCGATGTGGCAGGCCTGCAGCAGGAAGGAATTTGAATCCTAGGAAACGGCCTAGTGGGATTTGGATTGATCTAGGTTTTGGATGCAGAGGAGGGAGAGGAAGCTGAAGCCGTGGAAGACCGACGAGGTGGGGGACAGCGAACTCGAGGGCGACCTCGTATGCCAACGGGTGGACTGTTGATGATGGCTCGAGTCAAACCTGTCTCCTCAGGCAAATCGTGCGCACGACCTGGAGCCTGACTTTCCCAACGTGTCTTTCTCCAGAAAGGCGTGTCTTGCTATAGACAGTCATGCGCACGACTTTTCCAGGTCGTGCGCACCACTGTGCCTGGCAAACACAGGTTTAACCCGGTCTTGCAAGGTTTGCCTTTCTAGATTTGGCTATTTTTGGGGAATTTTGGGATTAAGCTCTTATAACCTATTCCCCTCGTATATAAAAGGGGTCTAGGGTTTTGGGAATACAACTTTTGATCATCCTTTGGAAGAGAGGATCGATTTCAGAGGCGGGCGCTCTTGGTGAAGCTTCTTGCGGAGAAGATGAACCCGGGGGGAGGAGCGTGCCTTGCTCCTCCCCCGGGCCATTGAAGAGCCGGCGAGCGGCATCCACAACGTCATGGTGGAGCACCACTTTGCGGGTGCTTGGTGATCAATCCCAGAGGAATTCTACTTGGAGGAAAACCTAGAGAAGACCCCCTTTCCGGAGAAGATGCCTTCGGGCATGGTGGCGAGCTATGGAGAGTGAGGTCACGTTGCGGAGATCGAGGCCATGATGGGGCGAGTCCGAGAGCAGAAGCGTAAGGCCATTGGGAGATCCATGGTGCCTTGATGATATTTGATTTGACAGATCGTGACTGGTGAGTATCTAGATCATGGCTTTTGTAAAAGTCGTGAGGGTTATCTCTGAGGAGATTGTCATGTGTGATCTGTTCCGTCAGATCTGTGGGAGAGAGAGTGCACAAAGAGGTAGAGCTTTCTTCTCCATCTATCATGTAGCATGTTCAATTTTGGTCTTCTCTATTTGGTGGTTTTTCGGAGGACCGTTGGCGCATCTTGGAGACAGTTTGGTCTCCGTTGATGCACATGATCGTCTTTTTGTGGTGGAGAGATGTGAGGATTTGTGAGAGGGCATGGAGCGTCGTCAGGGTGTAATCCTGATTATCTTCTTCATAGTGTATTCCTGGAGGAGGTGGTTGCCGGAGAGAGGGCGTAGCCCCGTTTGGGGTGAACTTCTGTAAATCATGTGTCCCTCTTGTCTTTTGGTTTAATTTTTTCTGTGTGTCTTGTGCCGTTATCGGACCGGTGCAGTATGGGATGCACCGGTGGGATCTGACTATTTGCTTGCTCGTCTGAGCCGAGTGTCAGTCATTGGATGCAAATAGACGACCGTGATCAATGCCACGTAAGATGTTTGTAAACTAGTCTGTAAACCCATCTGGTTGAATAGCATTGGTTATTTCATTTTGAGAGAAAAATTTCTTTTTTTTGCAGTTTTTTTGAGAGAAAAATGTTGTTCAGTTGTTTAGCCAACTTCCAACTATTTATCTTGCATCCTGACTCAGCATTCGATCGCAGTTGTCCCTTTCATTTCCAATCGGTCTAGGTTGTGTGTGATTCACCCGTCTGGGTTAGGCGCAATGGGCGGCTATGATCGTGAAGGAAAAAAGTAGGATAAGGGGTTAGTGAATAACAATTGCCCCCCCCCCCCCCCCCCCCCAGTTGGGGAAAATTTTCAGCACATCCTGCATACGCTACAATCGTTGCCCAGAGCCAATCACTCACTACGCTCATGTGTTAGGGCCTGCCATCTCATGTCTCTTCAATCACAGTGGGCCCCACGATTGTAGCGTACGCAGGATGTGCTGAAACCTCCCCCCAGTTGATGGATTTAAACTTAATTTACTCCTTTTTTTAATAGATGGCCATGGAAGCCGTGCATCACACTTGATGCATGTGGAGAGTATGTCAACATATTCAAGGGTGCGGTCCATATTGGGAGGTAATGCTTCACCACCTGTCAGGACGATAAACAAAGTCGTTCACGACTGTGTCACCACTGTCTTACTTTCCGACCCAGACCCCCCTCGCAAATGTTTGACTTAATGTTAATGTCGACATAATGCTTGTATATCAAGTGCTAAAGGCAATTGGGTGCCACGTAGGAAAGTTGGAAAATGGGACACCCAAAGAAAATTAATTTTTTAAAAAAACATGAATGCATATAATGGTTTCCTTCCTTGACTGTGGGCTTGTAGGCCGGCGTCCTCCTAGTTGGGTCCAGTCGTGTGGTCGTGCTCAAGCTAAAGCTGTGGATGGTTCAAGTCTGAAAATCAATGTGGTCCACTGGTGCGAAGAAAATATTCATTACGAAATTATTATCATTTTCTGAATTCAAATATTTTTTCAACTTTCAAATAACTCCAATAATTTGTTAATAATTAAGTTGATCAATTTGAAACAAAAAAAATAATGTAATATTTCTAATATCCACCCAACATTTTAACTCCCATCTTATTCCTCCCCTTTTCCCATGGAAAATGCTACTCAGCCAATTTATCTTGTGCCAACCTACCGTGGTCTGATTATAGTCGTCGGTTGCACCCAGCCTCCATCAGTGAATCACACTCTACTAGGCATATGAACGGATGTGATTAGATGCCATGTCAAATTGGCGAAAGTTGGCTAGGCGATAAGAACAATTTTTTAAGAGGACATAGTATATATGCCCTAAATAACTGCCCACATGGAATCATCCTTGTTATGCAACTAAGGGTAAGAATTACTACAGATAGAACTTGCTCTGTGGTAGAAGATAGCCATTCGTTAGCAGAAGACGAATATCGAGCAAACCCTATCAGCCGTGGATGAGACATCGACCGAACTCCTATGTCGGTGGTAGATCAAAGATGCGTGATTGGGGAGAAAAAATAAAATATGGTAGAACTGAATTAGTTCGGCTCAGTTCCGAATTGATTCAAAAAGAAGCCAACCAGAATCGATCTAGTTCTCCTCTTCGCCCTGATCTCCTTCTCTTAATTGAGAAATATCTGGTTTGAGTAAATATTTGGGAAAATTTGACATAAGTCCTTCTTGAGAGATGACTTTTAGTTGTAGGACACGTTAATTTCAAAATATAGTTCAAGTCCCTCCCGACGAATATATACTCTTTCCAAAAATGAATATATACACTTATTGAAACGAATGTATACTGTTTCTGAAGACGAATATATATATATATATATATATATATATATATATATATATATATATATATATATATATATATATATATATATATATATATATATATATATATATATATATATATATATATATATATATATATATATATATATATATATATATATGAGGAATGGGATGCTGCCTATCAAAGCAGCATTTTTTGCTGCTTTGAGACATTGTTTGACCATACTAGAAGTTTTGGAATTTGATGAAATTTGGTGAGGGTGTTGTCTATGGTAAGATAATCATCCTCACAAATTTTCATCAAATTCCAAAACTTCTAGGGGGTTCAAATGGTCGAAGCAAAATCAGTCGTCTACATTCACCGTTAAAATCTGCAGCATTTTGCTTCGACCATTTGACCCTCTTAGAAGTTTTGGAATTTGATGAAAATTTGTGAGGATGATCATCTTACCCTAGACAACACCCTCACCAAATTTCATCAAATTCCAAAACTTCTAGGATGGTCAAACAATGTCTCAAAGCAGCAAAAACGCTGCTTTCATAGGCAGCATCCCATTCCTCTCTCTCTCTCTCTCTCTCTCTCTCTCTCTCTCTCTCTCTCTCTCTCTCTCTCTCTATATATATATATATATATATATATATATATATATATATATATATATATATATATATATATATATATATATATATATATATATATATATATATATATATATATATATATATATATATATATATATATATATATATATATATATATACAGAGAGAGAGAAATGCTATAATGCGGCATGCGGTAAGTGCGGCACCTACCGCATGCCGTTTGATGCACCGCTGCGTGCATGCGATACACGCAGCGCGTGCATCAGACGGCTGCGATGCGGTGCCGCACATACCGCAGCATAGCATGCCCCTATATATATATATATATATATATATATATATATATATATATATATATATATATATATATATATATACTAGTAAAGCCCGTGCCTGTCGGCACGCAAAAGATTTTGAGGGTGACAAAATATTTTGAGGGCGTGATAAAATTTTGAGGGAAGAGGCAATATTTTAAAGGTGGAAATAATAATTTAAAAGTGATGATATTTTTAAGCGAGAGAATAATATTTCGAGGGTGATAATAATATTTTTTGAGTGCAAAATAACAATAGTAATATTTGATTAGTCTATATATGAATGCCCGTGCCTGTCGGAACGTAAAAGATTTCAAAGGCGGAGACAATATTCGAGAGAAAGAACAATATTTGGAGGGT
This sequence comes from Chamaelirium japonicum, assembly GCA_947650365.1. Taxonomy (NCBI): domain Eukaryota; kingdom Viridiplantae; phylum Streptophyta; class Magnoliopsida; order Liliales; family Melanthiaceae; genus Chamaelirium; species Chamaelirium japonicum. The sequence continues at coordinate 67,618,711 of OX393555.1, read as the reverse complement.
GATAACAATATTTCGTGAGCGGTGACAATATTTTGAGAAAGACGATAATTTTTCGTGGTCGCATTCGACAGCTTTCGAAATGCACATAAAAGATTTCGAGGGAGACAATATTTTAAGGAAGGGGACAATATTTCGAGTAAGGTCACAATATTTTGAAGGTTGTAACAAAATATTTCGAGATTAGCGATAATATTTCGAGAGAGATAATAATATTTCAAATGTAATAATAATATTTCGAGGGTAATAACAATATTTCGTGAGTTGTGCCCATATTCGAAACTGCAATGACCACCTTCAGCGATAAGAAACTACATATAAAGCCCGAGCATGTCGCCACTCGGACGACTACCTTCGACAGCATTTGCGACCCTCTTCGGCAACAAAAGATTTTCAATGGGGGTCGTTCATATTCGGTAGGGGCGGCAAAATCCATTCAGCGGGACCCACATTCGACGGGAACACTAACATTAAGTTGCGGGGTCCACATCGTCAACTGTCGAACATCTGAGACCCGACTCCAAAGACTCGAAGTATGTCTTGCACTCCTTTTAGACTGCTATTGTTCAACATATATCAATTTTGGATTGAACATGGTGTTACATCAATGGCCTAGATGTCTCACTTAACATCTTCAGCAAAATCCCCACAACAAATATTTTTAGGTAAATTACACTCTGCCCACCTAAAGTTTAGCTCAAAAACACTTAATCCCCTGTAGATAAAAAACTACATTTTGTGCCCCTTCAATTCAATTTTAATTAGATAAAAATTACTAAATGAGGAAATTTAGTTGACAACAGGGGGCAATGTGCTAACAATTCAAACTTTAGTGAGTGATTTGGAACAAAATAGACTACATGGGGGTTAAGTGTTTTTTAGCTAAATTATAGGGGGTAAAGTGTAATTACCAAATTTATTTACTCTCCCTGTAAAAACTTTATGGAGTGATTCAAAACAAAATAGACTACATTGGAGGTATTGTTCTAAAATTTACCATTAATAGATAACATTGTAGAGTAACACAGAAATAATTTAACATTCACATTAGATATTGTTGTTCAGTGTACAGAAAACTCATCTCTCTCTCATTCTCTCTCTGTGTGTGTTGTTTAGTGTACAGAAAACCCTTCAGCAAAGAGATCTCATGTTCGTAAGATGCATCTCCAATGACTTCTCAAACAGTTCTGAATTTAGAGGTGCTTTCCATGTTGGTGCTTGTTGTTGTAATCTTTATGGTATCCTCTTTGATATCATATGCCATCTACTGTGTTACCATTTCATATTGCGACGTAATATCTATTAATATACGGTAATGCAATCATGTGTTTCAGCTTCTTTAACCAACTTTTACCACCCTTTTACAAATGTAATTCTTCAGCTACTGCTTACCTACTTTGTCGTCCCTTTGTCTGCCGATTAGGGTTGAGTTCGATTCACCGGTTGGGTATGGGTGCAACGGACAGCTGTGACGTGAGCTACAGACGATGAGTTGAGAGGGGCGAGCGAAGAGAGGAGACCAGTGCGAGCATAGAGAGATAGACAGTGAGGGCGAAAATATAGAGCTATCTTTCTAAAAAAAAAGGGTAAATTACGTTGTCCCCTTGAAGTTCATCCTAAAAACATATAACCCCTCTATAGTTAAAAAATACATTTTGCCCCCTTCAATTCAGTTTTTATCAGATAAAATTACCAAATGAGGAATTTAAGTAGTTGACAAAAGGGGTCTTGTACTAACATTTCAAACTTTAGGTAGTGATTTGGAACTAAATAAACTACAGTGGGGTTTGGTGTGAGCTAAACTTCAACAGAGCAAAGTGCAATTTACTGATAAGAGAGAGAGAGAGAGAGAGAGAGAGACCCTACGTCCTCACTGCACCCACCACTCTCTCCTCATCTCCTTCCCACCTCCGGCAAGACCCGACATCGCGACTGCACCCACCTCTCTATTTCTCATCTCCTTCCCCACCTCCGGCAACAGCAGAACCAACACTCAAAATAAGGCTCACAAAAAAATAAGGCTCACAAAGAAATAAGGCTCACAATAATTGGAGCACCATATAAAACTGAAGCTAATTATACTTTAGCATCACAAAAAACTTTGCATTGAAGTCATAACTCCAAACTATTACATAGAAAAACAGAGTGCAAATGGCAAACATTGCTTTAAAAAAAAAATTGAAACCAACTTGGTGCTGACCATAAATCCGATTAATCGTCACCAAATAGTGCACTGATCCCATCCCACAGAGCATGGGGATGCCCAAGTTGAGGCTTGTCCCGTCAGTCTGCTCGGAGACTCAGAACTGGGGCGCCCAAGCCTGAGATCAGTCGCCTTGAGAAGAGGAGGAGGAGGGCTTGTCAGATTTCTCAACGGTGGGGAGCTCCGAAAGGCTAATGTATTCGTGCTCCAGCTGTGGCAACATTGCAATGTAGGAGTTTGATAGTCTTAGATGAATAACAGCAAACATGAGGTAGCAAGAGATCACAAATATCAATCCATACTTTTGTGAGATCTGCAGAATAAATATTCATAAAATCAGAAATTTGACAATGTCTTTGAGTGAAATATCACTAAAAATCGACTTGATATGCTACCTGCATTGCAACAGGAAAGTCATCTGCAAAATCGGGCAGGAAGAACAGATCTGCTTGTTTCTTTGTAAATCGGGCAGGAAGAACAGATCTGCTTGTTTCATGCAATCTCGGTCCATTTCCAGTACAGGCACGGTTTCAAAACTGGAATGAATTACAAATTGTCAATTTCAGTCGAAATAATGGTTTAGACTGGGACTGAAACCTGACACGAAACCGGAATTTAAAACCTTGGCCGTAGGAATAAAGTCAACATAAGAAAGAAGCGAGTGCATCTTACGGCAAAAAAGCATGCAGTCTGGACCTTTAAAAAGTTCTCTCAAATATGTTAAAGGACCTTAAACACAGCATGGCTCATGCAAAATCTATCATGGAAAATTGAAAAGGTACCGGGGGTTAGAAAGGTGGTGGATAAAAATAAATTGAGAAAGGACAATGAACATGCGAACAATAAATTTAAACTACTTTAGACATCCATAGATCAATTTAGAGACGCGCTCTAAAGAAATAACAATCTCGTTGCAAAAATCTACATGGGTGCTTCAATAATTGAGACATACCTTAATCAGAACCCGGTCATTAAGGGGCTTCATATCCTTTACATTGGCCGTTTCAAGAACACCCACAATGTCATCCTCCTTCAGAATCATATGATCTGATCCATTGAATTCCAACTCGGTCCCTGCATACTTCGAATAGACAACTTGGGTTCCACTCTGCAACCATAATAAAGCATTTTCAAAAGAGAAAAGGTTTTGTTATTTTGAAATCACAATGACACATATTTAACTACAATATGGCAACTTCATTTTTAGATTCGGCGACTGAAGCCGGCCCATAAATTGAATTTGGACACCAACAATTAAAATTTCCCAATCTATGTGGGAAAACTTGCAGAGTAGAAGACCGAAAAAAAAATAATTCTTTTAGGCGATCAGAGCCCAAGTGATACCAAGCCATCTACTCTATCAGGTCACCATCTAAGAGAAAGAGTGATTTAACGGAGAAGAAAATAAAGACGTGTGAGCTTAACGAACAGTTGGTAAAGTCTAATTAATTTAAAAATTCAATGCTCCATATTTTGAATAATTAGACTTTACTCCCCCAAAACAAAATGTTCTATCAGCTCACCATCTAAGAGAAAGAGTGATTTAACGGAGAAGCACAACAATACCTGGAAAAACCCAAAACTGAACTGGAATTTGGTTCCGAACACTGGGCAGACGAACTCCCGAAATAGGTAAAACATAAAAAGCCAACAATAACCCAACAAAAACTATTCAAACAGTACATTGCACGTAGTTAGATTGTATGATTTAACTACGTGCAATGTACTGTTGTACCATACTTGTCTATTTAAATGGAAAGTTCCAATGTAAACACGATTTAAAGAGAGAGAGTGAGAGAGAGAAACATCACCTGAGAAGTGTCTCTATTGACTTATTCCTTCCTTGGGTTCATACACATTTGACTGTAAGAAATCAGCAATAGAAAACTACTACACAATAGTAATCAATCAACATACATATAGAACTTTAAGACAAAGTTAGAAAATATATGCCATGTAAGCTGCATTTTCCGTCGTGCAGACATTCGGAAAATATATGCCATATAGAAAAACAGGAAAAAACAACAAAAAACAGAGAATGGACACAGAGGTTCGCGAGAAATATATGCCATGTAAGCTGCATTTTCCGTCGTGCAGACATTCGGCGATTTCCAAAGGCATCAAGGGGGTTATTACCCATGTAGTGTATTCATGCAATGGCATAGTGATATACACTATTCTTTGCTGATGGAAGTTTCCGAGGCCATCGTTCAAAGACTCAATAAAAAAAAAACATCCTCAAACATTTTCATCACAGTTGGAGCACAATTTTTCTTGCTACACCTCCATAATTGGCTAGATCAGATAATAATTTGAATACTGCTCTCTTTATATATTTTAGTGCCACTTGAATAGTGTATCACACCGTATGGTCAGAGACTTGTATGTTAAGGAACACAATCTTATGTTCATATTGCCTTGGGTTGTGAGTGGCTGAGAAGGTTAATTCACTATGTCGGTGGGCATGTACATAATGCGGTTGCATATCCGCATAGTCACATATGCGATCCAAATGGCCCAAACCACATACGCATGAGCGTATGCCACTGTATATAGAAGTATATACCTCATTTGTGAATTACCCCTTGTTTGGTTACCAGGAAAGGCTTTCCGTGGAAGGGACTTTCCACAAAAAAATCTTTTTTTTCTGTAGTTTGGTGATTGGGATGCCTTTATCCACGGACCTAACCATCCATAAAAATGCAGAAGGCAACCGCGGAAAAATGGTTCTTCCTCCTGCATCTTGTGTGCCTTTTTACTTTAAGAAGCTATCAATTAATCTTATGTTTCCTTTTTAATCAGGGCTTTGTGGCTGGACTTATGCTGAGCTTATCTTTTTTTGACTTGGCACATAACGCATTGAACTCTATTGGCTTCTTAAAAGGCAATCTTTGGGTGAGACTACCTATACAATTCTGATCACTGTGCCTTGACATTAGGATTCGATAGCCATTATTATTTTGTTCTATCTTTGTCAGTTGATAGATTATTTTTGTTTAAGCATTTTCTTGTTGGCAGTTCTTTGCAGGAGTTATTTTGTTTGCTTTTGTTGTCAATTTTATCCCTGAACCGACACTTGTTCCAAAAACCGATGTAAATAACAAACAGGTTTTGATGTTATCTTTCTTCCTTTAAAAGCATACTTCTACTTACACGTACGCATATATATTGGTAAATTATGTACATAAATCAAGAAGTCTATTTTACTTGTTTGCTGTGAGAGCAACAGAAAGATGACAATGGATCAGGCAAAGACCTGATGAAAAAGCACCGCCGCCAAGTCTTATTCAGTGGAGTTATTACTATAGTTGGTAAGCAAGTTGTTTAGTATCCTTGTTCGTTGAAACTTCCATTTTGAGGAATTCAACTGATTGTATTCATTTCTCCAATCTATTCAGTACACTGGGGGGTTGTTTGAAGTTGTGTCTTTTTGGTGCGCATTATTATTATTTTCCTTACTTGCACTTTTAACACATCTGGATGAATGGAATCTATGTACTATTCACATATATTTTGATACACCAGATGGGTGTCGATGAAAGAAGGAAAGCTCCGACTTCGAGCCCTTGGATGCCATCATGGATGGTTCACACTCCGTACCCTTCTATGTTGGCATGGAAGCCTTAGGAGAGGCGGCGGAATGGCAAGCTCCCGCTTCGAGCCCTTGGATGCCGACATGGACGGCTCATGCTCTGTCGCTTTCTATGTCGACATGGACGGCTCATGCTCCGTGGCTTTCATCGTGCCATTTTGTGTCGCCACATGTGTGGTTAGCCCATTGTGTCTCGATATATCACGAATATTGACCTGAAGAATATTTCAGTCTATACTTCGCAATATATCGCGATTTGTTTGCAGCCTTCAAACCGACTGATATTGAGGTAAATGAGAAAAAGGAAATATTTTGCGATATGTTTCGATTTTTCAAACTTGACAACAACACATTTTCAATTGATCTAACCATCACATTAAAGGAACTTGAGCATCATCAAGGCTTCAACAGTACACGTTTCATAGCAGACATGAATGCAGACAAAAAACAATGAAATAAACAGTTAAAAGTTTATATCAAATCCAATAGGTCCAAATCGAGTCTTCATACTAAACATGCCCAGGTCTTATGTTGACCTGCATTATTGGACATCATGCTACATAAATGCTTCATTGTAATAGATCCAACAAAGAATGCGGCCAACGAACAATGAAATAAACAGTTAAAATTTTATATCATATCCAATAGGTCCAAATCGAGTCTTCATACTAAACAGGCCCAGGTCTTACGATTTGTTTGCAGCCTTCAAACCGACCGATATTGAGGTAAATGAGAAAAAGGAAATATTTTGCGATATGTTTCAATTTTTCATACTTGACAACAACACATTTTCAATTGATCTAACCATCACATTAAAGGAACTTGAGCATCATCAAGGCTTCAACAGTACACGTTTCATAGCAGACATGAATGCGGACAAAAAACAATGAAATAAACAGTTAAAAGTTTATATCAAATCCAATAGGTCCAAATCGAGTCTTCATACTAAACATGCCCAGGTCTTATGTTGACCTGCATTATTGGACATCATGCTACATAAATGCTTCATTGTAATAGATCCAACAAAGAATGCGGCCAACGAACAATGAAATAAACAGTTAAAATTTTATATCATATCCAATAGGTCCAAATCGAGTCTTCATACTAAACAGGCCCAGGTCTTATGTTGACTTGACATAAATGCTTCATTCCATATTTCAATGAATATACCCCTAACACTACTGGGATTTAGTCTCATGATCCTTTTCCCCTATTCAATGTATTCATTTCGATCCAAAGCAACCTCCAAAGTTAATTTCAGCATCATCAAATGGTTATGCACGACATCTGGCTATGTAATTCACTAACAAAATTCTCCAGTCCAGAATTAGAAAAACACTTCATTTAAAAACTGAAGTTTACCATGACTTGGGTGGACGGACGGGCTGCAGGCGTCGATCGGGTCGTCTTTCCAGTTTCCTCAAGACTGTAAAAAAAAATAATAAACACCTTAAGAATTTAAAGGTTCAAGTACACACACACAGAGAGAGAGAGAGAGAGGTTCCTACAGGGGTGATGGAGGGACTGCGATTGTTGACGAAGGATCTAAGGAACGTTGCTTCTCCATTGACGAATGATCTGAGGAACGAAAAAACATTCATCAAACACAGAGAGAGACAGAGAGAAAGATCAAACACACAGACGCACATAGATTTCCAACCTTGTTGGACGGTGGCGCTGCGGGTGGCGCTGCGGGTGGCGATCGGCTTCTCTCTTTGTGCCATCGATCAAATTCTCTCTCTAATGGGGAGGGAGGCAGACTGGAGATGTAGTAAAAGGGATTTGGGGATCGGGATCGTGGGGCGGGAGATCGTGTGGCGGTAGGATCGGATGAGATCGTGGGTGATCGCATGAGAGAGAGAGAGAGAGATGGTGGATGACTGCGTAGGAGATCGGGATCGTGAAGATGTGGGATCGGGAGAGATCGGGAGAGAACGGGGGTGAGTTCGTGGCGGAGATGTGGGATCGTGGGGCGGTAGAGAGAGAGAGAGACATGGCGATAGAGAGAGAGGGAGATCAGACTGGAGATCGAGAGAGAGAGAGAGAGAGAGAGAGAGAGAGAGAGAGAGCGAGAGAGAGAGAGAGAGAGAGAGCGGGGAAATCGGGCTGGAGATCGAGAGAGAGAGAGAGAGCGAGAGAGAGAGAGAGAGCGCGTGGAGATTGGGGCTCCGAGAGAGAGTTTGTCCCGAATTTTGTCCGATTGCAGGGCATATTATCCCAGCGGTTCACAGATCAGGCCACGGATGGCTATGATCAGCGGTTCACAGATCAGACCGAAGAGTTTGTCCCGAATGCTTTACCTGTCCTAGATGAATGCGATTCACAGATCAGGCCACAGACGGCTATGATCAGGACGACGGTGTTCAACCCACTGTTGATGTGAACGGCTATTGAGTATTGAGGGATTTTCGGGGAGAAACGATGGGGGATATAGGGGTTGAAGCAGATCGTGTATAATCTATAAATGCTATCCAATTCTTATAGATCTTGGCCATCAATTTTTCTAACCGCCTCTTATGTTTGTATCGAACGGCTCTCTTTATCCATTCGTAGTGAAATATTATATAGATATATATATATGGTAGTGATACATTGCGGCCGGTAACGTGCGGCACCCCCTTCGGGGGTATTTTCGAAATTTTTTTTTTTGGGGATTGATCACCTACCCTTGGATTGGACATACAAAAAATTTCAGCCCGATCCAAGATCTGTAGGCCGTCCAAATGTGTTGATCAAAATGGCGAAAAAAATGAACGATCGATAAAAGATCAACACATTTGGACGACGTACAAGTCTTTGATCGGGCTGAAATTTTTTGTGTGTCCTATCCAAGGAGGGGTGATCAATCCCCAAAAAAAAAATTCCGAAAATAGCCCAAAAGGGGGTGGCCGCAAGTTAAGCCGCACGTTAGCCGGCCGCAATGTATCACTATATATATATATATATATATATATATATATATATATATATATATATATATATATATATATATATATATATATATATATATATATATATATATATATATATATATATATATATATATATATATATATATATATATATATATATATATATATATATATATATATATATATATATATATATATATATATATATATATATATAGGGTCGGGATCCAGAAACACGCTACTTTGCCACAAAGTTAGAAACGCATCATCCAAAACCCTAGATAGAGGTTTTAGAATTTTTTGATTTTTTGTAAGGATGATCAACTACCCTTTTATATATATATATATATATATATATATATATATATATATATATATATATATATATATATATATATATATATATATATATATATATATATATATATATAGAGAGAGAGAGAGAGAGAGAGAGAGAGAGAGAGAGAATACGGGATATTAGCTGACAGCCCATTTGGGCATTTGGGCTGTCAGCTCACAGCCCTTCGATCGTGATCAGCGGCCATCGGTTTTAAATAAAAAAAAAATACCAGAAGCCACTCTCTCCCTCTCCCTCTCTCTCGCGAGCGGCAGCCCCATCAGGGGCCAGGCCGGAGACAAGCGCAGGAGGCGGCGGACGGGGGCCGGGCCGGAGGGGACGGGGTCTGGGCCGGAGGCGGTCGCCGGAGACAGGCGCAGGGGGCACCGGGCCGGAGGCGGACGGGGGCCGGGCCGGAGGCGGACGGGGGCCGGGCCGGAGGCGGGCGCCGGAGACAGGCGCAGGGGGCGCAGGGCCGGAGGCGGACGAGGGCCGGGCTGGAGGCGGATGGGGGCCGGGCCGGAGGCGGACGGGGGCCGGGCCGGAGGCGGGCGCCGGAGACAGGCGCAGGGCCGGAGGCGGACGGGGGCCGGGCCGGAGGTGAGCTGTGGTTCGGGCTGGGCAGAGAGAGAGAGGGAGAGGGGACGGCAACACAGCTGTGTTAACAGCTGTGTTTTGTTTTTGTTTTGTTTTTGTTTTTTTTTTTAATGGACGGTCCGATCATTGGGATCGGACGGCTGTCAGTGACTGCTCAAATGGGCATTTAGGCTGGCAGCTCACCTCCCGTATTCTATATATATATATATATATATATATATATATATATATATATATATATATATATATATATATATATATATATATATATATATATATATATATATATATATATATATATATATATATATATATATATATATATATATATAGGGGCATACTATGCTGCGGCATGCGGTACGTGCGGCACCTTACAGCAGCCGTCTGATGCACGCGTTGCGTGCATCGCATGCACGCAGCGGTGCATCAGACGGCTGCGATAAGGTGCCGCACTTACCACATGCCGCATTCTAACATTTCTCTCTCTCTCTCTCTCTCTCTCTCTCTATATATATATATATATATATATATATATATATATATATATATATATATTCTTCTCGGAGACGAATGTAAATTTGTAGGGACCTTAGCTAATATAGCAAATCATGATGTCGTGAGGCAAATATTACAAATTAGTAAAGGACCTTTACCTAATTTGCTGTAAATATTTTATGAAGAATACTTGGCCCTTCAAGAATGGCGGCCGCAGAGCCTTACATATATCTCCCTCCCCAGTCCCCAGCCCTCATCCATCTGAGAAATCAACCAAATTACACAGCCAGCCATGGAGGGTAGCCGCTCGCAAGATCACCAGAACCTCCACTTCGTTCTGATCCCATGGCTGGCCCAAGGCCATATGATCCCGATCATTGACATCGCCCGCCTCCTCGCCGGCCGCGGCGGCACCACCGTCTCCGTCATCACCACCCCCGCCAACGCCACACGGATCCAACCCACCATCGACCGCATCTCCTCCTCCGGCCTCCCCCTCCGCTTTGTCTCCCTCCGCTTCCCCTCCGTCGAGTTCGGCCTCCCCGAGGGCTGCGAGAACTTCGACAGCCTCGAATCCATGGCCCTCGTCGCCAACTTCTTCAACGCCGCCAAGCACCTGCGGGAGCCCCTGTTGCGCCACCTCCGCGAGCACGCCCCCGCGCCGAGCTGCATCATCTCCGACATCGGCCACCCGTGGGCCCACGAGGTCGCCCTAGAGTTGGGCGTCCCCGGCTTCGTCTTCCAGGGCTTCAGCTGCTTCTCCCTCCTCTGCATCCATAACCTGGAACAATTCAAATCCCACGAAGCCGTTGCCTCGGATTCAGATTCCTTCCCGCTGCCGGGCTTGCCTCATCGGATCGAGATCACGAGGCCGCAGCTGCCGCTTCAGTTCCATCGAGAATCCCAATATCAGGGGATCTTCAAGGAGACGAGGGAAGGGGAGCTGGCGGCGGACGGAGTCGTGGTGAACAGCTTCGATGAGTTGGAGACGGGGTACATCCAACGGTTGCGGGAGGCCACCGGGAAGAAAGCGTGGATGGTGGGGCCGGTGTCGCTCTGCAAGAAGGCGGCGCTGGACGTGGCGCAGCGGGGGAACATGGCTTCGATCGATGAGAGCCGATGCATGCGTTGGCTCGATTCCAAGGAGCCGGAGTCGGTGATCTACGTCAGCTTCGGCAGCATGGGCAGCCTGGCGACGTTGGCGCCGGCGCAGGTGGTGGAGCTAGGGTCGGGCTTGCTGGCTTCGAACCGGCCGTTCATTTGGGTGATCAATAGGGTGTCGTCGCCGGAGGTGGAGAACTGGATCTCAGAGCAATTCGAGGAGCGGGCCGACTCGAAGTGCCTCCTCATCAGGGGGTGGGCCCCGCAGGTGACGATCCTGTCGCGCCCGGCGGTCGGGGGGTTCCTGACGCACTGCGGGTGGAACTCGGTGCTGGAGTCGGTGTGCGCCGGGGTGCCGATGGTGACGTGGCCGATGTTCGCGGAGCAGTTCCTGAACGAGAAGCTGGTGGTGGAGGTTCTGGGGATCGGGGTGTCGCTCGGGGTGAAGAAATGGACTGAGTCGGGAGGAGGGGAGGAGGGTGGTGGGGTGGTGGTGAGCAGGGAGGAGGTTGCCGAGGCGGTGGGGAGGTTGATGGAGGAGGGGGAGGAGAGGAGGAGGAGGAGGGCTGAGGAGTTGGGGGAGAAGGCGACGAGGGCTCTGGAGGATGGTGGCTCTTCTGACCTGAGCATCACAAACTTGATTCAGTACGTGTCGGACCAAGTTGAAATCAAAAGAAACAGGTGCATGTTCGTGGAGGCGTCAGATTAGGTGCATCAAAATCACGGGAGTGCTTAGGTGCATTGTCTGGCACCACGTGTTCTATGCCAAGTGCCCGAGGTATTCAAGCAATCATCCGTGGTGCCCTCAGAGGAAGGAGGTTCACTAGAATAGAGAGGTCAAAGAGAAATGCTACTCAGTCCGAAGATTTTTCCTATTCTGTTCAGCCCAATTGACATGGCAACGTGCAACTGGTGATGTAAAAGATTTAAATGTAGTTAGTGGGTTTCAGCCACCAATTGTATGCTGCCAAGTCAATCGGGCTGGCAGAATCGGAAAAACCTTCGGACTGAATAGCATTTCTCGAGTTCAAATCCTTCTAACTGGCTAGTGCATTAGGGTATTTTTTTTCTTCCTCCGAGTCAGCAGTGAACGAAAAAAGTGTTAAAGTATAGAGAGCTAGCATTCCGACTCTGCGTTCTAGGTTGTAAAATAACATCAATAATATAAATCTTAGAATATGTGGAGAGCTCTAGAATGGTTCAATCGTTTAGATTTAGGACAAGTGGTATAATCCTAGCCGCTTGTTCACCCTTGTAATTAGGGATGTAGATCGGTTCGAAACTGACCTATTTAGACAAAACCCAAAGTGATCCAACCTTGGCCAGTTTTGAGGATTTTTAATCTGATCCAAACCGAACAAAGATTGGAATCCAATCCAGCCCATTTCAATTAAAGTCGGTTTGGATTGAATTGAATGGTTAGTTTAGGCTTTGCAACTAATCCGCTGAAACATCACCTGAGCTGAAAAGAAAAGATTGTTGGGACTTTTCCAAAAATGAAAGTCATTGTTTGTAGTCCGCCCCATATATTTTATGAAGGAATACTTGGCCCTTCAAGAATGGCGGCCGCAGAGCCTTACATATATCTCCCTCCCCACTCCCCAGCCCTCATCCATCTGAGAAATCAACCAATTTACACAGCCAGCCATGGAGGGTAGCCGCTCACAAGATCACCAGAACCTCCACTTCGTTCTGATCCCATGGCTGGCCCAAGGCCATATGATCCCCATGATTGACATCGCCCGCCTCCTCGCCGGCCGCGGCGGCACCACCGTCTCCGTCATCACCACCCCCGCCAACGCCACACGGATCCAACCCACCATCGACCGCATCTCCTCCTCCGGCCTCCCCCTCCGCTTTGTCTCCCTCCGCTTCCCCTCCGTCGAGTTCGGCCTCCCCGAGGGCTGCGAGAACTTCGACAGCCTCGAATCCATGGCCCTCGTCGCCAACTTCTTCAACGCCGCCAAGCACCTGCGGGAGCCCCTGTTGCGCCACCTCCGCGACCACGCCCCCGCGCCGAGCTGCATCATCTCCGACATCGGCCACCCGTGGGCCCACGAGGTCGCCCTAGAGTTGGGCGTCCCCCGCTTCGTCTTCCAGGGCTTCAGCTGCTTCTCCCTCCTCTGCATCCATAACCTGGAACAATTCAAATCCCACGAAGCCGTTTCCTCGGATTCAGATTCCTTCCCGCTGCCGGGCTTGCCTCATCGGATCGAGATCACGAGGCCGCAGCTGCCGCTTCAGTTCCATCGAGAATCCCACTATCAGGGGATCTTCAAGGAGAGGAGGGAAGGGGAGCTGGCGGCGGACGGAGTCGTGGTGAACAGCTTCGATGAGTTGGAGACGGGGTACATCCAACGGTTGCGGGAGGCCACCGGGAAGAAGGCGTGGATGGTGGGGCCGGTGTCGCTGTGCAAGAAGGCGGCGCTGGACGTGGCGCAGCGGGGGAACGTGGCTTCGATCGATGAGAGCCGATGCATGCGTTGGCTCGATTCCAAGGAGCCGAAGTCGGTGATCTACGTCAGCTTCGGCAGCATGGGCAGCCTGGCGACGTTGGCGCCGGCGCAGGTGGTGGAGCTAGGGTCGGGCTTGCTGTCTTCGAACCGGCCGTTCATTTGGGTGATCAGTAGGATGTCGTCGCCGGAGGTGGAGGAGTGGATCTCAGAGCAGTTCGAGGATCGGCCGGCCGACTCGAAGTGCCTCCTCATCAGGGGGTGGGCCCCGCAGGTGACGATCCTGTCGCACCCGGCGGTCGGGGGGTTCCTGACGCACTGCGGGTGGAACTCGGTGCTGGAGTCCGTGTGCGCCGGGGTGCCGATGGTGACGTGGCCGATGTTCTCGGAGCAGTTCCTGAACGAGAAGCTGGTGGTGGCGGTTCTGGGGATCGGGGTGTCGCTCGGGGTACTGAAGAGATGGACGGAGTGGGGAGGAGGGGAGGAGGGTGGTGGGGTGGTGGTTAGCAGGGAGGAGGTTGCTGAAGCGGTGGGGAGGTTGATGGAGGAGGGGGGGGAGAGGAGGAGGAGGGCTGAGGAGTTGGGGGAGAAGGCGACGAGGGCTCTGGAGGATGGTGGCTCTTCTGACCTGAGCATCACAGAATTGATTCAGTACGTGTCGGACCAAGTTGAATTCAAAAGGAACAGGTGCAAGTTCGTGGAGGCGTCAGATTAGGGGGTGTACCAATTTATTTGCATTCTCAATTTCCTGATTTAAAAATAAAGGCTATTAATTATTCAGGTGGAAGTATTTGAAAACTAAAAAATATCACTCTGACTATTTCTAGTAGGACCTAGTTCAAATTTAAAAAATAATAATTGTTATCAAATCATTAACCTTTCGGGCAATGGCCCACTTCAGGCTCGGACTAATCCCTCTCGGAGTGAAGCCCGACCCACTCGGTAATTTCCACTTCACTCCTGGGTAAATCGAGAGGAGGAAGAGTTGAACCCACAACCTCATCACCAAATAAGATTTTTAACTGATTATGAGTCATCCTACAGTATTACAATGGTTGTTGACAGTAAAGGTATATGATGACATATGGTATATTTAATAAAATTATTTGTATTTATGGGTATTAGATGTAGTGTGTTAGTATTCTATTAGTCCCACCTCGGTTGTGGTAACATAATGGTGTGCGTACTTTCTATATAAAGAGAGGTAGTCTTATGTAATGCAAATGAGATTAATGAGATAATACAAGGAGATTTTCTCCCCAATCCTATTCTCTCTCCCCCTCTCTTCGTAACATGGTATCAGAGCCAACCTAGGGTTTTAGGAGACCTCCTCTGAGCTCGGCCTCCCCGGTCGCTGTCGGCAACCTCGGGGAGGCCGGGTATAACAAAATTATTTTTTCTCCTCCTCCTGCGGCAGCTTCTCCTCCGTTCTCTTCCCGAAACACTCGCCGTCCGAACGGGTTTGACCCTGCGCCCCGTTCCTCCTCCGAGACCCTCAAAGACGTTGTTCTCTCTAGGTTTTCCATCACCGAGGGAACACCAGACTTTGGTTCTCGGTAGAGGAGAGGGTGGGAAGCGGAGGAGAGGGGCCAGCTATGGCGAGGGAACAGCTCGAGGTCCTGACCGCCCTCAACGTGGCCCAGACCCAGTGGTACCACTTCACCCGAGTCCGTCATCGCCACGCTCTGTTTCTTCAGCTTCTGGCTCGGCTTCGGCATCGGCGGCGAATACCTGCACGAGCTCCGGCCACCTGCGCCTGCCGGTCCTCGCGCCCACCGTCCGCCTGCATCCGGACCCCGACGGTCCTGCGCCGGACGACTGTGCTCTACCGCCGGCCGGTCCTCCTCTCGCGTGTCTAGTGACCCACGCCGATCGACAGCCCATCGCCATCGGATCCCGAGCTCTGCCGCGCCCGTCGTCCTACGAGTCGGCCTCGAGCTCGTGCCGGCCTCTAGCTCACGCCGGCCTCGAGCTCACGGCATGAAGCACCCTCCGGCCCGCCGCGCTCGCCCACCGTTTCTGGCCCGTCGCTGATGCCAGCAGCCTAACCTGTGCGATCCCGAGCCTTGCGCCGCCCGGATCTGCCTCGCCGTCTCCGACTTCGACTCTCTCTCCCGTCTCCGATTTTCTCTCCGATCCCCCATACCCGACCGGATATCTCTCTCTCTATCGCTCTTTTTTTTTTCTTTCCTTATCTCCTCCCTCTATCGAATCACAGCCGTCCCTTGCCCTCTCTCTCTCAGCCTATCCCGCACCGACCCTTAAGCCCTATCCCGTACGGAGATTTAAGTATATCCCGTACCGTTCTATTACTGTGCCCTATCCCGCACTGAATCTTGCCCTATCCCGCATGAGCGATCCTGCTGCACTGACTACTGATCTGTGCCACTGCGCCCGGACCGGATCAGATTCCGGCCCAATCCGATCCGGATCATTTTGTGCGTTGTGTGTGCTTGCTCACCGACGTTGCGGCCCTGCGCTCGAGCTACAGCTCCTCCTTATGCTCCAGCCCGCGCCCATCGGTCTTACACTCGATCCGATCGGCACGGCCCTTGCAGCCCTTGCACCCGATCCGGACCTCGTGCACTTTGACCCGTTGCGCTCTCTCTGTGACCTTGCGCTCGAGCTGCCGCTCCACCTCCTGCGCCCGCATCTTGTCTCCGGCACAGTAGCACGGGGGGGCTAGATCTGGCGCTCCCGGCCCCCTCGCCACTTGCATTCTCCTTGCGCCCTGCACTCTGCCAGTCAGTCCGCTGCACCTTGAGGTTTGTCAGCCCGCCTTGCACCCTGTGCCCTTGCGCTTTGTTGATTTGCCTGTCCCATCGCCTCGCTCTGTGCCCTTGCGCCTTGGTATTTTTGCGCTCTGCGCCCTACCGATCCGCCTTGCACCTTTTAGATCATCTTTAGTTCCGGTCACACTTGTTTTGTGCCGGCTTTTGGATCCTTTCTCGTTCCGGTCACACTTGTCTTATGCCGGCTTTTAGATCCTCTCTAGTTAAGGTCACACTTGTTTTGTGCTGGCTTTTGGATCTTTTTCTCGTTCCGGTCACACTTGTCTTGTGCCGGCTTTTAGATCCTCTATAGTTCCGGTCACACTTGTTTTGTGTCGGCTTTTGGATCCTTTCTCGTTCCGGTCACATTTGTCTTGTGCCGGCTTTTAGATCATCTCTAGTTCCGGTCACACTTGTTTTGTGCCTTCTTTTGGATCCTTTCTCATTCCGGTCACATTTGTCTTGTGCCGGCTTTTAGATCCTCTCTAGTTTCGGTTACACTTGTTTTGTGCCGGCTTTCGGATCCTCTTCCTTTCCTTGGTCTTGTGACCCTATCAGAGCTACGACTCTTCATCTTCTCCTTCTTCTTTGTCTGTGATGATTGAGATCTTCTAAGAGGTGTCAAGTACTTGCTTCGGCCGGGTGCTTGCCTCTTATGAGGTCTCACGTATTCACATCTTTTCTTAGCCGCTCTCTCTCCTTTCGGCCTCCGTTATTGCCGGCTTCCTTCGCTCCGATCCTTAGTGATCATTGCCAATTCCCCCGGTTGACCTGCTTACAGGTTGGCCGGGTTCCCCCGGTTGTCCTGCTTGCAGGTCAATCGGGTTTCCAGGACGATTTGCTTGCAAGTTGCCCTGGCACTATCTTTACTTTTCAGCATACAAAAGGGTTATTTGATGTAATTTTTTTTTTCTTTCTTTCTCCTTCCTTTTATTAAGCAAACTGATGTCGGTTTATACCTTACATCAGTTTGACGGGGGGTATTAGATGTAGTGTGTTAGTATTCTATTAGTCCCACCTCGGTTGTGGTAACATAATGGTGTGCGTACTCTCTATATAAAGAGAGGTAGTCTTATGTAATGCAAATGAGATTAATGCGATAATACAAGGAGATTTTCTCCCCAATCCTATTCTCTCTCCCCCTCTCTTCGTAACAATGGGTACTTTGTCGTTTCCATTGTTTCCCAGGGGCTTTCCCACGGGTATACACATGTACTATCTATATATATGTTAGCTATGTGCCTAATGATATTAGCTGGGTATTTTTTCAAACCCTAGCCGTTTCTATCTTGTAACATGGTATCAAAGCGGTCTTGATCCCGCACCGTCCGTACAGTAGCCCGAGGCCGTCCACCATCCATCTCCCCGTTTTTGGTTTCTTATTTACGACTTATTTATGAAGCCTCATCCATCTCCTCGTTTTTGATTTTTTATTCGCAAACTCTTAGTGGTTGACCCACCGTGAGTTTGAGGGGGGTGTTAATGGATTTGTGGATATTTCATCGTTTCCATTGTTTCCCAGGGGTTTTCCCACGGGTATACACATGTACTGTCTATATACTAGTGCATGCCCGTGCCTGTCGGCACTGCAGCGGGCCGCCTTCGGCGGCAACACACCCCCCAGGCATCACCACCCCCACCGTCTTATGCGATGACAACACACCTGACCGCCTTCGTTATGCCCGTGCCGATTGGCACGAAGCAGGAGCCTTCGGTGCGACCAACCAACCCCCAACTTCGCTACCCCCGGGGAGAGAGAGAGAGAGAGAGAGAGAGAGAGAGAGAGAGAGAGAGAGAGAGAGAGAGAGAGAGAGAGAGAGAGAGAGAGAGAGAGAGAGAGAGAGAGAGAGAGAGAGAGAAATAGACGGGTTTGGCCTAAACGGGTTCGGGTCATAAACGGGTCGACCCGATTGACCCGTTTATTTAATGGGTCGGGTTTGTACTTATAACCCGATTGACCCGTTTAACAAATGGGTCGTGTCAACCTGACCCGACTCGACCCGATCCAACCCGAACCAACTCGAGCCAACCTGAACCAACCCGACCCAACCCGATCAAAACCGGCCCAATCCGACTTGTCTTGACCCAACCCGACAGGTTTACATGGGTTTTGTTGACCCAACCCGAGCCAACCCGTGCCGACACAACTAACCCATTTAGTAAATGGGTAAAATGGGTCTATTCAGGTCAACTCGTTTATTAGGCAGGTCGGGTTTGGGTTTAAATTTTTGACCCGTTTATTAAACGGATCGGATTCGAGTTGGGTGTTTTGCCCTTATACATATGTCTCAACCCGACCGGACCCATTGCCACCCCCAGAAGAGAGAGAGAAACAAAGAGAGATTATTATATATATTTCCTTCGAGGGCTTTTGATCATTTCATACTTCTTATCATGATGAAATGACCCAAAGCCCTCGATATAGATCAATGAGAGAGACCAGGAACATCCAACCTCTTTAAGGAGGTTGGAATACTCAATTTTGTGGGTGCAAATAGCAAGACCCATTTAATCCAACACAGCCTGCCCATTATTTTGAAATTTAATTACAGAGGAGAGAGAGAGATTTAATTACAGAGGGAGAGAGAAAGCGAGAGAGAGAGAGACTTATTTTTTTGCGAGCCAACTCTTTCCCTTGTCATCAAACAGGAGGCTGAGACTGAGAGCAGTATCTGTTGAGCAATCTGAGGAGCGCGTCGGCCTTCCGCCCCGCCTTCTGAGACCCGGTGGCCACCAGCGCCTGCAGTGACGGGACGCTCCGGGGGTTCATCAGCAGCCTCCACCCTATCTCCTCCCCGCCATCGCGGCACAGCCCCAGCAGCAGAGTGATGGAGTTCTCCTTCCCCCTCGGCGACCCGAACCGCACCAGGTCCACCAGTATCGGCACCACCCTCCGGTCCCCCTTGATCTCCTTCATCCCCTCGCCGCACCCGCACAGCAGCGCCAGCAGCTCAAGCGCATCGTCGGCATCCCCTCGTCAGCATCTCCACCAGCAGCGGCACCGCCCCCGCCGCCACCACCCCGGCCCTGTTCGCGCTGTACACGGCCAGGTTGAGGAGCGCCGTGGCAGCGTCCCGCTTCCCCGCCGTCGTCCCCTCCCGTAGTAGCCCCACCAGCCCCGGAACCGCGCCGGGCCGTTCCCTGATTGCTACCTTGCACTCGTCCAGCATCGTCAGGCTGAATGGAATGGCCCCTCTCACGATCTCCTCTTTTACAGCTATAGACGAACGCTATCTTGCCAAATGTACGAACGCTATCTTGCCAAAAGTATGAATTGTCTAGTCAGCTTTTGATGCCATTTTGTCTAGTCAGCACGAAAGCGCCGTGCCATGTTATATAGATATGTTGGCTATATGCCTAATGATATTAGCCGAGTATTTTTCCAAACACTAGCCGTCTCTATCTTGTAACAAAAATATTATATATATATATATATATATATATATATATATATATATATATATATATATATATATATATATATAGGGGGCTGCTATAATGCGGCATGCGGTGTGTGCGGCATCGCACCGCAGCCGTGTGATGCACTGCTGCGTGCATCGCATGCACGCAGCGCGTGCATCACACGGCTGCGGTGCGATGCCGCACGCACCGCATGCCGCATTCTAGCACTTCCCTATATATATATATATATATATATATATATATATATATATATATATATATATATATATATATATATATATATATATATATATATATATATATATATATATATATATATATATATATATATATATATATATATATATATATATATATATATATATATATATATATATATATATATATATATATAGGGAAATGAGTTCCTATGACATGTCATAGGGAGTACCCTATGACATATGGTGAGTTAGTAACCCTAGAATATTTAGAATGTTCTGAATTTTTATGAGGATGATCACCCTATCTTAGATAGGACCCCCGCAAAAAATTGGCTCATTCTAAAACTTCTAGAGGCACCAAATATGATTGTCAATTTAACGGTTAAAATGGATGGCCGATAAAGCTTCTAGCATTTGATGCCCAAACAAGTTTTAGAATGCTTTGATTTTTTGTGGACATTCTATCTAAGGTAAGGTGGTCACCCTCAAAAAAATTCAGCACATTCTAAACATTCTAACATTACTAATTCACCATATGTCATAGGGTACTCCCTATGACATGTCATAGGAACCCAGCCCTCATATATATATATATATATATATATATATATATATATATATATATATATATATATATATATATATATATATATATATATATATATATATATATATATATATATATATATATATATATATATATATATATATATATATATATATATATATATATATATATATATATATATATATATATATATATATATATATATATATATATATATATATGGGAGCCTGGACCTCAGGTGCAGCGTTAACGCTGCACCGGAGCCCCAGCGTGTGCCAAGTGTCGCAATCCCCGCTCAAATCTTGCGCGGCCCGCCCAAAATCCCGCTCAAAGCCTCAGCCGTCTGATCCTGTCTGATCGACTAGATCTCAGCCGCCTGATCCCGTGCACGCAGCCCGCACGGTGCAGTTCGATTCCTATCCGTCCGATCGATGGGAATCGAACGGACAGGAAACTTTTTCGCTGTTACTGTAGCGGCTACAGTAACAGCGAAAAAGATTTTGGATCGTCCGATTCCCATCGATCGAACGGATGGGAATCAAATTAACACACAATTGTTCGGTTCGATTCCTATCCGTCCGATCGATGGGAATCGAACGGACATGAATTTTTTCGCTGTTACTGTAGCCGCTACAGTAACAGCGAAACTGATTCATGTCCGTTCGATTCCCAACGATCGGACGGATGGGAACCGAACCGAACCGAGCGCGATGCGTGCACGGGATCAGGCGGCTGAGGTCTAGTCGATCAGACGGCTGAGATTTTGAGCGGGATTTTGGGCCGGGCCGCGCGGGATTTGAGCGGGGATTGCGACACTTGGCGCACGCTGGGGCTCCGATGCAGCGTTAACGCTGCACCTGAGGTCCAGGCTCCCCGTCCCCATATATATATATATATATATATATATATATATATATATATATATATATATATATATATATATATATATATATATATATATATATATATATATATATATATATAGGGTCAGGATCGGATGACCCAGCAAAATTTGACCCATTAATAACCCAGCACCCTTTGATGCACTTAGAGGTTATAGAATGGGCTGATTTTTTGTAGGGATGTTGTCTATGGTATGTTGATCATCCTCACAAAAAATCAGCCCATTCTAAAACCTCTAGGTGCATCAAATGCGCACTTCAAATCAACAATTTTTGACTGTCAATTTTAACCGTTGATTTGAAGAGCACCCTTTGATGCACCTAGAGGTTTTAGAATGGGCTGATTTTTTGTGAGGATGATCAACATATCATAGACAACATGTCTACAAAAAATCATCCCATTCTAAAACCTCTAGGTGCCTCAAAGGGTGTTGGGTTATTTGCTGGGTCAAATTTTGCTGGGTCATCCGATCCTGACCCATATATATATATATATATATATATATATATATATATATATATATATATATATATATATATATATATATATATATATATATATATATATATATATATATATATATATAGGGCATTCTATAATGCGGCATGCGGTACGTGTGGCACTGCATCGCAGCCGTCTGATGCACGCATTGCATGCATGCGATGCACGCAGCGGTGCATCAGACGGCTACTACACGGTGCCGCACTTACCGCATGCCTATATATATATATATATATATATATATATATATATATATATATATATATATATATATATATATATATATATATATATATATATATATATATATATATATATATATATATATATATATATATATATATATATATATATATATACACACACACATATATATATAGGCTTGTTAGGTTGCGCTGTGCGCTGCCTCCGCTGGAAAATGGGCTGCCCAATATCAGTCGTCCGATCGCGCGGATCGGGTGAGAAACCGTTCGGAATCCCCGGCCCCATCTGATCCTCCGCCTGATCCCGTGCAACGCACGATCGGAAGACCGTCTGATCGCTCGGGTCGGATGATACACGTCTGATCCCGTGTTTTGCACACCCGGCCCGCTGTTATTGCTCGGTTCGATTCCCATCCGTTGGATCGATGGGAATCGAACGGGCAAAAATGATTTTTGCTGTTACTGTAGCCGCTACAGTAACAGCGAAAATTGATTTTGTCCGTTCGATTCCCATCGATCCAACGGATGGGAATCGAACCGACCGATTATATGCCGGCCGGGTGTGCAAAACACGGGATCAGACGTGTATCATCAGACCCGAGCGATCAGACGGTCGGGCGATCGTGCGTTGCACGGGATCAGGCTGAGGATCAGACGGGGCCGGGGATTCCGAACGTTTTCTCACCCGATCCGCGCGATCGAATAGCTGATAATGGGCAGCGCATTTTCAAGCGGAGGCAGTGCACAGCGCAACCTAACAAGTCTCTCTCTCTCTCTCTCTCTCTCTCTCTCTCACCGTTAAAATCTGCAGATTTTGCTTCGACCATTTGACCCCCCTAAACGTTTTGGAATTTGATGAAAATTGGTGAGGATGATCATCTCCTCCTAGACAACGACCTCACCAAATTTCATCAAATTCCAAGACTTTTTGGGGGGTCAAAATACCCGCAGCTCACTTTCCCCCCTTGGCAGCTCACAGCGCACTGTAACAGCCCTCTCTCTCTCTCTCTCTCTCTCTCTCTCTATATATATATATATATATATATATATATATATATATATATATATGAGGAATGGGATGCTGCCTATAAAAACAACATTTTTGCTATTTTGAGACATTGTTTGACCATCCTAGAAGTTTTGGAATTTGATGAAATTTGGTGAGGGTGTTGTCTAGGGTAAGATGATCATCCTCACAAATTTTCATCAAATTCCAAAACTTCTAAGAGGGTCAAATTGTCGAAGCAAAATGCTGCAGATTTTAACGGTGACTGCAGACGACTGATTTTGCTTTGACCATTTGAACCCCCTAGAAGTTTTGGAATTTGATGAAAATTTGTGAGGATGATCATCTTACGCTAGACAACACCCTCACCAAATTTCATCAAATTCCAAAACTTCTAGAATGGTCAAACAATGTCTCAAAGCAGCAAAAAATGCTGTTTTGCGGCATGCGGTGCGTGCGGCATCGCACCGCAGCCGTGTGATGCACGCGCTGCGTGCATGCGATGCACGCAGCAGTGCATCACACGGCTGCGGTGCGATGCTGCACGCACCGCATGCTGCAGCATAGCATGCCCCTATATATATATATATAGAGGAATGGGATGCTGCCTATCAAAGCAGCGTTTTTTGCTGTTTTGATACATTGTTTGACCATCCTAGAAGTTTTGGAATTTGATGAAATTTGGTGAGGGTGTTGTCTATGGTAAGATGATTATCCTCACAAATTTTTATCAAATTCCAAAACTTCTAAAAGGGTCAAATGGTCGAAGCAAAATGCTGCAAAATCTGCAGTCACTGTTAAAATCTGCAGATTTTGCTTCGACCATTTGACCCTCTTAGAAGTTTTGGAATTTGATGAAAATTTGTGAGGATGATCATCTTACCCTAGACAACACCCTTACCAAATTTCATCAAATTCCAAAACTTCTAGGATGGTCAAACAATGTATCAAAGCAGCAAAAAACGCTGCTTTGATAGGCAGCATCCCATTCCTCATTTGGGATTTAGTTGGCCGTTCGGGTGAATCCAATCTGTTGGATCCTGCGATCGGACGACTGAAAGGATTCTCGCGGTTACTGTAGCAGCTACAGTAACCGCGATTTTATTTTCAACCGTCCGATCATCAGGATCGAACGGATTGGATTGTTTTGGACCGGATTATCACTGTTACTGTTCCCAGTAACAGTAAGCCGGGTGGAATTCGATCCGTCCGATTAAGTCGATCGGACGGCTGAGGTGTTGGGCGGTCTCGGCGGGGTGTTTCCGATCGGGATTTGGGGATTAATGACAGATGGCAAGCATCCAGGCCACCGGTGCAGCGTTCATGCTGCACCTGAGGTCCAGGCTCCCCGTCCCCATATATATATATATATATATATATATATATATATATATATATATATATATATATATATATATATATATATATATATATATATATATATATATATATATATATATATATATATATATATATATATATATATATATATATATATATATATATATATATATATATATATCGGTTCGGTTCGGTTCGGTTTAGGTCGGTTTTGAATTTACAAATCCGTCAACCGATCCAATCATGTCGGTTTTTTGAAAACCCAGCCCGATCTATTGAGTGTCTCGAAACCGATCGAAATTGGTCGGTTTGGTTTGGTTTGGTCAGTTCGATCGGTTTGGTTTGGATCCTGTATACCCCTACTTGTAATTAAGCTATAGATAGGGGGAGAAGACCAACGATAAGACCAAGCGAATAGAGAAATACAAACAATCACCTAAGAAATTACATCAACGATCGATCCATGGATTTAATAGTATGGAAAAAAAACCCGAGTACAAGTAGAATTGTCTCTAACCAATCTCTCATACACCTTGTTACGAAGAGAGAGGGTGTTACGAAGAGAGAGGGATAGAGAATAGGTTTGGGGAGAAAAATTCCTTGTATTATCTCATTAATCACATTAACATTACATAAAATTTTATTGTAGCATTTTTTTTAAAAAAAAAAGATTTGATAAAAAAAAGTTGTTAACTCTCTATTACGAAATTGCTACTCTTTGCTACCACTAGCAATTGTAACTCTTTTATCACCGAGTTGTTACTCTTTGTTACCACTGTAGCAATTGTTATTCTTTAGTATCCAATTGAGTGACAATTTGCTATAGTGAAATCACTGTAGCAATTGTTATTTAATTTGGTAATAAAGAGTAACATTTGCAGATTGTTACTCTTTTGTTGTAATGAAAAGTAACGTTTGTGATTTTAGTATCAGGGCTAGTTCTGTCATTTAAAGGGGAGAAAAAACCAATAACTCATTCTTAAGTCAATCCTACTTTTTTTTTTTTTTTTTTTTTTTTTCCATTTTGCTACTTTTTTTGCCACTAATCAATTGAATCTTATTTATCCATTAAAAAAACAAGGGCTATATTGGGAAGGGTAATTCCACTAATCCACTAACCCATTCTTTCTTCCATCCTATATTTTAGTTCCTATTTTACCCTTCTAAATCTTATGTTTTAAAACATCAAAAAAATGTTTGGATAGGGTATGGGCATTAATTGAAACTCTACCCGATTAACTTTCGGGTATGGGTATGAACACCCTAATACCCAACACGCATAACTGAAACCCAATTGCCTCTCTAACTTGTGATCTGACCCCGACTTGAAACATCTGGTACGAGTATGGGTACAAATGCACTTTCAGGTATTGGTATGTGTTATAAACGGTTTTTACAAGGCTTGGTAGGGTATGCATATAGGAACTACCTTATTAAGAGCATCTCCAACGGGCTCCGAACAAGGAGCACCTCCTAAGACCGTGGGGCCCATCTTTTGTTGCCACCTCATTGAGAGGTATCCTAGTTGAGAGGTTCAGCTCCAACGGCCTCCGAGCTGGATATCCGAGTCATTTTGCATCAAACACCCCATATATTTATAAGTTATCCAAAGCCTCCAAATCTACACCAAATCCGTTGAAAAGTACATGTTTTGATATATATATATATATATATATATATATATATATATATATATATATATATATATATATATATATATATATATATATATATATATATATATATATATATATATATATATATATATATATATATATATATATATATATATGGGAAATGAGTTCCTATGACATGTCATAGGGAGGTACCCTATGACATATGGTGAGTTAGTAACCCTAGAATATTCAGAATGTTCTGAATTTTTATGAGGATGATCACCTTACCTTAGATAGGACCCCCACAAAAAATCGGCTCATTCTAAAACTTCTAGAGGCATCAAATATGATTTTCAATTTAACGGTTAAAATGGATGGCCGATAAAGCTTCTAGCATTTGATGCCCCAAAAAGTTTTAGAATGCTTTGATTTTTTGTGGACATTCTATCTAAGGTAAGGTGATCACCCTCAAAAAAATTCAGCACATTCTAGCATTACTAATTCACCATATGTTATATATATATATATATATATATATATATATATATATATATATATATATATATATATATATATATATATATATATATATATATATCATAATTTATGAACGTCCGAGGGTTTTTTTTTATAAAAACACAGAATTTTTTATTCGTTCGGAGGGTCCAAAGGACCTCTGTTGTATGTGGAGGGCTTCGGAGGTTCGGACCGCACGTGGCCTGCCACGTAGGACTTCAGAGCTCCACTCGGAGCCGGTTGGAGTGGCGGAGTTCCTTCCGCGTGCCACGTGGGTCTTCAGAGCCCCGCTCGGAGCCCGTTGGAGTTGCTCTAACTTTTGGGTATGGGTATGAGTATCTTAATACTTTTTACAAGGCTTGGGTAGGATATTAGGTATGGGTATAGGAACTCTACCCGGTTAACTGTCAGGTATGGGTATGGGTACCTCATTAGCCATATCTGACACTCGAAACTCGATTCTCCAACTTGTGTAGATTAGTTTGACATATATATAGTGTACATATTCCCTATATTTGGATCCTATGTCATTAAAACAAAAGCAAGAAAGTGTTGTATTCGTGCACTTTCCATTGTAACCTACAAAAAATATCAGTATGTCCTTATACCCTATCAATATTTCATGTGTCCATACCCTATATACAATGACTATTTTTAATTTATGTAAGTGTAAAAGGGTCCATAGATCAGCAACTGTTGCACGTGTGACGCACAAGCCCAGTGCACTAGTAATCCCTAATTAACTGCTTCTCCTCTCCAAATGGTCCTCACACCATATGACCTCTTGAGGAAAAGGCTGAAAACCCTTGTTCCCGACCGTTAGAAACCCCTATTTTCAAATATCCCCCAGCGCATCGCGCACCTTTCTGGCTCTCGACCGTTAAAACCCCAAAAGTCCAAACCCCACCACCCTTTCTTCCCCCTCTTCCAATCTAAAAAAATGGGTTATTTTGACTTTGCCCCTCAAAATTTGCATTGAATTAGACTTTACCCCCCATATTTCATTAATTAGACTTTACCCCCCAAAACTAACTGTTTTGTCAGCTCACCCCCAAAACTTTATGACTTATTTTGACTTTGCCTCCCAAATTTTGCCTTGAATTAGACTTTACCCCCCCATATTTTCATTAATTAGACTTCACCTCCCAAAACTAACTGTTCCATCAACTGACCCCCAAAAATTTATTTATTTTCCGTCAAACCCTTTCTCTTAGATGGTGAGCTGACGGAACAGTTAGTTTTGGGGGGTGAAGTCTAATTAATGAAAATATGGGGGTAAAGTCTAATTCAAAGCAAAATTTGGGGGGCAAAGTCAAAATAACCCAAACTTTATGGGACATTTATTTATTTTCTGTCTTTCTCTTAGATGGTGAGCTGACGGAACAGCTAGTTTTGGGGGGTAAAGTCTAATTAATGAACATATGGGGAGTAAAGTCTAATTCAAGGCAAAGTTTGCAGGGTAAAGTCAAAATAACCCTCTAAAAATCTTGAACAAAGCATGAACCTTTTCCTTGACCCCCTTCTCTCTTTCCCAAAATCGCAAGATTCTGCTGATATCAACCTCACCCATTTCAATTGCAAAAAAAAAAAAAAAACCTCACTGTGGGCATCGAAATTAGCCCACGGGTCAAACCCGATTTGTACACGAAAAATAGGCCCGCACCCAACGGCCTTCGGGTCGAACCCGACTCGCCCGCATGCAACTTGGCCCATACACAACGGCCCGCATGCAACTTGGCCCACACACAACGGCCCACATGCGAACCTCGGCCCATACACAACGGCCCGCATGCAACTTGGGCCCGCACACAACGGCCCACATGCGAACCTCGGCCCATACACAACGGCCCGCATGCAACTTGGCCCACACACAACGGCCCACATGCAAACCTTGGCCCATACACAACGACCCGCATGCGGAATTGGGCCCGCACACAAACGGCCCGCATGCACACTCGGCCCGCGTGCAAGCTCAATCCGCGCACCATGGCCCAACTCGAAGCAAATGGGTCCCACCGGACCCGCAACTCGAACACAAAGAGGGGGGCCCACCGGCCCCCCCTCTTGAAAACCGTGCCCCCCTCCTCATGGAGAGGTGGGGCCGGCCATAAAAGAAAAAGAAAAGAAAAAAGAAAAAGAAAAAGAAAAAGAAAAGAAAAAGAAAAGAAAAGAAAAAGAAAAAGAAATCAAAAACCGCCTCGATACGGGGGGGAGGTGGCGTGGACGTCTACGCAGCCGTAGATCCGCGACGATCCCTCGATCCAACGGACAAGATGACGTTGTGTCGCCATCCGATCCAAAAGTGCAACAAAAAAATAACAACTCGATCTTTAAAGATCGAGTCACATCTAGCCCATAACCACCCCAACTAAAAAGGAGGGGATCGGGTTTGTTTCCTTGGATAAAGGAACAATATCTTGATGGTTATGGGGGAGATATCGGATGAAACAAAAAGATTTCAGATTTATCTCCCCCAACCGCTCCCCTTTGCCTATAAATAGAGGGGGTGGGGGAAGGCACAAAGGGTCCGAAAGCCGAAGACGAAAGAGCTCTGCAAGAGAAGCTCCAACGCTCGAAGACCGAAGGCTTCACGAGGCACGGCAAGCACGCCTACGGAAATCCTTGGCCCTTCAAATCCTCATCAACGTGAAGACCTTGCACTCAAAGATCAAAGCTTCGACTCCTCGCACGAAGAAGAAAGCGTGGAGAAGAAGACCCGGAGTCGTCATCACCCGATTGCTCCAACGATCTTCATCAGCTCCGAAGACACCATAAGCAAAGGCCGGAGAAGAAGATCGAAGCCGACAACACCCGTCGTCTTCAATCAAGGCATCGACTCCTCGCACGAAGAAGAAAGCCGAGAGAAGAAGGCCTGAAGCCGGTGCTACCCCTGTCGTCTTCATCAACAAAGCCGACGCTACAACCGTCGCACGGAGATCGGTGCTACACCCACCGTCTTCATCAACAAAAGCCGACGCTACAACCGTCGCACGGGGATCGGTGCTACCCCCGCCGTCTTCATCAACAAAAGTCAACGCTACAACCGTCGCACGGAGATCGGTGCTACACCCGCCGTCTTCATCAACAAAAGCCGACGCTACAATCGTCGCACGAGGATCGGTGCTACCCCCGCCGAAAAGCCAAGCCGACGCCACAACCGTCAAGGAAGCCGAAAGAATAAAGAAGCCTTGAAGAAGTAGCCATCGCCGTCTGAGAAGAAGATCAAGTCAAAGCTAAAGCCAAAGCCAACGCAAGAAGCCAAAGCAAACGCATCGGTAAAGCCCGCGCTAAAGCGACGCACGTGCCAAAGCCAAGCAACTACGACGGTCACGAGCAAAGCACCGCACGTTCTAGCCGATACGACGCGAAGTCCGGAAGAACTAAAGCATCGCAAGCCTCTACCCGCCTACGTTCAAGCACAAGCGCCGAAACAAAGCAAACGCCAGAGCCACGCCAAAGCTACGCCAAAGCCGAAAGCTAAAGCCAAAGCTGACGCCAAAAACACGATCGACGCCGCGAACCGACGATCAAGGACGCCGAGGTCGAGCAAGGATCGTGGAAGACACGAAGACCGAGGAACGAAGCCCAAAGCCTTCCTAGCCGAGAAAGCACGAAGCACGGATGGGACAAAATCAATGGCCGATATTCCTTAGCCTCTCAAGAAACCCTCACCCTGCAAAGACCTCTGTCCTGGGCAACCCCTTCAGAGCTCTCGCACGAATACCACGTGGAGACGCGGATCAAAGGGACCCTCCAGAGGATTTCTCCCACAATCTCCTGATCAAAATTTTTTAATCTCGTGTGATCCGCAATAAAGACGACCCGAATCTTTTTCCGCACTCACAGATTTCTGGCACACCCGGTGGGACCTCCTCTCCTTTCATCCGTACGTTTGAAGGAGTTGCTTCAAGTTCGCCATGGCCGGAACGAACAACGATACGTTTGCTCCAACAAGTCTCTCACCTAACGCCGAGTCTCCACTACTCCAACACGGTGATCCAGAAAACCCGGAGGATGTCATTCCCCCGGTAGTACGTGTCTATACTCGGCGTACTCAAACTCTTGCGGACTTCTTCACGCCAGAAACTGCTGCCGAAGATGCCCGCCAAGGCGCCAATGAGGCCTTGGTGCACGAAGAAACGAGTCTCAATCCTGGAACATCTGTCCAGAAATTTGGGGAGGACCAGCCCCAACCCCGAGCCCGCTCGGGTTCTCCAGCGGACTTTGCACCTCTTTTGCCGGGGGCAAACATCCGTCATCAAGCAGAAGCAAGTCAGCGTAACTACGTCTCCGACGACGATGGCGAGAGTGCGGGCATGCAACATCGAGACGTCCTGCGACATCATCCTTCGTCCGCTCTCCAGCTCCAAGTCATGCAAATGGGTAAACACATGGCTCAGCTCACTCGACTAATGGAAGAGAAAGATCGTCACATCAATACCTTGCTTTAAAGGTTGAGTGCCAGGGATGTCGCAACATTCGGTCAACCTCCTGCTTCTCCAGTAGCTGCTCCAGCCCCGTCTCCAACTCCTACTCTTGCAGAAGTTGGCCCGGCAACACTAGCAACTACTCCTGCACTTTCCTCGGCTCCCGTGCCGGTCTCGGTGGCCGTGCAACCTTCAGTGGCAGCAACGATGAATGCCCAGCAAATACAAGCACTAGTGGCTGACATGATGCGTTCCCACGGCGGCAGCCTACCTCCGATTACGGCGGCATATTCAAAGCCTTACACCATAAGGATCCAACAGCTGCGCTTCCCTACCGGGTTCCAGCCACCAAAGTTTCAACACTTCGATGGAAAGGGGAACCCAAGGCAACACATTGCCCACTTTGTCGAAACTTGCAACAACGCCGGCACATACGGCGATGAGATGGTGAAGCAGTTCGTTCGCACACTCAAAGGTAATGCTTTTGACTGGTATGTTGATCTTCCTCCAGGATCCATTGACAACTGGGATCAGATGGAGAGGGAATTCCTCAACCGCTTCTACAGCACTCGGCGCATCGTTAGCATGACCGAGCTTACTGCCGTCAAGCAAAGGAATGACGAATCAGTAATCGACTACATCGATCGATGGAGGAATCTCGCCCTGAATTCATGAGACCGTTTGTCGGAAGACTCGGCTATCGAGATGTGCACCCAAGGCATGCACTGGGGCTTACTCTACATCCTCAAGGGGATCAAGCCTCGGTCCTTCGAAGAACTCGCAACTCGAGCCCACGACATGGAGCTCAGCTTAGCAAATCGCGGGGACTCAAAAACCAAAGACTTCCTGAAGGTGGAAAAGAAAGACAAACCGTTGGCACTCAAATCAAAGCAAGTTAACGTCGCCGACATCGCCTCGGCCTCCAAGCCACTCAAAATCAACGGTAAGTCGGATCAAGAAAAGGGAGCTGCCATACCACCGCCTCCACCCAAAAGACAGTCGAAGATGACTCTAGAAGAACTTGAGGCCAAAGAGTATCCCTTTCCAGACTCGGAAGTCTTCTCCATGTTCGATCAACTGCTACAAGAAAAGATGATCGAGCTTTCTCCTTCAAAAAGGCCCGAACAGATGCATCGTGTCAACGATCCGCTCTTCTGCAAATACCATAGTTTGCTTAATAAATGAAAGAAGAAAAAAATTTATATAAAATATCATGTTTTTATACTGTAAAGTAAAAAATAGTGCCAGGACTAATAATAATACTATATCTAATTCCAATACGGGAAAGCACTGAAAAAACCGATGTTTTTAGCTGTGGGGTGGTGATACTAGAAGTTTGCTGTGGGAAGAGACTTATAGATAAAGAAGATAGAGATGATCAGAAAGTGGTGAACTTGGTTGATTGGGTATGGGGTTTGTACTAGCGAGATCGACTAATCGAAGCTACCGATCGACGATTAAACGGAAAGTTCTACAATGAGGAGATGCTGCGGCTGCGGCTATTGGGTCCGTGCTGTGCAAACCCCAATTGGGTGGAGAGGCATTTGATGAGAAGGGTTATTCAGATCCTCAAGTCTAAGGCGGAGCCGAAAATGAAGCCTCTCCTCTTGTTCATCTGTGGCGCCCCGTTGAGCTCACAGGATATTGTTTCAGACTGTGATGATAATGCAGCATCTAGCCCATTATCCATACCCCGTAGATAAATCCGCACTTTTGGTTCCTTGCATCCTTCCATCATTTTTGCATGAGTTTTTATTTTATCCTTTCACCTTATATATTAATCATACATAGTATTTTGAATCTGAAAACAAACACAAGGTTAGGATCGTAATATGCCATTTTCTCCTTCCCATTCTGTCCCCTCACAAATCACAAGTACCATCCAAAACTATTACCCTTTTGCCACTAATCAATTGAGTCTTATTTATCCATTTAAAAAACCAAAGGCTATTATGGGAATAAATCCCACTAACTCATTCTTCCTTCCATCCTACTTTTTGTTTTTCATTTTTCTCTTCTCTTCTTTGCACTAATCAATTTAATATTATTTATCTAATAAAAAATTCAAGGGCTATAATGGGAAGGGCAATCCCACAAACCCATTATTCCTTCCATCCTACAATTTGTTCTCCATTTTACCCTTCTCGATCCTATATTTTAAAACAACATCAAGGGAAATGTTTGGGTAGGGTATGGGGATTGGAACTCTCTTGGTTAACTTTCGGGAATGGGTATGAATACCCAACACCCAGACCCGACATCCAATTATCCCTCTAACTTAACTTATGACCCCGACCACCCTGACTTGAAACTTTTGGTACGGGTATGGGTACAAATATACTTTCAAGTATGGGTATGGGTTGTACAAGGTTTTTACAAGGCTTGGGTATGGTATGGGTATGGGTATGGGTATGGGTATGTGTTGTACAAGGTTTGAATAGGGTATGGGTATAGGAACTCTACCCTATTAACTTTTGGGTATGGGTACCTTAATACTTTTTACAAAGCTTAGGTAAGGTATGGGTATAGAAACTCTACCTGATTAACTGTCAGGTATGGGTATGGGTACCTTAATACCCAAATCTGAAACCCGATTGTCACTTTAACGTGTGTAGATGATATAGTTTGACATATATATATATAGTGTACATATACCCCATATTTGGATCCTATGTCACGAAAACAAAAGCAAGAAAGGAAGTGTTGTTTTCTTGCACTTCCCATTGTGGACCTACAAAAATTACCAATATGCCCTTATGCCTCTATTAATATTTCATGTGTTCATACCCTATACTAAAATGACTATTGTTAATTTGTGTACTTGTAAAAGGGTCTATAGATCAACAACTGTTGCATGTGCAGCGCACGTGCCCAATGCACTAGTATGAACTCAAATGAGGGGAGTTGTTATGAGAACTCAAAGTTTTGCGATCATTTAACCATATATAAGTTATGAGAACTCAAAGTTAATTGCTATCAAAACCACGGAGGTCCCTGATGACCATGAAGACAATGTGGACTAGGGACTCGTGAGTGTGTGTGTGTGTGTGTGTGTGTATGTATATGTGGATGTGCGTGCGTATCTGTATACGTGCGGGCATGCCTGCCCTGGGAGAGACGAGATATATGTTATGTAAGTGGGGGTGAGAATGAGACCAGACAGAGAGCTCGATGGATCAGCAGGCCCTTTGGCGGATCGTCGTGTAGTCACCCTCTGATGGCCAGCCCTTATTGACCGACACGGTTGGGTAAGCCCTAACCCTTATCTTATGCTTGAGAAGCGAGAGAACCGAATGGACAATGTAATGTATCAGTTCTGGGATTATAGTTGATTATCCTGCCCTGTCCCGTGGTTTTTTTCCCCTCCACTGTTGGAAAAGGGTTTTTCCACGTAAATGCATGCATCTGTTCTCTAGTCGTTGGTATCTTGCGTCTCGCAAAGCTGGCTGGTCAAAATTTTCCCCGACACCAACCATGCCCTAAATTATTGAATTCACCCCATTAATTGAGAAGCTTCTTCCACGTCAGTTTTGCTTGTTACTTGTAGTCAAACATTGTATTGGATGTAGCCATACATGGTGTAAGATGTTTATTCCAAATGGATACTCGGGACTTCCGTCTCCTCATGTACTCGCATATATAACCCAATGAAGTCTAGCATGTTTGGCTCTCCAATTCTCTGTCTGACATTGTATCAGAGCAAAGGTTGTAAATCCATCTCCCCCTCCGAACCCTAGCCATCGGTCTCCTGACCCCCCCTCCTCCTCACTGGCCTCTGTCAAGCCCCCTAGCCACCAGTCTCCGCGACCCCACCCCTTCTCTCTAGCCTCTGTCTCCCCACCAACTGATCCCCAACATCAGTGCCCCACCCCGCGTTGCCCGACTGCCGCTGGTCATAGCAACCACCACCACCCCGCACTACCCCTCCCCGTATAGCTAGATTGTCGCACATCTCCCTTGTCATCACCGACCACCAGCCCTCCCCCCTCCCGGTCTCTCCTCTGTGCCACTCCCCAACTACCCAACCTCTACACCCCGACTCTGCCTCACCCCCTGCTGTACTAGCCCTCGTACCTACACCCAACCACCGGCTCCACCACTCCCCTTCAACCTCTGACCACATAGCCCCCGATCGTCCTACACCCTAACCCTAGCTGTTGCGAACCAATAGCGACCATTGTCTTCTAATAGTGGTCGTCCCACCATTGAAAGGACTAGACTTCAAACTCACATCGTCCACCAATTAGTTGTATTGGTCGGTCTCCGTCGATCTCGCATGTTGCTATCTTGGGATCATATCATCGGAGATGATCCCCCTTCGGCAGATCAGGCTACCAATGATGCCTACTCCTTGACCATCACGGTTGTCGCCACTCATGCCCAGGTGCCTACTTCGGATCGTGATACTTTGGTAGCCGTCTGGTATCGCCGAGACAAGTTCATCTGGGCTTACATACTACAGTTTGTCTCCCGTACGCTGCTGACTCCTCTCGGTTGCCTGCTCACTGCACTTACTTAATGGGAGTACCTTCAGGATCACGTCGTTCAACGAGGTGGTTCCTGTCACTACCAGCTTCTCTGTGATGCCCACGTTGCGTGTTAGGGTGACCGCTCGATCTAGGATTTCTTCAGCCTGATGAACAGCTACTGCCACGAGCTAGAATGCCTCATCTCCTCCAAGGAATGGACAACATATTTTCTCACAGGCTTCTAATTAATGGACAACATAAATTCTCCAAGGAATGGACAACATAAATTCTCCAAGGAATGGACAAAATATGTTGTCCATTCCTTGGAGGAGATGAGGGATTCTAGCTCGTGGCAGTAGCTGTTCATCAGGCTGAAGAAATCCTGGATCGAGCAGTCACCCTAACACGCAACGTGGGCATCACAGAGAAGCTGGTAGTGACAGGCACCACCCCGTTGAACGAAGCGATCCTGAAGGTACTCCCATTAAGCAAGTGCAGTGAGCAGGCAACCGAGAGGAGTCAGCAGCGTACGGGAGACAAACTGTAGTATGTAAGCCCAGATGAACTTGTCTCGGCGATACCAGACGGATACCAAAGTATCACGAGCCGAAGTAGGCACCTGGGCATGAGTGGCGACAACTGTGATGGTCAAGGAGTAGGCATCATTGGTAGCCTGACCTGCCGAAGGGGGATCATCTCCGATGATGTGATCCCAAGATAGCAACATGCGAGATCGACGGAAACCGACCAATACAACTAATTGGTAGACGAGGTGAGTTTGAAGTCTAGTCCTTTCAATGGTGGGATGACCACTATTAGAAGACAATGGTCACTATTGGTTCGCAACAGCTAGGGTTAGGGTGTAGGACGATGGGGGGCTATGTGGTCAGAGGTTGAAGGGGAGTGGTGGAGCCTGTGGTTGGTGTTGGGTGTAGGTACGAGGGCTAGTATAGCAAGGGGTGAGGCAGAGTCGGGGTGTAGAGGTTGGGTAGTTGGGGAGTGGCACAGAGGAGAGACCGGGAGGCGAGAGGGCTGGTGGTCGGTGATGACAAGGGAGATGTGCGACAATCTAGCTATACAGGGAGGGGTAGTGCGGGGTGGTGGTGGTTGCTATGACCAGCGGCAGTCGGGCAACGCGGGGTGGGGCACTGATGTTGGGGATCAGGTGGTGGGGAGACAGAGGCTAGAGAGAAGGGGTGGGTGGGGATCGCGGAGACTGGTGGCTAGGGGGCCTGACAGAGGCCAGTGAGGAGGAGGGGGGGTCAGGAGACCGATGGCTAGGGTTCGGAGGGGGAGAGGGGAGATGGATTTACAACCTTTGCTCTGATACAATGTCAGACAGAGAATTGGAGAGCCAAACATGCTTGACTTCATTGGGTTATATATGCAAGTACATGAGGAGACGGAAGTCCCCATCCGGCTGATTTTTTGTAGGCATAGACAACATGCCTACAGAGAAATGGCTCCTACATTCAGCTGTGGTGACATTTTTTAGCGAGGGCATCCACATCTGTCGGTAGCCTCCCCCACTAAAATTGGTTGTAATGGATGAATATAGCCGTCACAGACGAATATGTTTGCCACTACCGAATGTGGACACCGTCAGCATTTTTTGCCCCTAACTCCGAATGCATTTTACTGCTAAAGGCGATCGTTGCAGTGTGGCAGGCACAAGGAATACATGTGTGGCTGTCAACAACTATCCCATGTCGATCGGCTGCAGCTTTCTTCACAATACCCATGTAGCTACCAAAGACGGCTTTGCCACTGAAGGTGGCCGTAACAGTGTTGCCAGCCGTGCCGAAGGCGTCCGATGCGCGCCGATCGGATGACCCATCAAATTTTGACCCAACAAATAACCCAGCACCCTTTGATGCATCTAGAGGTTTTAGATTAGGCTAATTTTTTGTAAACATGTTGTCTATGGTATGTTGATCATCCTCACAAAAAATCAGCCCATTCTAAAACCTCTAGGTGCATCAAATGCGCTATTCAAATCAACAGTTAAAATTCATAGTCGAAAACCGTTGATTTGAAGAGCGCATTTGATTCACCTAGAAATTTTAGAATGGGCTGATTTTTTGTGAAGATGATCAACATACCATAGACAACATGCTTACAAAAAATCAGCCCATTCTAAAACCTCTAGGTGCATCATAGGGTGCTGGGTTATTACTGGGTCAAAATTTGCTGGGTCAGCCGATCCCAACCCATATATATATATATATATATATATATATATATATATATATATATATATATATATATATATATATACACTAGTGAAAACCCCGTGCCCAGGGGCACGAAAAAGATTTTGAGGACAAAGAAAGGCATTTCGAGGGATGCAAAAAATATTTTAAGGGAAATGACAATAATTAGTGGGAGGTAATATTAAAATGACAAAACCAAGATGACCCGAATCGGTAACAAAACTCGTTCGGTGGCGCCCACATATCGGCTATGGCTACCGGGTATGATTCTTTCAAGAACTAATTAGTTAGGCAAGGTGAGAACACCCACCCACGACCTTTTCACAGTTGATAAGGATCGTTGTTTCAAAATCTAGCTACTTTTAAAGTACGACACAACCCTATCAGCATACCACCACCTCTGACAGCCACGACGGCCTTTGGTGGCACTCCCCCACTGTCGCAATATCAAATGTACTCATCTTTGATCATTTAATGCTTTTTTAAAAAATATTTAATAGAAGTAAAAGGCAGAGAAGAGGCCGGATAGGCCGAGAGATTGATGTGAATAGGAGAGGGGAATAAGGCTACCGATCGTGTACCTCTCTCTCTCTTTTTCCAAAATAAGTTTAAATTAGCCTATGCAAGACAGTTGATCAAGCCAAACTCACAAATTCTATCGAAGAGAAATATAAATATAGAGCAAAAAACATGGATAAATAATATGGATGTTAATTTTCCCTACCCTGGTCTATAAGTATCCTTGGATTAATCT
Organism: Chamaelirium japonicum; assembly: GCA_947650365.1. Taxonomy (NCBI): domain Eukaryota; kingdom Viridiplantae; phylum Streptophyta; class Magnoliopsida; order Liliales; family Melanthiaceae; genus Chamaelirium; species Chamaelirium japonicum. Next base: position 67,580,113 of record OX393555.1, on the reverse strand, counting down.
TAACAGTAGACTAAGCATGAAAGAAAATCTGAAAATACAACAAATTTGACCACAACCTCAATAATCTCATGGTGTCCCATGTTTTCCAAACACAGAACTCATCATTCTATTTTTCACCCCAATAGCAAAACGATCCAATTGAAGCATAATAAGATTCACTAAAGGCCCAGAAGAGGGAAACCTGAGAGGATTAAATAAAATAACTGTAATAAAAAATGCATCTTCACGCAAATCCTAATTTTCTCTTGTAACCATAACCAAACACAAAAAACTACAAATAAAGCGGATTAATTTAAAGATAAAAAATAAAAAAGGGGTGGAAGAGGACTTCTTGTTGGCAGTGGTGGCTGGAGGAGCATCATACAATTATTGTTGTTTTCATTGGATGTGCTACATTTTGATCAACATGTGAAAGAGGAGAACCTGATGGCGTCGATACAAACTGATTTGTTTCTACCATGGAGCCGTCAAAACAACCACCGACATAAACTGTAAAACTTAAATCATGCACAAACATCCTCGATTGTTAACTAAACTATAAAAGTACCCTCATTTGCTAAAATCATATACCTCTGTTTGCAAATCAGACCCCTCTTCCCTTCAGTGACGAATGACGATTTGGTAACTTACGGAATTGCATATTAGATCTCCACCTCTCTCCCTAGGGGTGGCAATGGGTCGGGTCGTGTCAGGTTCGTGTCATGTTTAGTCGGGTTCGTGTCCAAAACCCTCAGACCCGGACCTGACCCGTTTAACTAATCGTGTCTAGATCCTAAACCCGTACCCGACCCGCTAATAAACGGGTAGACCCGATAAGACCCGATAAGGCCCGTTTATCACCCGTGACTATTCAATTGACCCGATCCGACCCAATCCGACTCGACCCGACCTGACCCGAAAGACCCACTGGTATTATATATTATAGTATCGGATTGCGGGTAGACCCGACCCGACACGACCCGTTGAATACTAAACGGGTCTTCCGGGTCTACCGTGTCTAGACCCTAAACCCGGACCCGACCCGTTTATTAAATGGGTCTATCATGTCGACCCGTTTACGACCCGAACCCGTTTAGCCCTGACCCAGACCCGCTAACTTTGTGTCGGGTCGTGTCGGGTCGTGTCGAGTCCGAAATTGCCAGCCCTATCTCTCCCTCATCATCCCCAAAATTCTAAAGATAAGATCTCATAATCAGCGGAGGCTGCAACGGAGATCTCGAGTGTTGGCGGTGTGTGTTTCGACTTCCTCCTTACTGCATGCATTTCGACCTCCTCCTTATAGTAGTCGTCTGGCAGCATCGATCGGGCTGGCGATGGGTGGAGATTCGGGTGACTGGCGGCTATATTTTAAGAGAGAGAGAGAGAGAGAGAGAGAGAGAACATGAACATCTATCAACAACAAAGAAATATAAAACAAACTCAAAATTGGGTGTGGAGATTATCTAATCGGGTAGAGAGAGATGTTTTGATGTCGCTACAGTTCTGCACACGAAAGAATATGCACGGGTGCATGTTTTGACCCGTCTATTAAACCAATGCAAACATTTGTAATGGCCATAGGGCACAATGTGATCAAAGAGAAGAAAAATCTGATCTTAATTAAATATCAACATATCATATCATTTGCAACGCAAATGTAATTAAAAATCAGCATATTATTTCATTTGCAACACCAATGTACATCCAACTTTGTTTGTGAGTTAGGCCCCTTTTTTATTTTCATAGGCAAAATCAGCCAAATCTACTTAACTGCTCGCCTTTCTCTTTCTCTCGATATTTTTTATTTTATTGATTTAGAACAATTCACAAATGTTACAATTGGAAATCAAATCTGCAAACACACTACGACTATCTCTAAAGGGGCAAACATAGACAAAATCAGCAAAATCACAGGACGACTATCTCTAAAACGTTTGTGTAAGTTTTCAAAGAGAGAGAGAGAGAGAGAGAGAGAGAGAGAGAGAGAGAGAGAGAGAGAGAGAGAGTAGAAAATTACTTAACTCCAAAGCATATCAAGCAATATATGCAAAATATGGAGTTGCTCTGCACTTCAAAGCAAATAAAGATATCACCCCTTTGGCAAAGGATATGTATTAGAACCATGCAACGGAGTGGCCAAGCACTCCAAAGCCTATCAGGCTACATAACATATATTAGAAGAAATAGTATATATGGGAGGTCAAGCTCTCCAAAGCCTATCAGACTACATAACTTATATCAATCTAGACAAAAATAATTCTAAATCTAAGTAGTCTAGAAACAAAACGATTACGCATCGGTCAGTGGTTGTGCAAAAATAGAACATAAACCATTTAAGGATACTTGGTTTTGAAGAGCTTGTATACATGCTTGTTCTATCTTCAATAGAGAACAGGATCGTGGCCGGGGATTAAGTCCGGTGGAGGGAGGAGGCTTTAAGTCTCGGCCAGTGGTTGTGCAAAATAAGCAAGATCAGAAAATTTGCTGATTTTTTTGCAAAATCAGTATAAATAAATAAATTTGCTGATTTCAACAAAGGTCCCTCGTCGCAACAATCAGCTTGTGCAAAAGGCATCCGATAACTCTTGAACAGTGCTCACCAATTCTCTTTCTAATCTTTTTTGGGGTGGAATTAGAAAGGCATTGGGCTGATTCACTCAATCCGAAAATAGAAAATCAGGGGAAATCTTCTGATCTCTCTGATCTTTTCCTTTGATTGCCTCATATACATACTAAAGAAATTTCAAAAAAAAAAATTGAAACAGGGGAATTCATTTCCTCACTTGTTGATCCTTGAAAACACATTCTCAGATGACATGATCACAACTGGAATGTCTTTCCAAGTTGACAACTCCTGATCCAACCATCAAACAAATCATTTCCAAAAAAAAAAAAAAGCAACTCAGCAAACAATGGCAGTACCTTGATCCTCTTCAGCAGGTCATACTTTGTCATCCCAGGCATGCAGTAGTCTGTAATTACCAATTTCACCTTGATTTCCTGGAGACCCAAGAGCAACAATCACAAAACATTCCCACAAAAAAAAAAAAAGAATTTAAAAGAAACAGGGATTGGGGCAACCCACATGCTGATCCGGTGAAACAGAGAATGGGTCCATGTGGTCGTCCTGCAACCAAGGACCTCCAGAGCCTTACTCCTAGAGTCCACTGTAGTCACTAAACACAGAACGATGAAGAAGGTGAGAAAGGAAGCAGATGGTGGTCCTGATTCAACTTGGGTCAGCCAGGTCACATTTTCTCCCCTTCCGACTGGGCATCATTGCTGCTGCCGCTGCCGCCGGAGTACAACCCGTCTTCACGGTGAAGGAAGAACATCGGGGAGGGGCCCCCTCCCCCTCTTTTTTCTCCTTTGTGCGGTGCAACCGGGGAGGGGCGATCAACACCCCCTTTCTTTCTTTCTCTCTCTCTCTCTCTCTCTCTCTCTCTCTCTCTCTCTCTCTCTCTCTCTCTCTCTCTCTCTCTCTCTCTCTCTCTTTCTACGGGCCGGGCTGCGGCCGCTGCTCCTCATAATCAAAGACATGGTCGTCCACAACCCCAAGACCTGGCTCCAATCCAGAACCCTCGGTGGCCCCGACCTCCAGCTCGACAACCCAACCAGGAGCACCATCGAGATCCTCACCTTAGAGACCTTCCCCGCCATGACGCGGCTCGTCTCCCTCCACCGCGCCCTGTCCTATCATAAGATCCTCAAGCTGTGGTCCGATGTCATGAGATCCCAGGGCATGGCCTACCTGACCTCCACTGACCAGCATCTCCTGCTCCGCCTCACCTGCGCCGACTTGATGGACGACCTTGACCGAACCACCACCGCCGTTTCCCGCCTCAGAAGGCCGTGCCGCGGGGACCTCCCCCGGGGGTTCGATCGCTTCTACGCGGACCTCAAGGCGGGGTCCGCAACTCGGGGCTCCTGTCGAGGGGGGTCGAGAGGCCGGTGAGGAGGATGGAGATTGGCCTCATGGGTCGAGGCGCAGCCTTCGAGGTCCGCAACTCGGGGCTCCTGTCGAGGAGGGTCGAGAGGCCGGTGAGGAGGATGGAGATTGGCCTCATGGGTCGAGGCGCAGCCTTCGTCTTCGCCAGGATCTGCGTCGTCTACAGCCCATTTATGCTGGGTCTCCCTCGGGTCATCGTGTCGGGGGGCCGGATGAGTCGGACAGTCCTCCTCCGACAGCAGCAATGTGGAGGAGTCGGGCATTCCTCCTCCCCTTTTCTTCTCAGGTGGCAGCAAGAAGGAGGAGGCGGTATGCCCGCCTCGCCTTTTCTTCTCAGGCGGCAGCAAGGAGGAGGAAACTTGGGGACGACCGAAGGCTCCTAAGGGCGGCAGCAAAGCGAAGAGCAGAGGAGGAAGGGAGCTCGAAGGCCGCCAAAAGGGAAGAGAGAGAGAGAGAGAGAGAGAGAGAGAGAGAGAGAGAGAGAAGAGAAGGGGGTAGCGGCTCTAGATGGGGTTTAAGAGAAGAGCAATGGAGGCGCGGGGCTCGAAGCTGGGTGACAGGAGCTATAATTCTCTCTTTTTTTATTTCATTCACACAGGATGATGTGGCCTTCAATCACACCATCCATTGCCTTTTGGTTCGAACCGAGTGCGATTCATCGATTTAGGGCTGGGTGAAATGGACGACTGTGAAATAGGACGACGGCTGTGAAATAGGACACACGGTCAGATATAAGTCTGCTTGCTGACCACTTAATTTCAAATTTGAAAAGAGATTTAAGAGGAGGATTTAAGAGGCTGAGCAGTATTTAAGAAGGAAGGTGAGTGGGATTTGTTGGTCAAGGCTAAAAAACGGACGATTGTGATCGAGTTTTTCTGTTTATCCCCTTTCTCTCTATAAATCTCAGCCATTGCTTTGTCTCAGTTCATTTGTCCCCCCCACAACCGTTGTCCCTTATATATATATATATATATATATATATATATATATATATATATATATATATATATATATATATATATATATATATATATATATATATATATATATATATATATATATATATATATATATATATATATAGGGGCGTGCTATGCTGCGGCATGCGGTGCGTGCGGCACTGCACCGCAGCCGTCTGATGCACGCGCTGCGTGCATCACATGCACGCAGCAGTGCATCAGACGGCTGCGGTACAGTGCCGCACTTACCGCATGCCGCATTATAGCATTCTCTCTCTCTCTCTCTCTCTCTCTCTCTCTCTCTCTATATATATATATATATATATATATATATATATATATATATATATATATATATATATATATATATATATATATATATATATATATATATATATATCAAATTCTCTGTATCACTCAATGAAGGTCTTCAAGTTTCAATAACCAGTTCTTTCTTGCTTGTGCTTGCCTCGACAGGTGGTTGCAATTGGCATTGGAGTTCAGGGTCTGGCATATGCCATCTTTATCTTACCTGGCACTCTAGCAGGCATTTTGATGTAGCAGATGTAAGACAACAGCTTGAGAGGTTCCTTTTATTTTCCACCTTGATGTGCTTGATTTACTTTTCTGAATACCATTCCAATGCCCCCATAGGATCAAGAATTTAACAAGGACATATCGGAGATTGTATATTACCATGCTTGAAAGCGTCGTCTGATCCTGTTGCTCTTAAAGGTCCTATGAGAGTGAAATTCTATCAAAAATCAGATGCTGTAAGCAATAAAGTATGTAGATTCCTAGAGAGATGAGTGCAACTTGATTTCTTGTTAGCCCACGATTGTATCTTTATGATCGAGACTGTTAGATATCCTCACGCCCCAAAACCCGGCCGGTTGTAAGGGGAGGTCCACAGAGGGCATATAAAGCGGGCGATAGATGCTCCCTTTACCGATGTGGGACTAACCGGTGGAATTCCTCAATAGAGACCAAGCTTAATATATGCACTTGACTGCCCCACTCTTTTTGAACTTTCATGCTTTACTAGTCATGGGGATGTGCAGGGACTTCTTCAGTCAGACATGTGGATTATAACCCCATTTGATTGGACTGCTTCAAGGGAAATGATTTCCAAGAATGAAATGAGGAACTCCCATGCCTATCGCATCAACTTGGAGGATTTTTGGCAGCAATGAGTGTTTTGAGCCCCCCCACATCCAATATCTACAGTCCCAGTGTTCTAAGGTCTGCCTTCAATCCTAGTGATGTCTTTTAGCACATTTCAGAGTCCTATCAGGTTAATAATGCTGCTCCTGCTCCTTCATTGTATTTCTCCAGCGGTGGAGAAGGTTTTGGGGTGAGCAATCAAATTCCAGAGATACCAGAACACCTTGAGGCGGCCCCGCAAGTAAAAAAGATACACGTTTTGCATGTTAGTTCTGTGGATTTTTTAGCCTCTCTTTCTTGTATGTTAATTGTAAAATTGCAATGTCATGATCAGTACTGTGTGGGAGATGAAGCGAAGGGGTCTAGTTGACATGGCAGTCGATCGGGGATGCTATATGGACCAGATCCAGTGCCCGGGCATCGACCTGAACATGGACCGTCCCAACTGTGGAGGGCCAAATTCTCTGTATTTCTTTTGGTGAAATCTCACTCTAGTATTTGAGAGTTTACACACATATTACATTGTATATAGAGAGTGTTACAAAGATCTGCACGATCTCTATGTTGTTAGATAGTTGCAACGATATTGAAGTGATGCATCCGCAATGTGCCAATGTTCAAGTTTGCAGCCCTATGTCAAAATTTTCTGTATTTCCCTGATTGCATTCTACATGAGAGTCACATTTTCAAGTTTTCAATCAATCAGATTCAGCACAAATCTTATTTTCTAAAATAGAAATGTATTTAAACTCATCCATCACCAAGATGGAAATGAGGTCTTCTAGTGATTTAAGTTCGGCGCACCTCTCTTTGAGTGAGCAGATGGTTGGCATTGTATTGTGCGACCAAAGCCTTCAGTTTTGATTCATATAAGAAAATACACTAAACAATAACTCACCGCATAAACGATTGTGATCTGCCAAACTATGTACTGTCTACTCGGCGGCTTTTTGAAACTGATTACTGCAAACCCCACAAATGTGGGGAAAGCCTTTGTGCACTGAATAGTGCAATTCCATATTTGTACTCTGAAAGTACTCTCTGTCATTGGATAAACAAGCAAGGCTGAGTATTCTTCCATGGTGGTTGTACAAGGGTGGCCCTGCTGCTTCCATTCCATTCAGTGGTACAAAAGCAAGAATAAGATAGGGTAAATTTCCAAAAAAAAAAAATTGAAAATGTTTTAAAGGAATATATATATATATATATATATATATATATATATATATATATATATATATATATATATATATATATATATATATATATATATATATAGAATACGGGGTATGAGCTGACAGCCCATTTGCTCAAATGGGCTGTCACCCGTAGCCATCCGATTGTAATGATCGAAGGGTCCAAAAATTTAAAAAAAATCAATAACGGGTTACAGCTGTGTTACTGTTCTGCTCTCTCTCTCTCCCCCTCCGGCTGTTTCATCTTCACCGACCCGACCAACCCACCTCATCCTCTCTCTCGCCCCCTCCGGCTCCGGCCGTGCATCCGACCACCGGCTGCCTCCGTCTCCGTCCACCGGCAGCCCTCGACGGCAGCCCCCGACGGCTCCGGCCATCGGCAGCCCCCTCCGGCCATGCATCCGACCCCCCGATGGCTCCGGCCACCGGCTTCGGCCTCCAGCCCCCTCCGACCCCTGCCCCCTGCGCCCCCGGACCCCTCCGGCGCTCGCCTCCGTCCCGGCCCCCGTCCGCCGACCCCTGCACCCGCCCCCGTTGCCACCGGCCCCTGCACCCACCGCCGTCGCCACCGGCCCCCGTCCGCCGACCCCTGCACCCGCCCCCGTCGGGATGGTGCTCGAGCTCGAGCTCGAGAGAGAGAGATCGAGAGAGAGAGGGGGTTGTGAGCTGTTCAGCAATTTTTTTTTAAAAAAAATATGGATGGATCGTGATGGAGATCGGAGGGCTGTGAGCTGACAGCCCAAAGTTGCAAATGGGCTGTCAGCTCATACCCCGTATTCTATATATATAGGGTCAGGATCGGATGACCCAGCAAATTTTGACCCAGCAAATAACCCAGCACCCTTTGATGTACCTAGAAGTTTTAGAATGGGCTGATTTTTTGTAGGCATGTTGTCTATAGGATGTTGATCATTCTCACAAAAAATCAGTTCATTCTAAAACCTCTAGGTGCATCAAATACGCTCTTCAAATCAACGGTTAAAATTGACAGTAAAAAACCGTTGATTTGAAAAACGCATTTGATGCACCTAGAGGTTTTAGAATGGGCTGATTTTTTGTGAGGATGATCAACATACCATAGAGAGCATGCCTACCTATTTTCATCAAATTCTAAAACCTCTAGGTTCATCAAAGGGTGCTAGGTTATTGCTGGGTCAAAATTTGCTGGGTCAGCTGATCCCGACCCATATATATATATATATATATATATATATATATATATATATATATATATATATATATATATATATATATATATATATATATATATATATATATTGGTAAACTATCTTATGCTAATTATTATCAGTCAAGAATAATAACATATGGTCACTTCTAAGCTCAAGTCATCCTAGTATCCTAAATTACATGCACTAGTCACATCTCAATAAGATTTGCACACCACTGTTCAATCGAGTGTTCATGCAATAATCAATCCAAACAACTAGTGCACTCATTAGCTAATGATAAATGTAGGAAACTGTTGCAAGATAAATTTATGTGTACAACAAATACTCTCACACTCTCTATATAGGTCAGCATGACTCTTAAAGATATATTTCCAAAATACTACCTAACATTAGGTCAATGGATCAACTATGGGACTCGAAATGCAAACTGTCATAAACAAATAATCACTATGAAAGCACAAATCAAAGGCAAAACTAAAACCAAATTTATGACAAACAAAAAAGAAAAATCATGCACAAAATGAAATGCAAAAAACAATTCCATCAAAGACAAAGTCTAGGACAAACAGAAAAACCATATCACAAAAAGACAAACTCGTGTCGAAAATCATGGTGAGCATTCCAGTAATTGGTGACAACTTTGATTCGGTTTCTACTGGATTTCCAGAGTTTATCTAGCAGTAAGTTCTTTGTTCTCTTCCTCCCTCCCTCTCACTTGTTCTCTCTCATAGTTGATTTACTCGGAAACTTAATCGGTTTTACATTTATTTTCTCCACTGTGCATGAGAAACCTCCTGTTATATGAAAGCATCCAAACCTTTGAACAATGCTCAACTTCAGAAACAAAAGGGATCAAAGGGAGACTTATTTCACATTTCTTACAGTTCAAACAGAGCCCAAGAAAGGGAGCTGAAGTGCATCTAACAATGAGTTTGACCCCATAATTCTTCTAACAAATACACATCTACCACCCCTTTAATTAATACAAACTAAAAATATAGCCCTTATAGCCCTAGACCTAATCCTTTTCAGTTTCATGGATCCTTATCCAAGAACTATTCAATTCAGTATAAACCCGCACACATGTGGGTATAGAAGAATAATCCAAACTATATCTTGCTTACCAAAATTTATGATGATAGTATACTTACTCAGAAATTCTATTACAATCAAGAAATTTATGTTGCTAACGACCAACATACTCCTCGAGCCCCTTTTCTTGATTGCAATAGAATTTCTGAGTAAGTATCCTATCATCATAAATTTTGGTAAGCAAGGTTTAGTTTGGATTAATCTTCTGTACCCACGTGTGTGTGGTTTTATACTGAATTGGAGAGTTCTTGAATAAGAATCCATGAAATTGAAAAGGATTAGGTCTAGGGCTATAAGGGTTATATTTTTAGTTTGCATTAATTAAAGGGGTGCTAGATGTATGTTTGTTAGAAACATTATGGGGTCTAACTCATTGTTAGATGCACTTCAGCTCCTTTTCTTGGAGTCTGTTTGAATTGTAAGAAATGTGAAATAAGTCACCCTTTGATCCCCTTTTGTTTATGAAGTTGATCACTGTTCAAAGGTTTGGAACTTTCGTTTCTTTTATATCTTATTTCCTTATGCTAGGATGACCTTAAATAATGAGTTGGTAATAGCCAACGTTATGCATGCTTTCATATAACAGGAGGTTTCTCACATGCACATAGGAGAAAAGAAATAAAAAACCGATCAAGATTCCGAGTAATTCAACTATGAGAGAGAACGAGTAAGAGGGAGGGAGGGAGGAAGAGAACAAAGAACTTACATAAACACCTCTGCTAGGTAAACTATAGAAATCCATTAGAAATCGAACCAGCGTTGTCACATATGGAATGCTCACCATGGTTTTCGACATGAGTTTGTATTTTTGAGATATGGTTTTCCTGTTTGTCCTAGGCTTTGTCTTTGATATAATTGTTTTTTCATTTCATTTTATGAATGTTTTTTTGTTTTCGTTTATCATGAATTTGATTTTAGTTTTGTTTTGATTTGAACTTTCATAGTGATTATTTGTTTATGACAGTTTGCATTTCGAGTCCCATAGTTGATACATTTACCTTATGTTAGATAGTATTTTGGGAATATATCTTTAAGAGTCATGCTGACCTATATAGAGAATATGAGAGTATTTCTTGCACGCATAAATTTTTCTTGCAACAGTCTCCTATATATATCATTAGCTAGTGAGTGCACTAGTTGTTTGTATTGATTATTGCATGTACACTCTCGATTGAACAATGTGTACTACTCTTATTGAGATGTGACTAGTACATGTACCTTAGGATAGATGACTTGAACTTAGAAGTGACCGATATGTTATTCTTCTTGATCGATAATAATTAGCATAAGATAGTTACCAAAAAAAAAACATCAGATTCACAATTACTATAATTCCTTTAAAACATCTTTAAAAAAAAATCTTGAAATGTACCCTATATTCTCATTCTTGCTTTTGTGTTAGTTAATGGAATGGAGGCAACTTGGCCACCCTTATACAACGACCATGAAAGAATACTCTGCATTGCTTGCTTCACCAATGGCAGAGAGAAGTACTTTCAGATAGCAAATATGGAATTGAATTATTCAGTGCACAAAGGCTTTCCCCACATTTGTAGGGTTTGCGGTAATCAATTTCAAAGACCCGCCGAGTTAGCAATACATAGTTTGGCTGGTCACAATCGTTAATGCAGTGAGTTATTGTTTAGTGTATTTTCTTGTATGAATCATAACTGAAAGCTTTGGTCGTACAATACAATGTCAGTCATCTGCTCACTCAAAGAGTGGTGCGTTGAACTGAAATCACTAGAAGACCTCACGTCCTGCTCGTGAAGGATAGTTTAAATATATTTCTTTACAAAATAAGATACGTGCTTAATCTGATTTGTTGAAAGCTTGAAAATTTGATTGGCTTATGTAGATTGCAAGCAGAGAAATACGAATGATATTTACAGAGAGGGTTGCAAACTTGAACATTGAATAGGATGATGTATCCATCATGACTCTAAAGTAATTTACTCATGCAATCAAAGCTAAAAAGGTGGCCGCACAAGAGGTTAAGCGAGCAAAGTTTCTGGTTGAGAAAGCAGAGCAAGATAAGAAAAGTGTCATCACTAGTGCACAAGTGAGAAAATTAATCTACTAGTCGAGTTAGTGTCATGCGGTTCTTTTTAATACCTTCATCATGTGTATGTGCACCCAGTATTTTCAGAGACGAGAGCGTAAGGCTGAGCGTTTTGCTTGCTGTGGGGCAGAGTGTAAGCCCCACGAATTTTTTATTTTTTAATTTAAAAAATATTATATAAATAGTAAAAATAGATAAAAACCAAACAAAATAAAAAATAAGCAAACAAAGCATTTAAGCCTACAAACATAGTTGATAAATCACAAATATATAAAAAAGGATAATTAAAATGTACTTGTCATTGTCTTTCAATATCATTTAAAATCTAATTATAAGTTTCTAACCAAAATTCAGACTATCTATGTTTATATTCCGTAGATTCTATCATTCCATACATGATATATATATATAGAGAGAGAGTAATGATAGGATGTGGTGTGCGGCATGGGTAATAAGTGCGGTGTGAATGAGAACCGTCCGATCAGATGGATCAAACGGATGGGATTCACCCGGAGCAGCCCAAATCGCTATTACTATAGCGGCTACAGTAACAACGATTTGGTCGTCTGGGTGAATCCCATCCATTGGATCCATCCGATCGGACGACCCAAAAAAATTTCGTTGTTACTGTAGCGGCTACAGTAACAGTGAAATTTTTTTGGTCCGTCCGATCAGATGGATCCAACAGATAATGCTTTCATTCACACCACACTTATTACCCACGCCGCATCCTATAACTACTCTCTGCCTATCTCTCTCTCTCTCTCTCTCTCTCTCTCTCTCTCTCTCTCTATATATATATATATATATATATATATATATATATATATATATATATATATATATATATATATATATATATATATATATATATATATATATATATATATATATATATATATATATATATATATATGGCGCCCGAGAAGCTTAACACGAGTTCACCATTCAAATGGTAAACTCAAATGGAGAAGCTGCCATGTGTCCTAAGAAAGTGTTTAACCTTCTTTAAATTTTTACTTTATGTATTTTCAGTGTTCAACCCTCTTAAATATCTATTCCCTCTTTCTTGCTTTATGTTTTTTCAGTGGACACATGGTGCAATATAAAGCATGTTTCACCATTTATCTGTGAACTCAAGTTCACCAAACCCTTTCCCTATATATATATACTAGTACATGCCTATGCCTATCGGCACTGTAGCGGGCCACCTTCGGCGGCAATACACTTGTCAGCACTGCAGCGGGCCTCCTTCAACAACAAGACACTCCCCGAGCATCACCACTCCCACCCACACCGTTGTATTCGGCGGCAACACGTACACTTGACCGTCTTCGACAACAAAATACTTTTGGCGGCAACACCGGCCTATAGCGGACCCGCCCCAACGAACCTCCCGACACCATCAACATCAGCCACTGTTGGGACATTCGCTGCCACCAAAGTAGACGCCAACGGTAACACCTAGCTCTTACGGCTCAACCCCAATGGACCAACAACCCCAACTAGATGTCCTCTTTAATAGCCTCTATCACCGCAATGTACTCTGCCTCAATGGTAGACAAAGCTATTATAGACTGGAACATCGTCCTCCAATACACCGGCCCTCTTGTGAGTGTAGCACATACTCAGTGGTAGATCGACGCTTATCCAGATCATTAGCATAACAGGAATCCACGTAACCAACAAATTGATGACTCATGTAGTCGTCTCTTACAAATTTCAATCCAATATCCAAGGTGTGGCGCCCCGCACTCTAAACCACTCAGGAATGCCCATCTGAGCCGCCCAGACTATGGTTCGTCAATGTGAATTTTTATTTTTTTTATTTTTCCAAACATAAAGTTAAAAGAGGTGCAGTTGGAATTACACGAGGTAATAGTACAGAACCAACTAAAATTCTTTATTACATTTTCAAGGAGCATATTACATCGATCGGTTAAATTTCATCCAAACCCTTGCCATTTAATCCACTTACATTTAAATTCTAAAATCTTGGACAATTCTAGGCCTCCTATAAGCAGCTCCGATCTCAATATCACTATCCTGAAGGTAGATATGCTCGTGGGAATAAGCAGCCCCCAAAAACATATATTTTTTGGAAGATTAGCCAATGTCGGCTAGTGACATCATAACAGTTCTTAATAATAGAAAATAAACAAATTTTAAACAAGATTACATGATATTAACTAAGCTATCAAAATATACAATATTATCATTTCATAAAATCAATATCTTTAGACTACCACATAATCTCAAACGATTTCTACACTATCACGATAATGTCAAACAATTGCATGTTCATTAAATATACAATATTATCATTTCATAAAATCAATATCTTTAGCCTACCACATAATCTCAAACGATTTCTACACTATCACGATAATGTCAAACAATTGCATGTTCATAAGGTTATAATAGTTAACTTAGCATATGATTTGTTATATTTGCTAAGTTATCAATTTAATTGTCAACAATATATATATATATATATATATATATATATATATATATATAGAGAGAGAGAGAGAGAGAAATGATAAAATGCGGCATGCGGTGTCGCAATGTAGCCGTCTGATGCACCGCTGCGTGCATCGCACGCACCGCAGCGGTGCATCAGACGGTTGCGATGCGACGCCACACACACCGCACACCGCATCCTAACACGCCTATATATATATATATATATATATATATATATATATATATATATATATATATATATATATATATATATATATATATATCATAATATGTTTTAACCTATTGTGAACCCTGGTATTATTTTGTTCATCCTGCCCCTAATAGGCATTACTCTTGGGCCTTTCTTTCGCACCAGAGAGCCAGCTCTATCCCTGCATGGGATCCATTCATGCAGACTTTATCCAAATGACCAAGTGGGGTTGCCCATCTTTCATAGTGGAGCTTACAGGCCCATCTTGCTTTTCTTCGGGGGCTGCCGAGACCCCAGATCGGGGTACCCAACCAGGTCCTTTTTTCAAGGGTACCAACCTGGCGCCGTGGTAACCCTTGCCCGTGACCCCATACCTACTTTTGGCTTTCGATACACACCCCCGGGATGCTCACATTCCCGATGTGTGTGGGATCCCTATATCTATAGAGATTAGCATATCTTTCTTTCTATTCATTCTGATATAAGTTATATAACAAGATCATCAATATTTTCAACAAAACTTCTCAATATATATAAGGAAGGATTATATTGTTATGCCCAAAATAATTTACGCTTTAAGTTCTTATTTATTGTATGGGTCGGCGGAATCGTACCGCACATGCAAGGCAAAACTCATTGATAGCATGCTAAGAATCCCAAGGGACCGGCATGCAATATGATGGATGCCTAACCCTTAATGTTCTTTTACTTTATTTCTTATTATTAAAAACTATTCCCATGAAAGGATTAATATCACCTGTCGAGGTTCAAGAACTCCCGCTGCTCTTAGTGGACTCCGATGTGGAGAGAGGGATTTCCTGGAGAAAGAATAAAAGAGATTATAAAGAGGGTGCAGGAGAAGAAAACACAAACTTTTATCTTCACCTTTCTCATTCCTTCTTCCTCACAACTCCAACACTAATTTTCATTTCCCCCTACTATAGTATATAATTAGCATTTATATTTATTCAAAGAGGATCGGTTAGTTAGACTATAAATTTGTACTTGCTTACCCACGAAGAAATAGACTAAAGAAGGAGAGGGACTATGTCATCCTGGGACTCCCCTAATGCATTTGCATTTGCACTTGCACTTGCCTTACCAAGAGAAAAGGGACTAAAGAAGAATCCTAGAGAAGGAGAGGGATCGTTTTGCCCTGGGACTCCCCCTAGTCTAGTAGCACTCTGATTTCTAAGACAGAGCTAGAGATGACTTTAGATGTAATTAGTTGCTACTAAATAAAGACATAATTTTAAATAAGAATGAAAAATAAATAAAAGGTACTGGAACAGACCAGTATAAAAGAAAATAATGGCACTAGAAAAGGACCAGCATAAAAAAAAAGTACTGGAATGAATATTACAACATTCAACTGAAATCATTATTTCTTCGGATGGAGACCACTCTTAATGATCGTCGGATGTTGTTGGCGGCTCGGCCGTCCATTACTTTGTCCAACTGTCATTAATGGGTAATCGCTATCAGAAGTATTTACAACAGATAATAATAATTTACCGATAAGGAACTAATAATAATAACACTAAGAAATAATAGATAGTTATGACGACCACCTTTGATGATAGTTGGAATGCAGGCGGCTTTGCCGACCATTGTGCTGTCCGACTATCATTAATAGGTGCTCGTCACCAAAACCAGCATTGTTATCACAATCATCATTTTGCCTCTCGCATCCTCCCTCGCCAACCGCCACCTTTCATCACCACCTTCTACTTTTCATCTCTCCTTCATCACACACACAAACAGACTTTGAGAGAGAGAGAGAGCGAGAGAGAGAGAGAGAGAGAGAGAGAGAGAGAGAGAGAGAGAGAGAGAGAGAGGGGAAAATGGAGGCGGGTTCACCTGCAACCATATACACACCTCTAGAGAGAATTAGTGGGGTTTAGAGAGAGAAAGGGAAAGAATTTGAGAGAGGAAGAGAGGGAGAGGGTGGTTGGAGCTTCACCAAGGGCCGAGAGCACGACCAGAGACCGGGGAAGGGTCGATTGGGTCGGAGATGGAAGGGGGCGGAGTCGTGGGTTGATGGGATTCGCCGGAGAGGATGCCGAAAGTGGGCCAATAGGGGACGGAGCCAAGTGCCGGCCCCAGCCCGCCCGACCACAGCCCGTTAGGCCTTGTCGTCCGGAGCCGGAGATACACGAGAGAGAGAGAGAGAGAGAGAGAGAGAGAGGGGGGGGGGGGGGGGCGCAGGTTTCAGATTGGTTGTAGAGAAGAGTGGGGGATGGCCGGATGGGGATGGTGTGAAGAGCTCTGCTCTGCCCCCCAACCTTTATTTAAAGGGACGGCCCCCTTGCCGTTTTACCCCATTTGCCCTCTGATTTTTATCAGTTGGGGGCAATAGAGTACTTTTGTTGGTTTTTTTTTTTTTTTTTTCAAGTACATATAGATATACTCCTATACATACATAAATCTAATATATACTATAATATAAACTAGTCCATGCCCGTGCCTGTTGGCACTGCAACGGGCCGCCTTCGGTGGCAACAAACCTGTTGACAAAGCAGCGGGCCGCCTTTCGACGGCAATACACCCCCCGGGCATCATTTATCAAAATTAGTTCGGGGATCAAATTGGTCGGGGCTAAATGCATTTTCAAAGATTTCTCACATTGCTGAGTATGCCAAAAGAACACATTGATGAGAGAGAGATACGGAGAGAGAGAGAGAGAGAGAGAGAGAGAGAGAGAGAGAGAGAGAAATACGGGGAGACAGAGAGAGATCCGGCAAGAGAGAGAGATCAGGGGAAGAAGAGAGGGAACGGCTGTGATCGCGAGAGAGTTTTGTCTGGTCAGCATTTGGTTCCTTTTTGCCTAATCAGCACAAAACCGCCGTCCCTTGTCACTGCTGTAATGCCCGTGCCTGTTGGCATGCAAAAGATTTCGAGGGCATCAAAACAAATTTCATGGGTGTGAAAAATTTTTGAGGGGGAGGGAACAATATTTTAAGGATGCTAATAATAATTTAAAAGTGGTAATAATATTTCGAGGGAGGTGATAATATTTCCATAAAAGCATTTTGGCAGGGACATCTACATTGGGCAGGGGTGGCAAAATCCATATGACAGAGCCCACATTCGGCGGAAAACTCACATTAGGTCGCAACCGCCAATTTCAGCAGTGGCACCCACACCATCGAAGGACGAACTCAACAACAGCCGAACATCCATGGCTCGACTCCAATGGCTCAAAGAAAGTTTACGACTTATCCGACACCTAACTCCAAAGACTTAAGAAGCGGAGTCTAGAGGAGCCGATCAGACAAAAAACAAAAATGCATCCTCATCAGACCTCTCAATCCAATTATTCTTACAAAAAAAATGGAAAAGGAAAGGGGAAAAAATTTCTCTGCATCAGATATCCAATAGCTGAAGAAAATATTCTTCATGATATCGAAGTTGTCAATTCTCCTATGTACGATTAATTATAGCAAAGGTTGAAGCTTCTAGCGTTGGGTATGAAGTTAAAACAAATCAGGTTACATGTCAAATCCAGTTACTATACACATATACTGTTTGTTTGTTTTTTTTGGAAATCAACCATTTTGGGTTGATCACATGCAAAAAAAAACTTTTCAATATAACACATATCACTTAATGTAGATGCCAAGTACCATAATAATCAAAATTGAAATCCAACTCCTCAAACATGATTCAGATACAACGACATAGAGGAAAGAGAGTTGTCCGATATTTGAATCATCAGCTATGGCAATCAAGAAGAACCAGACATAAACACATGAATTTAAAATGCTAAAAAACCTCGATGATTTGGCTGAAAATAGAAACCAATAATTTGGCCCAAAATCCTGCATCTATAGAACATGGTTTGTCGCCGGTTAGCTTCAGAGCAACTGCTTACATTTCGGACGCTCCCGGAGTTGCAGCCAGAACCGTGTGGTGCTGATGTTATTACCTGAAAAATCATTGAAGGATCAAACATAGCATCGCTGCATCCCAACTATGAAAAAATGTACAACAGATTATGCATCTAAAAAGATTCAAGAAAAAAATTCAATATACAACATATTATGCTCCAAGTGACAGTAAGGTAGAAGGGCTTGGGCCCCTAAAACATCACCTCAAACATTTATAGGTTGTCGGAGGGTGTCGAGTAGGTCACACAAAGTGCTGCTGTGGTTTGGGGGATTCAAGACCTACAAAAAAAAAACTAAATATCAGTGGCGTAGCTGATGGTGAGTGATCCCAATTGCAAAACCAATTACATTGCTAAATATATGTATTGCTCACAATTAAGATGCTTTAAAAACAATAAAAAAAAATCGATACCCTGGTAGCTAGTGATGGAAGTGCCGTCAACCAACGGCCCCCACATTGTGTAAGCCTTCCACTTCCCGTCTATTCACACTCCAACATATGTTCACTCAAGAGCTCACTACTCGCATAAGTTGATTTACTATAACAACGGGAACCAAAATTAAAAGTTGAGTGTATATTCAGTATCTGCTCATAATACAATATGGAAGTGTTGAAGCCGGCCAAAGAAATGGAGCAAGGAAATTAATAAGTGAGTGGAAATGGATTTCCTGACACGGTGTTCTTTTGCAATGAAATCTTATTTCCCTCCTATGAAATTTCCTTGCTATCAGGGAAATGAGTTACCACCCAAAACCTGCAGAAAATCTATTTCCCTTCCTCTGCTTCAAAACCCTAATCTCGCAGGTGATTTTTGCCCGAGCTCTAGCCGACCTCGTCGACCTCACACGAACCTCCTCGACCTCCAGCGACCTTTCGATGGACCTCCTCGACCTCCGGCGAACCTCGTCGACTTTCGGCGATCTTCCGATAGACATCCTCGACCTTTGGCGACCATGGTCGACCACTCAATCTCAGTCAATTTCCATGAGTCATTTCCCTATTCAAAAGAACAGCAAAAATTTTGTGACGTGGAAATAATTTTTGCAGAATCCTTTATTTTATTTCCCTGGAACCTAAAATAACAGACCCCAAAGGGATGCCAACCAATTTGACCCAGTATGATAGCATCAAGGAAAGCTTCATATTTGAACAGCGAAAAATCAGTGTCCTATTTAAAAAAAAAAAAGCTTGAGTTTAAAACCGAAATGGTTTCTTTTGGTCAGTGATCAGTGATCCCTTGATCACACATAAAAAATGGAAATCACTGATCTGCGATCTCCATTTTTGGTTTCTTTTTTTTAGAATGGGATCACAGTCCCTGTTTTGAACTCAAGCTTATCGTAATGGAGATCACTAATTTAAACTCAGGGGCTTTTTTTTGTTTTTTTTTTAGAATCAGTGATCCCTCATTGATCCCTTCAACTCAAGCCCCTGATGAAGGATCATAATGGAGATCACTAATTTAAAATCACTTTCCATGTTTTTAAATCAGCGATCCCTTGAACTCAAGCTTATCACCATTCCAAAATAGGCTTCAGTTTAAAAAAAAAAAAAAAAAACCATGCAAGTGTTGCGATCCCATTCTTAAAAAAAAAAACTTGAGTTTAAAACCAAAAAAATCAGTGATCCCATTCAAAACTTTGATCCCTTATCACCATTCCAAAAAACAGGGGTTGTGATCTCCATTTAAAAAAAAAGGGAAATGATGCCGATCGGTGCCCCCCTCCTTCGCCGCCTCCTACGCCTCTGCTGCCGATCGGCGAGCCGGAGTTCTCCCGCCCCGACTGCTGCTGCTGATGGTGATGATGATGATGATGGTGCTTGGGGTTGGTGGTGTGGGTGGTATTTGAGAGTCGGCGTGGAGGTGGCAGTTTGGATGTCGGCGACGAAGTCCGAAGGGAGCGGCGGCTGGGTGGAGAGAGAGAATCACCATTCCAAAAAACAGGGGTTGTGATCTCCATTTAAAAAAAAAAAAGGGAAATGCTGCCGATCGGTGCCCCCCTCCTTCGCCGCCTCGGCTGCCGATGGGCGAGCCAGAGTTCTCCTACCCCGACTAGTGCTGCTGATCGTGGTGATGATGATGTTGGTGCTGGGGTTGGGGTTGGTGGTGTGGGTGGTATTTGAGAGTCGGCGTGGAGGCGGCAGTGTGGATGTCGGCAGCGGAGTCCGGAGGGGGCGGTGGCTGGGTGGAGAGAAAGAAAGAGCTTATAGAGAGAGGGAGAGAGAGAAAAAGAGGGAAGGGCTGGGGTCCGATTAGAGAGGAACCGGGGGGGTGAAGGCGGAGGCCAGGAACACACACAGACACACACACACACGCACACACACACACACACACACATACACACACACACACAGAGACGAACCTGCCTTCAGGGACTCCAATCGGAGAAGAGAGGAGACGAATGGGAGGGGGGTTAGTTTTGAGGATACGGGGAGAGAGGAGAAAGAGAGAGAGAAGGAGAGAGAGAGAGATACGGGGAGAGAAGAGAGAGATACGAAAAGATTTTTTCTTGCCTTTTTTACTATGCACGGATGAGCCTCACTCTATGGTTAGATCAAGAGACGATGATCAGATATATCCGTCCATTTTTGTCTAGTCAGCAAGTTGTTCCCTTTTGTCTAGTCAGCATATAAATCACCATCCCTTGTTATATAGACTAGTGTATGCCCGTGTCTGTCAGCACTGCAACGGGCCACCTTCGGTGGCAACACACCTGTCGACAATGCAGCGAGCTACCGCACCATTCAATAATGCAATGAGCAGCCTTCGGCGGCAAGACACCCGCAGGTATCACCACCCACATCGTCATATTCGATGCAAACTCATCTGACCGCCTTTGGCAACATAATACTTTTGGCGACAACACCAGCTTACAACGACCTTGCCCCGACGGACCGACAACTCTGACACCACCAACATCAGCTGGGACATTCATTGCCACTTAAGCGACCGCCTTCGACGGTAAAACCCAGTTTCTATGGTCTCGCTCCAGTGGACCGACAACCCCAGCAAAACCAGATTTAAAATCCTACGGCCCTACTCCAATGCATGCCCGTGCCGATTGGCACAAAGTGAGCGCGCAACTAGCCCTCCCTAAAGAGAGAGAGCGATCTTGGGAAAGAGAATGTGAGAGAGACATGAAGAGAGACGAAAGCAGAGAGAGAGACCGTCAGCTACCCCCTATTCTCTCTCACATTCGACCTACTCTCCCTCTCTCTCTCTCTAAATCCCATCCGATCTTCTCTCTTTCGTGCTTCTTCTCTCTCTCTCTCTCACTCCCTTCCTTATCAAGCACGCAAACCAACCATCCAAACCCAGCCAGCCATGCATGCACGTCAGATAATCCGACTCCCTCTTTATCCAACCTTATCATAGCTGTCCCTTGAACACAACCCATGTCCGAGCCATTTATATCTCAATCTTTATCTACTACCCGCAGCCGTCTGAGAAGCCCAAGCCCAGCTTATCCGATCTCCCTCTCAAGCTTGATTGCAGCCACCCCTCCTCCCCTCTCAATTAATAGAAAAAAAAATGATTTTACTTTTGAAAATCAGAGTCTCTTCTATTTTTCATTTAAGTTGGGCCAGCCTGTTTCTGATTCATGAAGGTTTAATCACTTCCAAACGGCATGTTCTGAGTCCGTTTAGATAATGAAGATCATCCAGGAGTTCGAGATCATCCTTAAAACTTGGCAACCCGAACCCATTGTGATTTCCCCCCTCTTTCCGCGACACCTCAGCCCATGCATTGATCACATCCATCCCAAAGCTTAACCCATGCACGCACGTCTGCACCCCCCTCGCGAGTCTTTCTCCCCTTAAAAAACCTGCGCACGCCCCCCTTCTCTCGGATTCTCTCTCTACCTTTGATTGTCTCTCTCTCTTCTTAGATCCTAATCTCTCCTCCTTTCTCTCCTATTTTCTCTAACTGATTCTCTCTTTTCTCTCTTTTGTTTTCTTTTCTTAATTGTCTCTCTCTCTCATTTAATCTCAATCACAATCCCATCTCCACTCTATGAATTATGGCGATCTTTTTCTTTCTTTCCCTTACACCAGATCGCAGAAATTCTCTCTCTCTCTCTCTCTATCCCAAGCTGTAGTCGACCTGATCCCAGCTGTCCTTTTTCTCTAGAGAGAGAGATCGGGGGAAGAGAGAGAAGAGAAAGAGAGATATGGGGACGAGAGAGACGGAGAGAGATCTTAGGGAAGAGAGAGAGAAAGCTAGAGAGATCCAGGGAAGAGAGAGCGAAAGGGGGGAGAGAAAGAGAAAAAAACCACGGGGAGAGAGATACGGAGAGAGAGAATGAGAGATGGAAAGAGAGAGACGGACGGAGAGAGAGAGAGAGATGGGGAAAAATAGGTAATTTTTTTATCTAGTCAGCTTGTCCTAGTCAGCGGTTTCGTTTTGTCTAATCAGCACAAAACCGACGTCCCTTGTTATATAGATATGAGTACATGCGAATTAATAGATTCCCTTTCATCTTTTTTTTTTTTGGGACAAGGTCCAGATCGAACCCGTCGGTTTGGGTCCCGTCTCCTGCATCGAGAATGTTTAACTAACCATAACTTGAAATCCTGGAATCGGATTCGAGCAAAACGAGATCCGTTGGGACCCTACTGATAACATGGTTATTGTGACGACCAAGATCCAATAGGCCAAGAGCCAAGAGCCAAGACTCCTGAGGCGAGAATGCCAAGATGGATGAGGTGAGGTGAGGTGTACAAGGCCATGAGTTAGGCCCACATCGCCTGGAGAGAAGGAGATCCTGAGCTACTTATATAATTTCCCCTCCCAAACATAGAAGACGCGTTTTAAAACCGTGCGCTGCTACGGATTTCGTAAGAACTCCGTAGTTAAGCATGCTCGGGCGAGAGTAGTACTAGGATGGGTGACCTCCCTAGGAAGTTCTCGTGCGGGCACGGGCAAAGCAGATAAAATCTTGTGTGTTTGGGGCGGATGTTACAATATGGTATCAGAGCCGGTTCTCCTCGCAATGGGGGGTCTAACCCTACACGAGGACGTATAGCCCTAAGGGGGGTGAATTGTGATGACCAAGATCCAATAGGCCAAGAGCCAAGACTCCTGAGGCGAGAATGCCAAGATGGATGAGGTGAGGTGAGGTGAGGTGTACAAGGCCATGAGTTAGCCCCACATCGCCTGGAGAGAAGAAGATCATGAGCTACTTATATAATTTTCCCTTCCAAACATAGAAGAGGCGTTTTCAAATCGTACGCTGCTACGGATTTCGTAAGAACTCCGTAGTTAAGCGTGCTCGGGCGAGAGTAGTACTAGGATGGGTGACCTCCCTAGGAAGTTCTCGTGCAGGCACGGGCGTGTTTGGGGTGGATGTTACAGTTATCCTGACGCTAATTTTATTTATTTATATTTAATCTAAAATTTTCTCACAATAGGGACAAATTGGTAATTTACATAATTACAAAAATCACAGTCGTTGCAAGAATTTGATGAAATTTTGTGAGGATGATCAACATGGCATAGGTAGTTTGCCTACCAAGTTTCATCAAGTTTTGAAACCTCTAGGGGGGTTTCGCACAAGGTTTCGCAAATAAGGGGTTTCTCACTGGATCAACCCTCTCTCTCTCTCTTTCTCTCTCTCTCTCTCTCTCTCTCTCTCTCTCTCTATATATATATATATATATATATATATATATATATATATATATATATATATATATATATATATATATATATACTAGTGAAAACCCCGTGCCCAGGGGCACGGAAAAGATTTTGAGGACAAAGAAAGGCATTTCGAGGGATGCAAAAAATATTTTAAGAGAAATGACAATAATTAGTGGGAGGTAATATTAAAATGATAAAATCAAGATGACCCGAATCGGTAACAAAACTCGTTCGGTGGCGCCCACATATCGGCTATGGCCACCGGGTATGATTCTTTCAAGAACTAATTAGTTAGGCAAGGTGAGAACACCCACCCACGACCTTTTCACAGTTGATAAGGCTCGTTGTTTCAAAATCTAGCTACTTTAAACTACGACACAATCCTATCAGCATACCAATACCTCCGACAGCCACGACGGCCTTTGGTGGCACTCCCCCACTGTCGCAATATCAAATGTACTCATCTTTGGTCATTTAATGCTTTTTTAAAAAATATTTAATAGAAGTAAAAGGCAGAGGAGGGGCCAGATAGGCCGAGAGATTGATGTGAATAGGAGAGGGGAATAGGGCTACCGATCGTGTACCTCTCTCTCTCTCTTTCTCCAAAATAAGTTTAAATTAGCCTATGCAAGACAGTTGATCAAGCCAAACTCACAAATTCTACCGAAGAGAAATATAAATATAGAGCAAAAACATGGATAAATAATATGGATGTTAATTTCCCCTACCCTATAAGTATCCTTGGATTAATCTCAACAGTGGACTAAGCATGAAAGAAAATCTGAAAATACAACAAATTTGATCACAACCTCAATAATCCCATGGTGTCCCATGTTTTCCAAACACAGAACTCATCATTCTATTTTTCACCCCAGTAGCAAAACAATCTAATTGAAACATAATAAGATTCACTAAAGGCCCAGAAGAGGGAAACCTGAGAGGATTAAATAAAATAACTGTAATGAAAAATGCATCTTCACGCAAATCCTAATTTTCTCTTGTAACCATAACCAAACACAAAAACCTACAAATAAAGTAGATTAATTTAATGATAAAAAATAAAAAAGGGGTGGAAGAGGACTTCTTGATGGCAGTGGTGGCTGGAGGAGCATCATACAATTATTGTTGTTTTCATTGGATGTGCTACATTTTGATCAACATGTGAAAGAGGAGAACCTGATGGCGTCGATGCAAACTGATTTGTTTCTACCATGGAGCCGTCAAAACAACCACCGACATAAACTGTAAAACTTAAATCATGCACAAACATCCTCGATTGTTAACTAAACTACAAAAGTACCCTCATTTGCTAAAATCATATACCTCTGTTTGCAAATCAGACCCCTCTTCCCTTCAGTGACGAATGACGATTTGGTAACTTACGGAATTGCATATTAAATCTCCACCTCTCTCCTTAGGGGTGGCAATAGGTCGGGTCGTGTCAGGTTCGTGTCGTGTTTAGTCGGGTTCGTGTCCAAAACCCCCAAACCCGGACCCGACCCGTTTAACTAATCGTGTCTAGATCCTAAACCCGTACCCGACCCGCTAATAAACGGGTAGACCCGATAAGACCCGATAAGGCCCGTTTATCACCCGGGACTATTCAGTTGACCCGATCCGACCCAATCCGACTCGACCCGACCTGACCCGAAAGACCCACTGGTATTATATATTATAGTATCGGATTGCGGGTAGACCCGACCCGACACGACCCGTTGAATACTAAACGGGTCTTCCCGGGTCTACCGTGTCCAGACCCTAAACCCGGACCCAACCCATTTATTAAATGGGTCTATCGTGTCGACCCGTTTACGACCCGAACCCGTTTAGCCCTGACCCAGACCCGCTAACTTTGTGTCGGGTCGTGTCGGGTCCGAAATTGCCAGCCCTATCTCTCCCTCCTCATCCCCAAAATTCTAAAGATCAGATCTCGGAATCAGCGGAGGCCGCAACGGAGATCTCGAGTGTTGGCGGTGGGCGTTTCGACCTCCTCCTTACTGCATGCATTTCGACCTCCTCCTTATAGCAGTCGTCTGGCAGCTTCGATCGGGCTGGCGATGGGTGGAGATCCGGGTGACTGGCGGCTATATTTTAAGAGAGAGAGAGAGAACATGAACATCTATCAACAACAAAGAAATATAAAACAAACTCAAATAAGGATATCACCCCTTTGGCAAAGGATATGTATTAGAACCATGCAACGGAGTGGCCAAGCACTCCAAAGCCTATCAGGCTACATAACATATATTAGAAGAAATAGTATATATGGAAGGTCAAGCTCTCCAAAGCCTATCAGACTACATAACTTATATCAATCTAGACAAAAATAATTCTAAGTCTAAGTAGTCTAGAAACAAAACGATTACGCATCAGTCAGTGGTTGTGCAAAAATAGAACATAAACCATTTAAGGATACTTGGTTTTGAAGAGCTTGTATACATGCTTGTTCTATCTTCAATAGAGAACAGGATCTTTGACGGGGATTAAGTCCGGTGGAGGGAGGAGGCTTTAAGTCTCGGCCAGTGGTTGTGCAAAATAAGCAAGATCAGAAAATTTGCTGATTTTTTTGCAAAATCAGTATAAATAAATAAATTTGCTGATTTCAACAAAGGCCCCTCGTCGCAACAATCAGCTTGTGCAAAAGGCATCCGATGATTCTTGAACAGTGCAAAAATCATCATGAATAGTGCAAAAAAATTCAGTTTGTGCTTGGAAATCCGACTTCAAGAGGTGGGAACAAAATTTATATATAGGAAATAACATAATATAGGAAGCAACATAGTTTAATGTTTTTGTTCTATGTTATGACCAACTTCATCCTAAATAGAGAGTGAGAGAGAGAGAGAAGGGGAGAATGAAGGGGTGGGTGCATTAGAGAGAGAGAGAGAGAGAGAGAGGAGCACCTGCGAGGGCGTGCCGGTCAGGGCCGGGTGCGATTCACCTTGTCAGGGCCTACCGATCAGGGTCGGGGGCGATTCATTGTTGTGTCACAAATTATAATCCGAAGAACTGAATTGTGACACATTCATGGTCAATAAGAAATAACTAAAGCTGAGTTTTTACTAAAGTTCATCATGGTCCTTATCACACATATCTAACGTAACTTTCTTCGAAGTAAAATGTTACCTTCAATTGGCCTCTCAACAAAGAACTTAGCGAGCCCACAAACTCTTAAGTACTGTTGAGATGGTGGGAGGGGCTGGATTTGTTGTAGCCGAGTATGTCATTGCTACCGACGACGAAGGCGATGTGAGGCACTGATCATGGAGGCGCACTGGTTATGGTGGCAATATTTCCCATGGCAATGAAAATGATGCATCGTGAGCCCTCTATCATCAATGAGCTGGAGGGAAAACAAATGAAAAAAAAAAACATATAGTGGTAAGAAAGAGAGAGAGAGAGAGAGAGAGAGAGAGAGAGAGAGAGAGAGAGAGAGCGAGCAAGAGAGAGAGAGAGAGAGAGAGAGAGAGAGAGAGAGAGAGAGAGCAAGAAAAGGGAACCCTATTTTTTAAAAAGAAAGAAAGATAAGAAGAAAGAAAAAAAAATAGAGTATGGTAGGGGAGGAGAGAGATATATATTTGTATCTTTTTTCGATGAGCTGCACGATGGGTTGTTATCTTGAGAGTGACGGAGGAGGACCGGTGATGGAAAAGAGGATCGCATCCTCATGGTCGGAGCATTAGAAATCCCCGATTGGATCTTGTGGCCGGATTATTTGAAAATTCTAATCGGATAGCGTCGTCTTGCCAGGATCCTTGTTCATGGGAGTAAAGTTAATTAACCCTTTTTTTTTTAAGATCCTTGTTTATGGAAAACAGAGAGAAATCCCATCTCATTGGGCTCACCAATTCTCTTTCCAATCTTTTTTGGGGTGGAATTAGGAAGGCATTGGGCCGATTCACTCAATCCGAAAATAGAAAATCAGGGGGAATCTTCTGATCTCTCTGATCTTTTCCTTTGATTGCCTCATATACATACTAAAGAAATTTAAAAAAAAAAAATTGAAACAAGGGAATTCATTTCCTCACTTGTTGATCCTTGAAGACACATTCTCAGATGACATGATCACAACTGGAATGTCTTTCCAAGTTGACAACTCCTGATCCAACCATCAAACAAATCATTTCCAAAAAAAAAAAAAAAAAATCAACTCAGCAAACAATGGCAGTACCTTGATCCTCTTCAGCAGGTCATACCTTGTCATCCCAGGCATGCAGTAGTCTGTAATTACCAATTTCACCTCAATTTCCTAGAGACCCAAGAGCAACAATCACAAAACATTCCCACAAAAAAAAAAAGAATTTAAAAGAAACAGGGATTGGGGCTACCCACATGCTGATCCGGTGAAACAGAGAATGGTTCCATGTGGTCGTCCTGCAACCAAGGACCTCCAGAGCCTTACTCCCAGAGTCCACTGTAGTCACTAAACACAGAACCATGAAGAAAGTGAGAAAGGAAGCAAATGGTGGTCCTGATTCAACTTGGGTCAGCCAGGTCACATTTTCTCCCCTTCCGATTGGGCATCGCTGCCGCTGCCGCTGCCGCCGGAGCACAACCCGTCTTCACGGTGAAGGAAGAACATCGGGGAGGGGCCCCCTCCCCCTCTTTTTTCTTCTTTGTGCGGTGCACCCGGGGAGGGGCGATCAGCACCCCCTCTCTCTCTTTGGAGGTTTTATTTCTCACTTCAAGTTATATGTATTGGTTGTTTTTTTTTTCTTCTCCATAGTAAGTATGCTTGAGGTTTTACATTCCTGATTCGTTTGGTATTGCTAACTTTTTTTGTGCACATAAATTCTTTAATTTTAATTCACAAGGGTTGTTTATATACCTCATATATTTAATTCAAAACACAAACGATGAGGTGTGTAGTGACATGGAGCACTTGCATGTATGACTAAAGTAAACTTTAATGTGATCATTACATCTGGATTTTAATTAAGCATGGCGACTCATGTGAGGTCCTCTAGATTTTGCCCCCAAATTGTAAGACTTATGTAGTGTGTTGTCTAGCCTCTAATTTGTAGCACTACCGCATTATTGATAAAATGTTTCTTATCACACATTTAAGAATTGGAATTGAAGACCCCCTAAGGAAAAAACATAACCCATGAAAGATGTGGGTATCCCACCGAATATGGGGTCCCAGCCTAATGTGGGCGTTTTCACATAATGTTGCCATCCTCGAATATCATCACCTCTCTCGAAATATTATCACTATTTTTAAATTATTATTTTCACCCTTAAAATATTGTCTCCCTTAAAATTTTGTCACGCCCTCAAAATTTTTTTTGTCACCCTCGAAATCTTTTGCATGTTGGCAAAATGTGGGAGCCCCCGTCGAACGTTGGAGCCTTCATAGAATGTGGGTGCCCTCACTAAATGTGCGTGCCGATATGATCTTCATGTTTCTTTTATGTTACCGTCCTCGAAATATTGTCACCTCCCTCGAAATATTATCACTGCTTTTAAATTATTATTGTCACTCTTAAAATATTCTCCTCCCTCAAACTTCTATCAGTTCCTGTTCTGAAAGGGGAACCAACTTGCATGTGCTCAGTTTGTGGTTCCCTTCAGTTGCTGCAACACCAGAGAATGCCCAGTAAGATCCTGTATGTACATTGCATGTCCCTAATTTATTTGGGTGTTATCGTCGATGGCAGCCGCTTAGATTGTAGCGAATGTCCCAATAGTGGTCATTGTTGGTTGTGTCGGGGTCGTCGGTCCGTCGGGGTGGGACCGCTGTAGGCTGATGTTGCCATTGAAAGTGTTTTTTTGCTAAAGAGTTTTGTTCCGTTACATCACATCTGATTTCTTTTTTTACATATTCTCTTTTTACACATTGAATTAAATCCATGAGACAGTTTGAATAACATAAGCGCCTTACCGAAGGGTAATTTCAGTGGACGATTGTGCCCGATGTGGGCGCCATGCTGAATATGGGTGCACTCACCGAATGTGGGCGCCTTCATAGGATGTGGACGTCCCTACAGAATGTGTGCACCTTTGCAAAATGTGGATGTCCCCGACTAGGCGAATGTGGGCGCATTCACGAACTGTTGCCATCCTCAAAATATTATCACCTTCTTCAAAATATTATCATCACTTTTAAATTATTATTGCCATCCTTAAAATATTTTCTCCTCCCGCAATTTTGCTACGCTCTCGAAATTTTTTGTCGCCCTCAAAATCTTTTGCGTGCTGACAGGCACGGGCATTACTAGTATATATATATATGTCGGTTCGGTTTAGGTCTATTTTGAATTTACAAATCCGTCAACCGATCCAATCATGTCGGTTTTTTAAAAACCCAACCCGATCTATTGAGTGTCTCGAAACTGATCGAAATTGGTCGGTTTGGTTTGGTTTGGTCAGTTCGATCGGTTTGGTTTGGATCCTGCACACCCCTACTTGTAATTAAGTTATAGATAGGGGGAGACGACCAACGACAAGACCAAGCGAATAGACAAACACAAACAATCACCTAAGAAATTACATCAACGTTCGATCAGTGGATTTAATAGTATGGAAAAAAAAAAATCCGAGTACAAGTAGAATTGTCTCTAACCAATCCCTCATACACCTATAAAGAGATACCCCCAAAATAAAATAGAACACGCAACGCTCTCACTTCGAAGACAAAAAACCCTTCCTGAAACCCTCCCGGTCTCCAATGGTTCCTCTCCCTCTCCCTTGATGACAGCTACCTTATAAACTTTAACATGGGCTGCTCTTGTGCCTCCATGATCCATTAGGTTCGTCCTATGACATTATATATTTATAGTTATACACTTGTATTCTACTAGGAGAACGAATCTAACGGCCGAACCGTCTTATCGGTGTGTTGCCATACTATGTCGTGTGCAAGACCTGGGAGGTCATGCGCACGATCTAGTCTCGATTTCTCATCCAACTTTTATGCCAATACCAGTGCTCTATCTTCTGCCATTTCTTCAAGCACGAACCTTAAAGTTGTATGCGGTTTGTTTCAAGTGATATCTTCAACAATGGCTTGGCACAAGCTTGACTCATTTACAATCCAACTATTCACTATATTTTTAATCATATTCATTGTATCATTCTTTTTTTTTTTTTTTTGACATCGGCGGGTGTCCCGAAATCTTTCGGGCAATGGCCCACTTCAGGCTCGGACTAATCCCTCCGGGAATCCCAAATGGTTGGTGCATGGGATTCCCATCACATTCCACTATATTTCAAGTTATCGACTTTTTTTTTTTTAGAGGTAAGTTATCACTTCTTCTTCATTTCATCTTGTTGTATCAAAATATATAATTTCCTCTCTACTATTTTTTAATACATCGGAGCCATATCTTTCCTCGCCTTTCGATTAAGATCCCCCCTCTCTCTCTCTCTCTCTCTCTCTCTCTCTCTCTCTCTCTCTCTCTCTCTCTCTCTCTCTCCCTTTATAATGGCCATCATGAATGGTACGGGGAGAGATGAGGAGGGGGTTGGGGGTGTTGTCAGAAATCAGGGCGACGGGGAGGGAACGACTGCGGAGGAGGAGGGGTGGTCGGTGAAAAAGCATTACCCCACTCAAACCCCTACTTGCAGAGGTTGGAAAAATTTTCAGCACATTTTGTGTACCATACAATCACGGGGCCCACTGTCCCCAGAGCCTATCAGTACGCTCTGAGTGTTGGGGGCCAATACCCCTATGTGTTGGCGCTGCTACCCCATCTCTCTTGAATCACAGTGGGCATCTCATCCTTCCGTCTCATTGACATCCTCATCCCCCCCCCCCCCCTCCTCACTAATGATGGTGGTGTGTTCGAGAATTGGTGACAGCCAAAGATAAAATGGTCATAAAGTTGTCCATACGGATATATGAGGGTGTTATTAAGAATGGAACATCCATTTACGACACAAAGGGATAGTCCGTAAGTCATATATTTAATATACCTAAAATAAACCTGCGTAGGGGCAACCCATTAAATCTATATTTTACCTAAGACAGCCCTAAGATAGGTCCTTTCAAAAAATTCCAATTTTCCCCTTTTTTTCCTCCTCTTCCGCCACCATTGCCGGCCTGTGCATGTCACCACGCAACCCGCCTTCCTCCTCCTCATCTTCCTTCTCCATTTGAAACATTGGATCAACCATTGTAGGATGAGTCTCTCTGCATCTCATTCGGCCATTGGAGGCTGAGTGCCCCTACATACCAATTAGACATTGGAGTCCGAGTGCTTCTACAAACCATTTAGTTATTGGAGACTGAGTGATTGATGGTGTCCCAATGCACTGTACTCACCCGTCTGAGGCCGAGTACCTCTACATTGCATTCAGCCATTAGAGGTTGAGTGATTCTACCGTCCATTTGGCCATTGGGGGGCGAGTGATCGATGGTAGGTTAGTGCCACTACAGTGCACTTGGTCTCCTCATGCTAAATGGGTTGTAAAACCACTCAGCTTGAAAATGGCCGAGTATAGGAGGAAAAAGAAGGGGAGGAGGAGGAGGAGGAGGCGAGTTGGATGGGATCAACGATGTTGGATGGACGACGACCTGCACGGGCACCAACGAGTCGGGGGTTGTCTGTAGTTGCAAGCTTCCCCTAGCAAAAGACAATAACTTATAGGGTTGACTGTAAGTCGGGACCTGTATTTAAAAAAAAAATTGTGTTAGTATATTGGGGTAACCTATAAGGAAACATAAAAAGCGAGGGAGTTATTATTTATAATATAAATATGAGTAAATTACACTGACACCCTCTGGATTATTTGACAATTACACTGACACCCCATTTTGTTTATGAAATTATACTGACACCACTTATAGTTTAATTGTCAGTATCAGATAGCCCCACCCGTTAGTCAACCGTTAGAGAAATGGATGGGGAATGCTGACATCTGCTGATGGCAACCCACTTTAATTTGAAAATGCCTAGTTTACCTTACCCAATGTTATTAGAACCGGATCGGCCGATCGGACCATTGAATCGGCCCCTAAACCGGTCCGATCAAGTTTTTGGACCGAAAATGTAGTAGAACCGTTCAAAGCTGTCTAAACCGTCTGTTTTTTGCAAGACCCATTGCCTATTAAAACCTGATTTTTTTTTTCTAGGTCTACAAAATTCCATGTTTGGGCCAAGGTGCTTGGTAGATGGGGGGGGGGGGGGGGGGGCCCAGCCCCCAATATAGGGCTGGCAATTTCGGACCCGACATGGCAGACCCGACACGAAGTTAGCGGGTCTGGGTCAAGGCTAAACGGGTTCGGGTCGTAAACGGATTGACACGATAGACCCGTTTAATAAACGGGTCGGGTCCGGGTTTAGGGTCTGGACACGATAGACCCGGGAAGACCCGTTTAGTATTCAACGGTCGTGTCGGGTCGAGTCTACCCGCAATCCGATACTATAATATATAATACCAGCGGGTCTTTCGAGTTTGGTCGGGTCGAGTCGGATCGGGTCAACTGAATAGTCCCGGCTGATAAACGGGTCTTACCGGGTCTTATCGGGTCTACCCATTTATTAGCAGGTCGGGTACGGGTTTAGGATCTAGACATGATTAGTTAAACAGGTCGGGTCCGGGTCTGGGGATTTTGGACACGAACTCGACTAGACACGACACCAACCCGACACGACACGACCCGACCCATTGCCACCCCTACCCCAATATGTCATCGTGGCTAGAAAACCCTGGAAAAACCAGAGCATCGCTTAAGTCTTCCTACCGAGTGTCGATGCACGCCGACGACACCCGCTCGACTCCCGCTGATGATGCCCGCTCGAAGCTCGCCGACGCTTGCCGCCTCTCACCGACGCCTGCCACCACTCGACCTATTCTGCTGCGCGATGGTCGACTCATGCCAAGTGCCGACTGATGCTCGACGCCTACCAACTGCTGCTCCTCGATGCCTGCTTACTGCCACCTCTCGACTCCGAAGCCTACTGTCAACCCTTGATGCCTGCTACTCGACTTTAGGATTTTTTAATAAAAAAATGTATTTTAGATATTAATATATTTATTTAAATATAACACCAGTTCAACCGATTGAATGAGATATCCGTGACCCGGGCCTTAGACCGGGTCAATGTCCGATCTGGGTATAATAGCATTGCCCTCACCTCTTTAAACAAGCATGCTCAGGTTTTTTCACATGAGAGAGCAAAATAGATGGGATGGGAGAGAAAGGGATTTTCGGTGCCGTATATTCGGCCACCTCTGTCTAGGTCCGTCATCCTCCAGCGATCTCTGCCTAGATCTGGTTATCCTCCAGTGACCTGTATCCAAATTTGGCTATCCTCCGGCAACATTTACCCAGATCCGATCAATCTCCGACAATCTCTACCCATTCTCAAGCCATCTCTGCCCATCTTCCTCTGTAGATTTTATTTTTTTTGTTGTTTATATGGCATCAAGTGGGAGTTGTGCAAGTAGGTTGAGGAGTGGACAAAAAATAATGAATCTTCAAACTGTAAGAGACATCAATTGAAACATTAACTACACCAAAATCAGGATTTAGTAACACAGCCAACTGTTATAAATATGTTTAGTAACACAAAAAAACCGTTAGGAATATGGTGTTACAAATATTTGTAACACTTTTTGTAACAACCGTTACTAATTGACCGTTACAAATTGTCTGTTTTGGTGTAGTATATTCATATCAAATACACGACATTTATTCATTATAATATTTATACAATACTATTAGCAAACATGATAATTGATGTAGGATCTGTTATACAACAATTGAGCACCCCAAATTTAGAAAAAAATTATTGTAACCCTAACCTTTTAATTTATATGGTATTCTCTACTAACAAGCATGACATTTGACCTACTAATTTACATGGCATTCTCTCCTAACAAGCATGTCATTTGCTCCAATATAACATAGGCTGGGTTAACCCAAATTAACATGGCCTCATGACCCTTAATTAAGCATGGATGTTACCCCCAAGTGATCATAGCAACAACATCATTAGTTAAGCATGCAACCAACCCTACTTATCATGCAAACAACTCAACCTAATTATCATAGCAACTACATCTCGAATTATGCATGGGACTAACCCTAATCATCATAGCAACTCATCTCTAATTATGGAAGCAACAAACCCTAACCAAATACAAACCTCTTCACTCTCAAATTAAGCATGAATAATTTCCAAATTTGAGCATACATCATCCTGGTCTTTTCTAACAATCCTAGCATGAATAACTCATTAATTAATTATGGATCTACTAACCCTAGCATGGATGTTTCAAGTTTACAAACCTTAATTTAATTATAGCATACTAACCCATAAGTTAAGCATGGAACAACCCTAATTTAAACCCTAGTCCTAAGGGTAGTGGGGGCTTACCATAAATTTGGAAAGATCTACCCGAAATTAACTCCCATTTCTTCCTTCTCTTATTCTTTTTTCTTTCCCCCGTACTTGGCCGAAATCACAATCCCCATTGTCCCTTCATTTTTGGCCGAAATGATGGAGGAGGAACGTGGAATGTGGTGGTGGGAGGAGGAGAAGGAGGTGGTGGCCAAAACCTCATCTCCTCCCCCACCTCCGCTACTTCCTCTTCCCCTTGACCGAAACCACCCATTGTCCCTTCCCTCTATGTCTTGGCTGAAATTGAGGAAGGGGTGGGAGAGGTTGAGGAAGAGATGGTGGTGATATGGTGGCCAAAATCAAGAGGTGTAGTAGTGGTGGAAAGGAGGATTTGGAAGGTGGTGGAGATGGTGGCTGAATTTGAAGAGAGGAGGAAGGGGGTAAATTCAAGAGTTAATATTATCTGCTAATGCTGCTTAGGAGACAAGTCTGACAAGAGGTGCCAATGTACTTGTCAGATAATCTAGGGGATCAGTGTAATTTACCTAGAGCTGTTTACGGTTCGATCGGTTTTGAGGGCCTATTTGCTAGTAAACCAATCTTGTCGGTTTTGAGTCCGATGGAACCAAACCGAACCTACTTCGATAAATCTATTATTGAACCAACACATCCCAATTCGGTTTGGTCGGTTTGATCAGTTTTGTTTTAAAGATGCGATCATGTACCAACCGATCCCAAGTTTGTTTAGTTTTGTTTTAAAGATGCACATAACAATTAGCATTAGCTATGATATTAATTATATATCTTAAAATTCTGTACCAAATCATGTCTTTGTTCATAGTATGTTGATCATCAGATTGGTCAATAATCGAACATGTTGTTCATAGTAAACCTCTTCGATTTGGTTCAGTGCGGAATAAATTTTTTTTTTTTACGAAACCGAAATAGAAACCGAAACCAAACCCTATAATATTTTACATTCCTAAACCGAACTCAACTTGTACATCTAAAAAACCTACCACTAACCGATTTTTTTGGCTTGGTTCGATTTTTCAAACCGATATGTTTTTTGAACAACCCTAAATTTATCGTATAAATATTTGTTAGGGGGTTGTACACAGAAATCTCTATCATTTTTCTCTTGCTCGCTCGCTACCCCCTTTCTCTTCCAAGACCAAGAACCATGTCCGCCGGTGGCCGTGATTGGGCAAGACTCCCGCCGAAGCTGCTAGGATCTGTTATTGAGCAGTTGACGCTGGAGGGCTACATCAGTTTCGGCACGGTCTACACCTCTTGGTCCTCTGCCGCGAAGAATGGCCTCTTCCTCCCAAGTGCCCCGCAGGTGCTGTGACTCCTCCTCCTCGGCAACGAAGGGTAGCACGGTGAGTCATGCACCCTCGCCAGCCTCCTCGACCATCGTCACCACCGCATTGGCCCACTCCCTGGACAAGTGGTGCCTTGGGTCACAGGACATATGGCTCGCTCTGCTCGACGAGAGGTTCGAGGTGAGTCTTTTGACCCTCCTAACCCGAACCTAGATCAACCTCCCCTCTATTGCCACCATGCTCGATGTGAATCCCATCTATAGCTCTGACGACTCTCTCTCAAAGTACCGCTACAGCCTCGAAATAGGCACCCCCCCCCCCCACACACACACTCTTAAACCTCGCCAGAGTTCCACCCTATGTCCTTCAAGAAGGTCGTCTGGTCATCGAAGCAGACTTCCGATAGCTACACAGCCATGGCCATCTTCAGTGGCTACAATGTAGCCGCATTTGCCACTGAGGGCAGAGGGAAGTGGACCCTCTTGGGTGATGGGCCGTCCTTCACCGACATCATCTATCATAGCGGCAAGTTCCTCGCGGGCTTCTACAACAGCGAGCTCTGGGCTATCGACGTCGCCGTCCCTTCCCCTAAGATGACGTTGATTGTAGTGGGATGAGGCGTGGAGTGCATAGGCCGTGACAAGTACCTGGTGGACTCGTCAAGTGATCTGCTAATGGTTTGCAGTGTTTGGAGAGACTCCTCTTTCGACAGTTTTAAAATTGAAATCATTGAGGCCATGAAATTCGACTATGAACATGCGTCATGTGCGCCACTGAAAAGCTTGGGCGAAAACTCCCTCTTCCTGGGCTATTGTTATTCCGTCTCTCTATCGGCTCAGAAGATCTCCGAGCTGAAACCGAATTGCATCTACTTCAGTGAGGTCTAAGGGTCTGTCTCAGCCAAGTCGTGCGTACGACCCTATAGTCGTGCGCACAACCTACATGTGGTAAATCTGGATTGGATGAGCCAAATGACTCAACCCTTCCAGTAGGCTCTAGACCGAGTCGTGCGCATGACTTTCCACATATCATCGTGTCATAGGGCCATCCCATTTGGGGTATAAGGTAGACATCAAATAGAGTGTGGCCAACTAGGATCGTGCGCATGACTTGGAAAAGTCGTGTGCACAACTTTAGTCAGGCAAACTATGCTTGATAGTCCAAAAAGACTAAGCAAAGTCGTGCTCACGACTAGCCAATAATGCACACACTAAATGTAGGGCTTTGGCCCTTGTTCCGAGCGGGTGAAACGTTTGAAGTCTATCATGCCCATGTTGTCATTTCTTGTCTAAAAAGATGCACATACATCTTTAACATTTTATATGAAATGAACATGCATTTTTAAAACTAAAACAATAAAAAAGATCGAATGGAACCAGGTGTGTGTGTGTGTGTGTGTGTGTGTGTGTGTGTGCTAGCTAGTTATGCACCTAAACCCTAATCACCAGAGCAAAGTCTTATCTCAAAAAGTTAGAAATGTACCTTATAAGCCTAAGCATGTGAGAAATGATGGTAGGAGTGGTTTTACTGCAATGGTACTTCTTTATCGTAAAGTAGTGAAATCTAACTTTACCCTTCTGACTTTAGCTTGCAGCTACTCACTACACCGGTAAGATAAATTTATTTAAGTCACTAAAAACTAATGGCAACATAAGGAGACCTAACAACATCTTCTCTTTCTAATATTGAAATGATTGAACCAATTAAACTCAACTGTTTTATCTTTATTTT
Source organism: Chamaelirium japonicum (assembly GCA_947650365.1). NCBI lineage: Eukaryota > Viridiplantae > Streptophyta > Magnoliopsida > Liliales > Melanthiaceae > Chamaelirium > Chamaelirium japonicum. The sequence goes on along the minus strand of OX393555.1, from coordinate 67,541,963 downwards.
TAGAATGCATACATTTGTGAGGACCTAGGAGGCTAACTAAATGCTTTTGGGTAAAAACATTCAAAACTTGTAATATAAAGTAAAGCATGCAGAGAAATTTTTTTCATTGGAAACCTAGCAGTAAAAAACTATATCGGGACGAACCCAAAGGTGCAAGCAATCCACTAGTACGGTAAATGTACAAAAGTTTGGAGATTTTTCCCGCAAGAACTATGCAGATTTACTAACCAACGCTCGGACGATCCCACGAACCGGCGTTGCTCGACCCAATGTTCCTCAATCATCCGATATTGATGCAATCCCCCACAGCCTTCTTTACTTAAACTTTTCCCATTTTCGCCCCGACATCCTAAGCACCGCTAACTTCAACGTGCAGCTTGCAAATACACAATGCAAGCACTCGGTCCACACGAGGCACCCACCTCCCTAGCCGTAAGGATGGACCCTAGGATACGAATGTCATTTCGCTCTATTCATCACAGTGAAATGACCAAAAGCCCTTGAAACAAAAATCGACTCGTCTTCTATCCGTCGATATATACACATAAACCCCGCTGTCTGCCAAAACCTAACCAGCCGGTCCTTCTTGAAAAAAAAGAAAAACCAGGCCCTTCTTCTTCCCAATGTCCGCCGCCGGCGATCGTGACTGGGCACAGCTCCCGCTGAATCTGGTGGGATCTATTGTTCAACGGCTGACGGTGGAGGACTACATCCGTTTCGGTGCAGTCTGCAAATCATGGGCCTCCGCCGCATCACCGGAGGATGGGCTTTTCCTCCCGCTGGCCCCGCAGATGCCGAGGCTCCTTCTCCTTGGTGATGGAGAGGGAGAGGGCAGCGGAGAGTTCTGCACCCTCGTCAGCTTCCCAGATCGCCGCCGCCGCCGCCGCATCGGCCCAATCCCCGAGATTCGCGGCAAGTGGTGCCTCGGGGCACGAGACGGATGCCTCGGGCCACCATGCCCGATGTGAATCCCGTCTATAACTCCGACGGCTCTCTCGCGGAGTACCGCTACAAACTCGAAGTAGGGAGGGACCTTGACTCTTATACCCCGCCGGAGTTCCGCCCTATGTCCTTCAAGAAGGTCGTCTGGTCATCCAAGCCGACTTCCGGTAAGTACACGGCCATGGCCATCTTCAGTGGCTACAATGTAGCCGCGTTTGCCACCGAGGGCGGAGGGAAGTGGACTCTCTTGGGTGATCCTTCACCGACATCATCTATCGTGGCGGCAAGTTCCTCGCGGTCTCCTACAACGGCGAGCTCTGGGCTATCGACGTCGCCGGCCCTTCCCCTGAGATGACGTTGATCGCAGTGGGATGGGGCATGGAGTGCACCGGCAGTGACAAGTACCTGGTGGACTCGTCAGGCGATCTGCTAATGGTTTGGAGAGACTCCGCTCTCGACAGTTTTAAAACCGAAACCATTGAGGTCATGAAATTCGACTCCGAACATGCATCTTCCTGGGCTATTGCTATTCCGTCTCTCTGTCGGCTCGGGAGATCTCCGAGCTGAAACCGAATTGCATATACTTCAGCGAGGTCCTTTGGGATTGGCTCACAGAGGGCAACGTGGACAAACTAATGACGCGGGATGTGTGGGTCTTCAGCTTAGAGGATGGAAGCTTCGACCGTTATGATCCTCCGGATCCTCGATTGAACTGGCCTCCACCACTTTGGATTGCACCTAGTTTCCTGTAGAATGATGGCAAGGACAAGTATGATCCACCAATCTGTTTGTTCTTTAATTATCATGTCTATTGCCTGGATTGCACCTAGTTTCCCGTAGAATGATGGCAAGGACAAGTATGATTTCAGTTCTTTTTTCATATAACGACCAATCTGTTTGATCTTTAATTATCATGTCTACAACTATAATTTTCGATGGTTATATATCATTACTATAACTATAATTTTTGACTCAACATGTAGCTCAACTAGTGCTCATAATATTATCTCAAATTAGCTTATTAGTAGATTTATAGATATTATGAAACAAGAAAAGGTTATTATTTGAGCATGAGATATGGTTTGACTTGCAGATATCAAAATAAGAGGACCCTTTTGCCTTTATGTTAGGAACAAAAACACGGGGTGAATAATATGACGAACAACTGAAAACGAGAACATGTAAACAATATAAATCTAATGGAGTGTAAACTTACTATAAATAATAGAATGAGTTGAATTTTAACATAGAAAAAAAAGAATTTAAGCACAAAATATACAAAAATACTATGGGATCTATGAAGTACACAATTAACGAGCAGGTGGTAAAGGGAGAGCTCCAATTGGTAGAAAACTACTCCCCACAACCCTTGGGGTTCTCTTGTTATATCTGAAGACTAACAAAAATCTAAAAAATATTTTTTTTACTAAAATATCTATTAGCAATGCAAGTGGTAGCTAAATCAGAAGATCTATACCACAAAAAATAATAAAGAAACTAAAGAAGAATGTGCAAAGTTATCTCATGTCTAGATTATAGAAGAGGGAAAAAGTTGGTCTGTGTGAACTAAAAGGAGAGTCCGACTTGATGCCTTGACCTATAAAGTTATTTGTGTGAACTGACATGATTGGAGCCTTTCTAAGAGCATCATTTTTCATAGATTAAGTAGACTCCATATTTTTCGAGCTACTCTCGTAGCTTGCGTCAATGTCTAGCGAGGAGTCTTTCCTTTAAAACAAACGACTTTCTGGCATGTGGTGCACATTTTCGGTGAACGTCTTCTTCTGTCACCCGTAGTCTTTAATCTTGCGAATACTTAGACTCCTAAGAGATGTTATGTGTTTCAACTTCTTCAATAGGCCTGACAAAGTGATGACATATTGTGGTGAGTAAAATCTCCACCCCATTGGGGATCTTGTCTCTATTGCTATTAAGTACTGGAGTATCGAACTCGTTCACCATGATGGACACGCCGCCCTACGGTTAGAAGCTTAGCCAGGTTGAATCGGAAAGAGCTGAAAGAGGAGCGGCTTTAGACAATTTCTCGTTCAATGGTAGATCCAGGAACTCTAGAATTTTAAATTTTAGAGGGGCCATATTTAAAGATTTTTAAAAAAGTGTCAAAATCGCAAAGGGGACCCCTAGGAAATTTGGTTTCTTGGGGGGGGGGGGGGGGGGGTTCCCCCCTCAGCCCCCCCAGTTCCTCCCCTGTTCTCGTTCCTAGAAATTGACTATGCTAGTGATTCAATTGGTGACCAAGTGACAAAGCTTATAGCCATAGCACACCATACACAAAGCTGAAGCAAATGAGCTTTCAAGAGCCACAAAATATATGTAGTTTTTTTTTTGGTTTCATTTTACCCTTAATTTATAAGGTTATCTGTGTGAACTGAGTCACGGACATAATTGGGGCCTTTGTAAGGCTTCATTTTTCATAGATGCAGTAGGGTTCATATTTTTTTCCTAGCTAGCACCTTACACCTATTGAATTCCCTATTAAAGGAAGGAATTGGCACAAAACGTTTTAAATCTCTGATGATGGATGAACAAGTGTTGTAGTTTGACTTTGATTTACTTTATTTTATAGCCATTTGTGATTTTTGGCACCCATATGATTGTTTTATAGTGCACGCCTATTTCGGGTGTAATTTGGACAATTGGTTACGTTTTGTGTTAGTCTATTATGTGGGGAACGTTTGCACCCACTTAAAATACTCTGTAATTTGGACAATAGATGATGGGAAAAATAGGTTTAATCCATTTTGGTTTGTTCGTTTGGTCTGATTTATTGAATCAACCACAAAAGAGAATTGAAATGGCCCAATCAGACCAGAATGACTGATCTTCAGTTTCGGGGAGTAAATTTCGGTCTGCCAGTTCCAAATACGAATCCTTTTGACAAATTTTGTTTGGTTTCAGCCAGATCCTTACCATACTAGAAAGTAGAAACTAATGTACCTGTCAAATATAAAAGAAATTTTAACAAAACCATTCTGTTGCTCCTTACAATAGACAATTAGACACAATTATTATATTCATCAATGTGAGAATCATTTATTTCAATCATAGGTTACGCTTTCCACTGTTTAGAGGAGATAGGAGGGGGGCTGCTTAATCCCTAAAAGGATTTAAGAAAATTTCAAACCCTCTTTTTCTTTCCACGGGCAACGAACTTTTGAGGTTATCTTCATTTCTTATCTTATTTGTAACTTGTAAGTACATATTTCTAACCTAAGTGTTTTGTTTTTTGCTGGCAGAAGTTGATTTTCGTTTCTAATTGTGGATAAGGATTAAATCTCATTGTTTAGTGCTTCTTTCCGAAAGGACATGCCGACAAAAACATAGTATCTCTACAGGCTACTATATCATCTTTTATTAGAAAAAGAAACCATCTCTGAGATTCTTTTCCACCCTTGCCCTTTTCATTCATCTAGAAGTGATTTTAAAACTCAAAAGCTATATCCCTAGGTTTACTGGTTGCAGGGATTGTTCTAGTTTGGTTTGATTTGATTTGGTGTTCTATTTAATTAGGACAAAAAAAAGACCCTTGATTCAATAGTTTTGTTCACAAATATGTTAAAGACTTATGATTTGATAACCTTGATCTTGTAGACTGGACTTCTACAACATGCCCTATGAATATTCACCTTTTCCCCTGATAACGGATTTTGTTCAATAATCATGTGCCCTTCTTTCTCTTGAAATGAGTTACATATTCTCTTAATTGATTTTATATATGTTGTGAACTTTTTTATTCTTGTAATTGATGTTTACGACCAAAAATTAATATATCTACTATATGATATAATATATCTCCATCGTATCGTATCCTACTTGTTCAAAAGTTGTTGAATTGATGCCACCCAATCTCGTATTTGTATCTCTTATTCCTACCCGTATCTTGTATTTGTATAATTGTCCCCATTCGTCATAAATTAGAACATACCGTCCAACTCACTAGCATGCTTTTGTGCTTACATGCGGAGGTTGTGGTGGTCATCCATCCTGTGTTCATGAACAGATCGTGGAAATGGCATATCATTCAGTTCTTTATGCCATGGCTCATATCGGACATTCTTGGAGCACCGCAACCACCGGTCTCCGATCATGTTAATGTACCTCTGATCTATGGAACAAGGGTTATATAACTTATATTGTATGACACTTTGTATGCTATAAGCCTATAACCCATTTGGTTTGTAATATCAACTTGAGGATTTGACCTCTGCATTCACCGCTATGAATATAGTTTCGAGTAATAAAAAACGGTGACAACTGATATTCATGTGTATAAAACTCGAGGACTTGACCTCTGCATTTACAGCTATGAACCGTGGGCCCTTTTTTGAGTTGTGTGCCCTCTACGGTGGGGAAAATAAATTAAAAAAAAAAGAACAAATGGAGAGAAAATTAGAGGTGGAGGTTTTTATCAGGATGTATTAGGTCTATGCTTGCATGTGAAGAAATTCATGTGTATAAAACTATAAATGTATTTCAGACCTGTGGAATGGTGTTAGCTCTCTTTTACCAATGCAATGAGGTACAGAAATAAAAAAGAGAGAAAAAGGAGAAAAAAAAGAGATAATAGAGGAGGGTATTTTAATTAGGATGGATTAGGTCTATGCTTGCTTGGAGAAGAAAAAATTCATGTCTGAGTATATATGAGACATGTGGAAGTGGGTTAGCTCTCTCTTACGAATATAATAGCTCCTTTTCAGATTTGGCTAAATTTTCGGCATTGTTTGCTTATGTTGATATCTTGTTCTATCTTGAGTCTCACTTAGCCCTACACATAATTGGTTCTTTTTTTTAATTGCTCGGACATTAACAACATTTAGAATTAAAGAAACTTTTCTATGCATAATATAGCTAAAATTTGTTTTTAGATATTAATAAACTTTTCTACGCATAATATAACAAACAATAAAAAACATGTAGCAACAACGTGCTGATCATGTAGCTGATATAATGTATTGTGTAGCAGATGACATCCCATGTGTTCTCAGATAGTTGAAACAATACTTGTTCTTATCTTGAGACTACAAGAGAAGAATTAGTGTAGCAGATGCCGTACTCCATATAATGAATTAGTGTAGCAGATGACACACCATTTCAGTAGCCTATAAGACGAATTTGACTGCAATGGGCATTGGATAGCTAAAGTAAAGCGAGTTGGTTATAGTAATTATAGTATATCTTGAAAATTAATAGACGATCAGCATGTTCCTACATATAAGAGGATAAAACTATACTTGTTCGTTGCTTGAGAATACATTCAATATCTGTAGATATTATGTCAACATTCAGGGTGCAGATAGTGACTCGGTTCTGGACGTAAGCTGTGTTTTAGGTAATCTCCCGTCGTCCACGTCGCATCATGTGGCCCGGAAGCCTCAAGAGACTAAACTCTGATGGCTTTGAAAAGGATGGGCATGGGTGGAAATGATGGTTGTGATCTGATGGGTAGCATAGTGGACGACATCACAACCATCTGATTGCATGAATAATGATGAATCCCTTGACCCCAAGTAAGCGCTCCACAGAGCTGGGTTTTTTCTTTTTTCTTTGTTGACCAAAGAGGGATCCACGTGGCACCGTATTGTTGACCAAAGAGGGATCCACATGGAATATTTCATTATTTTTTCTTTTTTGCCTCTAGATAATGGATATCAATTTTTGTCCTGCATAAAATTAACTTATTATATTCTGACCATATTTGTCATTTAAACAATTTTAGCCTCAAAACACTATAGTTTGAAAAATTCAGTCCAAACTTATGGCTAAGACCGTATAGTAGGTCTCGATTAATACTGTGCTCTATCTATGGCAGGCCTATGTTCTGCAGGGGCTTGGTTGCACCCACTTTTGCCTTGGCCCGGCTTCACATAGGATATGTTTTTTGAACCAGCAGGCTTTTAATTTCTAGTAAACTAGGAGTGCTACTTCCATTTAATCTAGGGTTTGTCCGTATTAATTTGTTGAACTGAATCAATTCTTGTTGTCTAGTATCCAAAAATCGATAGGGCTGTGTTCTTTTCCTGGGAATTAGAATTCGCAGGAAGTAGTTCCCAGGAAATGGGTCCATTCCCATATTCTTTCCAAAAAACAACCTGGTACCCAGGGATTTACAAGACTTCCACATCAGGTTTCGTATACAAGTACATGCTTCCCCATGCGGATGTTGGAGGTACAGTGAGATTTACAAGTCTTGTGTTTTGGTTGAGAAATGGAATCCCACAAAAATGTGGGCTCGCATTTCCCTGGAAGAGAGCCATTTTATGGAACGAACATGGAACGGGCCATTTCCTGGGAATTCCAATTTCCGGGAGAAGAACACAGTCCAAATTCCTAAGGTACAATAACCCAGTTGAGCTACAGAAATATGGAGAGCTATATCCCATGTATCTCCTGAGACATTACCACCGCAAATACAGCCCTTATGTTCTGCAGACTCCCCTGAGTTGTCCTATATTACTCTTTTATTATCCGAGACTCCAGGAATGGTTCGTAAAATTACTCATTTGAAGTTAGGTTCAGCACTCATTGTATCAGCTCTTTGAGATTAACTTCAGTTTTTATTGGAGAACACTACTTAACCCCAAATGATGTGTCCAGATCACAGCCGTCCGTTGGACCCAGACCCAACCGACAGGCAAAGGGACGCTGTGATTGGATGCCACTCCATTCTGGTTGAACATCCGGGCTAAACGTTTAGGGTTGAATAGCATCGCTCTGTATGATAATTTGATTAACCCGGAAACTGTGTTCTTTTCAATAGGAGTGCAATTCACTGATGATGTCCCGCATTAGACTAACTTGAAAATTTCATTCTGCAGGTGAGTCTGTTTTGAATTCGGGCATCCGTCTCTCTCATCGCATCGTCTTCTTCTAGTGTAACTCTGTTCTCTCTCTTGATCTATAGAGTCTCCCGTCGCTTTGTCCCCATCGCAGCTTGGCCTTAATTGTAAACAGTTATCCAAAAGGTATCGATTCGCAGGATTTGCCACCTCATTCGAAGGTGCTAGTTCCGATATGGAAGGCTTTGTATGCCGCGACTTGAAAGTTAAGGGACTTGTCTGCTGTGACTTGTGATGGGGTTGGTCTTTAGCCAAGGTAAATCATGGCTGAATGAAATTGTTGAAGAAATCTTGGTTCTTTTTTTTTTTTTTTTCATTTTTGGAATATCAAAATGAAAGATTAGATAAATTGTTGTTTGATATATACTGGCATGTCATGATCTTATTGGTGGTCTAACTAATAAGTTAACAATAGTTGGTTTCAGTTCTGAAATTCTTGTTAGACTCAACTTCCTTAGCAGAAAACTGCCCAAGCCATGTTGTCAGAGCCATACCCATACCTAACAGTTAATCGGGTAGAGTTTCTATACCCATACCTTACTCAAGCCTTGTAAAAAGTCTTAAGGTACCCATACCCAAAAGTTAATAGGGTAGAGTTCATATACCCATACCCTACCCAAATCTTGTACAACCCATACCTATACCATACTCAAGCCTTGTAAAAACCTTGTACAACTCATACCCATACTTGAAAGTACATTTGTACCCATACCTGTATCAGAAGTTTCGGGTCAGGGTGGCCGAGGTCATAAGTTAGGGGGACAATTAGATGTCGGGTTTGGGTATTGGGTATTCATACCCATTCCTGAAAGTTAACCAATAGAGTTCCAATGCCCATACCCTATCCAAACATTTTCCTTGATGTTGTTTTAAAATATATGATCGAGAAGGGCAAAATGGAGAACAAACTGTAGGACGGAAGGAATAATGGGTTTGTGGGATTGCCCTTCCCATTATAGCCCTTGAATTTTTTAATGGATAAATAAGATTAAATTGATTAGTGCAAAAAAGAGAAGGGCAAAATGGAAAACAAAAAGTAGGATGGAAGGAAGAATGGGTTAGTGAGATTTATTCCCGTAATAGCCCTTGATTTTTTAAATGGATAAATAAGACTCAATTTATTAGTGGCAAAAGGGTAATATTTTTGGATGGTACTTGTGATTTGTGAAGGGACATAATGGGAAGGAGAAAAATGGCATATTACGGTCCTAACCCTTGTGTTTGTTTTCATATTCAAAATACTATGTATGATTAATATATAAGGTGAAAGGATAAAATAAAAACTCAGGCAAAATGATGGAAGGATGCAAGGACCCAAAAGTACGGATTTATCTAGGGGGTATGGATAATGGGCTAGATGCTGCATTATCATCACAGTTTGAAACAATATCCCGCGAGCTCAACGGAGCACCACAGGTGAACCAGAGGAGAGGCTTCATTTTCGGCTCCGCCTCGGACTTAAGGATCTGAATAACCCCTCTCATCAAAGGCCTCTCCACCCAATTGGGGTTTGCACAACACAAACCCAATAGCCGCAGCCTCAGCATCTCCTCCTTGTAGAATTTTCCGTTTAATCGTCGATCCACAGCTTCGATCAGCCGATCTCGCTAGTACAAACCCCATACCCAATCAACCAAGTTCACCACTTTCTGATCATCTCCATCTTCTTTTATCTGTAAGCCTCCTCCCACAACAAACGTCTAGTATCACCACCCCACACCTAAAAACATCGGTTTTTTGGTGCTTTCCCGTATTGGAGATTATTAGATGTAGTATTACTATTAGTTCTAGCACTATTTTTTACTTTACAGTAAAAAAACAAGATATTTTATATAAATTTTTTTTTCTTTCTTTTATTAAGCAAACTGATATTGGTTTATACCTTACATCAGTTTGACAGAGGGTATTAAATGTAGTATTACTATCAGTCCCAACTTAGTTGTGGTATTGTAATGGTGTGCGTTCTCTCCTTATATAAGGAGAGGTAGACTTATGTAATGATGTGAGATAATACAAGAAGTTTTCTCCCCAAACCCTAGTCTCTCTCTCCCCTCTTCGTAACAGAGATACTCGGGTGCAAGGTAACCCATCGTCCCTGCTGTGAGCGTCATGACGGGGCTTTTATTGTGGTCCAACAACCTCGCGAGGCCGAAGTCACCCAGCCTAGTGCTGAAATCGGCATCCAGCTTTTTTTTTTTTTTGGTATTCAGCATCACAGAATGATCACAACCGGATCCTCAAGAGCCGCCATAAGCCGGCACAACATTAGGGGGTGTTTGGCATGCAGAACAGCTGTTCCGCTCAATTCTCAGCCGGAAGAGGGCATTCTGGTAAGTTAGCATTTTCAGTGTTAATTCTGGTGGTTCAGCGTCCAATTGGCAAGAATCACACGGAACAAAAAAAATCTCGTTCCCATCTATTCAGTCCATCAGAACAAATACTAGCCGTTACTTTTAAAGCGGAACAGAAACGGCAAGCTCGGCATGATGCCAAACACCCCCTAGAACAAGACCGCCACACAGGCGGGGAACAACAGGGACCTAGTCCAAACAGCCAAAAGAAAAGAAGAAAAAAGAAGCCACCATACGAGCCGCCAGGGAGATGCCGCATCTGTCGCACCATGACAAGATCGGGAGCTGCCGTACACGAGCCGAGGCGAGGTCCACCGGACCTATACAAGGCCACCGCATTCGAGACGGATCGAGTCTCCGCACCACACTGGAGATGGGGGGGATCGCCGGATCGGAGAGGAAACGACGCCGAGATAGCACCCAAAATCCCAAAATTGAAAAGGGGGGAGAAGGATCTACAAAACCCCAAATGAAATCCGACCAAAAAGGGGGGAAAATGAGCAGATCTACACCTATTCTGAGTGGAGGGGACGGATCCGTGTGGATTCAGCCTCCCTGGTGACGCCGGTGTCGTCCTGGGAGGCCGAGGCCACTCAAACCCTTGCCTCCCTCAACAGAACCCGAAAGGGGAAAAAGGTCCCCGAGCGTCCAGCATTACGTTGCTGGTCTTGGATCATGTCTCGATGGATCACTGGCTTCTTGCATTCTTGATGCAGGTAGTTCAGAATCGAGGCGATCTTGCATTCTTGATGCAGGTAGTTCAGAATCGAGGTGACCCCCGATGCAGGATGGATCGCTCTGTAGACCGTCCCTAATGCTCCCCTTCTGGGCGATCCTGCTACTGTGGAATCCTCTGGTTGCGGCGCTTAGCTCCCTGTAACTGAATCTTCTTGGCCCTTTCAAGATCTCTTGATCAAACCCACTGTTCATCCTCCTCCATCTCTTGATCATAACCGCGACGAGCCCAACAAAGACCAGGCCCAAAGCTAGAGGACCCATGATTGCTAGGCCTAAACTGAGGCTCTTGCGAGCGCCATCGTGAGTCCCGACGACGGGGATTGCCAGAATCATGCTCCATGAACCGACGGACTTGTTATAGGGGGACATATGGGGAAAGGTTCAGAGTGGGGAACCCAAACGTCCGAAAGCTCTAGGACTCGATCACGTGGACCTGGGTGCTGCCCTCCGTCAGATGCCGAGAAACCCACGTACATGAACTCCTTGAAATGCTTGGAAAGATTGTATCTTGTGGACAGGACAGGGATCTCAGGCTTAACGCTCGAGCATCCGAGCCAGGCCTTCAGCCTGCTCTCGATCATCGTCGTAGTAATCAATCCAAGCTGTGATCAAATTCGCGCTTGGCTCCAAATCCGCTGCCTTCACGGATTTGGGGTCATCTATGTCCAATCCCACATGGTTCGCACTCGGGTCGTCCAGCCAGGTGTCGAACTCAAAGGCAAGGACTGACCCGTTCTTGGCGGGGGTGGCGGCCGATGAGTTGAACAGACCTAGATAGCCTCCGGTGCTCCCGAGAGTCAAGTTGTCTGGGGAGATGAAGAAGGCCAGCCCATCACCATAGGACCCAGGGCATAGGTTCGTGGCGGAGAAGGAGGACTTGGTGGATGCACCGGTTGCCGGTCCCGGAGCTCGACGACGGCACGCCGGGTGAGCCTGATAGAACCGTTCCGGAGGTAGGAGTCGCCGAAGAGGGTGAGGTTGCGGATCAAGAAGTGCAGGAAGTCGAAGGTTGTGCTCTAGGCGGAAACGGGGCGGGGAGGAACAGATTCAGGAGATGAGGGAGAAGAGGAGGGGGCTTCTTGGAGGTGAATCTATGGATGCATTTAGCAAGAAATGGGTGAGGCTGATATCAGCAGAATCCTTCGATTTTGGTAAAGAGAGAAGGGGGTCAAGGATAAGGTTCCTGCTTTGTTCAAGATTTTTTTAAATTGGAAGAGGGGGAAGAAAGGGTGGTGGGGTTTGGACTTTTGGGGTTTTAACGGTCGGAAGACCAGAAAGGTGCGCGATGCGCTGGGGGATATTTGAAAATAGGGTTTCTAACGGTCGGGAACAAGGTTTTTCAGCCTTTTTCTCACGTGGTCGTTGCTGATCTATGGATCTTTTTACACGTACATAAATTAAAAATAGCCATTGTATATAGGGTATGGACATGAAATAATGGTAGAGGTATAAGGGCATACTGGTAATTTTTGTAGGCAACAATGGAAAGTGCAGGAATACAATACTTTCTTGCTTTTGTTTTAATGACATAGGATCCAAATATGGGGTATATGTACACTATATATATGTCAAACTGTATTATCTACACAAGTTAGATAATCGAGTTTCGAGTGTCAGATATGGCTATTGAGGTACCCATACCTGACAGTTAACCGGGTAGAGTTCCTATATCCATACCTGACAGTTAATGGGTAGAGTTCCTATACCCATACCTAATATCTTACTCAAGCTTTGCAAAAAGTATTAAGATACTCATACCCATACCCAAAAGTTAATAATGTAGTTCCTACATGCATACCCTACCATGAGAATTCCTATATCCATACCCTACCCAAATCTTGTATAACCCATACCATACCCAAGCCTTGTAAAAATCTTGTATAATCCATACCAATACCTGAAAGTACATTTGTACGCATTCCCGTACCAGATGTTTCAGGTCAGGATCAGATCACACGTTAGAGGGGTAATTGGGTTTCGGTTATGCGTTTTGGGTATTGGGGTATTCATACCCATACCCGAAAGTTAATCGGGTAGAGTTCCAATTAATGCCCATACCCTACCCCAATATTTTTCTTAATGTTTTAAAACATAAGATTTAGAAGGGTAAATAGGGAACAAAATGTAGGATGGAAGAAAGAATGGGTTAGTGGATTAGTGAGATTGCCCTTCCCAATATAGCCCTTGTTTTTTTAATGGATAAATAAGATTCAATTGATTAGTGGCAAAGATGAGGAGCAAAATGGGAAACAAAAAGTAGGATCGACTGAAGAATGAGTTAGTGGTTTTTTTTCTCCCCTTTAAATGACAGAGCTAGCCCTGATACTAAAATCACAAATGTTACTCTTCATTACAACAAAATAGTAACAATATGCAAATGTTACTCTTTATTATCGAATTAAATAACAATTGCTACAGTGATTTCACTATAGCAAATTGTCACTCAATGTGGTAACAAAGAGTAACAACTTGGTGATAAAAGAGTTACAATTGCTAGTGTTAGCAAAGAGTAGCAACTCGGTAATAAAGAGTAACAACTATTTTTTTATCAAATCTTGTTCTTTTTAAAAAAATTGCTATAGTAAAATAATTGTAGTAAATGCTACTCTATTTTACCGAAATACTACTCTTCGTGTGATTTCCTTGTACCCCTACATGTATGGGGAAAATGGTTATTTTCTAAACACTAAGGGTAAAATAGATATTTTCCAAACAGGACGACCTGGTCCAAAACCATCTTGTTGTCTGTCCTTATCACTCAACCATTCTCTTGTCAGGAACCTTAGACACATTACCCCATAAAAATTTGATCAACCTGACCCAAATTAACTTCAACCATACCGGAATTGTACTGGGCCCATCGTGACGAACCTCACGATGGCCTAGAGCCATTGACAAACCGTAGTCTGGGCGACTCAAATGGACATTCCTGGGTGGTCCAGAGTGCGGGGGACCACACCTTTGATATTGGATTGAAATTTGTAAGAGACAACCGCATGAGTCATCAATTTGTTGGTTATGTGGATTCCTGTTATGCTAATAATCTGGATAGGCGCCGATCTATCACTGGGTATGTGCTACACTCGCAAGAGGGCCGGTGTATTGGAGGACGATGTTCCAGTCTATAGTAACTTTGTCTACCATTGAGGTAGAGTACATGGCAGTGACAGAGGCTATTAAAGAGGACATCTAGCTTCAATGATTGATAAAGGATTTGGAGATCGTTCAGTAGCATGTTAAGGTCCACTGTGATAGTCAGAGTGTGGTTTATCTCGCGAAGAACCAAGTCCATCATACTCGCACCAAGCATATTGATATTCGATTCAATTTTATTTAGAAAATTTTGAAGGAGAAGGTAACTTTCTTGCAGATGATTGGCACTACAGATAACCCAACAGATGTGTTGATGAAAGTCGTCATTGTGGTCATTCAAGCATTGCTTGGGCTTTATCAACATTTTGAAGATTTAAGCGCCCTCAAGCGCATTTCGGTGGCAACATGGCTTGTTGAAGAAGAGTTCGTTTGGAACACATTGGAGGACTTCAGTATACTTAGAAGACCCCATATCTCGCCAGAGATTTGTGGAGTGTTGGCTCAATTTGAAGACCCCCGCCCAACAGCTTCCCCCGGGTGTCAACTGACTAGACAAGCCCCCGTCCCCCTTCTCAGTCAACTTCACTCGAGCGCTACACTATGGGTGCTCGGGTGCCGTTCCTAGCCGCACCCCCCCACCCCCCCCCCCCACACACCACTCTTGGTGTTATTCGCCCGGGTTCCCAGATTTCTATTCGCACGGGTTGGACGCATTTCGACGGGTTTGCTTGGCATTTTTTGGGTTCTTGTGGATCGTTTGATGGGGATTAAGGATCATGATTATAAAGGACCAGTTCCTAATATATAAAAAAGGTATAGGGTTCGAGAAGACTAATCTTCCCATCAGTTTTGTTTAGTAAGGTTTTAGAGAGTCGTTAGCAAGGGTTCTCAATGGAAGGTTCGAGGAACCATTGCACTCTCTTCATCTACTAAGAAGATCTCTGAGGGTGCTGCTACCGGTGGACGTAGGTAAGATTGCCGAACCACCTAAAATCTATAGGTCGTCTAGTTTGTCTATTCTTTTTTATTTTCTTTTGTGTTTGATTTGTGTTTGCATCTTTAAGATATTGTTGTTTGCATCGCATCTATCGTTGGATTTGTTCGTTGCTAGCTTCCGTCGCACAACAGCACGTGATGTGCATCGACAATTCACCATCTCCATTCGTAGGTGCCAAAATCATAGAGGATTTGAATTCTAACAAATCGGGGTGGATCAGAGAGGACCAAAGTACGATTTTGTTCACCCAGGGTGGAAGTTACCTTGGCTCCCGCCCAATAAGTCACCGGTGATAGTTTGAATATCTTTGGTGATTCGACCCTTGCTCAAGCGTCTTGTCCTATGACAGCCTGGCCGGTCCAGCAAAAAAAAAATGCATCTTTTTTGCCGACGTGACACATCTGCTCAACGATAACCTTCATGGCCTGTCGGATTCGAACCGAGGATCTGTGCCTAAAGGGTGCGACTTAACACCAACTGGGTACACCATTTCCAAAATAAATAAAAATAAACACCAACTTTTTGTTTTGGGTACATGAATTACACTAATAGAACGATAATGTTACATCATTGTTTGTGCACCCATCGGGCATAACAGCAAGCGCTATAATCATCACGTGCAAGTCGCATGGCATTTGGGGGGAAGTTTAATGTCCATAAACTGGATTGCTTCGTTGCCCGAGCGTGACCAGCAAACCAGTTCGCCACAAAGTTGCCTTCCCGGTAAATATGCGATGACCGGACACGTCCGAGCTTCAAGCAGAGGAGCTTGTGGTCTTGGAGGAGGTGGGAAGTGGTGGAGTTTGAAGCCAATTGAGGGATGACACATTGAGAATCTCCTTCAATCCATATAGAGTGTCCCGGGAACCGAGTCGTTGCAGTAATAAGACCTTCCCATAGGCCCCGGGATTTCGCCACGTGCACAGAGTCCGTAAGTAGATGTATTGCTCCTACCAACAAGATTGAACCACCGTGGTCTCGGATAACGTAAGCCCGCTAGCTAGAACTGTAGAGTGATTTATTGAACCATCAAAATTCAACTTATATTCATATACATCAGACGGGGACAGGCACAAGCCTGCTTTGCCTGGAAGTATAGCAAGGATCTGCAGATAACGAGTTAGCGCCACAAAAGGAATTATAATCCTCTAAAAGACATTCAAAGGTAATGTCAATCGCCGGATTGGCCAAATCAAAGGCAGCTTTGTTCCGAGCTTTCCAAATGTACCAAAGGGTATACCCGCCGACGCCTTTGGCTGTATTATTGTATCCCCCTCCATGATCGTGAGTATGGTGGAAGATAGTACCATACTCATTGCATGAGGAGGGGGTAATTATCATCCCGATCTGATTTGTAACCCTCAGCCAAAGTTGATTCACAAGAGCGCATAGAAAAAAATAGTGGTCCATGGACTCATCTTGATCCAAACACCGCGGGCATAAGGTTGAGATGGACATCCCTATTCGTTGGAGATACGTACGGACAGGGAGACGTGAGTGAAAGAATTTTCATAAAAATAGTCACACCCTTGGCCCCATAGGGGTCTTCCAGAGGTTTCTCCATATGCTTGACCAAATGCCCGTTGAAGTAGTGGTACTTTGAAAAGAGTTTATAAGCAGCTGCCACATTATATCTAGGAGTGGAGTGGGGTCCCCATGTAAAAAGGTTAGTAGGCCGATGGTGAAGTATTGGAATGCTACAAATTCTGGGCACTCACTCCAACAGAACAATAGACATCAGGATAGAAGTGTTCCACCCATTTGGACTAATAAGGTCCGATATCTTTTTATAATTGGTCGTCAAACCTGCATTGAATTGGAATGCCATCAGGGAAAAAGGAATTTGAGAGCACCAAAGGGTCGACCATTGGTCAAAGGAGGCTCCCATCCAGACCACATGTTGAAGATGGTTTTGCACACACGTTAACCCCTCGAAGATAGCCCGCCAAGTCCACGAGCATTTACTTGGTTTCGGCCATTGCCAAGGACCCTCATTTATATTATATTTATCTTTAACAAAGGAAACCCATAGGTTCTCAATGTTGTTGAGGACTTGGTAAACTTTTTTCCCCATAATGACTTGCCGGAATTGCGAAAGGTGCTGAAGGACAACATAGTGAACACACCCGGATTCTTTGGGAGAGCGTGACATAGCGTAAATAACATGAAACTGTAGGGTATTTTCAATATTAAAATATTATTTATTCCTCCCGCTCTTCTTACAAGCCCCCTCTTTGGTTCTCTCACTAACCCCCCCCCCCCCCCCCCCCCTCTCTCTCTCTCTCTCTCTCTCTCTCTCTCTCTCTCTCCTGAGGTGCGGATCTTAGGTTGGTATTTCTTCTTCGATCGAAATACCTGAAGATTGTTTTTGTCCCTATCTCACCCATTTTCTCAATGAATGAGGTTTTCTGAAACCTGATCTTCTGTTTTATGTAACCTAATCTTAGATCTCGGTTGTTTATTGATGATTTTATGTTGTTTCGGCTTCATTTATCTTGAATCTATGGTGTTTGGATTTCATTTTTCTTGAATCTATGATGTTTGTATTTCATTTACCTTGAATATGTGGTGTTGGGATTTCATTTAACTTGAATCCATGGTGTTTGGATTTCATATAAAAGAGAACAAGATTCAAGAAAATAATCACACACAAAAGAAATGTGACTAATCGAAAGGCTTCCCACACTCAGACCTTTCAAAAAAAAAAAAGATCAAAGATAAAAAAGATACAAGGTAAAACTGTTCAAAATTCCTCGAACATTCTTGGCAAAATTAAAAAGGGGAAAAAACAGTAATGGAGAGTGAACACCTCTGATAGGTAAGAAACTAACACCGTCTGTCTATCAAGAACCGGCACAACATTTGTAGGGAGTGCTAGAAGCCAAAACAGAGAAGGTCAAAAGTGTAAAGAGATGCATCAAGAACGTATAGAGGTAGAGTTCAAATTTTTATGAATAAATTCTTTCATGCGGAAGCTCAACTGGAAGTTAAACTTTTAGAACGCATGTCTTGCCAACCATCTTTTAATAGGATATTTGGAATCTTGCTATGTCTTATAAATTATCTTATTTGTCATACTTATTATATTGGTTACATTATTTCTTCATTGTTTTTTGAATTTGTTATTCAATGCTCATGATATTCTTATTTTGTCTTACTAAAGTGTCTATTTAATAATCTGATGATGACCTTTTCTCTTCAACCCTTTTATTTGAATTTTGGCCTTACTCTTTATTTTGGGCTGACAAGCCAAGCTGTTCTTTCTCAGTAAAAGCATAAGATCAACAAGTATTTGTTACTCACGACAGTGCATCTCATATATTTTGATCATATTTTTATGCAATCTAGTAACTCTTACCATGTGCTAATTTCATTATGTTGTATTATTTATTTTATGTTTGTCTTGAGCGTCATAGTTATCATGATACTTTTGCCTAATGTGTCAAATATACATTTACCATAAATACAAAAATATGGTGGATCCATCATTTAATATGTGTTTTGGATCAGATCCACACACGCCATATTTGATACATCAAGTATTAATATATTTACCTATTTGGCTATTTGCGAAAAAAAAATGACAGGACGTACCCATTCTTTTTTGTCTAGTCAGCATGTGTTTTTGTCTGGTCAGCTTGTTCCATTTTGTCTAATCAGCATGTAGACCGCCGTGCCATGTTATATATATATATATATATATATATATATATATATATATATATATATATATATATATATATATATATATATATATATATATATATATATATATATATATATATATATATATATATATATATATATATATATATATATATATATATATATATATATATAGGGACATGCTATAATGCGACATGCAGTAAGTGCGGCACCGCATAGTAGCCGTCTGATGCACCGCTGCGTGCATCGCATGCACGCAACGCGTGCATCAGACGGCTACGGTGCAGTGTCGCATATACTGCATGCCGCATTATACCATGCCCCTATATATATATATATATATATATATATATATATATATATATATATATATATATATATAGGAATGTTAGGATGCGGCGTGCGGTGCGTGCGATGCACGCAGCAGTGCATCAAACGGCTGCTGCGGTGTGCCGCACGCACCGCACGCCGCATCCTAACACCCCTCTCTCTCTCTCTCTCTCTCTCTCTCTCTCTATATATATATATATATATATATATATATATATAAAGAGAGAGAGAAAGAGAGAGAGAGAGAGAGAGGCGTGCTAGAATGCGGCGTGCGGTGCGTGCTGCGTCGCACCGCAGCCGTCTGATGCACCACTGCGGTGCATCAGACGGCTGCGGTGCGACACCACATGCACTGCACGCAGCATATATATATATATATATATATATATATATATATATATATATATATATATATATATATATATAGGGGACGGGGAGCCTGGACCTCAGGTGGAGCGTTAAGGCTGCACCGGAGCCCCAGCGCGCGCCAAGTATTGCAATCCCCACGCGGCCCGCCCAAAATCCCGCTCAAAATCCCGGGTTAGACCACAGCCGTCTGATCCCGTATGATGGGATAGACCACAGCCGCTAATCCCGTGCACGCCCAAAATTCCGCTCAAAATCCCGGGCTAGACCACAGCCGTCTGATCCCGTATGATCGGATAGACCACAGCCGCCTGATCCCGTGCACGCAGCGCAATTGGTTCGGTTCGATTCCCATCCGTCCGATCGATAGGAATCGAACGGATAGGAATCATTTTCCCTGTTACTGTAGCGGCTACAGTAACAGCGAAAATGATTCATGTCCGTTCGATTCCCATCGATCGGACGGATAGGAATCGAACAGAACCAATTGTGTGTTAATTCGATTCCCATCCGTCCGATCGATGAGAATCGGACGACCCGAAATCATTTTCGCTGTTACTGTAGCCGCTACAGTAACAGCGAAAATGAATCCTGTCCGTTTGATTTCCATCGATCGGACGGATGGGAATCGAACCCAACCAATTGCAAATACGGCACGGGATCAGGCGGCTGTGGTCTATCCCATCATACGGGATCAGACGGCTGTGGTCTAACCCGGGATTTTGGGCGGGCGCTCGGGGATTACGACACTTGGCGCGCGCTGGGGCTCCAGTGCAGCCTTAACGCTGCACCTAAGGTCCAGGCTCCCTCGTCCCATATATATATGTATATATATATATATATATATATATATATATATATATATATATATATATATATATATATATATATATATATATATATATATATAGATATAGGAATGGGATGCTGCCTATCAAAGCAGCGTTTTTTGCTGCTTTGATACATTGTTTGACCACCCTAGAAGTTTTGGAATTTGATGAAATTTGGTGAGGGTGTTGTCTAGGGTAAGATGATCATCCTCACTAATTTTCATCAAATTCCAAAACTTCTAAGAGGGTCAAATGGTCGAAGCAAAATCTGCAAAATCTGCAGTCACCGTTAAAATCTGCAGATTTTGCTTCGACCATCTTACCCTAGACAACACCCTCACCAAATTTCATCAAATTCCAAAACTTCTAGGATGGTCAAACAATGTATCAAAGCAGCAAAAAACGCTACTTTGATAGGCAGCATCCCACACACACACACACACACACACACACACACACACACACACACACACACACACACACATATATATATATATATATATATATATATATATATATATATATATATATATATATATATATATATATATATATATATATATATATATATATATATATATATATATATATATATATGAGGGCCGGGACGCTACCTCTCAAAGCAGTGTTTTTGCTGCTTTGACAACCCACCACGGTCGCGCCACATGTGATATCCGGCCAGAATCAACATAAACAACCTCTGATCACCTCCACTGGTGATCTCCGCTGACCCCACCTGTCGGATTCCACCGATAGAAGACTTCGGTGACTACTTCTATTGTGAGCCGTCCATTCATCACCCCATTTCATCCGAGGACGTCCACACCCGGCAACCACCTTTGGTGACTTCTAGCACCTTCCGATTATGAGTTCGAATGACCTTTGCTTTCGTTCAAGGCTTTGATAGCCATCAACGACCTATCAAAGCAGCGAAGAACACTGTTTTCATAGGTAGCATCTTGTTTCTCTCTCTCTCTCTCTCTCTCTCTCTCTCTCTCTCTCTCTCTCTATATATATATATATATATATATATAATCAAATTTCTTTCTAACACTCAATGAAGGTCATCAAGTTTCAATAACCAATTACTTCTTGCTTGTGCTTGCCTCGACAGGTGGTTGCAATTGGCATTGAAATTCTGAGTAGGTATCCTATCATCATGAATTTTGGTAAGCAATGTATAGTTTGGATTATTCGTTTGTACCCACGTGTGTGTGGTTTTATACTGAATTGGAGAGTCCATGATAGCAATGACACTAAAGACAAACATAAAATAAATAATACAACATAATGAAATTAGCACATGGTAAGAGTTACTAGATTGCACAAAAATATGATCAAAATATATGAGATGCACTCCCGTAAGCAACAAATACTTGTTGAGCTTATGCTTTTACTGAGAAAGAACAGCTTGGCTTATCAACCCAAAATAAAGAGTAAGGTCAAAAATTCAAATAAAGGGTTGAAGAGAAAAGGTAATCATCAGATTATTAAATAGACTCTTTAGTAAGACAAAATAAGAATATCATGAGCATTGAATAACAAATTCAAAAAATAGTGAAGAAATAATGTAACCAATGCAATAAGTCTGACAAATAAGATTATTTATAAGACATAGCAAGATTCCAAATCTCCTATTAAAAGATGGTTGGCAAGACATGTGTTCTAACAGTTTAACTTCCAGTTGAGCTCCCGCATGAAAGAATTTATTCATAAAAATTTGAACTCTACCTCTATACGTTCTTGATGCATCTCTTTACACTTTTGACCTACTCTGTTATGGTTTCTAGCACTCCCTACAGATGTTGTGCCGGTTCTTGATAGACAGGCAGTGTTAGTTTCGTACCTATCAGAGGTGTTCACTCTCCATTACTGTTTTTTCCCCTTTTTAATTTTGCCAAGAATGTTCGAGGAATTTTGAACAGTTTTTCCTTGTATCTTTTTTATCTTTGATCTTTTTTTTTTTTTTTCCGAAAGGTCTGAGTGTGAGGAGCCTTTCGATTAGTCACATTTCTTTTGTGTGTGATTGTTTTCTTAAATCTTGTTCTCTTTTATATGAAATCCAAACACCACGGATTCAAGTTAAATAAAATCCCAACACCACAGTTCAAGGTAAATAAAATACAAACACCATAGATTCAAGAAAAATGAAATCTAAACACCATAGATTCAAGGTAAATGAAATACAAACACCATAGATTCAAGAAAAATGAAATCCAAAAGGTAAATGAAATCCAAACACCATAGATTCAAGATAAATGAAGCCCAAACAGCATAAAATCAGCAATAAACAATCGAGATCTAAGATTAGGTTACAGAAAATAGAAGATTAGGTTTCAGAAAACCTCATTCATTTAGGAAATGGGTGAGACAGGGACAAAAATAATCTTCAGGTATTTCGATCGAAGAAGAAATACCAACCTAAGATCCGCACCTCGGGAGAGAGAGAGGTGGTGGGGGGGGGGGGGTTAGCGAGAGAACCAGAGAGGGGGCTTGTAAGAAGATCTGGAGGAATAAATAATATTTTAATATTGAAAATACCCTACAGTTTCATGTTATTTATGTTATGTCACGCTCTCCCAATGAATCCGGGTGTGTTCACTGTGTTGTCCTTCACCACCTTTCGCAACTCCGGTAAGTCATTATGGGGAAAAAAGTTTACCAAGTCCTCAACAACGTTGAGAACCTATGGGTTTCCTTGGTTAATGATAAATATAATATAAATGAGGATCCTTGGCAATGGCCGAAACCAAGTAAATGCTCGTGGACTTGGCTGGCTATCTCTGAGGGGTTACCGTGTGTGCGAAACCATCTTATTACTGCAACGACTCGGTTCCCGGGACACTATATGGATTGAAGGAGATTCTCAATGTGTCATCTCTCAATTGGCTTCAACCTCCACCACTTCCTACCTCCTCCAAGACCGCAAGCTCCTCTGCCTGAAGCTCGGACGTGTCCGGTCATCGCATATTTACCGAGGAAGGCAACTATGTGGCGGACTGGTTTGTTGGTCACGCTCGGGCAACGACACAATTCAGGTTATGGACATCAAACTTCCCCCCAGATGCCATGCGACTTGCACTTGATGATTATAGCGCTTGTTGTTATCCCTGATGGGTGCACAAACAATGATGTAACATTATCGTTCTATTAGTGTAATTCTTGTACCCAAAAAAAAGTTGGTGTTTATTTTTATTTATTTTGGAAATGGTGTACCTAGTTGGTGTTAAGTCGCACCCTTTAGGCACAGGTCCTCGGTTCGAATCCAACGGGCCATGAAGGTTATCGTTGCGCAGATGTGTCACGTCGGCAAAAAAGATGCATTTTTTTTTTGCTGGACTGGCCAGGCAGTCATAGGACAGGGCGCTTGAGCAAGGGTCGAACCGATATTCAAACTATCACCGGTGACTTGTTGGGCGAGAGCCAAGGTAATTTCCACCCTGGGTAAACAAAATCGTACTTTGGTCCTCTCTGATCCACCCCGATTTGTTAGAATTCAAATCCTCTACGATTTTGGCACCTACGAATGGCGATGGTGGACTGTCGATGCACATCACGTGCTGTTGTGCGACGGAAGCAAGCAACAAACAAATCCAATGATAGATGCGATGCAAACAACGATATCTAAAAGATGCAAACACAAATCAAACACAAAAGAAAATAAAAAAGAAATAGACAAACCATACGACATATAGATTTTAGGTGGTTCGACAATCTTACCTGCGTCCACCGGTAGCAACACCCTCAGAGATCTTCTTAGTAGATGAAAAGAGTGCAATGGTTCCTCGAACCTTTCATTGAGAACCCTCGCTAACGACTCTCTAAAACCCTACTAAACAAAACTAATGGGAATGTTTTCTCGAACCCTAGACCTTTTTTATATATTAGGAACAGCACCCGGGCACCCATAGTGTAGCGTCTGGGTGAAGTCGACTGAGAAAGGGGAGGGGGGCTCGTCCGGTCAGTTTGACACCCGGGGGAAGCTGTTGGGCGGGGGTCTTCAAATTGAGCCAACACTCCACAAATCTCTACCTTGGCGAGATATGTGGTCTTCTAAGTACACTGAAGTGCTCTAATATGTTCCAAACGAACTCTTCTTCAACAAGCCATGTTGCCGCCCAAATGCGCTTGAGGGCGACTAAATCTTCAAAATGTTGATAAAGCCCAAGCAATGCGTGAACTTGACCACAATGACGACTTTCATCAACACATCTGCTGGGTTATCTATAGTGCCAATCATTTGCAGGAAAGTTACCTTCTCCTTCAAAATTTTCTAAATAAAATTGAATTGAACATCAATATGATTGGTGCTAGTATGATGGACTTGGTTCTTCACGAGATAAACCACACTCTGACTATCACAGTGGACCTGAACGTGCTACTCCACGATCTCCAAATCATTTATCAGTCATTGATGCTTGATATCCTCTTTAATTGCCTCTGTCACTGCCATGTACTCTGCCTCAATGGTAGACAAAGCTACTATAGACTGGAACATCGTCCTCCAATACACCAGCCCTCTTGCGAGTGTAGCACATACGCAGTGATAGATCAGCGCTTATCCAGATCATTAGCATAACAGGAATCCTCATAACCAACAAATTGATGACTCCTGCGGTTGTCTCTTACAAATTTCAATCCAATATCCAAGGTGTGGCGCCCCACACTCTGGACCACCCAGGAATGTCCATCTGAGTGTCCCAGGCTACGGTTCGTCAATGTGAATTTTTATTTTTTTTTATTTTTCAAAACCTAATGTTAAAAGGGTGCAGTTGGAATTACACAAGGTAATAGATACGATACCAACTAAAATTTTTTATTATATTTTCAAAGAGCATATTACATCGATCGGTTAAATTTCATTCACATTTCACACCCTTGCCATTTAATCCACTTACATTTAAATTCCAAAATCCTGGAGAGTTCTGGGTCTCCTATAAGCAGCTCCGATATCGATATCCCTATCCTGAAGGTAGGTCTGCTTGTGGGAATGAGCAGCCCCCATAAACATACATTTTTGGAAGATTAGCCAATGTCGGCTAGTGACATGATAACAGTTCTTAATAATACAAAATAAACAAATTTTAAACAAGATTACTTGATATTAACTAAGCTATCAAAATATACAATATTATCATTTTATAAAATGAATAACTTTTAGACTACCACATGATCTCAAATGATTTCTACACTATCACGATAATGTCAAATAATTGCATGTCAGTAATATCATAAGGTTATAATAGTTAATTTACCATATGATTTATTATATTTGTTAAGTTATCAATTTAATTGCCAACAATATATATATATATATATATATATATATATATATATATATATATATATATATATATATATATATATATATATATATATATATATATATATATATATATATATATATATATTTCTAACCTATTGTAACCCATGTATTATTTTGTTCATCCTGCCCCCAGTAGGCATTACTATTGGGCCTTTTTTTTGCACCAAAGGGCTAGCTCAATCCATACACGGGATCCATTCATACAGACTTTACCCAAATGACCAAGTTGGGTTTTTCGTCTTTCACGGTGGAGCTTACATGCCTATCTTGCTTTTCTTCGGGGGCTGCCAAGACCCCAGGTCGGGGTATCCAACCAGATCCCTTTTTCGAGGGTACCAACCTGACGCCGTGGTAACTCTTGCTCGTGACTCCATACCTACTTTTGGCTTTCGGTACACACCCCCAGGAGGCTCACATTCCCAGTGTGTGTGGGGTCCCTATCTCTACAGAGATTAGCATATTTTTCTTTCTATTCATTCTGACATATCATGATCATTAATACTTTCAACAAAACTTCTTTATATATATAAGGAAGGATTTATATTGTTATGCCCAAAATAATTTACGCTTAAGTTCTTATTTATTGTATGGGTCGGTGGAATCCCAAGGGACCGGCGTGCAGTATGATGGATCCATTGATAGCATGCCAAGAATCCCAAGGGACCGGCGTGCAGTATGATGGATGCCTACCCTTAATTTTCTTTTACTTTATTTCTTATTATTGAAAACTATTCCCATGAAAGGATTAATGTCACCTGTCGAGGTTCAAGAACTCCTGCTACTCTTAGTGGGCTCCGATGTGGAGAGAGGAATTTCTTGGAGAAAGAATATGAGAGATTGAGATAAAGAGGGTGCAGGAGAAGAAAACACAAACTTTTATCTTCTCCTTTCTCAATCCTTCTTCCTCACAACCCCAACACCTTCATTTCCCCCTACTATAGTATATAATTAGCATTTATATATATTCAAAGAGGATCAGTTAGTAAAAGTATGAATTTGTACTTGCTTACCCACGAAGAAATAGACTAAAGAAAGTCCTAAGAAGGGGAGGGACTATGTCATCCTGAGGAATGCATTTGCACTTGCACTTGCCTTACCGAGAGAAAAGGGACTAAAGAAGAATCATAGAGAAGGAGAGGGGTCGTTTTGCCTTGGGACTCCCCCTAGTCTAGTCACACTCCGATTTCTAAGAGAGAGCTAGAGATGATTTTAGATGTAATTAGTTGCTACTAAATAAAGATATAATTTTAAATAAGAATAAAAAATAAATAAAAGGCACTGGAATGGACCAGTATAAAAGAAAATAATGGCACTGGAAAAGGACCAGTATAAAAAAAGTACTGGAATGAATATTACAATATTCAACTGAAATCATTATTTCTTCGGATGGAGACCACTCTTAATGATCGTCGGATGCTGTTGGCGGCTCGGCGGTCCATTACTTCGTCCAACTGTTATTAATGGGTAATCGCTATCAGAAGTATTTACAATAAATAATAATAATTTACCGATAAAGAACTAATAATAATAATAATAACAATAAAAAAAAATAGATGGTTATGACGATCACCTTCGATGATCGTCTGAATGCAGGCGGCTTTGTCGACCATTGTGCTGTCCAACTATCATTAATATGTGCTCATCACCAAAACCAGCATTGTTATCACAATCATCATTTTGCCTCTCGCATCCTCCCTCGCCAACCACCACCATTCATCACCACCTTCTACTTTTCATCTCTCCTTCATCACACACACAAACAGAATTTGAGAGAGAGAGAGAGCGCTTTATAGAGAGAGAAAAAGAGGGGAAAATGGAGGCGGGTTCACCTATAACCATATACATACCTGTAGAGAGAATTAGTGAGGGTTAGAGAGAGAAAGGGAAAGAATTTGAGAGAGGAAGAGAGGGATAAGGGTGGTTGGAGCTTCACCAAGGGATGACGAGGATGATCGGAGACCGGGGAAGGGTCGATTGGGTGGGAGATGGAAGGGGGCGGAGTCGTGGGTTGATGGGGTTCGCCGGAGAGGATGCCGGAAGTGGGCCGATCGGGACGGAGCCAAGTGCTGGCAACAGCCCGCCCGACCACAGCCCGTTAGGCCTTGTCGGCCGGTGCCGGAGATACACGAGAGAGAGAGAGGGAGAGGGGGCGCAGGAATCGGATTGGTCGTAGAGAAGAGTGGGGGATGGGGATGGTGTGAAGAGCTGCTGCTCTGCGCCCCCCCCCCCACCTTTATTTATAGGGACGACCCACTTGCCGTTTTACCCCATTTGCCCTCTGATTTTTATCAGTTGGCGACAATATAGTACTTTGGTTTGTCATATAGATATACTCCTATCTATAATACATATTACAGCATGTTCGACTTATCTATAAGCATGCCATTATAACATGGATATTTCAGACCGTCCAAGCATATGCACAAAGACTCAGATTTAATGGGAACGAATGATATGTCCCTTAAGGCGTGCACGATTCACCTGGGAAGAGGGATATGAACGGTTGGGTTTAAATGGAGTTGAGATTGAGGGATACGATTGAGAGGAAAAGTAGCATATGATTTGAGGACTGAATTGTAAAAAAATATGTGACAAAATATATTTGAGGGATTTTATGTAAATAATTGGGGACATGTTTGGTAATAGCTTTATTGTTACACGTTTTTCCACTAGAGATAAATACATCTTGCCCAATTGGAACTTGCCACGTTACCCTTCCTTTCTCTCCATTTTTCTCTCACCGAAAATTTCTCTCCCTCTCTTCGTGGTCTCCTATTTAGGAGATCAATTTTGTTACCGGATTGCTTTGGTGCACTTGCTTATGGCCCAATCGTGATCTGCCATGTCGTCCAAAAGCAAGAGCATGTAGTCCCCATTATGCTATTCCTTTTGGTCAACGTGGCAGACCACAATTGGGCCGTAAGCAATAGCAAGAAAGCAATACAATAGCATTTGCTACCCAATTGCTTTGCTGCACTTTCTTACGGCCTAATCGTGGTCTGCCACGTTATCCAAAAGAAAGATAAATTAAACTTTGCCCCCTGATATTTAGCTTAAAAGCACTTTCTCACTTTTGCTATCGGATTGCTTTGGTACACTTGCTTATGGCCCAATCTTGATCTGCCACGTCATCCAAAAGCTGGGGCGGACCTACGTTGGGAAGGGGGGGCTCAAGCCCCCCCTGACTTTAAAAAAAAAAAAACGGATATAATACTGTATCTGATATCTCGTATCCTGAATTCCTGATATCCCACGAGTCCCAGACCCCGAGAGTCCCGCAGCCCCGCCCCGTCAGCCCTTGACCCCCGCGTGACCGCGACCCTGTTCTATCAAAAACCCTAGCATACGCGGGCCTGTACAGCGGCGGCGACCTGCGATCGGCGACCGGGCCTGTACAGAAAAGATTCAAAACCCTAGCATCTGCGGGCCTGAACAACGGCGGAGACCGGCGATCGGCGGCCTCTCCTGAACCCGATCTCGGCGGTCGGCAGCAGCGGGCTCTCCTCTTCTCCGCCCGGGCCTCCGTGGCTGATCTAGTGATCTCTGCGGCTCGGTCGGACCGGCGACTACAGCCCCTGCTCCGCCCGGACTGCCCCCCAGTGGGCCAGTCTATAGAAGTACAGCGGCAGCGACCGACGACTACAGTCTACAGCAGTACAGCGGCGGCGACCGGCGACTACAGCCCCTACTCGACGGCGACGGCCTGCTCTTCGTAACTGCCAGGCAGTGGGCGGTGCCGGTGGCTCACTAGAGTCGATCGGTCGGACTATCGGAGTCGTCGGACCCTTCAAGGCTTCAACGGTTCAACCTCACCACTCACCAGCCAGTGCAGCCACCAGGTCCAGGTCCGCTCTCACCAGTCACCACCCTTCCTTAAATTTCTATGTTTTTTACTGTTTCTGTGGAGGGGGGATTCGAGCCTTTCGGGGGAATCTTGAACTCTGAAATGAGGTTGTTAATACAACCGATATAGTGATATCACAATACAAATAAAAATTGATACAAAAAAAGGAAATGAGCGCAACTGCGCAAGAATTTTTTTTCTTTCGGTACAAGTAGAACCCGATAATTGATTATCGGGTTTAAACCCGGTATTCTGGATACCGGGTTTATCTGAAAATCCAACGAGAAAACGACAAGTTACAAATATGGGACCTTGGTATCCATAAAACGGCTAACTGACTAAGTGTGGGTTAAACTCGATATCCAGAATACCGGGTTTAAACCCGGTAATCCAAATATCGGGTTATACTTGAAACGAAAAAAAAAAATCCCGCACTCGTGGCTGTCAGCGCGCTAACATGAAACGAAAAAAAAATCTCGCTTTACAGCTCTGACGACTGACATGCCACGTGGTTGTCAGAGCGCTAACTTGGTAAATAGTTTTGATCAACCGCTATTTAGTTAAATATTTATTTTTTTTAATAATAATATTTTGAAAAGAACCCTTCTTTTCATATCACAATACAAATTGATACAAAAAAATAGTCTATATATATATATATATATATATATATATATATATATATATATATATATATATATATATATATATATATATATATATATAAAGGGAATTTGAGATCCTTTGGAAAAAAAAAAAGAAAAAAAAAGTAAGTTTTTTCTCATGTCCTATTATGATAGTTAGTTAGTTGCTCATATCTCTTTTGAATTAAAATTTGGGATCATTTGGGGTAGGGCAACGATCACCATTTAATTTATTTTAAATGGTATTTATTTGATTTAAAATGGTAGAACTTAAATGTTTGTTATTCTATGTAATATTAATTTGAATAAATCTTTAAAAAATTAAACCAGGTATGGATAAGTTTCTAAAAAGAAAATCAGACCTTTCAAGTTCCAGTTTGGGACCTGATGACCATAGAGTTGAAGTTCAACCTAATACGAAGTGAAGTCATGTTACTGGAGTTAACTTGAAAGAGCTTCCAGTAGATGCCGGATTACGTACTAGAATATCTGATTATCATCATAATGACCAAGATATGATTCGAAGAGAATACCTGCTAAGGGGTCCTTGTCAGCCTAATAATGATTTTCCCTTCAAACAATTTGGAAAACAGTCTCGATGATTTAATTATGCTTGGTTTAATGAGTATGGCAGTTGGTTAGAATATATCATATCAAAGGATGCTGTATTCTATTTGTACTACTACCTTTTCAAAGAAAGCCATGGAGACACTACAAAAAAAACAGTTATTACCGACGGACAATATCCGTCGGTAATATTAAAATTTCGTCGGTAATATTATATAGCGACGGAAGATATTTCCGTCGCTGGCTGTCGGGAAAAAAGGCGTCGGGGAAAACAATACGACGGACCAAATATTACCGTCGGTATTAATAATTAATACCGACGGTAATTAGAACACCGTCGGTAATATTTAACAAATTTAAAACTAATATAATATAGTATTGCCGACGAACTATAAGAATCCGTCGGTAATACTATATATATTACCGACAAATATATATATTACCCGTCGGTAATAATATATATATTACCGACCAAATTAATATCACCGTCGGTAATACTATATATATTACCGACGGATATATATATTACCCGTCGGTAATACTATATATATTACCGACGGATATTATATGCCGTCGGCAAATCATTAATAATTTAAAAAAAATAAAAATATTATTACCGACGGAATAATTCATTTCCGTCGGTAATAAGTATCTTTTTTTTTTTAATAAATTTACCTAAATAATGTTATTTAATTCCTGTGATTCAATACCACAATATATTACCACAATTTATCAAATATTACCACAATTTATCAAATATTACCACAATTTATCAAATATTACCACAATTTATAAAATATTACCTAAATTGATAAAAAATTACAGCAAATTATCAAATATTACCACAGTTCCCGGCCGACAATTATAGATAGAAGAAAAAATAACCATATATTACAAAACAATATTTACACAATCCAGAACTGAGAGATGATACATGTCCTATCTCAACCACCCCCGCCCGCCACCAACGCCGGTGCTCTCATCGATCCCCTGACGCCGCCCTATCTCAACCACGCCCGCCCACCACCAACGCTGGTGCTCTCATCGATCCCCTGACGCCGCCCTGCTCCTGCAATTAACATGTATTTGTTAAAAAAATGGTTTATATCTATAACTGAGTCTAAGCGTTAAAAAATGATAAGTTAGCGTGTTTCGATTTTGAAATAGGTTTGGATTCGATCCGATCGTCATCGGCTCGGCATCCGGTAATTTGAACTTGGAATTATTCCGTATTTCGGACTTGCGAGCGGGTTCTAATTGGATATTTGACCAATTTACGCTCCGATTCACCGATTTAGAGTCTAAGTGTTGGAAAATCATAAGTTAGCGTGTTTCGGATATGAAATAGGTTTGGATTCGATCCGATCGTCATCGGCTCGGCATCCGGTAATTCGAACTTGGATTTATTCCGTATTTCGGACTTGCGAGCGGGTTCTAATTGGATATTTGACCAATTTACGCTCCGATTCACCGATTTAGAGTCTAAGTGTTGGAAAATCATAAGTTAGCGTGTTTCGGATATGAAATAGGTTTGGATTCGATCCGATCGTCATCGGATCGGCACCCGGTAATTCGAAGTTGGAATTATTCCGTATTTCGGACTTGCGAGCGGGTTCTAATTGGATATTTGACCAATTTACGCTCCGATTCACCGATTTAGAGTCTAAGTGTTGGAAAATCATAAGTTAGCGTGTTTCGGATATGAAATAGGTTTGGATTCGATCCGATCGTCATCGGATCGGCATCCGGTAATTCGAAGTTGGAATTATTCCGTATTTCGGACTTGTGAGCGGGTTCTAATTGGATATTTGACCAATTTACGCTCCGATTCACCGATTTAGAGTCTAAGTGTTGGAAAATCATAAGTTAGCGTGTTTCGGATATGAAATAGGTTTGGATTCGATCGGATCGTCATCGGCTCGGCATTCGATAATTCGAACTTGGAATTATTCCGTATTTCGGACTTGCGAGCGGGTTCTAATTGGATATTTGACCAATTTACGCTCCGATTCACCGATTTAGAGTCTAAGTGTTGGAAAATCATAAGTTAGCGTGTTTCGGATATGAAATAGGTTTGGATTCGATCCGATCGTCATCGGCTCGGCATCCGGTAATTCGAACTTGGATTTATTCCGTATTTCGGACTTGCGAGCGGGTTCTAATTGGATATTTGACCAATTTACGCTCCGATTCACCGATTTAGAGTCTAAGTGTTGGAAAATCATAAGTTAGCGTGTTTCGGATATGAAATAGGTTTGGATTCGATCCGATCGTCATCGGATCGGCACCCGGTAATTCGAAGTTGGAATTATTCCGTATTTCGGACTTGCGAGCGGGTTCTAATTGGATATTTGACCAATTTACGCTCCGATTCACCGATTTAGAGTCTAAGTGTTGGAAAATCATAAGTTAGCGTGTTTCGGATATGAAATAGGTTTGGATTCGATCCGATCGTCATCGGATCGGCATCCGGTAATTCGAAGTTGGAATTATTCCGTATTTCGGACTTGTGAGCGGGTTCTAATTGGATATTTGACCAATTTACGCTCCGATTCACCGATTTAGAGTCTAAGTGTTGGAAAATCATAAGTTAGCGTGTTTCGGATATGAAATAGGTTTGGATTCGATCGGATCGTCATCGGCTCGGCATTCGATAATTCGAACTTGGAATTATTCCGTATTTCGGACTTGCGAGCGGGTTCTAATTGGATATTTGACCAATTTACGCTCTGATTCACCGATTTAGAGTCTAAGTGTTGGAAAATCATAAGTTAGCGTGTTTCGGATATGAAATAGGTTTGGATTCGATCCGATCGTCATCGGCTCGGCATCTGGTAATTCGAACTTGGATTTATTCCGTATTTCGGACTTGCGAGCGGGTTCTAATTGGATATTTGACCAATTTACGCTCCGATTCACCGATTTAGAGTCTAAGTGTTGGAAAATCATAAGTTAGCGTGTTTCGGATATGAAATAGGTTTGGATTCGATCCGATCGTCATCGGATCGGCACCCGGTAATTCGAAGTTGGAATTATTCCGTATTTCGGACTTGCGAGCGGGTTCTAATTGGATATTTGACCAATTTACGCTCCGATTCACCGATTTAGAGTCTAAGTGTTGGAAAATCATAAGTTAGCGTGTTTCGGATATGAAATAGGTTTGGATTCGATCCGATCGTCATCGGATCGGCATCCGGTAATTCGAAGTTGGAATTATTCCGTATTTCGGACTTGCGAGCGGGTTCTAATTGGATATTTGACCAATTTACGCTCCGATTCACCGATTTAGAGTCTAAGTGTTGGAAAATCATAAGTTAGCGTGTTTCGGATATGAAATAGGTTTGGATTCGATCCGATCGTCATCGGCTCGGCATCCGGTAATTCGAACTTGGAATTATTCCGTATTTCGGACTTGCGAGCGGGTTCTAATTGGATATTTGACCAATTTACGCTCCGATTCACCGATTTAGAGTCTAAGTGTTGGAAAATCATAAGTTAGCGTGTTTCGGATATGAAATAGGTTTGGATTCGATCCGATCGTCATCGGCTCGGCATCCGGTAATTCGAAGTTGGAATTATTCCGTATTTCGGACTTGCGAGCGGGTTCTAATTGGATATTTGACCAATTTACGCTCCGATTCACCGATTTAGAGTCTAAGTGTTGGAAAATCATAAGTTAGCGTGTTTCGGATATGAAATAGGTTTGGATTCGATCCGATCGTCATCGGATCGGCACCCGGTAATTCGAAGTTGGAATTATTCCGTATTTCGGACTTGCGAGCGGGTTCTAATTGGATATTTGACCAATTTACGCTCCGATTCACCGATTTAGAGTCTAAGTGTTGGAAAATCATAAGTTAGCGTGTTTCGGATATGAAATAGGTTTGGATTCGATCCGATCGTCATCGGATCGGCATCCGGTAATTCGAAGTTGGAATTATTCCGTATTTCGGACTTGCGAGCGGGTTCTAATTGGATATTTGACCAATTTACGCTCCGATTCACCGATTTAGAGTCTAAGTGTTGGAAAATCATAAGTTAGCGTGTTTCGGATATGAAATAGGTTTGGATTCGATCCGATCGTCATCGGCTCGGCATCCGGTAATTCGAACTTGGAATTATTCCGTATTTCGGACTTGCGAGCGGGTTCTAATTGGATATTTGACCAATTTACGCTCCGATTCACCGATTTAGAGTCTAAGTGTTGGAAAATCATAAGTTAGCGTGTTTCGGATATGAAATAGGTTTGGATTCGATCCGATCGTCATCGGCTCGGCATCCGGTAATTCGAAGTTGGAATTATTCCGTATTTCGGACTTGCGAGCGGGTTCTAATTGGATATTTGACCAATTTACGCTCCGATTCACCGATTTAGAGTCTAAGTGTTGGAAAATCATAAGTTAGCGTGTTTCGGATATGAAATAGGTTTGGATTCGATCCGATCGTCATCGGATCGGCACCCGGTAATTCGAAGTTGGAATTATTCCGTATTTCGGACTTGCGAGCGGGTTCTAATTGGATATTTGACCAATTTACGCTCCGATTCACCGATTTAGAGTCTAAGTGTTGGAAAATCATAAGTTAGCGTGTTTCGGATATGAAATAGGTTTGGATTCGATCCGATCGTCATCGGATCGGCATCCGGTAATTCGAAGTTGGAATTATTCCGTATTTCGGACTTGCGAGCGGGTTCTAATTGGATATTTGACCAATTTACGCTCCGATTCACCGATTTAGAGTCTAAGTGTTGGAAAATCATAAGTTAGCGTGTTTCGGATATGAAATAGGTTTGGATTCGATCCGATCGTCATCGGCTCGGCATCCGGTAATTCGAACTTGGAATTATTCCGTATTTCGGACTTGCGAGCGGGTTCTAATTGGATATTTGACCAATTTACGCTCCGATTCACCGATTTAGAGTCTAAGTGTTGGAAAATCATAAGTTAGCGTGTTTCGGATATGAAATAGGTTTGGATTCGATCCGATCGTCATCGGCTCGGCATCCGGTAATTCGAAGTTGGAATTATTCCGTATTTCGGACTTGCGAGCGGGTTCTAATTGGATATTTGACCAATTTACGCTCCGATTCACCGATTTAGAGTCTAAGTGTTGGAAAATCATAAGTTAGCGTGTTTCGGATATGAAATAGGTTTGGATTCGATCCGATCGTCATCGGCTCGGCATCCGGTAATTCGAACTTGGAATTATTCCGTATTTCGGACTTGCGAGCGGGTTCTAATTGGATATTTGACCAATTTACGGTCCGATTCACCGATTTAGAGTCTAAGTGTTGGAAAATCATAAGTTAGCGTGTTTCGGATATGAAATAGGTTTGGATTCGATCGGATCGTCATCGGATCGGCATCCGATAATTCGAACTTGGAATTATTCCGTATTTCGGACTTGCGAGCGGGTTCTAATTGGATATTTGACCAATTTACGCTCCGATTCACCGATTTAGAGTCTAAGTGTTGGAAAATCATAAGTTAGCGTGTTTCGGATATAAAATAGGTTTGGATTCGATCGGATCGTCATCGGCTCGGCATCCGGTAATTCGAACTTGGAATTATTCCGTATTTCGGACTTGCGAGCGGGTTCTAATTGGATATTTGACCAATTTACGCTCCGATTCACCGATTTAGAGTCTAAGTGTTGGAAAATCATAAGTTAGCGTGTTTCGGATATAAAATAGGTTTGGATTCGATCGGATCGTCATCGGCTCGGCATCCGATAATTCGAACTTGGAATTATTCCGTATTTCGGACTTGCGAGCGGGTTCTAATTGGATATTTGACCAATTTACGCTCCGATTCACCGATTTAGAGTCTAAGTGTTGGAAAATCATAAGTTAGCGTGTTTCGGATATGAAATAGGTTTGGATTCGATCCGATCGTCATCGGCTCGGCATCCGGTAATTCGAAGTTGGAATTATTCCGTATTTCGGACTTGCGAGCGGGTTCTAATTGGATATTTGACCAATTTACGCTCCGATTCACCGATTTAGAGTCTAAGTGTTGGAAAATCATAAGTTAGCGTGTTTCGGATATGAAATAGGTTTGGATTCGATCCGATCGTCATCGGATCGGCACCCGGTAATTCGAAGTTGGAATTATTCCGTATTTCGGACTTGCGAGCGGGTTCTAATTGGATATTTGACCAATTTACGCTCCGATTCACCGATTTAGAGTCTAAGTGTTGGAAAATCATAAGTTAGCGTGTTTCGGATATGAAATAGGTTTGGATTCGATCCGATCGTCATCGGATCGGCATCCGGTAATTCGAACTTGGAATTATTCCGTATTTCGGACTTGCGAGCGGGTTCTAATTGGATATTTGACCAATTTACGGTCCGATTCACCGATTTAGAGTCTAAGTGTTGGAAAATCATAAGTTAGCGTGTTTCGGATATGAAATAGGTTTGGATTCGATCCGATCGTCATCGGATCGGCATCCGGTAATTCGAACTTGGAATTATTCCGTATTTAAAAGAAAAACAGAGGCTACATCATTACCATGAGAGAAAGAGAGACCATTTACGATTCGATTTACTGATTTATAGTCTAAGTGTTGGAAAATCATAAATGTGATAATATGATCTAAACTCAAATTAGTAAGATTCATATTTTTTGCTAATATTATAAAGATTAGTAAGTACCTGATCATGAGGATGAGCCACCGCTAGACCGGCTTATGAATTCATTAAATTTACGCTCCAGTTCCCTGCGAGCTTGTCTTTCCTCATCGAGGGCCTTCTTCTCCGCCTCAACCCTCTGCTCGAGGGCTTGCCTCTGCTCTCGCTCCACCTCCATCCTCTGCTCGAGGGCCTGCCTCTGCTCTCGCTCCGCGTCTAGCGCAGACTGCAGCTGAGTGATAGCACCGGTCTGGGTGTCCCGTGCCCTCGAGCGCATACCCTCTCGTCCAAAGTAGGAGGAGGGCGTGACTCCAAGGCCCGTACAGAGGACACGGCCGTGCGTGGCAGGTCTCAGCACAGTATCCATCGCTGAGTCGACAGATACTGAGCTGGAGGAGGAGCCGGCCTCGCCCGACGGGGTCACCAGAAGTCGCATCCTCTCCTATATAAAAGCAACCAATGATATTCAATGATATTTTATGGCATATGTATAAGAATATATTAACAGTAATTTAATTACTTACCACTTGCGAGGCAACCCTGTCGTCCAGAAATGCCCCATCGACACGCCGCCTCCTAGAGGCCTCAAAAAGGTCAATCCTATTAGGCTCGTGGCCCAAGGACTGTGTCTGTTGGACATATAAAATAAATAGACGAGTTAATATAACATGTATAGAGCTTTAAATAATAACAATGTTTGTATCATTTACCAGCTGCTGGGCAAGCTGGGGCATGGAGGTCCTCCCCTTCACTGGAGCAGGTGTCGTCGAGGCACTTCTATTCTGCTTGCCTATAGCAGATTTATTCTGTGCAATCGATTAAATTTTGAAACATCAATACAAATTTTTAGTATAACATTAAAACAAGTACGAATCAACAAAATTATAATTATACCTGAAAGTTAGGGGTGGCCCAGTGAGCGACCAAAAACTGTAGAATGTGTAGCGGTGGCGCGTCTCTCGTCCCAGCCGCAGCCTGTACCTCCTCAGCCGGCTGGCCGACCAAGTAACCGTAGAGCTTGTAGAGCTCGTGACGGTAATCCCTGTACCGCTCACCCATCGTCTTCCACAAGTCCTCCCGATGGGTGTCGGTTTCCATGTTCTCCCATTTAAATTTCTCCTGCAAAATCAATTTAGAAACAAGTCATTTTATCAAATCAAATTATAAAGAAGTACGATATTATTCTAAAATGCTTTAATGAAACTAACGTACCAAAAACTGCTGATACATCCTCTCCTTATAGGATGCATCAATGTTCTTCCACCCCCTTAACCCCACAATCGGGGCATTCCTCTCCTCCCGTACTATCATGCCGACCCACGTGGCGGCGTCAGAAGCGTGCTCGCCCACAAAGGTATGGCCGCTCCACTGTAGGGACAGCGGCTCGCGTAAGGCCGACAAGCGCCGGGCCGTCGTCACGCCCCGGTCGCCTACGTACCTGGTCGACCCTGCAAATAAAATATACATCAGTACTGAAGAAGTATTTACAACATGTATAAAACGTTAGATCTAAACATTACCTGTGGGCGTAGACGCTGCAGCCGAGTGCTGAGCAGTGCTCGAAGCTCCGGAGGCTGCGACCACAGCAGGAGCTGGTGTGGAGAGAGGAACAGCACTACCAGATCCGGACGGCTCAGCCTCGGACCCTGGGGTGGCAGCCGGAGCGCTCTCAGCTACCCTACCCCTGCCTCTGCCTCTGCCTCTACGAACATATGACCGTGATGCCATCTGAAACAATTTAATTTACATATGAAACAGTAAGATTTAAGATTTACATATGAAACAATATGAAACAGTTTGATTTACATATGAAACAGTATGATTTACATATGAAACAATATAAAACAATATGAACCCGCTCGCAATATGAAACAATATGAAACAATATGAAACAGTTAGACTCTAAATCGGTTAATCGGATCGTAAAGTGGTCAAATATCCAATTAGAACCCGCTCGCAAGTCCGAAATACGGAATATAATTCCAAGTTCGAATTATCGGATGCCGATCCGATGACGATCGGATCGAATCCAAACCTATTTTATATCCGAAACACGCTAACTTATGATTTTCCAACACTTAGACTCTAAATCGGTGAATCGGAGCGTAAATTGGTCAAATATCCAATTAGAACCCGCTCGCAAGTCCGAAATACGGAATAATTCCAAGTTCGAATTACCGGATGCCGAGCCGATGACGATCGGATCGAATCCAAACCTATTTCATATCCGAAACACGCTAACTTATGATTTTCCAACACTTAGACTCTAAATCGGTGAATCGGAGCGTAAATTGGTCAAATATCCAATTAGAACCCGCTCGCAAGTCCGAAATACGGAATAATTCCAACTTCGAATTACCGGATGCCGATCCGATGACGATCCGATCGAATCCAAACCTATTTCATATCCGAAACACGCTAACTTATGATTTTCCAACACTTAGACTCTAAATCGGTGAATCGGAGCGTAAATTGGTCAAATATCCAATTAGAACCCGCTCGCAAGTCCGAAATACGGAATAATTCCAAGTTCGAATTACCGGATGCCGAGCCGATGACGATCGGATCGAATCCAAACCTATTTCATATCCGAAACACGCTAACTTATGATTTTCCAACACTTAGACTCTAAATCGGTGAATCGGAGCGTAAATTGGTCAAATATCCAATTAGAACCCGCTCGCAAGTCCGAAATACGGAATAATTCCAACTTCGAATTACCGGATGCCGATCCGATGACGATCCGATCGAATCCAAACCTATTTCATATCCGAAACACGCTAACTTATGATTTTCCAACACTTAGACTCTAAATCGGTGAATCGGAGCGTAAATTGGTCAAATATCCAATTAGAACCCGCTCGCAAGTCCGAAATACGGAATAATTCCAAGTTCGAATTACCGGATGCCGAGCCGATGACGATCGGATCGAATCCAAACCTATTTCATATCCGAAACACGCTAACTTATGATTTTCCAACACTTAGACTCTAAATCGATGAATCGGAGCGTAAATTGGTCAAATATCCAATTAGAACCCGCTCGCAAGTCCGAAATACGGAATAAATCCAACTTCGAATTATCGGATGCCGATCCGATGACGATCCGATCGAATCCAAACCTATTTCATATCCGAAACACGCTAACTTATGATTTTCCAACTCTTAGACTCTAAATCGGTGAATCGGTCGGATCGTAAATCGGTGAAACGGTATGATTTACATATGAAACGGTATGATTTACATATGAATCGGTGAAACGGTATGATTTACATATGAAACAATATGATATACATATGAAACAATATGATTTATATATGAAACAATTTGATTTAAATATGAAACAATTTGATTTACATACGGTCTAGTCATTTTCTGTCTCATCTCTGTCACTCTCATCGCTTCCCTCTTCTATTATTTGATCTGCATTCGCTGTCCAGTTTATATTGTCGACATCTTCATTTTCGTCGTGCACTGCGTCGACAATGATTATCTCATCATTCTGGTATGCATCCAAATCATCATCGACGACCCCCGCATCCTTGTCTCCCATGTCGTAAAAATCTCTGGGTGGTGACCTGACTACAATTTGCCAACCTGGAGAGGTATTATCCGGTGCATAAAATATCTGTTGCGCTTGAGAGGCAAGAATGAATGGATCTTCATATTGGGTATTCAATCTCTTGGCAGTGTTGATGCTGATAAAACCGTATTTGTCGACATTATAACCAGTCCCGCGATTATTAACATCATACCAATCGCATTTGAATAATACGATCCGATTTTGGCCAAGGAATTTAATCTCGAGAATCTCGTTGAGGACGCCGTAGAAGTCGATATTTTCTAATTCTTCTTGCTCACCGTTGACGACAACCCCACTATTTTGGGTTCTTCGTGATTTTTCACTATCTTTCGTCCGAAATCTATAACCGTTCACGATATAACCATCGTACGATATTGCGTCTTGCAAAGGACTACAAGATAAGCGCCAGAGATCCTCATTCATCAGCGGATCGTGGTTGTCGTGCAGCTCCTGTGCCTATAATAACCACACGACATTCATGATATGAACACATAATTATTGTTCGGTAATGGATGTCAATGAAATTCAGTAATGATGTGAATACTTACGTGTTTCTCGAACCACGATGGGAATTCACGATCATGAATTTGGGGAGCATTTCGAATACCCCGATTATTAATGATGGCTTTATGCTTCCTGTTTTACCGGTTATGAATTAGATTATAATTAGCACATATACTTAATGAATGGACTGAAAGAATGAGTAAATGATCGTAAAATGCTTACTCAATGAATGGCCACACTTCATCACATTGGCGCAACACATACATATGTGCCTGTTGAATCTCATCTACAGACAATCGACGGGTTTTGCCTCCTCCTACAGGTCTACCCATTTCGGCAAATATAGACAGACCCCCATCGAAGTCTATTGGACCACCGTCATAGTTCCGCTCAAGTTGATTGAATCGCGTGTCTATACCATGTAGGTATCTTGAGCAGAATGTTAGACATTCTTCTGCTAGGTATCCTTCAGCAATTGATCCCTCCGGACGACTTTTATTACGAACATATGATTTCAATGTTCGCAAGTACCTAATTTGAGAAAAAAATATTTGTATGAATATATCAAGAACGATCAAATACATTGTGCGAATGAGACGAGACGATTACCTCTCGATAAAATACATCCACCGGTAATGAACTGGGCCGCCGAGTTTGGCCTCATTTGCCAAGTGAACGGTCAAATGCACCATGACATCAAAGAATGAAGGTGGAAATATCATCTCTAACTTGCACAATGTGAGCGCAATATCCCTCTCCATCTGTTCAAGTTGGTCCACTCTAAGTACCTTCGAGCACAACTGTCTGAAAAAAGTGCTGAGCTCAATTAACGGACCGGACACCTCTTCGGTTAAATTCCCACGTATAGCAAGAGATAACAATCGCTGCATAAGAACATGACAATCGTGGCTCTTTAATCCAGACAACTTCCGGCCGTTCTCTTGCACGCATCGTGCGATATTCGAAGAATAACCGTCTGGCGTTTTCACAGACCGTAGGAATGCACATAAGGCTGCCTTTTGCTGTGAGCTCATGGTGTAGCATGCAACTGGCAACACATACTTATCCCCAATCTCTTGGGGATGAAGTGATTTTCGGATGCCCAACTCCTTAAGATCGAGACGAGATTTAAGATTATCCTTCGTCTTACCGTCGAGATTCAGCAGTGTTCCTATAATGTTGTCACACACATTTTTCTCAATATGCATGACATCCAAGTTATGCCGCAAGAGTAGGCTGCTCCAGTACGGTAGTTTAAAGAAAATACTCTTCTTCTTCCAGTTATGCTCACGCGTTGAATCTTCATGCGTTCTCTTCTTTTTACCTTTTCCAAGTGCCACGGCATCAAGCTGATCCAATTCGCACAAGACTTCTACCCCCGAAAGCTGCTCCGGGGCCTTTGCAAGTTCCTTCTTGCCGTTGAAAGCTCTTTTGTTCTGCCTCCACTTATGGCCGTCAACAAGGAATCTTCGATGGCCCATATAACAGAACTTGCCTCCGTTCTTCAATCGTAATGAATCTGTCTCCTTATTGCATGTAGGGCACGCCAATTTTCCTTTAGTACTCCACCCGGATAAGTTGGCATATGCAGGAAAATCGTTGATGGTCCATAGAAGTGCCGCATGCATCCGAAAATTCTGGCGCAACGAGGCATCATACGTATCGGCCCCAACTTCCCATAACTCGTTCAACTCCTCAATCAACGGCTGCAAGTAAACGTCAATATCATTACCAGGCGACCTGGGTCCGGGAATGAGCAAGGAGAGCATTGTGTATGGCTTTTTTAAGCACATCCAGGGAGGCAAATTGTATGGAACTAGGACAACTGGCCAAATGCTGTACGACACACTCATATTCCCAAAGGGATTGAAGCCATCGCTAGCAAGCCCTAACCTGACGTTGCGAACTTCACATGCGAATTCAGGATATGTATGATCAAAATCTTTCCACGTCAGAGAGTCGGCCGGATGTCTCATAATCCCGTCATCTGTACGTTCTCGTGCATGCCACCTCATGTGCTCAGCAGTCTTCGATGACATAAACAACCTCTGAAGCCTGTCCCTGAGCGGGAAGTATAGGAGAACCTTTGCAGATACATTTTTCTTCCTTCGACTGGTACTAGACTCGGCATCCGTCTCTTTATATCTCGTTGCTCCGCATATGTGGCATGACCGCGCATGTTCGTACTCTTTCCGGTACAACATACAATCGTTCACGCATGCATCAATTTTCTCATAACCCAGACCGAGATCTTTAATTGTCTTCTTCGCCTCGTAGAATGATTTCGGTACTGTCTCACCCATAGGAAAAGCCTCTTTCAGCAACTCTACCAACATATTAAATGACTTATTACTCCAACCATTGAGGCACTTCAAATGAAGAAGCTTTACAGTGAAAGAGAGTTTTGAAAACTTCTCACACCCCGGGTATAGAGGTTGTTCGGCATCTTTAAGCAATCTGTAGAACTTGTCCGCTTCGATATTGGGCTGATCACCTGACGGTGTTTCCGTGCCTATTCCACCTTGCAAATCATGTATCATACCCTGCATGTCATCGTCATCGTCTGTATTAATATTATCATCAGCGATCACTGTGTTTGAAGTTTCACCGTGAGCTGCCATGGGGACTGCATCTAGCTCCTCACCGTGCGAGAACCAACGGGTATAGGTAACGTCAATGCCACGCATTACCAGATCAACCTCACATTCCTCTCGAACCTTCCTAATCACCCTTCCGCAGTCTATACAGGGACACACAATTTTTCCATCAAGCGGTGCAAGACGCTCAAATGCAAAATCCAGAAATTTCCTGACTCCTTCTCTGTACTCTTGGCTCATGCGATTCGAATTACGCATCCAACTCTTATCGATCGAAGACATCTTCGTCTATCTGGCTATACAACACCTGACATATAATTTCAAACAATGTTATAAGACTCCGCACAATTTCGGTTTCGGTTCCCGGGTAGGTGGAGAATTAAATAGATGGGGTAATACTGAAATTAACAAATGGAGGCAACATAATTTGAACCTAGGACCTCGCAGAAACCAAAACTCTGATATCACGTGACCATCTTAAGCTTTTGGGTAAGATAGTTATCTAACATCTAGCTAGGCATTCCCTGTGACCATGACCTGACTGTCGAGCTGCTTAACTATGCTCATGAGTCGTCTCTAGCTTAATTAAGACCACTTACGTACAAACCCAGTTAGCCATATGCGTTTGGGACATATCCAGAGTTGCTTGGCTTAACCAACA
The DNA here is from genome assembly GCA_947650365.1 of Chamaelirium japonicum. NCBI lineage: Eukaryota > Viridiplantae > Streptophyta > Magnoliopsida > Liliales > Melanthiaceae > Chamaelirium > Chamaelirium japonicum. The sequence goes on along the minus strand of OX393555.1, from coordinate 67,497,437 downwards.
GCCCTTGATAGCATCCTTTTGGGTTCAAAATTAAACGGGAACAACATTGGCTGCACACTTGCTGCACCTGTTATTCACGTTTAAATGATCCACATGGACCGTCCCGATTGAGCCATAAGCAAGTACAGTGTACCAGTCGGGAAGTAAAAATGCTCTTGTCCTTTCTTGGGAAAAAAAAAATTTTAATTTCTTTTAACCATAATGATGCGTCCCGATCACAGCCGTCCGTTGCACAAAACCCCAATTGGCAGGCTGTGATTGGATGACACGCCATTCTGGTTAGGTATTCAGGTTAGAGGTTGGGGGTGAAAAGTAAACCTTCCATTGCGGTTGGTTTGTCGTGCATTCTAGAGGTCATAGGTCTGAGTCCACCAACAAATTGGCTCTTGTACGAGGGCGTCAGATGTTTGGCCGTCCAAGTGGACCTACTTGGCCTTGGTGAGCCAAATATTCAGCCAGAGTCTGATGCTTGACTCAACCCTGATTCAGACTCAGGTGCGCCCCTCATTGTGACCGGTGGTACGGGCTTCCTGGTCTTGATTTTGGATCGTTTGTTTGGTTCTACAAAGGCACGTACAGTTCGGGTGCATGGCACGCGCACATCTCGAGCTAGTTGACCGCGGTCCCAACTATTAAACAACTACCACACAGAGGCGGAGCCAATATAGGCCCAGTGGGGGCAGCTGCCCCCACTGAGATTAGCAAAAAAAAAAAAAAACTAATGCTATTTGTACAGTGTCAACAACACGTTGATAATCAACCAATGAAGTGGAGTTGGTTCAGAGATCTGATGGGTCTGATTTGTCAATGAGTAGTACACTTTGCCCACTGAAGTTTAGCTGAAAGACACTTAACCCCCCAATAGTTTAAGAACTACATTTTAACCCTTTCAATTAAGTTTTCATCAGATAAAAGATTACCAAATGAGAAAATAAAATAGTTGACAAAAGGGTGTATATGCTAACATTTCAAACTTTAGGGAGCCATTTCTTTCTCTTTCTCTTTCTCTCCCTCTCTAGATAGTTATTCACGATTTTTTGTGTAATATTTTTTTCAATGGGAGATTTTTGCATGCCTATGAACTGAAAGCGGAATTTTTTTGTAGTCCATTCAAATCCTTTGTTAGTAGAAATTGGATAAAACTTTTAAAGCCAAGCAAAGGTTGCCCCCACTGGAGTGAATTTCTGGCTCCGCCACTGCTACCACACATCAATGATCACCCACGAGGAGGAGGAGGAGGAGGAGGAGGAGCTCACCGGGGGGAGGAGGAGGAGGAGGATCTCACCGGCCGGAGCCCACGAGGACGAGGAGGGACGACGGATGCCCACGAGGAGGAGGAGGGACGACGGATGCCGGATCTCACCAACCGCCGGTCGATCGGTCGGCCGGAGGGACGCGACGGGGCCGGGGAGGGGGGGAGGGAGGCCGGGGAGGGGGGGAGATGGGGGGGAGATTTAGAGAGAGAGAGAGGGCCGGGGGAGAGTTTCAGATCGAAATAGAACAGAGAAGGCTAGGAGGGGATCGCTGAAATTAACTTATGGCAGGCGTTTTACCGACGGTAAATTTTACTTCCGTCGGTAAAAATATCTTTTATCGACGGCACAATAATATCTGTCGGTACAAATCCACCTTTTTACCGACGGATACTTAATGTCCGTCGGTAAAACTCCACGACTAACAAACAAGTTCAATTTTTTCCAGAGGCTCGGTTTGGCACCCTGAGAACTGTCGGGACATTTTACCGACGGCAATTTAATTACCGTCGGTATTATACCGACGGATAGATAAATTCCGTCGGTATAATCCCGACCAAACTTCAAGCTCAATTTTTCCCAGAGGCTCGGTTTGGCACCCTGAGAACTGTCGGAACATTTTACCGACGGAAACGTAATTACCGTCGGTACAGTGCCGACGGAAATATAATTTCCGTCGGTCTAATTAGTTATACCGACGGAACTTTTAAGTCCGTCGGTAAATAGTACGACGAAACTCTCCCTTCTATTTTTTTCCAGAGGCTCGGTTTTTACACTGAGTTTCGTCGGGACAATATTACCGACGGAAATTTTATTACCGTCGGTATATGGCCGACGGAGATATTATAGCTGTCGGTAACATTGTTTATACCGACGGAACTACAATGTCCGTCGGTACAATATCACGACGATGACATTTTGCCGACGGTTTATATGTTACCGTCGGTATAAAGTATATTACCGACGGTAAATATGTATACCGTCGGTATAAATATGCACAGAAAATTAAAAAAATTGAAGTTATAATACCGACGGATATTATTGTCACCGTCGGTAAAAAGTGTATTATTACCGACGGTGATAATAATGTCCGTCGGTAAAGACCCTATTTCTTGTAGTGAGAGCAAGGGGGTAGTGATGTTTTTGTGACAAAAGGATTTTCTAATTGGAAGAAAAAAAAATTTCAGGAACACATTGGATGGTCTAATAGTGCTCATAATCACGCATCTTTGAAGTGTCAAAATTTATTAAACCAGAAGCAACATATTGAAACAGTTGTTTGCAACCATACAGAAAAGGCACGCATAGAATATAGAACTCGTTTGGAGGCTTCAATAAAAGTAATTCGATTACTTTTGAAACAAGGGTTACCTTTTCGTGGCCATGATGAATCAGACGGTTCAAAAAATCAAAGAAATTTTCTTACAGTTTTGCAGTTTATTGCTGAGAATAACGAAGATGCTAATAATGTTGTGTTAAACAATGCTTCCGATAATCTAAAGATGATCGCACCTAAAATTCAAAACGATATTGTGAGCGTGTGTGCTATGGAAACTGTAAATCTGATCATAAATGATCTTGAAAATGCATTTTTTGCTATTTTGGTTGATGAGTCCCGGGATATATCTATCAAAGAACAGATGGTTATTGCTGTACGTTACGTGGATAAAGAAGGTTGTGTGGTGGAGCGTGTTATCGGATTTGTACATGTTGCTGAAACAATATATGCGTCACTTAAAAAGACGATTGATGAAATATTCTCCAAGCACGGATTGAGCATATCAAGATTACGTGGTCAAGGCTACGATGGTGCCAGCAATATGCAAGGCGAATTTAAGGGCCTCAAGTCTCTTATTCTCAATGAAAATAAGTATGCATTTTTTATACATTGCTTTGCCTACCAACTTCAGCTAACACTTGTTACAGTTGCAAAGAATTACTTACAGGACAATATGCAATTTCTTTGACTTGCTCTCTGATATTATTACATTTGTTAGTGCCTCATGCAAACGCAAAGATGCGCTTTGGGAGAAACATCTTGGTAAACTTACCGAAGTAATTAACACTGGTGAATTATTTATATGTTAAGGCCTTAATCAGGAGACTAGTCTGAAAAGGCCTGGTGACACACGTTGGGGATCGCACTATGAGACATTAATAAGTTTTATGGGTATGTTTGTTGCTGTGATTGAAGTACTGAAACTTGTTGATGAAGATGGGTGATTTCATGAACAAAGGGCCAAAGCGATGAGTTTAAGGGATTTCGTGGAAACTTTTGATTTTGTATTCAAGCTGCATATGATGAGAACGATTTTGGGGATCACGAATAGTTTGTCAAAGGCATTGCAAAGAAAAGAACAAGACATTGTGAATGATATGCATTTACTTAAATTATGTAAAGGAATGTTTCAAAAGTTGAGAAATAATGGATGAGATGCTCTTATTTCAGAAGTTTCATTGTTTTGCACAAAACATGATATCGTTGTTCCAAATATGGATGATGTATTTGCAGTACATGGACGGGCACGACGGGGAGAACAAATCACAAATTTATATCACTATCGTGTTGAGTTGTTTTATGCGGTTATCGATATGTAATTCCAAGAGCTTGAAAGTTATTTTTCTGAAGCAAGTACATAATTACTTCTTTGTATGACATGCTTGAATCCATTAAATTCATTTTTAGCCTTTGACAAGGGAAGGTTACTTTGCCTCGGTCAGTTTTATGAAGCAGAATTTTCTAATGTTGATATTTTGGCCCTTGACGACCAGCTTGACATTTATATCATGGATGTGCGTTTAGATAGTGAGTTTTCTGGATTAAAGAGGATTGATGAGCTTGCGAAAAAGATGGTTGACACAAAAAAAAAATTATATCCATTAGTTTATTTGCTTATAACACTGACGTTAATCCTTCCAGTTACCACTGCTACCATTGAGAGGGTATTTTCTGCAATGCAAATTGTGAAGAACAGACTTCGTAATCGAATGGGAGATGAATGGATGAGTGATTCTTTGATCACATATATTGAGAGAGATATTTTCAATAGCATCGATATGGAGACGATTGTTCAACGCTTCGAGAATATGAAAACTCGTAGAGGACAGTTGTCATAAAAGACTTTGTCAGTGATCCAGAAATACTACTTTTGCAATTGTAGGTGCCACATTTTGTTATTAATTTTTGTTAAGCAAATGTTATTGAAGTTTATATTATTTTATAATGTTTATGCCCCCCCTGAGGAAAAATTCTGGATCTGCCACTGTCCAAAAGCAAGAGCATAGTGGGCAAGTGCATGTAGTCCCCATTATGCTATTTCTTTTGGTCAACGTGGCAGACCATAATTGGGCCATAAGCAATTACAAGAAAGCAATACAATAGCATTTGCTACCTGATTGCTTTGCTGCACTTTCTTATGGCCCAATCGTGGTATGCCACGTTATCCAAAAGAAAGATAAATTGTACTTTGCCCCTTGATGTTTAGCTTAAAAGCACTTAATCCGGGGGCGAGGGGCGTAAGAGAGAGATAAATCCAAAAGGATAAATTGCACTTTGCCCCCCACTGATGTTTAGCTTAAAAACACTTAACCACCATGTAGTTTATTTTATTCCAAATCGCACCCTCAAGTTTGAAATGTTAGCACAATACTCCCTTTTTGTCAACTACTTATTTCCTCATTTTATAATTTTTATCTAATTAAAATTGAATTGAAGGGGGCAAAATGTAGTTTTTGAACTATATGGGGTTTAGTATTTTTGAGCTAAACTTTAGGGGGGCAAAGTGTAATTTACCCAACCCAAAATTTAGGGGGGGTAAACATTTGCTCCCCGATTGCTTTTGCTGCACTTTCTTACGACCCAATCATGGTCTGCCACGTCATCCAAAAGAAAGATAAATTGCACTTTGTCCCCCCCTGATGTTTAGCTTAAAAACACTTAACCCAGAGGGTGGGAGGCATGGGAGAGATAGATTGAGATAAATCCAAAAGGATAAATTATACTTTGCCCCGCTGATGTTTAGCCTAAAAATACTTAACCACCATGTAGTTTATTTTGTTCCAAATCGCACCCTAAAGTTTGAAATGTTAGCACAATACTCCTCTTTTGTCAACTACTTATTTCCTCATTTCATAATTTTAATCTGATTAAAATTGAATTGAAGGGGGGCAAAATGTAGTTTTTAAACTACAAGAAGGTTTAGTATTTTTGAGCTAAACTTTAGGGGGGCAAAGTGTAATTTACCCAACCCAAAATTTAGGGGGTCCCATGGCCCCCCTTGGTCTGTGTAGTTCGGTCTCTGCGAGTGTTGTCGTCGAAGACAACCACTTCAGGGATAATGACCATCCTAATAGTGGGCAGTGATGGTGCCGGGCTCACTGGTCTACAGTGGCTGGTCCACCGGAGCCGGGGTGAGAGAGAGCATGAGAGAGACAGATAAATCCAAAAGAATAAATTACACTTTGCCCCCCTGATGTTTAACTTAAAAACACTTAACCGGGGGGGCGGGGGCCATGAGAGAGAGAGAGAGAGAGAGAAATCCAAAAGGATAAATTGCACTTTGCCATCCTGATGTTTAGCTTAAAAACACTTAACCCCTATGTAGTTTATTTTGTTCCAAATCGCACCCTAAAGTTTGAAATGTTAGCACAATACTCCCCTTTCATCAACTATTTATTTCCTCATTTGATAATTTTTATCTGATTAAAACTAAAATGTAGGGGGCAAAATATAGTTTTAAAACTATAGGTGGGTTAAGTGTTTTTGAGTTAAACTTTAGGGGGCAAAGTGTAATTTACCCAACCCAAAATTTAGGCCCCCTTAGTTTGTGTAGGTCGGTCTCTGCGGGTGTTGCCATCGAAGGTGAATGCTTCGGGGACTATGACCGTTCTAACAGTGGGCGGTGATAGTGGTGTAGGGCTCACTAGTCTATCAAGATAGGGCCATTGGAACCGGGTGTTGTCGTCGAAGGTGTGTGCTGACGCTAAAGTTAACCAATTGTATTTTGCACGGTCGTTGCTGTGCTGGTAGCTGCACCGAAGGCGCCAGCTACGTGCCGATCGGCACGGGCTTTCACTAGTACATACATAAATCTAATATATACTATAACATAAATATGAGTACATGTGAATTAATAGATTCTCTTTCATCTTTTTTTTTTTTTTTGGACAAGGTCCAAATCAAACCCGTTGGTCCGAGTCCCGTCTCTTGCATCGAGAATGTTTAACTACCATAACTTGAAATCCTGGAATCGGATTCGAGCGAAACGAGATCCGTTGGGACCCTACTGATGACAAGGTCATCATGACTCTAATTTTATTTATGTATATTTAATCTAAAATTTTCTCACAATAGGGGCAAACTGGTAATTTACATCATTGCAAAAATCACAGTCGTTACATCCAAGGTACCCTTTAAGTATCGCAAAATCCACTTCGCCGGCTACCAACGTCCTTTTCCTAGAACATGCATACACCATCTTATCATTCTAACGGCTTGTGAAATATCGAGCCTCGTACATACCACCACATGTACTATGCTTCCAACCAAACTCACATACGGAACGTGAGTCATGTACTCTTGTTCCTCATCCGTGCTAGGGGATATCGAAGGATTAAGTTTAAAATGAGGGGTCAATGGCGTAGCTACATGTTTTGAGTTATTATCCATGCCAAAACACTATAGGACCTTCTCCAAGTATCTGTTCTGAGACAGACAAACTGTGTCGCTCACCCTGTCTCTAACAATATCCATGCCAAGTATCTTATTTGCCTTGCCGATGTTCTTTATCTTGAATTCCTTCACCAACTGAGCCTTGAGTTTGTTGATTTCCACCATAGTCTTTGATGTGATGAACATGTCATCCACATATAAGAGCAAATTAATAAATGTCCCATCAAGAAGCTTCCAAAAATACAGGCAGTGATCAAAATGACTTCTCCTATACTTCTGACCAAACATAAACTAATCGAAGTGTTTGTACCATTTCCTTGACGATTGTTTTAAACCATAAAGCGACTTCTTCATCTTGCATACCAAATCTTATTTACTGGCAAACTTATACCAATCCGGCTGATATATATATATATATATATATATATATATATATATATATATATATATATATATATATATATATATAGGAAAAAGGGATGCTGGACCTGAGGTGCAGCGTCATTGCTGCACCTCAGGCATTGTTTGACCATCCTAGAAGTTTTGGAATTTGATAAAATTTGGTGAGGGTGTTGTCTAGGGTAAGATGATCATCCTCACCAATTTTCATCAAATTCCAAAACTTCTAGGGGTTTCAAATGGTCGAAGCAAAATCAGTTGTCCGCAGTCACCTTTAAAATATACAGATTTTGCTTCGGCCATTTGACCCCCCTAGAAGTTTTAGAATTTGATGGACATTGGTGATGATGATCATCTTACCCTAGACAACACCCCCACCAAATTTCATCAAATTTCAAAACTTATAGGGGGGTAAACAAGTGAGAGGTGCAGCAACGATGCTACACCTCGAGTGCAGGCTCCCCGCCCTCCTATATATACAGAGAGAGGATACGGGGTATAGGCTGGCGGCCTATTTCGACAAAATGGGCAGCCGCCCATTTGATGCCCCTAGGAGTCTTAGAATTTACTAATTTTTTGTGAGCATAAGGATCTTATCTTAGATAGAACACCCACAAAAATTCAGTATATTCTAAAACTTTTAGGGGCACCAAATGTTAAATTTCAGATCAACGGTTATAACGAACGTTCGATAAAACTTCTAACATTTGATGCCCCTAAGAGTTTTAGAATATGCTGATTTTTTGTGGGTGTTCTATCTAAGACAAAGTGCTTGTGCTCACAAAAAATCAGCACATTCTAAAATTCCTAAGGCCTTCAAATGGGTGGCTGCCCATTTTGCCGAATTAGGCTGGCAACTCATTTCCAGTTTCCTCTCTCTCTCTCTCTCTCTCTCTCTCTCTATATATATATATATATATATATATATATATATATAGGCTGGCGGCCTATTTCGACGAAATGGGCAGCCACCCATTTGATGCCCCTAGGAGTCTTAGAATGTGCTGATTTTTTGTGAGCATAAGCATCTTATCTTAGATAGAACACCCACAAAAAATCAGCAAATTCTAAAACTTTTAGGGGCATCAAATGTAATATTTCAGATTAACGGTGACAACGAACGCTTGATAAAACTTCTAACATTTGATGCCTCTAGGAGTCTTAGAATGTGCTGATTTTTTGTGGGTGTTCTATCCAAGATAAGTTACGTATGCTCACAAAAAATCAGCACATTCTAAGACTCCTAAGGGCATCAAATGGGTGGCTACCCATTTTTTCGAAATAGGCTGGCAGCTCATTTCCCGTTTCCTATATATATATATATATATATATATATATATATATATATATATATATATATATATATATATATATATATATATATATATATATATATATATATATATATATATATATATATATATATATATATATATATATATATATATATATATATATATATATATATATTGACATCGAGTTAGGCCAACTCGAGATCAAACCTTGCAACTAGTGCTAGCAAAATATGAATAGAGGAATGCTTTAAAACTGGAGAGAATACCTTATTGTATTCAATGCCTTCCCTCTAAGTGTAGCCCTTCGCTATCAATCTAGCTTTGAATCTCACATGGTCCTTCTTTAAGGAGTTCTTCTTCTTGGTGTATATCCACTTGCAACCAATTGCCCACTTTCCAACTAGTAGCTTGACCAAGTCCCAAGTCTGGTCTTTTAGAGAGACTACATCTTGTCCTCCATAGCCAACTTCAAATTTGAGCTCTTAGAATCTTTGATCGTCTCTATAAGCAGACGGAATGCTGTCGTCCTCTACCGGTAGTGTGTATGACATCATGTCAGTTAACTGCATAGGTTTTTGGATTTCTTTCATCAGTTTCTTGACTGTAATAGAATCTGGCTACTGTGTAGGATCCTGAACTGGAGCCTCTACTGCATCTGAGCCCTCGATTGTTGAGTCTTCATTCTGACTCGGATTCAACACTAGTGCCTCTACTGCATTTCAAAAGTAGCTTTCTCTATTATTCCAAGTAATGACAATGCATTTTTTTTAAAGAAATTAAATCTACATATATAGCGGCCCAAGATTCGTTTTAGGAACTTTTCTCGGCGGCCATCAGGCTTTGTAGAATTTGAATCTATATTTACAGCAATTAGTAGCTCCGCCACAAAAGGAAGTACAAATTCGACGACGTTTGCCACCGAATTATACAAGTAATCGCACAACCCCAACACAACTCCTCTAATTTAGTAGCCTGAGAAAGAGACAACAGAGAGAGAAATCCATACAAAATTGGATGACTTTTTTTTATTCTTATTTTATGTTGAACCAAAGTGTCATACAAAATTAATGTTGTAGAGAGAAATATTATGAAGATAATATTTTAGAGAGAAAATGTTGTAAATATTATAGAGTGCGATGCACCAGTTGAGTATGGATGCAACGGATGACAATGGGCGGTGATGGAAGCTGTCGCCTATGGTGGTGGTGGCGGTTGGCGGAGGTGACCACATCATGGAGAGAGAGAGAGAGAGAGAGAGAGAGAGAGAAAGATAGAGACAGAGAGAGATGTTTTGGTGCACTTCCTTACGGCCCAATCGAGGTCTGCCATGTCGTCCATTAGAGAGAGTTACGTGGAGAAAGAAAAATTTATGCTTTGCTGCGCTTGCTTACGGCCCAATTAGAGTATGTCATGTTGCCCATTAGAGACAAACTACTTAGTAAATTAAGTGGGGAGAGAGAGAGAGAGAGCACTGTGTGGGGGAAATTTCCATGCCGTCTTGATTAGAGACTTCGCCCCATAATTCTTGATTGAACTAGATGGTTTGTAAGTTTAGGATATTAGAGAGTAGAGAGAGATAGAGAGACTACGCGAGAAGTTGTTGTCGAAGTTAGGTCTTGCGACCTACGTCTCTGGACGAGAGGTGCCACCTGGTTTGCACTATAATGAATGTAAAAATGGCGGTCAGCGTTCTCTCGACAGGCCGAGAGCAGCTTCTTACAATCAGGGTTGTGCGAAGCAACTAGAAGGAAACTAGAAGAAGAAAGAAGAGCTCAGGCTCTGGTTCTGGGATCCTCCATTCCTTTGATCAACTGAACAACCCCTTTTCTGAAAGCCATAGGGGCCCTTTTATAGCTGTAGTACATGTGCTGATATGGCAGATCTGCATAGTCGCCTTTAATTGGTGAATATTAGAGTTTTACGGTATTCATCAGGTGTCGAGTGCGTGGGTGGACACGTGCGACCCCCAGCCAATGATCAATCGATTTGTCGCTACTAGCCGATGACGGTCCAAAGAATTAACTATTATTGCAACATTTCTCAGTGTTCTTTGGTCAATCGGTCGTTACTGAAAGTTCAGTAGCTGTCGTTCAATCGATTGCTCACCAACTGTCTGTTGCTTTGAATGTCATGGCGCGGAGGGTATTGTGCACTGACAGAGTTGGACCGACCACCCCCTGACCGGTTTAGAACCGTCAGCTATCAAGAGTGGATGATAATCGATAACAATCTGATGTTTGGACCCGAGTAACAAGACTAAGCTTGGACTTTTGATTGAATGTCGATACATCGGTCTCGGACTTTGTCATTGCATGCCAAGACAGTAATCTTGGACTTTTGCATGAGTGCCAAGCTGCCGGTAGTGACGTCTCAAATTTTATCTTTAAGTGCTAAGGATGGATCCTTAGACTTGCTGCATGCTGAGGTGGCAGTGCCTGCCTCGGACTTTGTCTTCGAGTGTCAAGGGTGTTTCATTGGACTTGGTGTATGCCGAGGCGGCGATGCCTTCCTCGAACTTTATCTTCAAGTGCCAAGGCTGTCTCCCTGGACTTAGTGCATGCTGAGGAGACGACACCTGTCTCGGACTTTGTCTTCGAGCGCAAAGGGTAGTGCCTTGGGCTTGTAGAGTGCCGAGGCATTGGTCTCCTCGGACTTGGTTTTCGAGTGCTAAGGGCAGGGCCTTGCGCTTGTAGAGTGCCGAGGCATTGGTCGCCTCAGACTTTCTCTTCGAGTGCCAAGGGCAGAGCCTTGAGCTTATTCTCATCACCTTGAATGAGTATAATTGATAGCTTAGATTGACCTGGATTGCCAAGAGCCTTTTTGTCCCATGTTTGCTTCGAGCTTCCGACTTGAAAGGGCAGAATCGAAGACTTTGGTTGACTTGGGTTGCCAAGAGCCTTTTCATCGGACTTCAGCCTCGAGAGGGCATAACTGATTTTTTGCTTCGAGCTTCCGACTTAAATGGGTGGAATCAAAGTCTTTAGATGACCTGGGTTGCCAAGAGCCTTTTTATCGGACTTTAGCCTTAAGAGGGCGTAGTTGATGTTGCTTCAAGCTTCCGACTTGAACTGGCGGAATCGAAGGCTTAGTCTGACCTGGGTTGCTAGGAGCCTTTTTATCAGACTTTAGCATTGAAAGGGCGTAGCCGATGTTGATTCGAGCTTCCTACTTGAACTGGCAGAATCAAAGGGTTAGTTTGACCTAGGTTGCCAGGAGCATTTTTATCGGACTTTAGCCTTGAAAGGGCGTAGCCGATGTTGCTTCGAGCTTCCGACTTGAACTGGCGGAATCAAAGGCTTAGTTTGACCTGGGTTGCCATGAGCCTTTTTATCAGACTTTAGTCTTGAATGGGCATAACCGATGTTGCTTCGAGCTTCTGACTTGAACTGGTGGAATCGAAGGCTTTGGTTGACCTGAGTTGCTAGGAGCCTTTTTATCGGACTTTAGCCTTGAGAGGGCATAGTCGATCTTACTTCGAGCTTCCGACTTGAATGGGCGGAATCAAAGTCTTTGGATAACTTGGGTTGGCAGGAGCCTTTTTATCAGACTTTAGCCTTAAGAGGGCATAACCAATGTTGTTTTGCGCTTCCGACTTGAACTGGCAGAATCGAAGGCTTAGTTTGACCTGTGTTGTTAGGAGTCTTTTTATCGGAATTTAGTCTTGAAAGGGTATAGCCGATGTTACTTCAAGTTTCCAACTTGAATTGACGGAATCAAAGGCTTAGTTTGACCCGGGTTGCCAGAAGCCTTTTTATCGGACTTTAGCCTTGAAAGGGCGTAGCCGATGTTGCTTCGAGCTTTCGACTTGAACTGGCGGAATCAAAGACTTTTGGTTGACCTGGATTGACAGGAGCCTTTTTATCAGACTTTAGCCTCGAGAGGGCGTAGTCGATCTTGCTTCGAGCTTCCAACTTGAATGGGCGAAATCAAAGTCTTTGGATGACATGGGTTGCCAGGAGCCTTTTTATCGGACTTTAGCCTTGAGAGGGCGTAGCCAACGTTGCTTCGAGCTTCCGACTTGAACTGACAGAATCGAAGGCTTAGTTTGACCTGGGTTGCTAGGAGCCCTTAGGTGCCTTGAACGGGTAGAACAGATTTCAAGAGACTTCATCTTCGAGAAAAATAGGCATTTTATTGATAAAGCAAAGGTGTGGCTACAATTTTAAAAGTTCCCCCGACGGACGTTGTGAACTCGTATTTCCAAGTGCTCTACCTCTTTGCTGGTGGATGCTTACCAATATAGGTATTCGTGAATGTCGTTTTCTTGGTGCATCTACATATCATGTTGATTTTCTACCTCTACCGCTGTTGTCTTTCCTTCTTTTGGTCTGGTTCCTTGTTGGTGAGGTAGTCGTCAAGTCGCCCTTCTTGGATCAGATCTTTGATGTGATGCTTTAGCTTTCGGCAGGTGGAGGTTGGGTGTCCATGACTGTGATGAAATTCTTAGTAGACAGTCGTGTCCTTTGTATGCTCTGAGTTCGGAGGGAGAGGCTACGGCCATTTACAGAAAAGCTCATTCTGCAAGTAGGCAAAGATATCTTCAATCGAGGCATTCAGCTCAGTGAAACCCTTTCGCTCTCTTGAAGTTCACCTCTTCCCTGCTTAAGGGGCCTTGAGATCTTCATTGTGCCTTTTGGCCAATACCTTCTGGTCGGACGTGGCATTGGCAGACTTCTTGTATAGAGAGTCGTGAGTCTCACGTGGATCACGTAGTCTTCTGGCCCGCTGATTGTCCTCCACCTCTATTTTCCGTTGTACTCTTTTAAATATAGCCTCCAAGGAGCCAGGAGGATGCCGGATGAAGTCGATGTAGACATGGAGTTCTGGCCGGATAGCGTTCTGGAATGCTAGCATGATGACCTCCTCGTTATAGGAACGACCAGTGAGCTTGGAATCAATACTCATTACGGAACCTCATCGTGAAGCTCCTTAGGAACTCATCGGAGCCCATCTTCAGTCGGTAGAGGGTGTCCAACTTCTTCTCTGATTTCAGGTTCAATCGGTAGTGCTCCATAAAGATTTTTGCCAACTCTTCGAATGTAGCCACCATACCGGTAAGCATCGTATGGTACCAACGAGGGCAGGTCCCTCGAGGCTTCCTGCAAACATACGGCAGAGAACATGGTTCTCATACTCGTACACCCGTCATGATCTGCTTGAAGGTCAGGATGTGGAGAGTAGGGTCTCCCTTAATACAATTGAACTTTGGCAAGCTTGGTGTTCACCAACCAACAGGAAATAGGGTTGCGAGCACCTTGGGATACAGAGGCCCCGCTGAGGTGATTAGCTGTTTACGGTCTTGATGGTGGCTCCCCATGTCGGCGGTATGCCTTAGTCAGTTGAGTAGCTAGCGGGCATTTGTTGCTTTCGTATGCGAGGGGACGGGATGTCCAATGGACCATGTTGACTCAGATGACCTTTCTCGGTGATGGATTGGTGCGTCGTTAACATCGAGACGGTCCCACATCGTTTGCCTTGGTGCTTGCATAGATGCTTGACGCCTTTCGATGCGATGCTCAATCGGTTCGTTAAGATGATGACTCGCGGCTAGGCGAGTCCTTAGTGGTTCTTCATTAGCGGTGGGAGTGTTGTGGACCATAGCCCCTACTTTCTCAGCTACCTTCTTCAGGGAGTCCCTCTCTTGCTCGAGGACCGCGTTTTTCTTAAGGAGGTTCAGCAGCTGAAAGTCAGCAGTCGAGATTTGGTATGTTGCTAGAGCATCGTCCCTTTGGATAGCGTGCTTTTTGCCAGATCAATGCCTCAGGAATGACGTGTCCTGCCGATTGTTGCGACCTTCCGGATAGCTGCCTTGTGGCCCCAGTCACTCCTGGACGTGCCTTCAATTGGTTACTGCGGAGACTTCCTGATCATCTTTGACCAGTACATCGTTTGTCCGGTCAACAACCATATTTGGAGGGTTGGTGCTCGCCTTCACCATAGAATGCGTTGATATCGGCGTGATGAAGATATTGATATAGGCTTGAAGGAGGACTTGTGGCTCGTTACCACAAGTTGAGTAAGAGGTGGTAGAGGCGTAGGTAAGACCTCTAACGATATCCCACAGACGGCGCCAAAGATTGTGGAAAAAATTTCCATACCATCTTGATCAGAGACTTCTTGATTGAACTGGATGGTTTATAAGTTTAGGAGATTAGAGAGTAGAGAGAGATAGAGAGACTATGCGAGAAGTTGTTGTCGAAGTTCGGTCTTGTGACCTATGTCTCCGGGCAAGAGGTGCCACTTGGTTTGCACTATAATGAATGTAAAAATGGCAGTCGACGTTCTCTCGATAGGCTGAGAGAAGCTTCTTACAATCAGGGTTGCGCGAAGCAATTAGAAGGAAACTAGAAAAAGAGAGACGAGCTTAGGCTCTAGTTCTGGGATCCTCCCTTACTCTGATCAACTGAGCAACCCCTTTCTGAAAGCCATAGAGGCCCTTTTATAGCTATAGTACATGTGCTGATATGGCAGTTGTGAGTGAAAATTTTGGCTAACACCCTATAGTGGGACTCACAACCCTGCCTGGGGCCTACCAAAATGATTGTGGGATCCGCAGCCCTGCCTGAGGCCCACGGAGATGACAGTTGGACCCGCAGCCATGTTTGGGACCCACAAAGATGATTATGAAACCCGCAGCCCTACTTGGGGCCCACAGAGATGACTGTGGGACCCGCAACCCTATTTGGGGCCCACAAAGATGATAATGGGACCCACAGCCCTGCTTGGGGCCCACAAAGGTAATAGTGGGACCTAGTGAATCCCCTCCCGGGTATTTACCAAAACCCCTGATATGTTAGGGACTATTCCTAGAATATTTTCCATAAACCAAATCTCTATTAATAGCTAACCCTGTGAAATAATCCTACTTTCTATTTTCCAGAGCACCCCGAGCTTTCTGGTTTATAGACTCCTTCTCCATACTCTGATTATTTGTAAGAAGCACTCCTCAGCCTGTCGAGAGTAGCTCTACTATTTACTCAGAGATAGTGGATTCAAAGGTTGCGTCGTACCGCACGGAGACATAGGCTTCGATCGAACTCCGTCATCACTCCTTGCGTCAACTCTCGTTCTACTCTATAGTGCTTGTGTGACAGCCTAACAAGTTACAGTTCAGCACTTCGAAGTGCGCCACATCTCAAAGGGTAAAATCTTCACTCGATTGTTGGAGGAGGGTCACGTATGATGGCCGAAATCCTCCCCGATAGTTTGGCGCCGTCTATGGGATTTGATCCTATCAACTTGCAACTTCTAAGCTTCCTAGCTCCTTCGGTATCAGCTACCAATTGCATGAGCAATCTGTTTGTCTCCATCGCTACACGTAAATAGCGAAGACACCGATGGACCAGCCGAAAGAAAGCAGCATGAATCCAGACACTCAGTATCCAACGACTCGCTCAATAAGTCTTTGGTTCGCGACAAGCCAATACCCAAAACAACAACTCTGTAACGCCCCGATATTTTACGGATTTAAATCAACCCGTATAACACTGGGGTGTTAGAAAAAAAACTTGATATAAATTTAATCCCATCGAATATGGAATTAATTGAGCCTCTTTTATTCATAACCAAGCATAATATAAGGGTTTGATATATCGCTTGAAATATAAAAGCCTAAGACTTTAATGTAACATCAACTCTTCACATCTCTGCTCCCGCATCCTCATAGTATGGAGTGTGGAGCGGATCCTCAACTCCCTCTGGTTCATTCTCTATTCGCTCTGCCTCTTCTCCTTGTCCTGTAGGATCCGTCTCTGTAGGGTTCATAACACCTGTAGGGGGTGAGGCTAATCCACTGACTCATCTATTAAACCTAGTTCATTCATGCTAAGATAAATATACTGAAAAAGCAGTGAACATGACTATGAATAGTAATTAAAAAAACATTGATCACCCGATTCTCTTTTTGGCCTCAGCCAGGGTAGGAATCTCAAGCCTTACCCAGGTACTTTTTGTCTCAACAAGACTAGCCCCATACCTAGGTTCTTTTAGTCACAAGACTAGGCTAGCCCCACACCTAGGTTACTTTTTGGCCTCAGCCAGGGCTAGGCCCATACCTCAAATAAGCGATCACATATCTCAAAAATTTACAAGTCCATAGCAATCTACCATTATTTCAATATCATACACTTAGCAAGAATTAACTCAGTTTAGTCCCCTACCTGAAGCGTCGTAGAATCTTTCTTCTGCTGAGGATGCCTTAGTAAGCTCATGACCTGAAATATATTATTATATTTTGTTAGTTTTTACAATAATTTTTCTAATGATTCGCCAGAAACAAATTCCGATGTGGACTCCTTTTGTTTATTAATTAAACTTATTTATTTAATGTATTTTATTTTTATAGGGGTATTTAGGTCATTTTTAAAGTCCTTGAATTTATACCTATTTTGTAGGGTTTTTTATTCTGAAATCGTGGCTACAGACGGAACTCAATTCGGAGTTCGTTTGCTCCCGGTATGGCCAAAATAGCCGGTAATGACGGAATTTAAATGGGTGGTCTGCCTTTAGTAAAAAGGTTAGGTTGCTCTCAGCAATATTGCTTCAGTTTAGCTAATAGCAGAGTCGTTTTATCACAGTTTGTTATTTGGGCTTTTTGGGTTTTGGCCCACTGTGTTTAATGGGTTTAATGGGCTTCGGCCCAGAGGCTTAATGGGTTAATGGGCTTCGGCCCAGAGGCTGAATAAGTTAATGGGCTTCGGCCCAGAAATTAAAATTTTAAAATTTTGGCCTACCGGTATATAGGTGGCCGGTGGCGGGCGGCGACCGGCAGCGGCACGGCGACGACCGAGGACGGGTACGGCGGCGGTACGGGGGCGGCCGGCGCACGACTGTCCGGCGGCGGTGGCGGTGGTCCGGCAGACGGCGGTCCAGCCGGTGGCAAGCGGCGGCGGGCGACGGTCCGGCCGGTCGGTGGTGGTTGTGGCTAAGGAGAGGGTTGGGCACGGGTTTCAAGATGAGGGAGAGACTTGGGTGCAGAACCCTGGGGACTAAGGGGGTTTTTTATAGGCCTTTTTCAGAAATACCAAAGGTCTAAGGTCTTAACTACAAAACGGCCATTTATTATATTCATTTATTCAGCTGAGCGACTGTTTTCATCCGATCAGAAACCAACGGTCTACGGTTTCGCTGACTTTTGATCTTCCCCCCTCACTATATATTTTTATTTTTCTTAAACTTAGATAGAAAAGTGTTAAGGGTTTTTTGGTTAGTGGGGAAAAAGATAAGCGTTCCTGATAGGTCCCTAGTTCAAAACCTTACATTAGTCTTTTTTTCTTTAAATTTTTAAATATTCTAAACGTGCTCAAAACGTAAAAGTTTGTATAGGTTTTTTGATCATTTTAACGAGACGGACGCAATGGCGTAGTCCGATTTTTATTTTTAATTTTTTATCAGAAATTCTTATTATATAGTTTTAAATTATTAACTTATTTTGGGGATGTTACAAATTCGTTGTTAATTCAAGGAGTCGCCAGTCGGTTGATCGCGTCACCTATGCTCAACCTCGGCAGTCGCCTTAACTTGCCAGCCCAATTTCGCAACACTTGGGAAAAGCGCACGTCTCATCTATCGCCGACCCTCAAGCGACGTATCAAATCACAGCAGAGGACGTCCACCTCCTTACTCTGATGAAGCAGAACGCTGCTCTCATGATTGAGAGAGACTCCCTCCGACAAATCGCTATCGACATGGAAATTAACCTTCCACGGTCAACCACCGACATCAACAACGGAGTAGACGTCCGTCCATCGGTCGACCAATCCCCTGCTCCTTCCAAACGATTCGTCATCGACATCCCTCGACGGTTACTCGAATCCTTCTCGAAAGGACCCTCGCCTATTCCTCCCAGGCCGACGGTTTGGGAACGTCTCAATAAATCTACTCGCCATCCTGAGCCTCTCGACTCCGAGTCATCCCCCGATCCCTGTATCATGAAGGATGTTCAGAATGATGGCCATCGCTCCAGAATTTGACAAATATTACAACGATGATCGAGCCCCAATCAGGCATCGAATGATGAAAGAGACTCTGACGCCCTCTTTGCCTCCTCTTCCTCCGAGATGCCTCTCCGACCAACGAGGTGATCGTCGGAACAATCACACCTCTGAAGGGCCACTTCACCAGCAGCTTCTCCGAGCCCAGTTTCCTCGAAGATGGAGAGCCCCTGCTCTCCCTAATTTCAACTGTCTCATGGGAGATCCAACAATGCACATCCTCGCCTTCAAGCAGGCACTGATGTCACATAATAATGACAACCAGGTTCTATGTCGCACCTTTGCTGGCAACCTGGATGACATGTTGCTCGATTGGTATCACAATCTCTTGATCAGCTCCGTGAGTTGGTTCGGGGATCTGGCAGACCTCATCATTCAACATTATCGACTAAACCTCAAGTTGGAGAAAAAGCTAGACTCTTTTTATCGACTCGGGATAGGATCGGATGAAACCCTCCGAGAGTTCACTTGAAGGTTCCTAAATGAGCACACTGCGCTCTCCGGGCATCACCTCGATGATGAAGCCGTTATGCAAGTATTCCAGAATGCCATATGCTTCGACCTCCATATCTACAATGACCTCATCCGCAATCCTCCTACCTCTCTCGGAGTGCTCTTCAATTAGATCTAGCGGAAGATCGATATTGAGGACAATCAAGTCGCTCGTAAGAAACGTGACTTGAAGAAGCGTCTTTCTGACAAAGAACCAACAAGACCAACAACTCAAGCTCACAATGCTCAGGCTAAAGAAGATGGATCCTCTAAGAGGCCGAGGCAGGTAGACGATAGACCCGTCGAGCCTCGGAAGACCACGGACACCAATGGGAAGCAGCCCATCAACTAATTAGAGTAAAAGGCCATCGACTATCAACAACTTAGAATGCCGCTCATCTGAAATATATGATGTAACATCTTCTGAGTTATCAATAAAATGACAGTAACTTCAAGTTCTATCGAAGACTATCAAATTCTATCTCAACTTGTACTCAACGCAACAGTTAGTCCGGTTCGCGTTACGACAGAGCCGGTTAACCTACAACGGTATAAAGCTACATGACCCCGACGTAGGTTCGACTAAAACGGCGCTTCACCTAAGTCCAACCGATACAAGGGCACTACATTGAGTACTTCAAATCAATGGCATTCACATGCACCCATTGTCATGTCAGGGCACATGCACTAGTGCTCGCCACAGTTAGTTCGGTTCGTATTGCGATATGGCCGACTAACCAGCAACAGTACAAAGCTACGTGTCCCGAGACGTAGGTTCGACTGAAATAGTGCTTTGCCTAAGTCTAACCGATACAAGGGTGCTACGCTGAGTACTCCGAATAATTGGCGCTACACATGCTCCTATTGTCACGTAAGGACATATATACTAGTGCCTCGCCACAGTTAGTTCGCTTCGTGTTGCGACACGGCAAACTAACCTGCAACAATACAAAGCTACGTGTCCTGAGACGTAGGTTTAACTGAAATGGCGCTTTGCCTAAATCCAACCGATGCAAGGGCACTACACTGAGTACTCTGAATCATTAACGTCACATATGCTCCCGTTGTCACATAAGGACACATGCATTAGTGCCTCACCATAGTTAGTTCGGTTCATGTTATGACACGGCCAACTAATCTGCAACGGTACAAAGCTACGTGTCCCCTACGTAGGTTTGACTAAAATGGCACTTCACCTAAGTCCAATCGATACAAGGGCACTATGCCGAGTACTCCGAATCAATGGCATCGCACATACTCCCGTTGTCACGTAAGGGCACATGCACTAGTACCTCGCCATATTTAGTTCGGTTCGTGTTACAACACGGCCAACTAACCTGCAACAGTACAAAGCTACATGTCCCGAGATGTAGGTTCGACTGAAACGGTGCTTCATCTAAGTCTAACCGATATAAGGGCGCTACGCTGAGTGCTCTGAATCAATGGCGTCGTACATGCTCCCGTTGTCACGTAAGGGCACATGCACTAGTGCCTTGCCATAGTTAGTTCGATTCGTGTTACGACACGGCCGACTAACCTGCAACAGTAAAAAACTACGTGTCTCGAGACGTAGGTTCGACTAAAACGGTGCTTCACCAAGTCCAACCGATACAAGGGCGCTACACTGAGTACTCTGAATCATTGGCGTCACACATGCTCCCGTTGTCACATAAGGACACATGCACTAGTGCCTCGCCATAGTTAGTTCGGTTCACGTTGCAACACGACCGACTATCCTGCAATGGTATAAAGCTACGTGTCTCGAGACATAGGTTCGACTGAAATGGCACTTCGCCTAAGTCCAACCGATACAAGAGTGCTACACTGAGTACTCTGAATCAATGGCAACACATATGCGCCCGTTGTCTCGTAAGGGCACATGCATTAGTGCCTTGCTATAGTTATTTCGGTTTATGTTTCAACACGGCTAACTAACCTGCAACAGTACAAAGGTATGCGTCCCGACATTGGCTCGCCTAAAATGATGCTTCATCTAAGTCCAACCGATATAAAGGCGCCACACTGAGTACTCTGAAGTCTAACCACCATCGATTAACAAGCTCAAGGCCCTGCCCTTGTCATTCAAAGACAAAGACTGGGATGACAACATCGTCTCAGCCCAAGGCAACAGCCTTGTCATTCGAAAGCATAGTCAAAGGCAGGCTCCGCCATCTTAGCACCTGACAAAGCTCGAGACGGCGACATTGTCTCGGCCCAAGGTGACAGCCTTGGCATTCAAAAGCAAAGCCCGAGGTAGGCTCTGCCACCTCGGCACCAGATAAAGCCCAAGATGGCGACATCGTCTTGGCCCAAGGTGATAGCCTTGGTATTTGAAAGCAAAGCCCGAGACATCAGCATCATCTTGGCCGAGGCAACCTCTGCCTCGGTATTCAAAGACAAAGTCCGAGGCAGGCTTCGTCGCCTCGGCACCTAACGAAGCCTGAGATGTCACCACCATTTTGGCTTGAGGCGACCTTCGCCTCGTTATTCGAAGATAAAGTCCGATGCAGGCTTTGTCGCCTTGGCACCTGACGAAGCCCGAGACGTTGGCACAGTCTCGGCCCGAGGTGACCTTCGCCTCGGCATTCAAAGACAAAGTCTGAGGCAGGCTTCGCCGCCTCAGCACCTTGTGGGGGAAATTTCCAAGCCGCTTTGATCGAGAATCCCACCCCACAGCCTTGATTGAATTGGATTATTTGTGTGTTAGAGATTAGAAAGTTGAGAAGGAGAGAGATGACACATGGAGTTGTTGTCGAAGTTCGGTCTTACGACCTACGTCTCCGGATGAGAGGTGCCACCTGATCTTCACTATAAATTTGAGTAAATGAGGGGTGAGCGTTCTCTTGACAGGCCAAGAGAAGCTTCGTACAGTGGTGTTGCATGGAGCAACTAGAAAAGAACAAAAAGGGGAGAATTGAGCTCTAGCACTTGCTCTGGAATCCACCTCCTCTGATTGAATGACCAACCCCCTTCCTGGATGCCTTGGGGGTCCTTTTATAGCATAGGCATGTGCCCAATATGGCAGTGATGATGTGGCAATGATGATGAGGCACTGGTTCTGGGCCTCCTTGCTGGGCCCTTATTGGGCCGTTGTTCGGGACCAATAAAGGGGAGGGCTTGATCTGCGAGCCCCGTAGAGTGGGCCCATAAGCCCGGGCGGGCTTATCCACTTGGGTCGTTGCGTTGGCCCATACGGCTCTGATCCGATCCGGTATAATTTTTGCACCCACAGTTACCCCCTCCCAGTCGGGTCAGGACCCCTGGGTCGGCTGGGATTCCAAGGTGCAAACGCCTTAGGATTCTGGCATGGTTGGCAAGGGCTGTCGGTGTCGCGGTTCGTATTAGCAGAGTCTCGACTCGCGTCACGAGCCTAGCCAACATATTCGTGTTGGATACTTGGGTTGATCTGTCGATGCCGAGACCCTTGTGGTGCTAGCCAAAAAGTCTCGGTTTTGTATGTGGGTGTTCCCGAGAAATTAGTGCATTTTCCGACTGAGATCCTTCTCCTTCTGCCGACGCCGAGACCCTTTTGGTGCGAGCCAAAAAGTCTCGGTTTTGCAAGTGGGCGTTTTAGAAAAAGCAGTGTGTTTTCCGACCGAGACCCTTCTCCTTTTGCCGATGCCGAGACCCTTTTGGTGCGAGCCAAAAAGTCTCAGTTTTGCAAGTGGGCGTTTCAGAAAAAGTAGTGTGTTTTCCGACCGAGACCCTTCTCCTTCTGCCGACGCCGAGACCCTTTTGGTGCGAGCCAAAAAGTCTCAGTTTTGCAAGTGGGTGTTTCCGAAAATTAGTACATTTCCTGACCGAGACTCTTTTCCTTCTGCCGACGCCGAGACCCTTTTGGTGCGAGCCAAAAAGTCTCGGTTTTGCAAGTGGGCGTTTCAGAGAAAGCAGTGCGTTTTTCGACCGAGACCCTTCTCCTTCTGCCGATGCCGAGACCCTTTTGGTGCGAGCAAAAAAGTCTCGGTTTTGCAGGTGGGCGTTTCAGAAAAAATAGTGCGTTTTTCAACCGAGACCCTTCTCCTTTCGCCGACGCCGAGACCCTTTTGGTGTGAGCCAAAAAGTCTCAGTTTTGCAAGTGGGCATTTCAGAAAAAGCAGTGCGTTTTTCGACCGAGACCCTTCTCCTTCTGCCGACGCCGAGACCCTTTTGGTGCAAGCCAAAAAGTCTCGGTTTTGCAAGTGGGTGTTTCCGAAAAATCAGTACGTTTCCTGACCGAGACTCTTTTCCTTCTGCCGACGCCGAGACCCTTTTGGTGCGAGCAAAAAAGTCTCGGTTTTGCAAGTGGGTGTTTCAGAAAAAGCAGTGCGTTTTCAGACCGAGACCCTTCTCCTTCTACCGATGCCGAGACCCTCTTGGTGCGAGCCACAAAAAGCAAAAAAAACCTCGGTTGATGCGTATATCGCGATCTCCGACAACTACGATGTAGACGTTCAAGTCAGCCGACGCCCGGGCGCAGGGATCGATCGTGGTGGAGGCTAGAGACTCAGAGGCCACGATGACGGCGCTTGGGTTGTCACCGCTGATGATGTCATTCAGGTAGGACTGGAGATGGGATGCTCGCTTGCGAGCTCAGCTCCTCCGTCAAGGCATCATCGATCGCGAACACGATCCGGCCCGAAAGGCATCAGATCGTCGTCTTTGCTGGTGCGATTGGCGCGGGATGCCATCGCTGCTGCGCTTGGCTGCTAAAAGAGATGAAGGTGGGGGTAGGCGAGCATGCGTGGCTCACATAGGGAGCACGGCGGGCTGCGGCGTCAATGCATGGTCGAGGCCGGGTTGCACGGGTCAACGCAGCAGGAGGCATAGCGGGCGGTGCTGTCGGTGCGAGGTCGAGGCCAGATCGCGCAGGCCAGCGTAGGAGGAGGCATGGCGGGCGGCGCTGTTGGTGCGAGGTTGAGGCCAGATCGCGCGGGCCAGCGCAGGAGCGGCGGAGGTCGGGCTCGAGCGGTAGGCGGGCTGGTGCGGCTGGTGGCGATGACTGTGAGGAGCCAGCGGGGCGCCGGTGGTCGTGGAAGAGAGCGGGCGTCTCTCTCTCTCTGACTCTGTTTCTTTCTTTCTTTGGTTTGACTTTCCTTTTGTCTTGGGTGAGAGAGCAGTGTCTCTCTTTCGCTCTTTCCTTCTGTGCTCTCTTTCCTTCTTTCTTTCCTTGCGCCCTTGGTGAGAGAGAGAGTAACGTCTCTTTTTATCTCTTTCCTTTCTTTTACTCTGGCGATCCGCGTGAGTGGGAGATCCATGCGAGAGAGAGCGGGTGCGAGAGAGAGCCCTCGGTGAGAGAGAGGGTCTGCGTGAGAAAGAGCCGTGCGCGAGGTCCTTCCTCTTTCCATCTCACACTCTCTCTCTTTCTCTTTTGTGCTGTGCTGCGGGTTGGACGGCTGCCGCAACAGCGGCGATCGACGCGGGGTGTGGACGGCAGCGGTTGAAGGCCGATCGGGTGTCGGCGAGCAGCGCCGACGGAAGGTGGCGGTGGTCCGAGCGCTGGGACGTGCTAGAGGTGGCACGCGGGCCGGGTGCGGGTGCTGACCGCGGGCTCCGAGCTGGTCTCGGGTGCCGGCTGCGGGCTTTGAATGGGTTATGGGCAACAAGCCCCAGCCTTCAATGGGAGATGGGGGGGATGCTTTCCTCTTCTCTTAGAAGGGCTGTAGCTCCCTTTCGGGATTGCAGTCTTGTCCACGGGCTCCACCACCCCACTTTTTTTTTTTGCTTGTTCGTGGTGTACCCGTTGAGAGGTAGAAAGGGGGCCGTGCTCGAGTGGAGCCGGTCCGTACGCGAGTGGGAGAGAGTACCGGGTCCGGGCTACGAGGCCCCTTCCTCTTTTCCTCTCTCTCTCTTTCTTTTTGACGTTGTTGACCACCTGTTGGTGATGTCGCTCCCCCCCTCTTGGTTTCGTCAGTGGACTGTTGTTGATGCCGACGCATCCCCCCCTCTCGGTTTTCTGTCAAAACCAAGGGGTGGGCTGCTGATGGTGTGCCGTCGCCCCCTCCCCATTCGGTTTTTGTGTGAAACCGAGGGGGAGGGCTGCTCGTTGAAGGTGCGCCGTCATCCCTTCCTCACTCGGTTTTTTACAAAACCGAGGGGCTCCTTATTGATGCCAACACACCCCCTCTTGGTTTTCTGACGAAACCGAGGGGTGGGCTGCTTGTTGATGCCGACACACCCCCCCTCTCGGTTTTCTGACGAAACCGAAGGATGGGCTGCTGATGGTGTGCCGTCACCCCTTCCTCACTTGGTTTTTTTGCGAAACCGAGGGGATGCTTGTTGATGCCAACACACCCCCTCTCAGTTTTCTAACGAAACCGAGGGGTGGGCTGCTTGTTGATGCCGACACACCCCCCTTTCGGTTTTCTGATGAAACCGAGGGATGGGCTGCTGATGGTGTGCCGTCGCCCCCTCCCCATTCGGTTTTTGTGCGAAACCGAGGAGGGAGGGCTGCTTGTTGATACCGACACACCCCCCCATAATCTAGGATGACGTCGCATTATGGCCAGCCAGTCTTCATCCGATATACTACCGCACCTAGTTACTGTGTTCGCCAGGTACTACGGTCGTATAAGGGTGTTGATTTGGCCATGATCAAGGAAGTACCCTTTTATCTCACGTTTCAGTGGATTTTTCACCCACCCTGCTTTTAACTTATCGTTTGTTCATCCATTGTAGGTTGCCCTTTTCAAGATGAAAACCGTCAAGGGACCCGCTGTGTTGGGAAAACGCCATCGAGGAACGAAGGAGGTTGTTTGCGCTCCTCCTCTGCCATATGTTGAGGATTCGGATAGTAGCTTTGATGGCGAGCTCGGGCCGTTAAGGTCCTTTGCGAACGAAGATCATAAGGAACCCACCGTCGACTGCACCAGTGTGAAGACACGCGCTGATAGAGTTAGACCGACCACCCCCTAACCGGTTTGGAACCGTCAGTCGTCGAAAAAAGGTGATGGCCAGTGACAATTTGATGCTTGGACCTAAGTGACAAGACTAAGCTTGGACTTTTGATCAAATGCCAATACGTCGACGATGATGTCTCAGACTTTGTCTTTATGTGTCAAAGGTAGGGCCTTGGGTTTGTAGAGTGCCGAGGTATCGATCGTCTCGGACTATGTCTTCGAGTACCAAGGGCAAGGCCCTGGGCTTATAGAGTGCCAAGGCGTTGATCGCCTCGGACTTTGTCTTCGAGTGCCAAAGGTTGGGCCTTGGGCTTGTAGAGTGCCAAGGCATTGGTCGCCTCGGACTTTGTCTTCGAATGCCAAGGGTTGGGCCTTGAGCTTGTAGAGTGCCAAGGCGTTGGTCACCTCAGACTTTGTCTTTGAGTGCCATGGGCTGGGCCTTGGGCTTGTAGAGTGCCGAAGTGTTGGTCGCCTCGAACTTTGCCTTCAAGTACCAAGGGCAGGGCCTTGGGCTTGTAGAGTGTCAAGGTGTTGGTTGCCTCGGACTTTGTCTTCAAGTGCCAAGGGTTGGGCCTTGGGCTTGTAGAGTACCGAGGCATTGGTCGTCTCGGACTTTGTCTTCAAGTGCCAAGGGCAGGGCCTTGGGCTTGTAGAGTGCCGAGGTATCGATCGCCTCGGACTATGTCTTCAAGTACCAAGGGCAGGGCCTTGGGCTTATAAAGTGCCGAGACGTTGGTCGCCTCGGACTTTGTCTTCGGGTGCCAAGGGCTGGGCCTTGGGCTTGTAGAGTGCCGAGGCATTGGTCGTCTTGGACTTTGTCTTCAAGTGCCAAAAGCAGGGCCTTGGGCTTGTAGAGTACCGAGGCGTTGGTCGTTTCGGACTTTGTTTTCGAGTGCCAAGGGTTGGGCCTTGGGCTTGTAGAGTGCCGAGGTATCGGTCGCCTCGGACTATGTCTTCAAGTACCAAGGGCAAAGCCTTGGGCTTATAAAGTGCCGAGGCGTTAGTCACCTCGGACTTTGTCTTCGAGTGCCAAGGGCTGGGCCTTGGGCTTGTAGAGTGCCAAGGCGTTGGTCGCCTCAGACTTTGTCTTCGAATGCCAAGGGCTAGGCCTTGGGCTTGTAGAGTGCCGAGGCATTGGTCGCCTCGGATTTTGTCTTTGAGTGCCAAGGGCTGGGCCTTGGGCTTGTAGAGTGCTGAAGTGTTGGTCGTCTCGGACTTTGTTTTCAAGTGCCAAGGGCTGGGCCTTGGGCTTGTAGAGCACCGAGGCGTTGGTCGTCTCGGACTTTGTCTTCAAGTGCCAAGGATGTCTCCTTGAACTTGGTGGATGTCAAAGCGGCGATGCCTGCCTTGGACTTATTCTCATCGCCTCGGATGAGTATAGTTGATAGCTTAGATTGACCTGTATTGCCAGGAGCCTTTTTATCGGACTTCGCCTTGAAAGGGCGTAGCCTAATTGCCTTTGAGCTTCCGACTTGAACAGGCGGAATCGAAAGTCTTTGGTTGACCTGAGTTATCAGGAGCTTTTTTTAGCCTCGAGAGAGCGTAGCCAAATTGCCTTCGAGCTTCCGACTTGAATGGACGGAATTGAAGGTCTTTGGTTGACATGGGTTGCCAGGAGCCTTTTTATCGGACTTTAGCCTTGAGAGGGCGTAGCCAAATTGCCTTCGAGCTTCCGACTTGAATGGGCAGAATCGAAGGTCTTTGGTTACCTGGGTTGCCAGGAGCCTTTTTATCGGACTTTAGCCTCAAGAGGGCATAGCCGAATTGCTTTCAAGCTTCTGACTTGAATGGGCGAAATCGAAGGTCTTTGGTTGACCTGGGTTGCCAGGAGCCTTTTTTTTTAAATGCCTTAATATGGTGGAATCGAACTTTGAGAGATTTGATTTTGAGAAAAAAGAGACACTTTATTGATAGAACAAAGTTGCAGTTACACTTTTTCAGAGGCTACCCAGCGGACGTTATGATTATGCATCCATGTATTACGTTGACTTTCTTTCTCTACTGTTACTGCCTTTACTTCTCTCGACCTGGTTTCTTGTTAGCGAGGTAGCCATCGAGCCACCCTTCTTGGATCAAATCTTCGATGTGATGCTTTAGCTTTTGACATGTAGAGGTTGGGTGGCCATGGCTGCGATGGAACTCACAGTAGGCTGTCGTATCTCCCGCCTGGTCGGAATTTGGAGGGAGAGGCTGTAGCCACTTGCAAAATGGCTCATTCTGCAAATAGGCGAAGATGTCTTCAATGGAGATGTTCAGCTTAGTGAATACCCTTTGCTCCCTTAGAGTTCACCTCTTCCCTACTGGAGGGGACTTCGGATCTTTATTGTACCTTTTGGCTTGTACCTTTTGGTCGGACGCAGCATTGGCAGATTGCTTGTAGTGTGCATCCCTCGGGGCTTCATCAGCCTTCCTGTGTCGAGAGTTGCGAGGTTCGCGTGGCTCGCGCAACTTTCTGGCCCGCTGGTTGTCCTCCACATCTATCTCCCGCTGAATGCGTTTGAACATCACCTCCAAGGAGTTCGGAGGATGTCGGATAAAATCAGTGTAGACGTGGAGTTCCGGCCAGATGGCATTCTGGAATGCCAACATAATGGCCTCCTTATTCTGGTAACGGCCAGTGAGGTCAGAATGCTCATTGCGAAACCTGGTTGTGAAGCTCCTCAGGGATTCGTCGGAGCCCATCTTAAGCCGGTAAAGAGTATCCAGCTTCTTTTCTGGCTTCAGGTTAAGCCGATAATGATCCATGAAGAGTTTCGCCAGTTCTTCGAAAGTAGCCACCGCTCCGGTGGGCAATGTATGGTACCAATCGAGGGAAGGCCCCTCGAGGCTTCCCGTAAATATACAGCAAAGAACATGGTTCTCATACTCGTATGGCGTCAGGGCTTGCTTGTAGGCTAGGATGTGGAGAGCAGGGTCTCACTTGATGCAGTTGAACTTTGGCAGACTTGGTGTTCACCAACCCACAGGGAAAGGGGTTGCGAGCACCTCGAGATGAAGAGGCCCTGTTGAGACGATTAGTAGCCTGCGATCTTGATGGCGGCGTCCCACATCAGTGGTTTGCCTTCGTCGGTTGAGTAGCTCACGTGCATCTGACATTCTTGCATGCGAGTGAACGGGGCGTCCAATGAACCCTATTGATTCAGGCGACCTCTCTCGACGGTGGCTTGGAGCGCCATCGATGTTAAAACGATCCCACACCGTTTGTTTAGGTGCTTGCGTGGATGCCTGATACTTTTCGGCATGAACCCTCCTTGGTTCTTCGAGATGATGACTCGCAGCTGGGCGAGTCTTTAGTGGGCCTTCAGTCACAGTGGGAGATTTGAGGATCATAACCCCCACCCTTTCAGCTGCCTTCTTCAAGGAGTCTCTCTCTTGTTCGAGGGCCGCATTCTTCTTGAGGAGATTTAGCAGCTGGAAGTCAGCAGTCAAGATCTCGTATGTAGCCTGAGGCTCGCTTCCTTGAATAGCGTGTTCTTTGCCAGATCGACGCCTCGGGGATGACGGGTTTCGCTGATCGCTGTGCCCTTCTGGATGGCTGCCTTACGGCCCCAGCCGCTCCCGAACATTTCTTCGGTTGGTTGCAGCCGAGACTTCTTGTTCTTCTTCGATCAGCATATCGTTTGTTCGTTCAGCACCCGCCTTTGGTGGGTTGGTGTTGGCCTTCACCATCGAGCGTGTTGATGTCGGCGTGATGAAGGCGTTGAGGTTGATTTGGAGGAGGACTTGTGGCTTGTCACCACAAGTTGAATAGGAGTCGGTAGAGGTGTGGGTAAGACCTCTATCGATATCCCACAGACGGCGCCAAGGATTGTGGGGGAAATTTTCAAGCCGCCTTGATCGAGAATCCCACCCCACAGCCTTGATTGAATTGGATTGTTTGTGTGTTAGAGATTAGAAAGTTGAGAAGGAGAGAGATGACACATGGAGTTGTTGAAGAAGTTCGGTCTTACGACCTACGTCTCTGGGCGAGAGGTGCCACCTGATCTTCACTATAAATTTGAGTAAATGAGGGGTGAGCGTTCTCTTGACAGGCCAAGAGAAGCTTCGTACAGTGGGGTTGCACGGAGCAACTAGAAGAGAACAAGAAGGGGAGAATTGAGCTCTAGCATTTGCTCTGGAATCCACCTTCTCTGATTGAATGACCAACCCCCTTCCTGGATGCCTTGGGGGTCCTTTTATAGCATAGGCATGTGCCCAATATAGCAGTGATGATGTGGCGATGATGATATGGCACTGGTTCTGGGCCTCCTTGCTGGGCCCTTATTGGGCCATTATTCGGGCCCAATAAGGGGGAGGGCTTGATCTGCGAGCCCCGTAGAGTGGGCCCATGAGCCCGGGCGGGCTTATCCACTTGGGCCGTTGCGCGGGCCCATGCCGCTCTGATCCGGTCCGGTACAATTTTTACACCCACACACCTGACGAAGCCAGAGACGTAGACGTCGTCTCGGCCCGAGATGACCTCCACCTCTGTATTCGAAGACAAAGTCCAAGGCAGGCTTTGCCACCTTGGCACCTGACGAAGCTTGAGACGTCGACGCCGTCTCAGCCCGAGGTGACCTCCGCCTTGGCATTTAAAGACAAAGTTCAAGGCAGGCTTCACCGCCTCAGCACCTGACGAAGCCCGAGACGTCGATGCCGTCTCGGCCCGAGGTGACCTCCGCCTCTGCATTCGAAGACAAAATCCGAGGCCGAGGCGGGCTTCGCTGCCTCGGCACCTGACGAAGCCCGAGACATCGACGCCGTCTCTACCTGAGGCGACCTCTGCCTTAGCATTTGAAGATGAAGTCCAAGGCAGGCTTCGCCGCCTCAGCACCTGACGAAGCCCGAGACGCCGACACCATCTCGGCTCGAGGGGACAGTCTCGACATTCGAAGACAAAGTCCGAGGCAGGCTTCGCCGCCTTGAATTGGCACCTGGCGAAGCCCGAGACTTCGATGCCATCTTGGCCCGAGGCGACCTTCGCTTCGGCATTCGAAGATAAAGTCCGAGGCTGGCTTGGCTGCTTCGACACCTGACGAAGCCCGAGACATCAGCACCGTCTCGGCCCGAGGCGACCTTGCCTTGGCATTCGAAGATAAAAGTCCGAGATAGGCTTCGCCGCCTCGGCACCTGACGAAGCCCGAGACGTCGACGCCGTCTCGGCCCGAGGCGACCTCCGCCTCGACATTCGAAGACAAAGTCCGAGGCAGGCTTCGCCACTTCGGCACCTAACGAAGTCCGAGATGTCGGCACCGTCTTGACTCGAGATAACCTTCGCCTCAGTATTCGACTACAAAGTCCGAGGCAGGCTCGTTGCCTCGGCACCTGACGAAGCCCGAGATATAAGCACCGTCCCGGCCCGAGGTGACCTCTGCTTTGGTATTTGAAGACAAAGTTCGAGGCATATTTTACCGCCTTGACACCTGACGAAGCCCGAGACGTCGACACCGTCTCGACTCGAGACAACCTTTGCCTCAGTATTCGAATACAAAGTCCGAGGCAGGCTTCGTTGCCTCGGCACTTGACGAAGCTCGAGACATCAGCACCGTCCCGGCCCGAGGTGACCTCTGCCTCGGTATTTGAAGACAAAGTTCGAGGCATATTTTCACCACCTTGACACCTGACGAAGCCCGAGACGTCGGCACCGTCTTGACCCAAAGGCAACCCCTGCCCTCGACATTCGAAGACGAAGCCCAAGGCCCTGCCCTCGGTATTCGACAACGAAGCTCGAAGCCTCTACCCAGGGCATTCGTTGACGAAGCTCGAAGCCTACGCTTTGGCATTTGAATATGGAGCCTGAGGCCCTGTCCTCGATGCTAGAAGACAACCCCCCTCAAAGCCTGCTCAAGCACGCAGCCACTCCGACCGACCCAAGGGTCTTCGCATCACCTTGGCTTTTAATAAGCCGAAGGGTCCGGAAAACTGAGTCCGTTGCCGCTAGTTTCGTTGAATTCTGACACCGGATGGCAAAACGGCACACCCCCGAATAATCCAATGGTAGTTGGGTCGGGTCGAAAGACAAACAGGTCAAGTTCTTAACCTGCAACCCAATTCAACACCCAAAATCCATTTTACATTATTACCCTCAAAGGGCTTTTGAATTTTCAAAGCCATCCCATCAGCCATGCATGAACAGTATAGGGGTTGTTTGCTTCGCTCCCGTGTCGCGTACGGTAGACGGCCGTCCCTCTCGTCAGCATTGATCCGACGAGGGCTTGAAGGAGATGTTGGAAATATAACCGTTCTATACTAACAAATTTAGGAATTAATCAAATTCTTAAGATTAAAAATTGATTAGCAAATATTATTTTAGCAAACAAGGACAAATCACAAAATTCTTTTAGAAATGGTTTGCCAAGGCAGAGCGGGTTCTATGGAACCGTCATTCACCTTGCCGAACTTTTCTAAAAGTGATATATATATAAATATATATATATATATATATATATATATATATAATTCTAAATATTATTTATCGCTATTTAGGTTTTGAATTAGATGCAAATTGTTTTTATGGATTAAATAATAGCAAAGAAATGAAGTTAGAAATTCTGGCCTGATAGTCGAAGCACGCTAGGCGTTGTCCCAAGAAACTTATTGCCTCCCCTCGTGCGGGTCTCGTGGCAATGGTTCTCGGAGATACGACGACCCCGGTCAGGCGACCTCCTTCTCGTCGGCACGGCTCCAAGAAGGCTTTGCGAACCTCGATTGACTTACAGGAACCCAGCGACACTAAATAAAACCGATAGAAGAAATCTCTCCGAAAATGAAGAAGTGGAATCGCAGCACTTCTTCTTGACCAAAATATGAGAAAGAAATAGCACAGAGTTTTTAGAGTGGAAGATAATATTTTTCTATGTCAAAGCATTGGTCTCAAGTGGCTTTTATAGGCT
The DNA here is from genome assembly GCA_947650365.1 of Chamaelirium japonicum. Classification (NCBI taxonomy): domain Eukaryota; kingdom Viridiplantae; phylum Streptophyta; class Magnoliopsida; order Liliales; family Melanthiaceae; genus Chamaelirium; species Chamaelirium japonicum. The sequence continues at coordinate 67,464,588 of OX393555.1, read as the reverse complement.
TTTCCCAAGGTTTTACCGTTGGGCAGCCATAAGTGGCCATCAAGCCGTTGGATAGCCATAAGTGACCATCAAGCCGTTGGGCATTTGATGCATGGGTTACCGTTTGAGCTCATGTGACCGTTGGATTAAAATCCAACGTATTCTCAAAGGCCTTGATGTTACCGTTTGGGCCCATGTGACCGTTTGATAACATCAAAGGCTTTGATGTTACCAACGGTCAAAAGGGCAAGGGTTGAGGACAGCTGTACTGCAGAGCAGTACTGCAGCAGCTCAGAGGATTTAATGTTTTTAAAACATTTCACCAACAATCCCCCACATGTTTTAAAAACATCAAAAATTAAATTCAAATAAATAAAGACTTTTGCTGGATTCCTTATACTACGCAGTAGGTGTAGGTACCTTCCGGTTTGAACCTCCACTTAGTACAATTGTATACATCCGTGAGGACTTGGTGGACTGCGCCTTGAACCAGCCTCATTTATCGGGCTTCTACAGGTTGTACACGTAGTACAGTTTTCGATGGTTCTAAGCGGGTTGCGCTATTAATGGCCTTGCGCAGATATCTTTTCGTGTATGTTTCTAGGGAGCAGCCCTGGTCCCAGAGTTGCGGCCTCACAACGACATACATATAGGTAAGTCCTAATAGGGGTGTGAGCAAGGCGACACCCCGCCTCATGGGTCTTGGACTTATTAAGAGTTTTAAACTCATCCTACCCCTTGCTTTTAATAAGCACTGACGTCATAGGGACGGGAGCATTATTCAGTGCTCCTCATTTTCAATCACTACTACAGTTTGTTTCTACCCATTGAACCTCCGTGAGGTTGGGTTCCCACTGCGGTGATTTTTCTTATGGGCTTAATCCCATCCCCCTCGACGATTCTAAGACCACTGTCCTAGAAAGGCCCTTAGTTAGATGATCCGCTAAATTCTTTTCGGATCTAACAAAGTCTAGGGCAATTATTTGATTTTTTATTTTATATCTGAGAGATCTATGTCTCACTTTCATATGTCGATTTATTTTTACATCAGCATTCTCTTGATTACATTTATCAATAGCTGATCGACAATCACAATGGATAGATATAGCCGGTAAAGGCTTTTCTATCAATGGGATCTCATATAGGAGATCTCGAAGCCATTCTGCTTCTGTGCTAGTGGTATCTAGCGCTATCATTTCCGATTCCATGGTACTCCTAGCTATAACGGTCTGTTTGGTGGATTTCCAAGATATGGCTCCACCTCCTAGTAAGAATACAAACCCGGTTGTTGACTTAATATCTATCGAGTCACTAATCCAGTTGGCATCAGAGTATCCCTCTAATACAGCTGGATATCCACTATAGTGGAGACCGTATGATATAGTTCCCTTAAGGTATCTAAAAACTCTTTCTAACGCATTCCAATGGGACAAATTTGGGTTAGACGTATAACGACTAAGTCTATTTACCGCGTAAGCGATATCGGGTCGAGTATAGTTTGCTAGAAAACCTAGCGATCCTATGATCTGAGCATACTCGCTCTGTAGTCTAGGAAGTCCGGTATTCTTTGTCAGATGGGTATTTGGATCATATGGTGTAGATACCGATTGGCAATCGGGATCGTAAAATTTTCTAAGAATTTTTTCGACATAGTGGGATTGGGATAATACTAAACCATTGTCCTTTCTAATGATCTTAGTGTTCAAAATAACGTCGGCTTGTCCTAGATCTTTCATGTCGAAGTTTTGAGACAAAAAATGTTTGATATCATTTATGATTTGTATGTTTGAACCGAATATTAAAATATCGTCAACATACAAACATAGGATGACAACATTATTACCATCTACTTTATGGTATACACATTCATCCGTTGAATTGATATCAAATCCATAGGATAAGATAACTTCATCGAATTTCTTGTGCCATTGTTTTGGGGCTTGTTTAAGTCCATAGAGAGATCGAATTAACTTACACACCTTTCCCTCTTGTCCAGGTGCAGTGAATCCCTCGGGTTGATCCATGTATATTTCCTCATTAAGGTCGCCATTCAAGAAAGCAGTCTTAACATCCATTTGATGTATGACTAGCTTATAGATTGAAGCTAAGGCGATGAGGATCCTAATCGTGGTTATCCTAGCGACAGGTGAGTAGACATCAAAGTAATCTACTCCAGGTTTTTGGGTAAAGCCCTTGGCTACAAGTCGTGCCTTAAATTTATCTATGGTACCGTCGGGTCTAAGCTTTTTCTTAAACACCCATTTACATCCTATGGTTTTACAACCAGGAGGTAAATTGGTGAGTTCCCAGGTATGGTTTTGAAGTATGGATTGGATCTCGTTATCTATGGCTTCTTTCCAAAAAGGTGAGTCTATGGACTTCATTGCATCTGTATAGGTGGAGGGAGAGTTCTCCACCAGAAGTGCATAGAAGTCATCAAAGACTTTCTCTATACGGGCACGTTTACTCTTCCTAGGTTCGGTTTGGGTTACCGGTTCAGTCTGGTCTTCAGGTTCTAATTGGACTTCAGGTTCGATATTAGTAACCTGATTAGAACTGGAGGCCTGGTTACTGGTATTAATCCTAGTGTTGATCCTAGTCTTATAAGGGAAGATATTTTCGAAGTATGAGGCATCTCTAGCTTCGATTATGGTGTTATTGGCTATTTCGCTTATTTCAGAGTTAAATACTAAAAAACGATTAGCGTTACTATCTGAAGCGTAGCCAATAAAGATGGCATCTACAGTCTTAGGTCCTATCTTCTTCCTTTTGTTATCGGGGATTTTTACCTTAGCTAGGTACCCCCACACTTTTAGGTATTCTAAGTTAGGTTTTCTATGTTTCCATATTTCGTATGGGGTCAAGTCATTGTGTTTAAAGGGAATACGGTTAAGGATAAAACAAGCCGTCATTAGGGCTTCCCCCCATAAGTTCTCTGGCGCTCCAGAGCTTAGTAACATGGAATTGACCATGTTCATTAGGGTTCTGTTTTTTCTCTCCGCTACACCGTTGGATTGGGGAGTGTAAGGAGCTGTGACTTCATGGAGTATTCCATAGTCATCACAGTACTCACTTAACTCATTTGAGGTGTACTCCCCTCCTCGGTCTGACCTAAGGATCTTAATGGTTTCATCTAATTGGTTCTCAACCAGAGCTCTGTAAATTTTAAATTTACTGAGAACTTCATCCTTAGTTTTAATAAGGTATAGGTGGCAATATTTTGAAGTGTCATCTATAAACGTTACAAAATATCTATTGCCACCTCTCGAGGTTCTCCCAGAATCACAGACATCGCTGTGAATTAATTCAAGTATATGGGAGTCTCGATCGATGGTTTTAAAGGATTTCTTAGATTGTTTGGCTTCTACACATATCTCGCACTTATCGAGATTCCTAGTATCGGATTTAGGGATAATGTTTAAGGTCATGAGTTTCTTAATAGAATTATAGTTCACATGACCTAGTCTTTGGTGCCAAGTGACCGAAGACTCAACATTCAGAATTGTAGAAGAAGGATTATAAACATTTAATTTAAATAATCCATCACACAGAAATCCTTTTCCAATAAAATTTGTTCCTTTAGTTATTACAACTTTATTGGACTCGAATACAAGCTTATACCCATGTTGTACTAACAAGGACCCACTAATAAGATTTCTCCTAATCTCCGGAACGTGGTGGACTCCGCGCAAGGTCAGGGTCTTCTCCGACGTTAGCTTCAGGTCGATCCGTCCTATCCCTAGCACACGGGCCTCAGCATTGTTCCCCATGCTTACAGCTCCTCCACTTGAGACCTGATAGGTGGAAAACAAAGATTGATCAGAGCAAACATGGATGTTAGCTCCTGTGTCAATCCACCAATCAAATGCTTGAAAGGTCATGTTAACTTCAGGGGTGAAGAGAACAGACCTGAAAGCGGTCCCAGAAGAGCCAGCTCCAGAGGTCACCATGTTGACTTGGGAGCCGGGTGGCATTTGACCATTCCTTCTTGGATTTGGAGGTGGTGCTGTCTTCTTGTAGAAGCATTGGTTGGCCATGTGGTTGGTCCGACCGCAGACATAGCAGCAGCGCACTCCTTCCTTCTTTTGGTCCTTGGGATGGTTTGGATTATGGTTGCTATGGTAGGGCTTCTTGGTATATGGCTTAGGCTTAGGGTGGAAGGGTTTCTTTTGGAACTTGTGTCTAGGTTTTTGGAATGGCTTAGAAGGTTGACTCTCTATGTTGTTGACCTTGGGTTTGGATTCAGAGGATCCCTTTTCCCTGAGCCTATGTTGCTCCTCAATTCTAATAGAGTTTAGAACTTGAGTTAGGGTTAGGTCACCTTGGGTGTGACTTAGGTGCTTAGAGAACTCAGACCAAGAAGTAGGTAGTTTATCTATAAGGCAGGCTATTTGAAAGGTTTCATCAAGAGTGGAACCATTTGTCTTCAGGTGTTGGACTAGGTTCTCAAACTCATGAATCTGATCATTCATGGGTTTGGAGTCAACCATTTTGAAGCTGTTGAAGTCAGACGCTTTGAAGCGTTTTACTCCAGCATCATCTAGGCCATACTTACGCTCTAGGGTATCCCATAAGTCCTTAGGGTTTTGAATGGTATAGTAGATATCATATAGCCTATCAGATAAGGCTCCTAGGATCCTATGAAGGCCATGGTAGTTGATTTCTTCTGGGGTCCTAGTGGGAATGCCAGAAGTTGGTTCACGTTCAGGTTGTGAAGTGAAGGCTCGGGTACGACGAGTTTGGCTAGACCCATTGGATACTCCTGGTGCGGTTTCACCTATGGCTGACAATAACCCAAGTGTGGTTAGCCAGAATCGCATCTGGTTTTGCCACCTCTTGAAGTTAGACCCGTCAAACTTCTCGGGTTTGGCACTAAGGGTTTCACGGTTTGGTGATGTCATTTCGGACCAAAGTAAGGAGTTGAAATCTGATAATTGAAAAAATAAGAGTTTTGTCAATTTTAAAGCAAACTGTATAGATTTGACTTTCAGAAGTCCAAATGAAACTTCCAAATCCTAACGGCCAGATGGGCTCCAGGTAGGAGGTGGAGCACTAGGCTCGCTCAAATACCAAGCTACCTTGGGCAATTTAATGCCGGTTTGACAAGCCTTTCTAGACACCGTAGGCAGTGGAATATTCCAATGACGACTTTTAGTCTTTTCTATAATCTATGCTTCTAATTAACCTTGTAAATAATAATTTTGCAACTAGTAACTAGTAGCAACTAATAGATAGCACGGAGTAATATCTAATAGATGATCACGTAGGCTAACAGATGATTAGTGAGCACGTTACAAATAAAATAACTTATGAACGATTAAGTTATAACAATAAGTTTCTTGGATTGTTGGAAATATAACCGTTCTATACTAACAAATTTAGGAATTAATCAAATTCTTAAGATTAAAAATTGATTAGCAAATATTATTTTAGCAAACAAGGACAAATCACAAAATTCTTTTAGAAATGGTTTGCCAAGGCAGAGCGGGTTCTATGGAACCGTCATTCACCTTGCCGAACTTTTCTAAAAGTGATATATATATATATATATATATATATATATATATATATATATATATATATATATATATATATATATATATATATATATATATATATATATATATATAATTCTAAATATTATTTATCGCTATTTAGGTTTTGAATTAGATGCAAATTGTTTTTATGGATTAAATAATAGCAAAGAAATGAAGTTAGAAATTCTGGCCTGATAGTCGAAGCACGCTAGGCGTTGTCCCAAGAAACTTATTGCCTCCCCTCGTGCGGGTCTCGTGGCAATGGTTCTCGGAGATACGACGACCCCGGTCAGGCGACCTCCTTCTCGTCGGCACGGCTCCAAGAAGGCTTTGCGAACCTCGATTGACTTACAGGAACCCAGCGACACTAAATAAAACCGATAGAAGAAATCTCTCCGAAAATGAAGAAGTGGAATCGCAGCACTTCTTCTTGACCAAAATATGAGAAAGAAATAGCACAGAGTTTTTAGAGTGGAAGATAATATTTTTCTATGTCAAAGCATTGGTCTCAAGTGGCTTTTATAGGCTTTTCCCAAGGTTTTACCGTTGGGCAGCCATAAGTGGCCATCAAGCCGTTGGATAGCCATAAGTGACCATCAAGCCGTTGGGCATTTGATGCATGGGTTACCGTTTGAGCTCATGTGACCGTTGGATTAAAATCCAACGTATTCTCAAAGGCCTTGATGTTACCGTTTGGGCCCATGTGACCGTTTGATAACATCAAAGGCTTTGATGTTACCAACGGTCAAAAGGGCAAGGGTTGAGGACAGCTGTACTGCAGAGCAGTACTGCAGCAGCTCAGAGGATTTAATGTTTTTAAAACATTTCACCAACAGGAGATCCATATGGAGGTGTCGGTGCGCAAAGGGGATTGCCGGATCCGTGTCGACAGACTCAATAGTCCGTCACAGAGGGGAGCACGCTTCACTGCAGAGTTCTGATGGGTCAGGTGCTTTAGTGCTGGTGTGGGTGCTTTAGTGCATCCCCTAACCCGACCACCCTTTGTTCACCCGATCGGCACCCCCACACCCCCCCGTAACCTGTGCTCAGTGTGCTGTAAGAGAACGGGAGAGAGAGAGGAGAGAACAGAGAGACTGAGAGAGAGAAAAGAGAACGGGAGAGAGAGAAGAGAAAAGAGAGTAAGAGAGAGAACAGAGAGTAAGAGAGAAGAGAATTGAGAGAGAGAGAGAGAGACAGGAAGAGGGGCGCTTCCAACCCGACCCCCCCCCCCTTTTCCGTCTCCAGCCCACGCTCGACCCCCTCGGCTACTTCAAACCCGAAACCCCCCCCTCCCCCGCCCTTCTGTGCGCCAAACCCGACCCCCGCTGCGCTCCCCCGCCCCCTCGCCCCCCCCCCCCCCCCCCGCCCGGCTACTTCAAAACCGACCTCCCCCCCTCCAACAGCTATTAAAAAACCGACCCCCTCAAATCCCGTTTTCCCATCAAAATATATTGCTCATCCTAAATCTATTCTCCCCTAGTCTCTTAGCGCCCTTGTAGAGGGTTATGCGAGGATCGCACTGCTTCTGAAATTGGCGAATTCTAGTCCCGGATGCGACCGCTACCTCTCGTCGTAGGCAGCTCCGGGTCGCGATTTCGCAACGTTTCCCCAATTTAAATTTTTTAACTCGTCTTTTGTCCCGTTTTCCCATCGCGATACTATGGTCTTATGGACCCGTTCCCCCCTCGTCTATGGCCACCCTTATAGAGGGTCATAAAAGGGTCGCACTGGCTTTGAAATCGGCGAATTCTAACTCCGGATGCGATCGCTACCTCTCGTCGTATGTAGCTCCGGTTCACGATTTTCCACCCCTTTTTCCCTACATTTGCAATCAACCCCCCCCCCCCCCCCCCCCCCCCCTCTTTCCCTTTTGCAACCGACCCCCCATTCCCCTTTGTTTGCATCCGACCCCCCCCCTGGGTGGTTTTCGCCTACCCCGACCCCAGGGGGTCCCCTTAGCCCGACTCCGCCCCTCTGCCGACATCGAACCCTCAGCCTACACGATCGTCCACCCGCGCCTCTGCCCACAGGCGTTCTCACCACGGTGTCCCAACCAACTAGGTTAGCACCAAGCTGGCTGGGAGGGGGTATGGGTACAGTCGGCAGACATGCCCCCAGCTGGCCTCTAGCAGGGGGTCAGCGGGCTGAACGGTTGGCCCCACGTAACGGGTCGGCAGACAGACGACAGTTGGCCCCTAGCAAGGGGTCGGCAGACAGACGACGATCGGACGCACACCCGGCCAGCCTCTAGCAGGGGGTCGACGAGCACAACAGTCGACCCCGTGCAACAGGTCGACATATGCGCACCCAACCAGCCCTTGGCAAGGTGTCCACGAGTGCAACGGTTGGCCCTACGTAGCGGGCAACAGACAAATAACAATCGGCCTCGCGCAGGGGGTCGGCAGACACATACTCGGTCCGCCCTTGGTAGGGGGTCGGCGGGCGCAACGGTCGGCCCCTGACAGGGGGTCGGCAGACAGATGATGATCTGCCCCGCGCAACGGGTCAGCAGACGCACACTTGACCGGCCCCTAACAGGGGGTCGGCGGGCACAATGGTCGGCCCCTGACAGGGGGTCAGCAGACAGATGACGGTCGGCCCTGCGCAATGAGTCGGCAGACACACACTTGGCCGGCCCCTAGCGGGGGTTGGCGGGAGCAACGGTCGGCCCCTGACAGGGGGTCGACAGACAGACGACAGTCAGCCCCCTTGCAATGGGTCGGCAGATGCACACCCGGCTGGCCCCTAACAAGGGGACGGCAAGTGCGATAGTCGACCCCAGACAGGAAGTCGGCAGACGAGCGACCAGTTTTTTGCACCAGAAAAATCCCAGCCAACTAGGTTAGCACCTACCTAGCGGGGGGGGGTAACTATGGGGGCAAAATCTGGCTAACGCCCTACAGTGAGACCCGCAACCCTTCCTGGGGCCTACAAAGATGATTGTGGGACCCGCAGCCCTTCCTCGGGCTCACGGAGACGACAGTTGGACCCGCAGCCCTGCCTAGGGCCCACAAAGACGATTATGGGACTCACAATCTTGCTTGGGGCCCATGGAGACGACTATGGAACTCGCAGCCCTGTTTAGGGCCAACAAAGATAATAGTGGGACCCGCAGCCTTGCTTGAGGCCCACGAAGGCAATAGTGGGACCTGTTGAATCCCCTCCCGGGTATTTACCAAAACCCATGATATGTTGAGGAATATTCCTAGAATATTTCCCATAAACCAAATCTTTATAAATAGCTAACCTGGTGAAATAATCCAAATAAAAAAATCTAGACCATAATCCTACTTTCTGTTTTCTAGAGCTCCCCGAGCTTTCGGTTTTCGGACTTCTTCTCCACCCTCTGATTACTTGTAAGAAGCACATCTCGACCTGTCGAGAGTAGTTTATTGTTTACTTAAAGATAGTGGATTCAAAGGTTGCGTTTTACCGTACGGAGATGTAGGCTTCGGCCGAACTCCGTCATCACTCCCTGTGTCAACCTCTCTCTACTCTACAGTGCTTGTGTGACAGCCTAGCGAGTTATAGTTCAGCGCTTCGAAGTGCACCACATCCCAAAGGGTAAAACCTTCACTCGACTGTTGGAGGAGGGTCACGTACAACGGCTGAAATCCTCCCCCACAACAGTGATGACATGGCAATGCTGAGGTGGCAGCGCTGACGTAGCGATTCTAAGGTGACATTGATCCTGGGCCTGGGCTTTCCTATTTGGGCCGTTGCGCGGGCCCATGTGGGTCTGGTCCGGTCCGATACAATTTTTGCACCCACACACTGCATGCGGCTGTAATGCGTCGGGTCCACCAACTAGGATCGACCCATGCACGATGCTGCATTTGCTTACGACTCAATCGAGGTTTACCGTATTGTCCATTAGATAGAGATTATACGGAGAGAGCAAATTTTTTTTGGGTAATTACACTTTACCCCCTGACATTTAGCTAAAAAACACTTAACCCCCATGTAGTGTATTTAGTTCCAAATCACTCCCTAAAGTTTGAATTGTTAGCACATTACCCCATGTTGTCAACTATTTAATTTACTCATTTGGTAATTTTTATCTAATCAAAATTGAATTGAAGGGGCCCAAAATGTAGTTTTTAACTACAGGGAGATTAAGTGTTTTTGAGCTAAACTTCAGGTGGGCAAAGTGTGATTTACCCAAAAATATTTGGTATGGGGATTTTGCTGATGATGCTAAGTGCGACATTTGGACCGTTGATATAACACCACGTTCAATCCAAAATTGATATATGTGTGAATTAATTTAAACCTAAATTTTTTAAAAGGAGAAAAAGGATAATTATTTGCTCACCGATAAATTAAATTGTTTTCTCCAAGTGTGGGCTCCCTATCCGAATATGGATGCCCCCGCACCAATTTTGCCGCCCCGTTCAAGTACCGACACGCACAAATATTATCATCACTCTTGAAATATTGTCACATCCCGCAAAATATTATCACCGCTCATGAAATATTAGTATATTTTCGATATACTGTTATCTCCCTCGAAATATTTTTGTTGATCTCGAAATGTTTCCACCTTCAAAATATTGTTTTCTTTCTAAAAATACTGTCTCGCCCTCGAAATATTTTGTGTCGCTCTCGAACTCTTTTTCGTGCCTTTGGGCACGAGCATTACTAGTTTATGTATATGGTGGACAGGGCTAAACCTATGGCCCGGCCCTTATCTTGGAGGGCTTATGAAAATTGGACCCGGCTCGATCCTCTGGTCCTTGGTCGGCCGGGTGTGGAAGGATCGGGCCGCGCAAGGTACCCTCTCCAAAGGGCCAGATTGACAGACCTAACCGTAATCTACACCGGTTCCACGGATAATCTCTCACTACGGATTGCTCACGTGAGAATCACGCGGACCCCATTCCATCCACGCGTCTCTCTAAGCCCACAGCCGGACGCGGCAGAGGAGATTTCCCTCGCTCCCCAATTTGGCCACAAAGTCTGATATGGCGACCCTCCAGCCGCCCATTCTCATCACGCCCATCTCGTTTCTCCTTCTCTCCCACTCCTCTCCGACCGCCCACCGCCCCGCCAAGAAGCTCCCGCACGCTTCCCGCCACCCCCCACTGGATCCAGATCCCACCAAACCCTAGTCCACTCTCCTCTTCATCTAAACCCGCACTCCCCGGCGTGTTTCATGGAGATTCCGGCCATCCTTGAAGGGAATCCTGGAAACCCTAACCCTAAGCTGTCAAGATTGCGATTCCTATAGGCTACAGCTCTCCCTCTCGGCAGTTCGATCCATCTGAGTAGGTTGAGCACCTGCTGTTGTGGTTTGTAGCAGCGATTCCGGCCGGGGATCTATGTTTCACGTTGGAACTCGTGTGAATCACGCTGCTGCCCCTCACCGGATTGTGGGCGGCGGCGCTCGTCTCTGTAATGTTTGTGCCGCGGGATTCTGTCGGCTCAGCTCTCTCGCCGGTTTCTTGCGGCCCCCTGCGCATCTGTCCATGCAAGGTCGGTAATGGAGGCTCCGGTAGATATCCACTATTGGATTGTCGAATTCTTTATGGCGAGCTCCATAGAAGGAGATGGAGACGTCGGGTGTGCGTGCTCCGATGTGGGAAACCCAATTCCAGCATCGAATTCCTGAGGCATGCCAAGAAAAGCGCGAGAGCGCAGAGGCTCTATGTTTCCAAGCATATATCGGACAGGCTGGAAGACAAGGAATTGGATGGAGATCCGATGCAGGTGGCCTCGAGCTTCACAAACTTCCAGGATGACCCTCTGGTGGACAAGCTGCGGACGCAGCTCGGGGTGATCCATCCCATCCCTTCGCCCCCTATTAACAGGAACATCGTGGGGTTCTTTGTGTTTTTCTTCTTTGTCGGGGTTGTTTTTGATAAGCTTTGGACGTCGCGGAAGAGGAGTAAGCCGAGCAGGGAAGCTCCGCCGGGTACCTGGCCGCAGGTGCCCACTAGTTTCTCTCTGTTTCTCGAGAAGGACCTTCAGAGGAAAGAGTCGGTAGAATGGGTCAACATGGTTTTGGGGAAGCTATGGAAGGTGTACAGGGCTGGGATCGAGAATTGGATTAATGGGTTGCTCCAGCCGGTCATTGACGACCTCAAGAAGCCGGATTATGTGCAGAGGGTTGAAATCAAACAATTCTCTCTGGGTGATGAACCACTATCGGTTAGGAATGTCGAACGCAGGACTTCTCGTAGCGTTAATGACTTGCAGTAAGTTTTCTTGTTTGATCCAAGCATAAGCATAACTTGTCGTTTCAGTGTGTGCACTCAATCTGCTTGTAAATGATTTCTCCATTGTTCTTTGTCACCAATTTTCTTTGTTTGTAGAAAATCCATTGTAAGTACCCAAAAAAGTTAAGCAATCTCATGCCACTTACCTTTGGAGGAGCCAACTTAAAAAAGCTTGAAACCTAATTGTATGATTATAATCCAAATTTTCTATCCACCAAGACATCTAGAAGCCCTATCGAAACGAGGGGCGACGTTCCATTAAAGTGAATCTCCAAACAGGGGTCCAGGCTATTGTGGAGGTTCAACTAAAGCTTCCTGTTTATCCACTTACCATTTATTTGTTGTGCACATAATAGAGAGGTTGTTTGTCTCATCCATATCATAAAATGATAAACCATCTCGATTCATTTCATAGTTATATTTAAGGGAAGATAGTCTTTATCTGTTTCCCAATGAGGTTTCCCCTCATCTATGTCTCTCGGTATCCATACACGAAGCCATTCAATAACTGTCCCATAAGTTCCATCCATATAATCTAACCTCCCAAATTTTTAGAAAACCAGACCAGGCACTAAATTGAAAATGTGCCCGGTTTGGTCAAAACCAGTTAATCTATCAATTTGAAAGGTTAAACCGACTAAAAAAATCTTGTTATATAAATTTCTTTATATATAGTATCAACCTTCTTTTATAAAGGAAAGATTGGGTCCGATTTACTTTATATTGGTTGGTTCAAGAGGTTTAAATGTTCTTGGTGTCAAACGTCTGATTCATGCGCAGTGCAAGCAATTTTCAGTCCACTACAGATTGATCCATAAATGGTGCTAGTTCTGGTCCAACTGAATCCGACCACCCTATCGATCTGATTTTTAAAGCAATTGACCTCATCCTTCCCATTGTATCCAAGTTCAATTCCATGTTTCTACTTGTTTTGCCTACTTGAAAACATTTTGATCTCCTCTATCTAGCCTATCTATTTTGGTTTTTGAATAATGTGAAGTTTAAGTCTTTTCAATTCCAACAAGGCAATGACCACCTTGAAATAACACCAAAAATGCATAATTAAAGAAATGAGAGAAAGCTTTCAATTCCTACCTTAAAATAAAATGTCCAAGCTAAAAGGGTCTTGGTTTAACAAAATATTAGTAAACTATGGTCAAAATATAACATTTAACAGATTAGAACAGCTCTCAATGTGGATGGCATGTTAACCTTGGAAGACCTCTTACGGTGGATGCCATGTTGATTGTGAGCAAGGATTGAAGTATCTTAATAAACCAATGTATCATTCACTCGCTTAATATGATATGGTATGTATTAACTCTACCAACATTGTGATGTGGACATCTGCACATCCATGAGCAACCGTCTTATTTCCAAATATTAGTCATATTTGAATTTAAATTGCAGTAATTATGCTTTGTTAGGTCATTTTAAATTTAAATTTAAATTGCATTTACGTTTTCTTTCAATTTGAATTTAAACTACTGGTAGTTAGGGTTTGCTAGTCAGCTTTAATATGATGGTTATTAGGGATAATTAATGATTCAAATATGTTTGCATATTTAACGACCTCAGCTTTGCTCATGTAATTAGATTGGGAATTAATGAATTGGTCTTTTGCCCCCTCTCTTCTCTACCCTATGCCATAGTCACATCTCCTTTCTCTTTGCCTCACCCATTCTTCTCTCATGTCCTTTCTTCAAACCACTTCTGTATTCCTTCGCTTCCATAGAGACTTACCCTCTTGGAGACTTCAAGGAATGCGACAATGGATCGTACGAGACGCTAACCAGAATCTAAGATAGTGGAGGAAGTGCAACATTGAATCTCTTCAAGATGTGTAACCCCACCATCCTCTCTACTTCAACTTCAAATCCCTGTACCCTTCAATCCTCAATGACCTTGTTAAGGATGTTGTGCGATCCTATCATGCTAATTGAGTAAGCCCCAATGAGTGCCACAAGCAATCTGAAAGTAACAAAAGGTACAAGTCCAACTAAGTGAATTTGTGCTTGTTGTCCCATTTTGGTATTAGAACAAGCCGTCCAAAACTCTACATGTTTCGGGAATTCTGCATTTGCATGATTATTAAGCACATCTCATACATCCATTCCCTTATTGAGGACAACAAAGTTAATTTCTAGGAGGGTTCATTTAATTATATTTCGATCTTTTTGTACTTTGTTGTTAACTTGATTAGCGTACTTCAACATTGCTAGATGTATTTTTATTAACTAAAAATCGTTCCTCCCTTACTGTATATGAACAATATGCCTTGTCCTTCTTCTGAATTTTAGTCTACATGGAAAACCCTTTTTCACAATTAACAAATTGACTCACAATATTTATTGCAGGTATCAGATTGGACTTCGCTATACAGGTGGCGCTCGCATGTTGTTGTCCCTGTCCCTAAAATTTGGTTTTATCCCCATTGTTGTACCTGTTGGGGTTCGCGATTTTGATATTGATGGGGAACTTTGGGTTAGATTACGGTTAATACCAACAGAGCCTTGGGTGGGGGCTGTATCATGGGCTTTTGTCTCCCTTCCGAAGATTAAATTTGAGTTGTCACCTTTTCGTCTATTCAATATTATGGGTATGATTCTTTTTACTTAAGAGTTTATTTTACCTCCATTTTATTTTGGTAATATATTCTTACGGTCATAGTTATTTTTTAGTAAATCATTGTACTGCTAGATATCATTGTTCAAGGTGGACTACAGGTAGATAATTCAGTGAAAGGGCTATCAGATATACCTACTCATATGTTATCTCTGGGTTATCAAAGTAGGTTGTCAAGCGCCCTCCCCAGACGCCTAGGTTTCTAGACATGATTAATCATCACGGAGAAGCCAATTGGTCCCCTTAAATATATCTATTAAGTTTGTCAATATCTTAATATGTTTTTGATGTATATCGAAGTTAAACCCATGTTTACCTTTTTGAGGGCATTAGCTAGGGAATTATTTATTTGGCATAGTCACGTAGTATATATAAAATGAGCCAAGATCAATATTTTGGCAAGAGATTTCATTACTTCTGGACAAAAAAAATCCGGTGATAATTCTTGAAGATCTAATAGTCGGATTGTTGTACTTGTACCCTATTCTGGCAATCATAATATTGTTCAAATGAATTTTAACCATTGTTGCAAATACTTAGATGTATTGTCAGCAATTAAAGGAAAATCTTTGGTCGAAGATTAGATATGGAGATTAGCAATGTCTATTAACTTTTAACTATGTTATATATGTACTTCTGGGAATAATATGATTTAATCGATTCCTTGGTATGTGTTGCACAAAGGCACATGGAAACTATATTTCACTTTGGCTCCTTGGAATATTGATGCATCTAGGTTGCACTGGTAATTACTAGCCCTTATTTGAGGATGATTTGATGAATTTGTCAAAGTTCAGATTCCACAATCCTCATTGCCCAAAATCAGCTCCAAGCTAATCATGAAGCAACAATTATAATGGAATGCTAAATGGAACTGGCAAGAAAAGTACTATAATTTCAAGATTAATCTTGCACGAAATTAGTTTGCAGCGATAATAATTCTAAATCAGCAAACAAAAATCTCACGGAAGATATATAATAGGCATTGGATCAATATAGTCCTTCGGTCGAAATAGATAGCAATGAAATATGTCAAATAGGGCATTGTATTACAAGGAAAGATTCAACAAAGTGGCGAAAAGGAGGCGCAAATTGGTGAAAGTAAGGCACTTTTGTAGTCTTCGTTGTTTCGCTTTGTAAGAACGAGCATTCGGTTAGTAAGGATGAGCCTTGGGATGAACCAATGTTTGGATCTACCTTGCCAAGTAATAAGAACAGGTAAGAAGAGGAGGAAATATATTGAGTTTCTCTAACTCAATATAATAAAATATGTCCTATAGCGGTGTTTTCTTTTTTCAATAGCTATTAGTGGCGTAGAAAGAAATCCTAATAGGATATGGTCGAAGGTTTCATTGAAATGACATAGAAGGGTAAAGTGGGGGGTGCGAGTAGGACGTCGGATAGCTGCGTAGGGACAATAACTGTGGGTGTAGAGGGTCTCCTTCGTGTGGATATTGAATGCCTTGTAAAATGGGGTGCCATCTTATGCAATCCATGGCATTTGAAACACTCAGTCAACGTTAACTTACTGCCTTCTGACTGTTGGATTGGATTCAATAGCATCTTAAAAGGCTGCTTGTATGCGATTAATTTGGAAGTCAAAGTGTGTGAACATCCCATCTAGGCTAAAAATTAGGTTAAAAAAATAAACCGCAAAATACAGAATGTCCATGCAGGGACCAGATATGTTGAAGGTAACAAAAATATTAAGTATAATGTTCACAAAATAAAAGAAGCCTTGAACTGCATAAATTATTCTGTGTGCCTTTGAGATGAATGAGGTTCCTCATGTCAAACCTTGACTTCAAATTTCTTCGTATTTCTTAAAGTCTGGAGGCTGTACTTCTAAGGTTATTCCCCTAACTCATATTCTTATGTAGCATAACCAATAAGGGAGGTCTACCTCACCAGTTAGCCTTCTAGTTTGCACGTAATGACAATTGCAGACCTATGCCCAGTCTGCCCACATTAAAACTATTGAATACTGCTGGTTTGGGGCCTATGATGCCTTTTCTTGGGAAGCTAAATAACTGCAAAACAGTTATATTTGTGTCTAAACTGGTGAAACACTGAAACCTTTTTTGAGACTTGGTTGATACTGGTCCTGGGAGAGTATAGGCATTTCAAGGGAAGTTGGGTTAGTTTATTCATTTCATTTTCCTTGAAGTCACTGATGATTTTTATCTAGGTAGGTAACTTAGATAATGAGGTAGGAAGACTTTTGCATTGGTTACCTCGTTTCGATTTTTGCGATTTCCTTCACTGGTGTAATCTGATTATGGAAACTGCACCTACAAAATTGTTCCATTCTACTTAAAAGGTTTAGAGTTAACTGAAACATTCATAACCAGTAAGCGTGAGACTCCTCTGACTCTGTCTATTTAATCTGATCCTGAAGGTAAATCAAACATCGTAATGTGGAGACGTGGAGTGCATTATTTGTGCCCAACTTGGCAAACATAATTCATTAAATAATGTCCACCGCGCTACTGCTGAGCAATTTGTCATGCTGCCTAGCCTTTCACCTGGATGAATTCATTTGCTGCTAAATATCAGAACTTGTGACTTGTTTAAATTCTCCATTATGCATTTATTCTGATAAATCTTAGGATGAATGCCTTTTTAGAATTTAACGAATTATTTGCATATCCAAGGTTAACTTTGATAAGATACTGATGTTAACTTTAATCTTCTTTACATGTAACTTGACATCCTCAACCAGCAATTCCCGTTCTTTCAATGTGAGTGCACTCACCTTTTATCTGTCTCTAATTTCTTAAGTTATATATCCGTATTGTTGTTTTTCCTTCTAAATTCATATTTTCTTACTCTACTAGAAATGTTACATTTATGCATATTTTCAACATTATGTGTTAATCAACATTACGAGGGTCCCTTCGTATATGTATAATTTGTCACATCAGAAGTGGCAAAGTCTTGTTAACATGTCTTCGGTTTGAAATGCTAGTTTTTCTAATATTCTTATATGACTTGTATCCACACACTTTTTTATGTTTTCGTAGAATTTTGGAATTTGACTTCATCAGCACATATAGTATGCCACTATCACATGCAAGTATGCAACTACTCATTCTGAAATATTTATCCATTTACTTGTCACCTAGGTTGAAATGTTCTAGTAAATTATGTGTAAAAAAGTTCATCAATTTTAGAATCTCCGTACCTCAGTGTTGTCTCAGGTGACGACTTAAGACCAATTTGAATATGACATTGCCTAATAGTGTATAAGGGAATACATAATATTCCTTTTAAAATGTTAACAGTGTTTTTGAATTGTAAGGGCCTCAGATGGAAAAGCTAAAAAACACAATGGTTTAGAAGTCCAATCCATAAATATAGGCTTAAAGTCATATGTTTATATTGGAGTGTAAGGGACTTGGAGGATGATCCAGCAAAAGCTTCAAAATGTATGGATATAAAATGGGTACAAAAAGATATAATAGGAAGATTAGTAGGGATTATTGGTAGCTTGGATGCAATTTTGGGGTTAATGAATTTTGTGGATGGTACATACTTATGGGGCACCTTTTATAAGTTATATTACGAATGCATGGGGTCTATTATTTCAGACTTTGAAGAACATAAAGTATTTTATGGTTTTTTTTTCTCTTATCCTCCCCTCTTTTTTCTATTCAGGGCTTACATAGGGTTTTATTATTGGTGGACGTGAATTGCAGAAATTTATGTTAATATAGAATTTCTGTGAATTTTGGTGTAGATTTCAACTATTTATGGTACGAAATATTTTGTAGCTGTAGGATTTTAGCCGGGCTGAATTACTTGCAAATGATTCATAAAACATTCCCAAATTGATGTGTCAAGGCTTCTTGGTTATGATTATAGCTCTTCCAAAACTTCCTCTTCCAATACAGATTGGTATTAATTTGGTTCGTATGTTGACTCCTCGTGACCAGTGTAGTTAAGGCGATCCGAGGCGCCCGCCTGAGGCGAGAGGCGAGGCGAGACATGACTAGAGCGCCTCGCTTGAATCGAGGCGGCAACAGGACTATTAGGCGGAGCAAGGCGCCCGCCTGAGGCGAGAGGCGCTCCAAGCATGAGGCGATGGAGGCGCCCGCCTCATTTAATTAATGGTTTAAATTGAATCCAAACCTGAATCACACCCGTTCTTTTGCATGCTAAGTCAGTGTAGTTAAGGCGACCCAAGGTGCCCGCCTGAGGCAAGAGGCGAGGCGAGGTGAGATTAGGGCGCCTCGCCTGAATCGAGGTGGCAACAGGAATATAAGGCGGAGCAAGGCGCCCGCCTGAGGCGAGAGGCGCTCCAGGCGTGAGGCGATGGAGGCGCCCTCCTCATTTAATTAATGGTTTAAATTGACGCCAAATCTGAATCACACCCGTTCTTTTGCATGCTAAGTGTGATTCATTGGTCGGACAGTTGTGATTCAGTTTTGACTCTAACCTATTGACCATATAAGGTTATAGGAAAAAATGAAATGATAGGTAGCCAACTTTTGGGTTGCCAACTTTACATGGCATCCCCCTAGGGATCAGGGTTCATCCCATGGGAGTTCAGATCTTCTCCAGTTGGTCGGTGGACCCGTGCGCATCAAAACCGCACGATGGCAGGCGACCCGAAAGTGAAGCGTACTCCAGCCAACTGCATGCGACTATGATGTGCATCGAGCCCACCGACTGAGGATACCGAGTGGAGGAGATCCGAACTCATCCCATGGCCCCTAGAAAAATATTCCCAACATAAGGAGCTACCAGCACTTGTTTCAACTAGTTATTTTATAATATATATATATATATATATATATATATATATATATATATAATATTTTTTGCACGTCTTATTTCAATCAGGCGCTTGCCTCTCGCCTCTCGCCTCAGGCGCCAGTAAGATTGAGCGCCTTGAGTCCGCCTTAACGCATTGACTACACTGTGCTAAGTGTGATTCACCGGTCAGACAGTTGTGATTCAGTTTTGACTCTAACCTATTGACCATATAAGGTTATAGGAAAAAATGAAATGCTAGGTAACCAACTAGTTTGCCAAATTTTGGGTTGCCAACTTTATGTGGCATCCCCCTAGGGATCAGGGTTCATCCCATGGGAGTTCAGATCTTCTCCAGTTGGTCAGCCTCGGTCGGTGGACCTGTGCTCATCAAAACCGTACGATGGCAGGTGACCCGAAAGTGAAGCGTATTCCAGCCAACTGCATGCGGCTGTGATGTGCATTGAGCCCACCGACTAAGGATACCGAGTGGAAGAGATCCGAACTCATCCCATGGCCCCTAGAAAAATAATCCCAGCATGAGGAGCTGCCAGCACTTGTTTCAACTAGTTATTTTATAATTTACCTATCTATATATTATATTTTTTGCACGCCTTATTTCAATTAGGCGCTCGCCTCGCCTCTCGCCTCTCGCCTCTCGCCTCAGGCGCCAGTAAGGTTGAGCGCCTTGAGTCCGTCATAACGCCTTGACTACACTGCTCATGACCCACCCAGGTGAGGAGCATCTATTTATCCTTAGATCTCTATCGTCTAGATAGCTCTTAAAATTCAATCTTATCATTGGAGATTTATCTACATTTCAAGTGGTGACTGTGATTACAAACTTTGCTATGATTGCTAATTTTTGCTCAACATGGTGAGCGTTAGATGTAGTAGTACAATATTTTTCCATGCTATTAGTCTGGCTTCAAGTAATAAGCCCTATGATTCGTGGGACACTTTCCCTTTAGCCCAAGTGTCGTGTCCACCCGTGTGGCCGTGTCCACACTTGTGGACACAAGAAATTAGGGTTTCGGTGCATTGTTAGAAACAACAGTGTGATATAAAAGCATTAAATGCATCGTGTTAATGATATCCATTATCCCGAGGTTGCCTGTGTTTGTGGTGCCCCGTCGCATGTGGCTTCGTAGTAAACACATTTACTATAATTTCTTTCTTTCTCTATATTGGTCCATAAGCAACATTAATATGGTGTATTATTGGAATTTGTTTCTTTCGCTGTATAGGACTTCCAGCAACATTACAAGCGCCACATGATTGACCCATTATTTCCATCACATATATCATTGACTAAAGAGAAAGTGTCGTATTGTCCTATGGGCATAAAAAAAAAAAATTTAGAGTTTATTCGAATTGCATTAAATATGCCCTTCGTTTGACAAACACAAGAGCTCTTCCTCTTATCACAAACCTCATGTGCGCAAGGATAATGCCTATAACTTAATAATAAACTGTAAAAGGAAAAATGAAACAACATAGTACCAAATGATGAAGAGGATTCATGAACATTGAAAAACAAAGACAATTTTGTGATATTCCACTTGTGCCATGTCAAAAACAAAACATAAATCATCTTGACAAGTCCTAGTCCAAGGGATTTCAAATTTCTTTATACAAAGTTCTTGTTTGCGCTTATGTGCATGCTTCATGTACATGTTGCCTTCTTTGAAGTTGGAATGTAAGGTCACATCTTACAAGTTTAGTGATGAAGTAGACTAGGGAGGAATAAGTAAAAGAGCGGGGAGGAAGAAAATGAATAAATGTCAATTGTGGAATCCTTCACAAGTTTCAAATCCAAAAACACATTCCATGCTATTTCTTATTGCAATTGTTTAAATTTGCAAAAGTGTTCCATAAATAACCTAACTTTATGTATGATTTAGATATTGTAAACCTTAACAAGACTCCTAGGATTATTGTATTCTAAGACTTCTACTGTTCTAAAAGGCATTGTTTGATATCGCACTCAAAGTTTTAAAAAGAGGTACGGAGACCTAAAACGGTGGGGGAGTTTCAAGGTGGGAGGCGGGCGCCCAGAGATTGAGACGCCCTAAATTTCATAAGATATTTTTTATTTTATTATTTTTTTTAGGATTCATTTAACTATTGTTATGGTTCTTTTAAGTGTTCATAGTGCACATTGCTCAAAAAAGTGTTCATAGTGCACCAAGAGGGACACTATCATCGTTCCTTTAGGTGGTCAGTGTGTGCCAACGAAGCCAAAGTGAAGAAGAAAAAAGAGGAGACTAAAATAAAAACATGAAGAAGGAGAAGGGAGAAAGGAAACTTATAATGGTTGCTTCCGGGGGTCACATCAACTGCTTTCTCCTTTGGACGCGAGGAAAGTGTTTCTAACTTTTCCGGGGGGGCTAAGACTTAAAACGACTAAGCGGACGACTAGTCGGCCACCCAAACCGTTTTTTAGAATAGTGGTGACACTAACTTCGACCCTTGCTAACAATAATGAACATAGATAACTTAAAAGATACTATATGTGTAACCAGGACAATTAAAATTAGAATGGCAAGGTGAAGCGGACTAACTAGTAGGCTTCTTGATGGGTCAACTAGCTGGGCTTGTGTACATGACGCCCCATAACCATAACCATACCCATCAAGTGACCGTCATAGTTGCGTTGGCTGGTCCAATGACCCCCAACATAAATTTTTCTAAATTAATCCTTCCAAGTAGTCCAAGTTAAAATATTTAAATCTTGTCAGGTTTTTGGTCTAATTTATCCAAATACTCCTTGACATTGAGTGGTTTATTCATGATAAGACCAATAAGAACATAGTGAAGGAATAAAACGTTATAGCAGTGAGAGTGATGACTAAGACGTCAGATAATTTCAATTTGCAAGTATC
The DNA here is from genome assembly GCA_947650365.1 of Chamaelirium japonicum. Classification (NCBI taxonomy): domain Eukaryota; kingdom Viridiplantae; phylum Streptophyta; class Magnoliopsida; order Liliales; family Melanthiaceae; genus Chamaelirium; species Chamaelirium japonicum. The sequence continues at coordinate 67,442,589 of OX393555.1, read as the reverse complement.
CAAATTGCAAAGGAAACTTTTAGCCTGTGGTTATAGCCTCGATTTACTCTAATCACTCAATGTACTTTGGGGCTTGCATGTGAGATTTACTCGAGGTGGAAGGTGACTTGGATATGAATAATGGCCTGTGGAAACCTCAACATATTTATGACATATTGCATACATAGAGAGAATTGCAGCTCTTACTCAAATCAAATGTGACATATTTGTATAGATTTTGTGGGTGATGAACAATGTGCAACACATATTGAATTCTTAAGGAATTTTTCATTGTTCTATTTTCTTATGGAGTGCAGGTTTTGGGTTAGATTGGGCTGTCTTCTTGTTACACTAATATCATGATTGCAAGTTGGCCATTATGATGTTTATTTCTCTTTCTCAAACATTGCGTTTCCCATTTGAATGGCTCCTTATTTTGATGATAAAAAAAAAATTGATTCAGTATTGTTGTCCTATCAGGCTGGTTATGTAGGTGTTTGCTTGTTTCCTTTCATTTTTCCGTCCCAATTGCCAATATGATGTCAATGTTCAATGCCTTCTCATTGTAAATTGTTCTTGCCTTTTGAATATACAACTCTGATAGGTAGGCATGCCACTATCCAATTGATGCTTATACAAAACTAGATGTGACTGCTTTCTCCTTATAGGTTCTTGACAAAGCTTCTCACTGAAGATTTACCTCGGCTTTTTGTGCGTCCAAAAAAGATTGTCCTTGATTTTCAGAAGGGAAAAGCACTGGGTCCTGTTTCAGATGATTCTAAAACTGATGCAGTTCAGGAAGGAAATAAAGATTTTGTTGGAGAGTTATCAGTGACTCTAGTTGATGCTCGGAAACTTGCTTACGTAATGTTTGGTATTTGTTCTTTTACCTGTTTTCTCGAGTTAAATTAAGGTTTTACTGCAATAAATCTATGATAAAAAAAAAGCCAAATCCTCCAAATTTCATTAATATATGTCCAACCATTAGGATGAAATGTAGTAATTTCAACAGTTTTAACTATATATGTATATTTTAATCTGATTTACTGAATGTGATTATGATTTTGTGAGACTTGATAGGGATTTGTTGCAACTATGTAGTACTTGTTTTTGTCCTAATCTTGAGGAGCGTGCTGTGTCAAGTCTAATCGTTATGTTTTACATGTATTTTCGATATAAAATGATATATATTTTAAGTTTGTAATTATTTATGTCTATATGTTAACAATTGTTGTACTTGGATGTGCATTGACAGGGAAGACTGATCCATATGTTGTTTTAAGCCTGGGAGATCAAGTAATTCGCAGTAAAAAAAATAGCCAGACTACAGTAATTGGGCCACCTGGAGAGCCGATCTGGAACCAAGTAAACCTTCTCTATCTTAATTACTGTTAATTTCTTTGTTTTTCCTTCTCTTTCTTGAATAATTCATCATGGAGACCTTAATCTAATTCCTTACATGTTTATTCAAGCATTTTATTTGAGTGATGAGATATTTGTATGCATCAGGATTTTCATCTGCTTGTTACAAACCCTCGAAAGCAGAAATTATATATCCACGTGCGGGATTCCTTTGGTTTCACTGATTCCACTATTGGCGCAGGGGAGGTAAAATATTTCCTTGATAATATATCTGGTTAAGCAGAAGTGCTCAAATTTTATATTAAATTTTTTGTGCAGATTTCATTATTGTTTTAGAATACTATTTAATAGATGATTTAGAGATGTATGAAGAAGTTGAATTCATGTGTCAAAATTCTAGTTAACATATACACGCACAAGACACAACAGTATAGATATCTCGTAAGTGTTGTTGGATAGTGAACCTTAGAGAAATTCCATGTGATATGTTTTACTAAGTGAGAAGATATAATTTTTTTTTTTGTTGAAGTTCATTATTTTTTTGCTATATGTTTTGTTTGAGTGTTCATGATGTGACTCTACAAATGCGGTAGTTGACTGTTGGTAATGGACAAAACATTATGTTATAAGAGGACATTTGGCTAGGGGAAGGCTCCCTAAGGAATCATTTTTTTCGGCTCTTTATGCCATTGCGTGGATGGAGAACGATACAGTCAGATTCCAATGCCGTATTGAGGGGAACCACATGACTTGGGATATTCAGTTCCACATAATCATCCCGCATTCTCTTATCCCTGAACTCCAGGAGCTGATGGATCTGCTGAGCTTTGTCACCATCTCTGACCAACCAGATGTGGCTACTAAAAGATGGAATTCTACAAACATCTTTTTCGGTGAAGTCCTTTTTAGATTATAAACTTGGAGGGAATCATCTGTCTATTGGTTCAACACTGTGGAAGACGAAGGGAGCCATGGCGTCGAGGATCTTTATGTGGCTTGTCATGAAAAACAATATCCTTACCCTCTACACTTAGGAGGAGAAAGAACCCGATTATCACCGATCAATTGTGTATCCTTTGTGGAGCTCCCATGGAGGACGTCAATTATCTCTTTCTTCATTGGCCATTCACCAATTGGATTTGGAAGAATTTGAGGTACCCTCTTGCAATGTTCTAAAAAGCGGCACAGGCGACCGCCTAGGCACTAGAAGGCCCCCCACCGCCTAGCTTAGCCTAGCCCTTAGGTGGTGCAGTAAAGCGACCCATGCCCCTAGGCGGGGTTAGGCGGTCGTCCAGGCGAGTCTAGGCGAGCTGGGCTTTTTTTTTTAAAAACCTAGTCTATGTCCAATTCAATGCCAAGATCATCAATAAGAAGAAAAGGGGAAGGAGCGATGAGTAGATATTTTACTAGCGACTAAAACTAGTAAGGCTCAATGATGGATTGCTGATGGTGGTGATGATGAAGAAAATGATGAAGAGGTCGATGCCGGTTCAGGACTTACTTGGTGAATTAGTTGGAGAAGCGGTGGGAGCAGATAGTGTTCTAGTGCCTAGAAGAAGTTCTAGAAACGTTAGTGGTAGCTCTTCATGCCCTAAAGTTAGAGAACTTCATGAAGAAGATTTTGCATCAGTTGAGCAGACAGACGAAGAGTGTGATGAGAAGGTGGAGTTTAAGTCTAATGAAGATAGAGTCTTGGAGGAATATGGAGATAAAGAGTATTAGGAGTCTAGTACTATAGCCTATAGGGGAAATGATGTATTTTGTGACTTTTTTTTGGATTGTACTAGAATCTTGGATACTTTATTGTAATATCATGCATCCTTTTGTTGTTGGTAATCTTCAATTTATGGTTTGGATTTTACTAAAGTCATGCATATTATCTCATAATATCGTGCTTGTTTTTTTTTTCTTGTTAATCTTGAATTTATGATTATGTAAATAATACTTGTTCTTTAAAAAATGGTTGGGATAATCTTAAATTTATAGTAATTTTAAAACATAGATAAATAAAATAATTAAAAATAGTCAAAACGTCTAGGCGCTAGGCAGTCCTCCCACCTCCCGACTAGCGCCTAGCACTTTTTAGAACCTTGCCCTCTGGTCATTAATTGCAGACAGGGTCCTAACGTCGCTTTGGACTATATGGAGGCGCAAGCGGATCAAGAAGCCTGGAGGAAGCTGTGGACCTCATAGTCATTGCGACGTGCTGGAGTATCTGGAAGGAGTGGAACAATATAATTTTCTCTAAGAAATCTAAGGACAGAGATCGTTCTCTGGTCGATTGACAGCCGACTGAGATTCTGGAAGATGGCTCTTCAGAAGAGGAAGAGAGGGCACTAAAAGGGTTTATTTGTAGAGTTTTTTGAGTTTTTTTCTTTTCTTTGGGGGTTTGTTCCCCTTTTCTTTTTCTCTTTGTGCGTATTTCTTTCTTTTTTTAATAAACTGGTGGGGGCCTTGGCCGAACCCCCCCACCAATTATAAGGGATTTCTCAAAAAAAAAGAAAAAAGAGGAGAGTAATGTTAGCAGTTTTAAACTTGTGTGTAATCATCCATTTATCAAATAATTGACTCATTTGAGATAGCCTCGTGAAACATTGATATTTTTTATTTCACGAAGTCGTGATTAGCCATTGCCAAATCATTACAGTTTTATTTAATATTTGTTATTTCTGGCAAAGTAGATGATATAGGACTAGAGGGGAGTCTTGCCAAATTTCACAATGTATTTAAAACTTTATTCATCCTGTGGGTTGGTAAGCAGTGAAAGATTTGTGGAGGATCTCGAATGAGACAATGAACATATAGGAAATTTATTAAAAGGGTGTTGAAATTGTTGGAGGAGATCTCACTTGATCGGGTTGGTCGTGGTTTTCAAAACAAGTCCAAGTCCACCCAAATTGGCCTAGTACAGCTCAAAATATGGTTAGAAGGGTTTATATTAGGTTTTAATATTAAAAGGTATGATGGGTTCTTAATTTATTGATATAATGATATCTGATTGTGGATTTTATAGATTTAAGCAAGTGGGATTCGAGTCTATAGATCTCAAGTGGATCGATTCAGATCCAGTTAGCATATAAGAGCAATGGATCGTTTGGGATTTAGGGTTTCTAGAATTTCGGATTCAAAAGAAGAGGAAAAAAATGGGACTTGGACATTGGGTATGTGTGGTGGTTGTTGGGTGGCTCGCAAGGCAACCGACGACAACACAATCAAGGCAACCATGACCGATGGCGACGGACGTGAGTGGTAGCGGGTAAGGAAAGATTACACAGACGTGGCAGCCTATGGAGATGACACGCAAAAGTAGCAATCTCGAGTTCCAACAACCGATGATCGGCATGCAATGTTTAGCGGTTGTAACACAGGAGGCGGCCAACGATACACGGTGATCATCGTTGGTGATGGTTGTCAATGTTGGTGCCTTCGGCGGTGTGGGATGCGTGGCAAACAGGTGAGGTGGGGATGGTGGTAGTTACGAAATTGAGTAATGGTGATTGGTGGTTTGAGCAGTGGTGATTGTTGCTGAACACCGGCTGGATCGAGGCAGCCACTTGACAGGTGGGTGGCTGACATCTGAAAAACGGAGGGGGGGGGGAGGGGGGGGGTTAGGGATATACACTTAGATGACCCACTCCACAATGAGACTACACCACAAAGTAAATGAGCGTGTAAGCCTATAAAGGATGAAATGTGTACGAGAGTCGCAAACAAAAGCTAAAGACAACTTCTAAAAGGAAAATACGCATATTTTCCTCTATGTAAAGAATAAAGGCGAGGAAAACTCAAATAGGAAAATTTGATTGTATTCCTCATGATGTTGCTTTAAGTAGGTTCCTCGAGCACTCAATAGTACCCATCGTCTAGTTATTTTGCATGCCTTTTGGAGAGCATATACTAGATCCTACATATCTTAGCATAACATTCTCTGTAGTGATTTGTGTTGATCTTTCCTGCATAAGTATCCCGATGCTCTTCTTGATGAAATATTAATGAAGACGATGCACTAGCCATGAATGATGGACAATGGGTCTATAGGATGATTACTTCACCACCTTGTATGTAGGGTTGCGAACGAGCCGAGCCGAGCTTTGGTCTGTTTGAGCTTGGTTTGGCTTAAAGCTTGGTTGTTAACGGTTGGGCTTGACTTGATTAGTAATCAAGCCGAGCCGAGCTTTGGTCTATTTGAGCTTGGCTCGTTTAATAAACGAGCCAACTCGAACTAGCTCTTACCGAGCTTGTTTCAAGAACTCTATCTTAAGTCAAATCTTGGACTATATATATTTGGTTTATTCATTGCCTTTTATGAACTTATTCACAAGCCTATTCACGAGCTTGCTCACGATCCCTAAACGAATATGTTCACGGAGTTTTAGTATGTTTGAGCTTGGCTTGTTTATTAAACGAGCCTAAACTCTAGGCTTCGGCTTGGGTCAAATAGTAATCAAACGTGCCTTTATCGAGCTTGTTTGCGAGCTACTTATGAACAACTTGGTTCATTTGTATCCCAACTTGTATGTAGTATACAAAATAATGGATAGGTGGAAGATATTTCGAGCAGGATTATAATAGTTATGATGTGGAAAACCTTTGTTTGAGTGCTTTTTGATTGAGGCATAACCATGGAAAGCCAATGGAATATCATCTATCATGTATTCATAAGGGTGTCACATAATAAAGAAAATACACAAGCAACGAATGAGTTTAGCAGGTATGGGAATGTTGAACAAGCAGCTAAATTTTATATAAGCAAATATATGAAAAATTATTTACCCTAGTTACTAACTCACTTTACTAAATATATGACATATAATACACTTTTATGAACCTTGAGAGAGGCCTAGTAATCAATAACGGCGGCCAACGGGCGACATACAGTAGTTTACGATTACGTTCGATGACTGTGACAGCTAGCTAGGGTTTTAATCGCATATTGTGTGAATCACATTCCCTTGATTACCGGATGAATCACATCCCCTGGCCTGCCTTGTTTGGTGAATCGCATCCAAGGCGAATCACACCCCCTTGATTCAAGGGTGAATAACATCCTCTGGCCCGCCATGTTTGGTGAAGCGTAGCCCTATGATTGTCGCGTAAATCGCATTCCGCACCCCCACTCACCAAACAACATGTGAATTGCACTCATCTATGATTGCATTTCCACCTGACATGTGAAATCACACCCATGCGTGATTGGATCCGACGGCTGAAATTCATCACGTGCCTTGCCCATTTCCTATTTTGTGGAAATAATTAGGTCATGATGTCGTGGGGAGAGCGCCAACTGGGCAGTTATTGTAATGGAGAAGGGTGTCAAGTAGGCAAAACTTTACTATATATTATTGTATAGCCAATATTTATTTATTTATGTAAATGGTCGGGTTTGGATTGGGTCGAGTTGCCTAAACCCTATGCCCAAGCCCAATCGAAAATTGAGGTATATTGGGATTTTTCAACCCAAGCCCAACCCAAGCATTGAAATTCCCAACCCAAGCACGCCCAAATTCGTGTTGAGTTCGTGTTGTTCCGTCCGATTTGCAGCCCTACCATGAATTACCCTTCTAATTACCCACCCCCACAAAATCCTACTAATACATCTAATTCCAATTGCAAAAAAGATATTCACCAAAGAGTTTTTTTATGCTCTGCCATTCAACTCGGCAAACTCGTCATGCAAACATTATAAATATGATGGGTTTTGAAGTGTTTGAAGGGTGCTCTTATTCTAGAATCCTACCTTTGTCGATGTTGGATTAATTAGGAGTTTGGGGGGGGGGGGGGATCCTGCAGTGGCAAGTAGAATATTGCCAGTGAAGAGGGTCGACTATGAACTTTTTATTGGTTTCACTTCTTTGAGGAATTGGCTGGGGCGGCTGGTAGGATATTTCTAGCGAAGAGTCGGCTTTGAACTTTCTCTTGGTTGTTTGGTATCTCAGACAAAAGAAAACTGATGTAGGAGAAAGGACAAAGGCTTCAGTTAGAAGAGAGATCAATACCTGATGAATGTCATGACTAATGAGGTGGTTGCCTTGTCTTTTTAGATTTTGAAACAACCAAGACTACTAGTGTTGGTGGATGAGGTGTTGATGGTGCCTTGCACCTGGACACTGGTCACAATCGTAGGAATGACGGGAACACTAGCGGTGCATGATCGTTAAAAAGAGAGGAAAGAATATGGGTCATTGCCGTAGGAAAGTGTGTTGGGATGAGCGAAGAACAGACGGTTTTGTTTGAGATCACAAAGTGGGCAATGTGTTAGGGGTAGTTCTGAGAATTAAACCCAAGGTTTCTTAGAAAGTGATAGTTAATGCACATGCACATTTTGTTCAGGAATATGCAAATTTTAGTACTTCATCACTAGTTTTTTTTTTTGCATTTACTTCCATCATTAGTTCTGATAAATTATGATCTAATTTCACAAAAATATTGCGAAATGTTTGGCTTTTAGCTAAGTGACAGTTAGGGTTTTTACTAGGTAAAAGTGGTTGACCATATTGTTTTGAACAACCCCTAATGGTTCTCCTAGGCTAAGGAAGAATCTGGAGGAAGAGAGTAGAAAACAAGATTTGGTACGGGGAATGGCATCCATCTTTGTGGCAAAAATTATAACCTAAGAGCTGAAGTGAAACAACATTCCTAGTGAATATTTATGCAATAAAATGTATGATACTGCACCATGGAAAGAAAACCTAAATCTTTTCTTTCAAGACTAACATAAGCTGAAAAATGACCAAAGACAATAGGAAGAAAATCTCATTTCAAGGAGGGGGTTTTGCTACAAAAAAAAAGAGGGAAAAGACCAATGAGGTGGAGTTTGAAACAATCAAACAGTTCTATGCATCCATGTAGTTTCTGTGTCTTTCCCAATCTTGCATTTTAATCATAGTCTTCTATATCATGAGACCACTGAACTAAACATTGGCATTTTCCTGCATTTACCAGCAAGAAAGTACAGTATTTTGCAGATCATGTTAAATTTTTTTGCATCTTTTCGTCCAATAGGAGTCGATTGCAAATTGAGATCAATATCTGTAGCCCTAGTAGAGATGGAATCAGGCTTGCCGTTTATATTTACAACCTCGTATTTTTTCTTTGGATCACATGTATGTAATTGTCAAATTCATTCTTTATTAGGTTGAGCTAGGATCCCTTCAGGATACTGTTCCAACAGACAAAATCATAGCTTTGCGAGGAGGTTGGGGTCTGTTTAAGAAACAGCCATCTGGTGAAATATTACTTCGTCTCACATACAAGGCATATGTTGAGGAAGAAGAGGAAGATGGGGTAATGGAAATTGTGGACACTGATCTATCTGATGATGAGATGTTGGATTATGAACAAGCAAATGGCACATCTGGACAAAGCAACAGTGGTTATTCCATTGGAAAAGATAGAGAATCTTTTATGGATGTCCTAGCAGCTTTGCTTGTCAGTGAGGAATTTCAAGGCATAGTGTCGTCTGAAACAGGAATTCCCAGAGCTGCTGAAGAATCCATGTACCCAGAATCCACGGTTTCAAAAGGACGTGGCCGTAATGCTGAAATGTCTTTTCTTGATTCTGAGAGTGCTTCAGGAGGTCGCAGAGGTAATGCCAGTACATGTTTCCTCTTGATTCTTGCTAGTATATGAACCCCCTCATAGATTTTCTCTTATACAACTTGAATTTATTTGCAGAATCCGCTGTAATATGGCTTGCCGTGATAACAAGTATAGCTGTGTTGATTGCTATTAATGTGGGTGGATCAAGTTATTTCAATCCATGATATCACCTGCAAATTAGCAAAATGTGCTTCACTTGAAACAGGTAATTATGAACTTTCTCCATTTTCTTATGGCATTATTTCAGTTTACTATCAAGACTTACATGCCACTAATATCTATAAGAAATTCTGAATCAAAGTTTCAGTAAACCAAGCTGTGAGCAAAACTATCTGAGCTTTGCTTGCTGTCCTGTGTCCTGTTTCAAGACGATGAACAAACATTTGGTGTTTGACTTCCGGAATAGAACTTACAGATCTCCAAAGTCGCTATGCACAAGCCTCACACATTCCAAAGCCTTTTGTATCGATATCGTTTTATTTTACGGAAGTATACTCGTTTAATTCAGCAACCCTTAATAAACTTCGGAATGTGCTCGAAGTCCTTTTACTTTGAGTGGTATCAGAGTTTAAAATAATAAATTAGTTGTGGCCTAAAACCTCAACCAAGCTTCTCAATAGAATCCTGCCCAAGTTTTCTTGCATAAAGGCTCACATGTCATGTTATTCCAAACATAGAATTATGTTTATAGGATGACCCAAGAGCCAACCTCAAGAACTCTGTTATGCACTAAAACTCAGTATGTGACACTAGATGATCCTAAGATAGGGAACTATACAGAAAAATTAAAAGGCACTGACAGCAGCAATGTCAGATACTATCAACATGACTATATCACTCTAGGATGCAATCCTTAAACCCTATTATGCAGTACTATGCTAAAGATGCAATTCTCAATGCAAATTGCGAAAACATAATTTTTTGTTAAGTGTTAGATAAAAATACAACTGAAAGATACAATTAGATACACTAAAGTAACAAAACCAAACCCTAGCTTGCTCTGATACCACTTTGATGTATGGTTTCAATGCACGCAATATATTTCTGGAAGATTAGAAAGAAAGAATTGGGTTCTTATCATGAAATACAGTGCAGAAAATTACAAGTGAGCATGAATAGGGTAAATCAAACCCAGCTAGCAGTCCATAAAAGACATGAAAACTTGTAATTAATAAAAAAGGAATCAACCAAATGGCAAGTGGGTGCTTATATATTGGATGGTGCTTACAGTGAATTCTAGGTTTTCCTATAGAAAATTCTAGCAATTATGTTAATTGGGGCAAGTAAATAGGGGAGGTTTTTGAGGCTTATAGGTGTAACAAAGAATATGGATGGTCTAGAAAAAACGAAGGAAACAAAAAAAAAATAGATAGGGAGAATATCACTATATGTTTGGGAAAAACAAGATGAATTGGAGGGAGATGACTGGTGTAGAATAGGTTAAGGTAGAAGGGATCATTAAAATCAATCACAAAAAGAGGCAAGAGGGTCGATGAGTCGGTGACTCTTTAGGAAGAGGCCCCTTGCAAAAAATACTCCAAAATTATGCTTTTAGGAGGCCTTTTGATTTTTTATGTATGGAGAGAGAGAGAGAGAGAGAGAGAGAGAGAGAGAGAGAAAGAGAGAGAGAGAGAGAGAGAGAGAGAGAGAGTCTCTCGTGGCACAGTAAACTGTTTGCTGGGATGGGCTCCAGTCATGAGGCTCATCCTTGGGTACAGGACAGCCATTTATGGTGCAAAAAGAGTCCTTAGGTAGAAATTTTCCATGTCTAGAGAGAGAGAGAGAGAGAGAGAGAGATCATGTGTATCATTAAAAGGGGAAAGAAAATACTTGAGAATTTTTGAAAGTTATGTTCTCCCAACTCTTGCAGAGAAACTTATCAAAGCATCATTTGTTTCGGTTTTGCAGATGACATTTCACACCCGATGCCCAGGTATGACAAGGCTGACCCGGGCCAAAATACAGTGGGAATTCATGTTAGTCAGATTTCTCACATGCCTTTCGATCTCTCTGGTGTAAATTAAGATTTACTAGCAGAGAAAATTGTTTTCGCTGCGGCTCTCTCCCCCTCTCTAGAGTAGTGTTCATTGACCTTGGATATATATATTTTTTCTGAATGCCTTTGTATTGTGGTATGTATCTTCTTTCTTGGTTCCTTCAATGTCTAGCGAATCTCAGTTGCAGTATTTTTTTTTGGAAATCGGCCGGTTTTCCGAAACCTTTTGGGCAGTGGACCCACTTTAGGCTCAGACTAATCCCTCCGGGAATGTGTACCGACCCACTCGGGAGTTTTCCTACACTCTTGGGGGACGATGCAAGAGGTTATTATCACACCTTCTCCCAAATGGTTCGTTGGAAGAAGCTGTCTCTGGATCGTTGGATTGGTCATTAATGTAGGCAACTTTGCTGATTTTGTTTGCTCTTAATCGTTAATTGCTGCGATCGATGTTACGTCTACAACATACAGATCTTGGTAGACATGTGATCCCTTCGTGTGGGTTGAAGGGTTGAAGTTTCTGCTATTTTTTCTGTTGGCAGTTGCAGGTCGATTTCGTCTGGTCCTTGTCACATGGGTAGATTTCCACTCGGCCTAACATGCATATGGCAAACCTGCTCTGATACCATGTTAGATACCCTCACACTCCAAACCCCTTGTCGTAAAGGGTAGGTCCACAGAGGGTATATGAAGACAGCACTGCCCAGCCCGCTAGCCAATGTGGGACTAAACTCCAAAATGTAGAAGGAAGATGAGTGGAACGAGCGTCTAAAGTGATATGCTGCTTCCCAGATAGATATATCAGCATTGATTTAGAGGGGATTTAATGAGATCTAAGTTAAAAACTTCAGTTCCAGTGTAATAGTTGATAATGAAAACACTTTGGTAATGAAATTCAGAACAATCTCAAAGCATACATGTGCATAATAGCAAAGAAAAAGAGATGAAGAGGAAGAAGAGTTATGAACTACTAAATGAGTTATCGACTATAAAGCAAATTTCAATGTGGCTTTGATATGTGAAGAATTTCATATTTTCCTTTGCTTTTATTGTTTGCCTTTTATTCGCCGGTTCACAGTTTTAGCGCAATTCTTTATAAGCTCATCGGATTAAAAAAATAAAAAGGTTGGAGAGTTTTGATACCTGAATAATCGGATTTACATCAATGCACGGTTTTTCGCTAGTCTATACTACTCTTATAAAGTTGAGGCCTTTGGTGACACGTGGCACCTCCCCATCCCCCATCTCTCTCTTCCTTTTAAATTTCTTTTATAATTAACATATTCTCTCTCTCTCTCTCTCTCTCTCTCTCTCTCTCTCTCTCTCTCTCTCTCTCTCTCTCTCTCTCTCTCTCTCTCTCTCTCTCTCTCTCTCTCTGCGTGGGGGGGGGGGGGGGGGGGGGGGGGTTGTTTGGCTAAATAAATAGCCATTGTAAGGTGGAGTATTAATAATGAAGTTGATTATGGATTGAAGCTACAAGAGAGATTGAAATTGGGAAAGAAGCAACAAGATGCAAACATTAATCAGTGTATGTTCAAGACGAATGAGAGGGTTTAACTGGGGTGTATTCAAAAGAGTGGCCAGTTAAGTATTGGGGCATATTCAAGAGGAATGGTGGGTTTAACGGGATGTGTTCAAGAGGGTGGGGTGGATGCAGTAAAGAGTATTTTCAGAATGGGAGCATGATATAATCTAAAAAATAGGGTTTATTCATGTTCGATGGAAAATGGGGTCTCTTTAGGGTCTGTTCTTTTGACGAGTAAAATAGGTTGGTGGCACATTGATTAACCAGGATAATCTCACTTTATGCCATGTTCTCTTTGTCCAATGTAGTGGGTAAATAGATTTTCAAGATTTTTTTTTCCCACTGCAAGGGGGGGATACCATCTGTTCTGATCACAATCACACCCAAGATCACAGCATGAGCGACAGCGAAGCCAATGTGGAGTGCCGCCGTTACGAATGAAAAGTTGTAGTTCTGCTACAGCAGAAGTTATACATAAGATCTTATACATAGCAACAACCGACGATATCATCTTGTACACAAACAAATCAAGATCAGTGTCACCTCTGCACAAAATGGCATAGTATGAACTGAGATTCAAATGTAATGGCGGCTACAAACATAAGAGATTCGGGTGTTGCTCGACCGAAACGAAGTCACGAAACCCTTTTATTGAATAGCACAAGAAAGCCTCCTCAGATAGCCCTGCCTCACTGCTGCGCATCTGCTTCTTTCTTCCCCAAATAACTAAAAAAGAAAAAAAAAAGTAGTCATCTGATGATGTCATTTCAATTTTCAACTATAAACAACACATCACTGCCAGAATTTCAGATCAAATACTTGTCGACTGATGACGATCATCAACATGATCCAAATCTTATCATATTAAGATAGGGGAATCGGGTCCCCTTGAGTCAAGCACTTTCTTCGAGCCTTACGAGTCAGGCCTCAGATGCGTCGCGTTCAAAGAAAGATTTGCTCCGTTGAAGCATGAGAGTAGCGCATCCAAGATCCGACTTGTAAAACTCAAATAAAGTACGGACTCGAGAGGAACCGGTTTCTAAGATAGGCTCTACTATAGAAAAGGTAGATAAGAAATTTCGACCGGATGTCAACCTGACATCAACCCTCTCATATTGGTGTTAAAAACTTGACCAAGGAAAGCTTTATTCACATAAAAGGTTGGGGATGATTCTAAAAAAAAAAACATAATAATAAATAAAAAAATACCAAGGAAACATGGAAGACAGGGGCATGACAAGAAACAAAAAAGGTCAGTTGGCGGATAAGGAGGCCTACCTTGTACGTTACACAGTTTAAGCTCATCAGGGAGCAACTTTCCGAAATTCCCCGAGTGTAGGAAAGAGCATAGATGAAGAGGGTACACGGCAAGGTCTGATATGTAGATCTGGGCTCATTTTTGTGCCAATACTTATGATCCAAAGCACCGAAATGATCATCGTTAAGTTTCAATGTCATAATTTTGGGCATTTTGTAAGCTAGGCATAAAAAAAAGCGGTTTTTTTTAATGGAACTGTTTCATGAACCAGGCACTTGCAAGAACTTCAGAAAAAATACAATGAACAGCTGCGTCTGTTAATCTAGCTCTGCTTTCCAACATGACATGAATAGAAACGTAATTTGCTTCGTTGAAGCTATGAAAATTAAGCGTAGATTTTCGAAGAATCATGGATTACAGAGTTAGCCGACAGCCTAAGACTAAGATGAGTAGATTCCTGTAGTCGCCAATGCAAGCAAACCTGGTTGTGATAGATATCAGAACAAATGATAATGAAATGACAACGTATCCTACTTATCCCATCATGAGTTACACGAGGGCTCATCATCATTGGCAAGGTTCGAAATTTTGATTTGGACCAATATTTCGACACTCCAGGATATAGAAATATTGCGTGGAAATATTTTGACAGTGTCAAAATATTGCAGCTTTATAGAAATGATGGAAATATTGATTTTTTTTCAGGGATATTTTCCATGAAACTCTGGTAGTCAGAAATGAAGCATAGACGCACACTTTGGAATACTTGACACTTCTACCCTATCTACGGGTGTAGAGCTTCTCTTAGCATGTATATACTATGCATGTTGTGCTTATGCACAAACAGTATAATGAAAGTATTGATTAAATGGTGTAGTTTGTATGTAAACACACTAAAATATATACCAAGAACTGAAAAAATATTAGACCACCGACCACAGCCCCTAAAGCTACAGAAATACATACCATATATGTAGAACATCAAGAGAAAGGGCTTGTTGTCGTCCTATTAAATAAGCAGATCTACCAAAATTTTGCAAACTTTCGGTGAAATGTCACCAAGAGCCCCTTGGAATATCTTTCGGTGCATCCTTTTCTGCTGCCCCATGTGAGTATATCAAGAAATATCATCCTAGAGAATATTTTTGGTTGATATTTCGTGATATATCGCGATATGTCAACAGTTTTCAAACCGAACGAGATTGTGGGGATACTTTGTTTTGGTCCCTCAGAAAAAAGGAAATCGCAGAACATTTCGATTTTTGTGACTTGATCATTGGTATAATCCACACATCCCGTATTTTGTGTAGCAATTAAATCAGAAAGACACAGATCAAAGTTGCTTCACTTAAAAGTTTGATGGAAGAATAAATCATACCCCTGGGACTTCACCCAACGAGATAAATTATAGAGCTGAACCGACTCATTAGAGGCATGACATCCTAGAAGCAGATAGTTCCGAGGCTGAACCATCCACGCAAATCTCATGAAGAGTCCTGAATATATACACATGACTGCAGAAACCAGACACAAGGTAGGAGGATGATCATAGGACCTGAAGCGACAAAGAGTGTCTCATAATATTCTTCTGGAGTTTTATTTTCTAACCTGCAGTCATGTTGCCAGATATATCTTCCGGAGGTTTCTTTGTATCTGCCAAACCCTGAAAAAGCAGCCACTCATATCATTTGACATCCAAGCAAGCCGTATAGTTGCATCACTAATCATAGTTAGATACATGGGATGTAGTAGAACAGGAATAGCGGGAAAAAATACAAAAGTGGAGCAAGGTCAAACAGGTATGTGGAAATGATTCACCAGTCAAACAAGCATATCATCAGTTGCATTGTGGTCTCATTATACTCAGAATGCTCAACAAATATCATATTCCGCTCTATTAATTTTTGTCGATGGGGCATACTTGATCTTTTATGGTTGGGTGCAAAGTCATTTTGGCATGTAGACTAATACTTTTTTTATCCTTACATCGTATATGACTGTCCGCCAGGTGTATCTCATTGTTAACAAAATTACTTATTTTATCATTTGAATAACTTAGAAAGGCGAAAGCAGAGGAAAAAATAATACAGTGCACATGTTCACACCATCTTCGTTAACTATCAGACTACATCCAGAGAGTGCTAAAAAGGGTCAAAAATCGTATTTGAGGGTTCAGCATGTGTCTAAGTATACAAGTAACATATCTTTCAGCCCTGTCACACACATGTCAGTTATGGTGCATGCCCAATGTCAGCACAATGCACGTACCTTGCCAGGGCCTAGCCATATGAGCATCGCACATGAAGTTCAATCGATGGCTCACTGTGGGAAGTCCAAAAAGTATGATATGATTCTTCAACTATATGTGGAGTATTGATGAACATCATAAAGAATCCAACATTCCAAGGCATATATTTTAGCACATCATGCACTTAGGATCGAGCAGCCTATAGACACTAGATGAGATCAAGTTGTTGGATGTTTAGTGGTGATCACGTTCTTATATTACTATTTTTCTTTTTTACTTTTTTTTTGGTGTGCGCGTGTGGGTGGGCGTCGTGGTGGCCATTGTAACGCATGTATGTCGTACCACACTTCCAATGAAATGGAATTGTACCACACTTTCAATGAAATGGAAAATTGGTTGAGCAAAGTTATTATTGTTGCAAAATTGGTTGAGCAAAGTTATTAATGTTTCAAAGTTACTACTGTGTTTCAAATGGAAATTTGTTGAAGATCAAGCAAGTTTTGTTTATAAATATTTCAGCATCATAAATTAAGGTTTCAAACAAGTCTAGTTCCGACTCCAAGGCATTTAGAAATAGCTTAAACGGAAGAAGAAAAAAGGGTTTTCTAGGATCATCTCAGTGTATCTTCTGGCAGTCTTGTGTATCTTTTCATGTTTATTTGCATCAACTGTCAAGTACCAGCATGGTATAAATGCATAGAATGATATAATATGGTGCCGACCATGACGAGAAAGACTTGACCACCATCGCTAATATAGAAACGAAGAATAAACTACAAAATATAATTAGCTTCTAAAGGTTAGAAAATGTCTAGATAATTGGTGCAGATAAAAAACATTGGTAGATAGAGATTTGATGCAACTAGAGAAGAAATTCCAGACGTTTCAAAATGCAAACGGGCCTGACTTCAGTCAGAAATTGCACGTGGAAGTGGATTTGGGTTCTTCAAAAGTAATGTAGGAAGGGATCTGCTATCAGGAGAAATTGGAGTCCAAAAAGGTTCTACAAGATTTCGGTGATTTGAGGAAAATTCAAACGATGGCTTCATGAATTAAATTATGTAGAAGAAATATGGGCTCTGGCAAGGATTAGATGAGGCTTTTAATCGATTTAGGCTCATAGATGGCGTTACAAAATAATATAGGTTAAGATCTACGAGAATCAACTAATATATGTGCAGAAAATTAAACATAATTGCTATAAAGAAAATAAAACTTACACGGATAGGAGGTGAGACAACAATTACAAGGGTGTCACATTTTTAGGAGGAGCTAACCTTAGAGTTTCCTTGGTATCACACCAAAATAATCCATCGCACCTCACCAAGGAAGTTGCAGTAGAGAATTGCAACAAATTGGAGAAGAATCTCTAGATTTGATTGATAATTCGCTGACCACTCCGATTCCTAGTAGTTTCACTTGGATTGGAATTCTAATCCACTTGAAAATATCTTAGCTAGGGCTGGTCCTCCTATTCCTTGAGTTTAGGATGCTGATTTTTCCATTCCGTCATGTGGGAGATAGAGTTCAACCCAGTTTGAAATTGGACTACATCCAAATTGGAACTCCTATTGCATTTGAAAATTTGAAAATTGAAGATTTCCCAAGGATTTGGAGTTCAAGAGAATCTGAAATTTGAAGTTTAAACGAGGACTCTAGTCTCATATAAAACCAAGGGACCGAGCTCCCTTTCGGCTTCTTGGATGGTTGGTTGCCTCTTCTTGGCCATGTAAGCTCATGGGTTGCTCTCCTTCCTTCTTTCACTCCTTTCATGTTGCCTAGACCTGTGATGCATCAAAATCCTTTAGCTGGATAATGGAGAATCAAAGTTGATGAGATATAAGAGGATGCCAATCCAGAAGGATCCTAGTTTGATGATCCTTTTCTGGCATATACAGGAGAGGCAGATACAGTAGGTAGAATGTGATAAGACACAAAGAATACAACATACATGTTCAAGAAAATTGAGCGATCAATTCCAATATTGTTTTGACGCACACAACCCATTGTACAATGCGTTACGTTAACTGGAAAGGCATCCTGCAACCCAAGTTCTACTTGCAGAATACCACAAAAGATAAGTACGGTAGGATTAGGATCAGACTATCATAAGATGTCAAGAAGCATAAACTGTAAGATAAATACAGGCAGTGCAATCACTGGAAGAATTGAATGATTCCTATGTAACAAATCTTGTAAAACAAATGAACAATTAAATTAGTAAGAATAGTATTAGGAGTGGATTTTTACAATAAGGGGCTACATTGACCATTTTAATGTAGCATTTTCATAGTGACATATTACAAGGATGCTAAATTGTAAAACAAATTAAAATTTTAATCAATAAAAATAGTCGGGAATCTTACAGCAAGAACAAAGCCCCAGTTAGCAACAGGCCCCCAAAAATGAGTTGTTTTGGGGCCCACAGGGCTGTTCAAAAAAGCTCGGAAGGCTGACATTGCAGTTATCTATGCCCTCTTACCTGATTAATAGGATGATGATAAACATTAGCAGATACCAACAACCGTTACATCAAAAACTATGGAAATAAACGCTCATAAATAAAAAAACACATCCAGCAGCTATTTAACCTAGAAATTGAAACTTCTCCCCTTACAGTCTTAAATAATTCATGTACTGCTCTGCAAAACACTAACATGGGATACAGGATAACAAAGTTCAAAATTAAAATTGAATATCTAGTTAGAAATTTGAAGTTCAGAAATCACAGAAGGCATGCCGCCTATTAATCTTGGCTTCACACAAGATAGTTCTCAAATCAAGCAAAACAGTGATGTCCAGATGCCAACAAAGCAGCTTATTCAAAGGAATGAAAAACCATTCATTCTAACAACGGATCAGTTGATACCGTCTCGCTTATCTGTAAGAAACCAAGTATATTACCTTTAACATGTCTTATTTACTGAAAAGAACATAATGTTCTAAATTTGGTCGCCTTGGCGCCGTCACTCAATCACCAATCATTTCAAAACAGCCCCAATCTTAGAAAGTAAGAGAGGGAACAGGAGACGGAGTGGGAATAAGATTTGACTGAAGAACGATAAACATGTGTTGTTCACAGTTCAAAAATGACACAAGAGAGCGAGAGCGCGATTCAGCAATTAGTTCGAGACTATGAATGGCACACCTGCCCTAACAAAATTTTGATCTTATCAAACATTTATACTCCACATCATTTTTTATCTTATCAAAAAGAGGTAGTTCTCCTGCAATCTTCAAGCAATGGCATCGCCAGAACTTTCTTCCATATTAACCACATTCAGAGGAAGGCCACATACTCTCTCCATAATCTCTTTAAAGTGCAACTCTTGTCACCTCAACCTCAAGGTTCGATGATCTTTGGAGATCTATCAATATCTTATTTCAAGACCCTTGATCAAACTCGAATATGATAAATCATTAATTGTTGGTTAATTTCTTGTTAACAGCTTTCGGCAGTTCTTTAAACAGATCCAAGTTATAAAATAAGCATTTTTAGGGATCTAATTTGCCGAAGTTCTATATATGTTGGCAAGAAGGGTTATATGCAGATTTTTTTTTGTCAGAAATGAATTTCAACAAGCACTTCTTTTAGATATTTTCCCCACAAATCCTCAATGAAAGAAAAAAAAAAAACATCCAAATGCCCTTCATGATGAATACCTTCTAGACTATTTCTAAGGATCTCATAACCACTTTCTCAGTAACATTTCATATCCAACTCAGAGGGTACGGGTTAACAGGTACAATTATAGTTCATAGAGCCCACCAAATCTGAACTCGGAAGCTGAGTAATACTATGCCTTTACCGGTCGAATTACAGGTCGACAAGATGGGTACGAGGACAGTGCGCTGTCGTGCGCACAGGGTACGACGGTTTACATAGAACAAGGGCAATCGGCATGAGGCTGGACCCACAGCCAGTGAAGACAAATCAATAAGTGTCCGAGGCATCAAGGGTAGTCACAAAGATCGGTTCTTTGGTCGAGTGCGGCCAGAGCCGCATCGTGTACGGTGCTCAGAGGTGCCATCGGTTCATCGAAGGGGGCACCACAGGGTTTGGACCTGACGGTTTACCCATGCAGATTATGGAGCCAAAATGGAATTAAACAATCGTCAACAGGGTCGCTACTGAATCGCTTGACCCGATGGATTGGAGTCAGTGACACAAGAGAGTTCGTCGGCTGCGATCAAACGCAGCGGAGTTGACCGGGCCGTCGATTGGCTACCGGCCGCCGGCGGCAGCCGCGACACGAAAAAGGGAAAATAAAATGGGGCTGCCTCGTCTTGGCCGTGCTCCGTCGGCTGCACAATCGTCGGTCACACGGCCGGCGGCCGTGGCAAAAAAAAGGGAAACCAAGGGGTTCCGGCTGCTGGTCTCACAGAACCAAAAAGAGAAAGAAAAGAACGGGGAGGAGAAGAGGGGCTGACCGGGTCGGGGCTCCTCCTCGCCGGGCGGCGACTCGTCCTCTCCTTGTTCCTTTCCGGCCGGTTACTCCTTGCCGGTCGACTGCCGCACGCCAGAAGGAGAAAGAGAGAGAAATGAGAGAGAGAGAGAGAGAGAGAGAGAGAGAGAGAGAGGAGACGAGAGATCAGATCGAGTGGTTTGACGGGAGAGACGGGGTCGTAGGTATCCTGTCAACGAGTCGGATTCGGGCCGGATCACGATATAGCCTAATCTGATCGTAATAGGAATCCGTCCGATCCGAATCCAATCAAATATCCGATGAATATTGCAATCTTTAATTTCAATCCGAATTCGTCGGATAATCCTAGATCTGAATCAACAAAAATTACTAAACCATCCCCAAATTATGGATTCTAAACTATTTTACTTTTCAATGCAAAGAATATAATAAAAAGGTTAGGTAAAGAGCACCTGTCGAAGTTTATATAATAGAGATGTTAGGTTTTAAATCTAAGCCCTTGATAATCATTACATCCACAGGCTGTTGTATAATGCTTATATTAGATAGTGTCGGATCGAACCGTAATCGAATTTGATCAGTGTAAACCCGGATCCGATTTGATTATGTTTCGAATTGGATCGGATAAAAAAATTACTAACATATCAGGGCTATTTGGATTGGATTCGGATCAAGATCCACTTTGTTGACAGTCCTAGTCATAGGGTTTCGTTGAGAGGGAGAGGTGCTGGGGTTTATTTAACATGATAGTAGAGATAGAAAACGGGAGGCACATAGGGATTTAAGGGGATTTGATCAGATTTGATAGCTAGACTTCTGAGCATCATTTATGTAGTGAGGTGCTGTGAGAGGAATGTGAGGGCTTCAACAGGAGAAATGTTATTCAGCCCGAAGGTTTTCTCAGTTCCGCTCAACCAAATTGACGTGGCAACGTATGACTGGTGGTGTTAGAGATTTAAATGTCGGTAGTGAGATTCAACCACCACTCGTATGCTACCACGTCAATTAGGCTGAGTGGAATCAGAAAAACCTTCGGGCTGAATAGCAATTCTCTCTGAGAATTGTGGCTTGAGGTTTTGCTTTGGATTTGATAGGCAGCTATGATGGGATTTAGTTGTTGGGGTTTGGTTGAGTGGGTGCTTGGAAGGGTGTGGTTGAATGGGGGTGAGGTTAGCTAGGGGGTTTTGGATGGTCTAGAGAGAGATGGGGATCAAGGGCTATAATCATATCCTAAAGAGAGATGGGGATCAAGGACCATGATCATATCTTAGGATATGTTACTTCAAAAAGAGTTGTTAAGGTTGAGGTCAGATTTGCTATGATCTGGTTTGGTTTAGAGAGAGATTGATATCTCTCTCTCTCTTTTTTTGAGGGGTAAGAGAGAGAGATCAATCTCTTCATATCCCATTTAGTGGCCATCTAATATAAGAGGGAAATTAATTATAATATCATATTGTATGTGCGGGAAAAAATATTTAGGTCGTCTTTATTGCGAGCACACGAGATTACAAACCGGGACCCGGGGACTTATGGGTGATGAGCCGAGTGCGACGAAGACTTGATCAGGAGATTGTGGGGGAAATCCTCTAGAGGGTCCTTTTGATCCATGTCTCCACGTTACTTCGTGCGAGAGCTCTGGAGGGGTTGTTCAGGACAGAGATCTTTTACAGGGTGAGAGTTTCTTGAGAGGCTAAGGAGTCTTCGCCGTTGCTTTGTCCCTTCCGTGTTTCATACTTTCTCGGCTAGGGGGTTTTTGGCGTCGTTCCTCGGTCTTCGTGTCTTCCTCGGCTCTTGCTATATCTCGATGTTCTTGATCATCAGTTCGCGGCATCGATCTTGCTTTCACCTTTGGCTTTGGATTTATGGCGTCTGGCTCTGGCATTGCTTTAGTGTGGCTCTAGTGTCGGTGTAGCTTTGGCGTTTAGCACTTGAACGTAGAAGGGGTAGAGGCTTGCGGTGTTTTGTTCTTCAGGACTTCACATCGAATCGGCCAGAAAGTGCATTGCTTTGTTCGTGATCCTTCGTAGTAGCTTGGCTTCAGCACATGCGTGGCTTTAGCGCGGGCGTAACTTTTGGCTTTGTTTTGGCTTTAGATTTTGGCTTCTAGCGTCTAGTTCCGGCTTAGCTTTAGCTTTGGCTTTAGCTTCTAACTTTAGCTCTATCTTCACCTCTAAAGACGATGGCGATGTCTCTGAGTCTTCTTTATTCTTCCGATTTTATTTTGGTGGTGACGGTTGTGGCATCGATTTTGACTTCTCTTCTTCTCCGAACTTCTTTTGCGTGATCGGAGTTGAAGGTTTTTTTTAAAAAGGGAGGATGTATCATCGATCTCCGTGCGACGGTTGTAGCGTTGGCTTTGTGTTGATAAAGATGGCGAGTGTAGCACCAATCTCCGTGCGACGATTATAGCGTCGGCTTTTGTTGATGAAAATGGTGGATGTGGTGTTGATCTCCGTACGACGGGTGTAGTGTCGGCTGAGTTGAAAGCTTTGTTGAAGACAACGGGTGTAGCACCGTTTCGGGTATCCTTCTCCAATCTTTCTTCTTCGTGAATGGAGTGGATGCTTATTGAAGACGACGGGTGTGGCGCCGCTTTGATCTTCTTCCCCGGCCTTTGCTTTTGGTGTCTTCAGAGTTGAAGATGATTGGAGACAACTGGGTGATGCCGACTCCGGGCCTTCTTCTCTAAGCTTTCTTCTTTGTGCGAGGAGTCGAAGCTTTGTTGAAGACAACGGGGTGACGCCGACTTCGATCTTCTTCTCCAGCCTTTGCTTGTGGTGTCTTTGGAGTTAAAGATGATTGGAGACAACGGGGTGATGTCGGCTTCGGGCCTTCTTCTCCGAGCTTTCTTCTTCGTGAACAGAGTCGAAGCTTTAATCTTCTGTGTAAGGTGTTCACGTTGATGAGGACTTTTATGAGCTAATCGTTCTCGTAGGATGCGTTTGTCGTGCCTCGTGAAGCCTTGGGTCGTTGAGAGCGAGTCTTCTTCTTTGCAGAGCCTTCGCGTCTCTAGTTTCCGACCTTCAACTCGAGCGTTGGAGCCTCCTCGTCTTCAGATCCTCCATGTCTCTAGCTTCGAGCCTTGAGCGTTGGAGGCTCCTCGTCTTCAGAGCCTCCACGCCTCTAGGTTTGGTCTTCGATGGCTTCTCCGACCCTTGATGCCTTCCCCCACCCTTTCTATTTATAGGCGAATGGAGAGAGTTGGGAGAGATATGGATGTGATTTAGTGCATTTCTTGAATATCTCTCCCTATAACCGAAGATATATTCTTTCGTTTTTTGGGGGAAACACCATTGATCTCCTTTCTTTTTTTGTAGCGGCGGTTATGGGCAAGATATAGCTCAATCTTTTGAGATATGAGCCATCTTTGCAGATTCAAATTGATGACGACATAACTTTGTTTCTTGACCATCGGATCGAGGGATTGGCGCGGATCTACGGTGTGCAGATGTACGTCCGAGCTACCTCCCCCCTAGCATGACGATTTTCTTTTCTTTTTCTTCTTCTTGTTTTTTTTTTTCTTTCCCTTGTGGCCGACCACACCTCCCTACAGGGAGGGGGTACGGTTTTCAAGAGAGTAGGGGTCGGCGACCCTTATTTCGAGTGAGCCCACCGGCACCCTTTTTGCCTTAGGGTGGTGGGTCCGGTGGGTGCGCTTGCACGGGTGCTGTTAAGTCTCTAAATAATGCATTTTATTGCTTATTTCTTAGTATCGGACTGCTGGTAGACACGACCCGTTGAATACTAAACGGGTCTTTCCGGGTCTACCGTGTCCAGACCCTAAACCCGGACTCGACCCGTTTATTAAACGGGTCTATTGTGTCGATCCGTTTACGACCCGAACCCGTTTAGCCCTGACCCAGACCCGGACCCGCTAACTTCGTGTCGGGTCCAAAATTGCCAACCCTAGTTGCAGCCCTACCTGTGCCCTACCTAGTTGCATGGTGTTTATTTAAAAGTGGGGTGTATTCAAGAGTGCATAAAATTGGGGTATATTTAAGGGGGTAAGTGTTTGATTGGGGTATAATCAAGTTGGGGCGGGCCATTTAACTGGGGTGTATTGATAGTGGGGTGTAAGGGGTAAGGGTATTTTTGGGACAGGCATGGGGTATGAAAAAAAAAAATTGGGGTGTGTTCAAGTTTGCTGGAAATGGGGGCTAATTACAGATTTTTGGGGTATGAATAAAATTTCCCTAGTTTTTACCGACTCCCCCCAAAAAAATAACAAGGTCAACATTCGGGTCTGGGTGCAGCGGACGGCTGCGATCGGGTCTGTTTAAACGGCTGTGATCGGGTCTGTATAGATAGGGATATATGAGATGGTAAAACATTTTGTCTGGTCGAATATGGAAAAGGCATCTTTTGGTGCACGAGCGTCCTGACAGGCGCCACGTGGTGTGGGACAGAAAGCATCGAACAGCTATAGGTTATGTGATGAGGACAGCTGGCATCTCTTGATTGGCGGGACTATAGGCTATGGGATGATCACTTGGGGGATGCCATCGTGACCGCCGGCCGTCGCTCCGTTGGACACCACCCCTCATCAGCCACTGGCCACCACTGTCTCGTCAGTCACCGTCCACCGCCATCGCCGGCCACCACCCCCGCAGACCACCGCCCAGTCAGGCACCACCCGTCCCCGGCCACCACTCTCGCCATCCACCATCCACCATCCACCGCCTCGTCGGCCGCCACCGCCCACCGGAAAAACCCCACCGTGTCGCTCTCGCCATCCACCATCCACCGCCTCACCGGCCACCACTCTCAGTCTTCACTCTGCGGGCTTCTGAGCAGGGAGAGAAGGGAGTGAGTGGGGGGTGCTGAGTCTGCTGATCCCATTTCCCGGTAAGCCAAACACAGCTCATCTTTTGACCAACTCTAACGGCTATTTTTAATCGTGATCAGACATTCGACTCAAAGAAACCCTATTTTTTTTTTTAAATTTCACTGTCGAAACCCTAGCTATTTTGTGCGATTATTTTAATCCCTCCACGTGATCGCTCTGGCCAGCGAACCTGTGGTTGTCCGATCTCTCCGAGATCCCATCTCCTCCGATTAATATACGATCGGAGGTCGCTTTACGCTCTGATCCGCCTTTCTTCTCCGAGGCGGAGATCGGATCTCTTTCCGGCCTCGATCCCGATCCGATCGGCGCCGTCGAGCCTCCGTCCTGAAATCCCACCGGTAAGTTGGCTTCATATCCGGCCTGGATGTGGATCTCCCGATTTTATTTTGTTCTTCTTCAAAGCTCAATCTGTGATGCAATGCAGATTCGAATCAGATCTGGTAGCTTGTAATGTCTTTGTTATTTCTATTGGATTTTGTTCATCAAGATCAAGCAATGCAGATCCGAATCAGATCTGCTACCGTTAATACATGTTTTTAATTTCCAGTTTATCATGAGTCGCCACAATGCGAGCTTAAACCGAGGTTTTTTTTTTTTTGGATTTTTTCGTGTAGCTCTCTATTTTGATCTCAATTTTTACTTGTTATTCTGTTCCTTTTTTGATGTATGCTTCTCTTTTTGTTGATTAAGTGGAGAGATGCTATTCAGCTCGAACCTTTTCCCCGATTCCGCTCAGCCCGATTGACGTGGCAGCACACGAGTGGTGGAATTCCCAACTTTTAAGTAAACCTGTTTACCTGATGTTGTAGTCCCAAATTTTACATGGATTTAGGTTATAGCTAAATCCGATGACTGTATGTAGCGCATCTTTAACGACGGCTAGAAATCCTATCACTAAAATTTTCTTACCCCTCGAAGTGTAATCCAACTACATCCTTGGAGATCGAAAAACTCGAGTTCGGGTTTCATCGGATTGTTTTATGCTCCCAAATGAGCTGCTACAACCTAATTCTCTCAAACCAAGTGTTTCAATCCCTTCCCTATTATTGATTCCTTGTCCGGAACTGATCTACAAATGTGTAACATCGTCGATTTGAATCGGTATACTCTCAACCGTCACATGTAATATGGGCCTCAAGTGGGGACGATCTGTGCTAGTCTATGCCATGACTAGCTGCCGTGGCATGACTGCATCTTTCTATGATCAACCCTCAGTGATGTCGGCTGATCGGGCAAGCATATCGTACTCATTACTACATAAGAAGGGTTGATAGGATTTCCTTTTATGGTCTTTGTTTTTCTTCTGGCTTCTGTTTGTTGACCTGATCTATTGCCAATATTGACGGGATTCTTCTGCCTGTGCCCTTGTTTAGATTTGTACCTTTTTGTGTTATGACTCGATGTTTGTTCTTAATTGATACAAATAAGATGATTTTTCATGGAGAAATGCTATTCAGCCCGAAGGTTTTCTCGATTTGGCCGGCTCGATTGACGTGGCAGTGTGCAACTGGTGCTGTTAAAGATTTTAAAATCGCTAGTGGATTTCACCCACCAGTTGCACGCTGCCATGGCAATCGGGCCGGCGAAATCGGGACAAACCTTCGGGCTGAATAGCATTTCTCTTTTTCATGTTACAAACTTAACAGTTTCTACTGTTGAGAAGGATTTCAGTTTTTTTTTCTTGCATGATCTTTGGGAATTATTTCACCAGAGTGATTCCTATGAAGAATAAGTTGTTGTTATTGAGCTTTAGAGAATGACAGGGTCAACGAGAAACTGAAATGCCATGTTTCCTTTTTCGTTTGAATGAGATCTGATGTAAATATGCAAATCAGTAGATAAAATGGGGTACATTGCTTTACTTATTTAGTGAGCATGCCATTGAAAAAGAAGGAAAATACGAGTTGCACATCGATGTTTCGAGTCAGCGTTGCACCCTATAATTTCTCCAGTTTTTGATTTAGTGGGAATGCGGTAATTTGTCTTAATATGTCTACTGATTCATAGTGTAGCACTCCCTGCATATACAGTATAATGTGGGGTATCTTGGTAATATTTATATTTTGATGTTTCCCTTTCTAATTAACGCTGATATTTTGGAGATTAAAATTTTAAATCATGATTCAATTTTCTTATCCTCTCCCTTCTCTTCTTTCGCCCTTTTTATTTCTTCGTCACTTCTCTACGAGTTTTATATATATATATATATATATATATATATATATATATATATATATAGGGGTATGCTATAATGCGGCATGCAGTACGTGCGGCACTGTACTGCAGCTGTCTGATGCAAGTGCTACGTGCATCGCATGCACCGCTACGTGCATCAGACGGCTGCGGTTCAGTGCCGCACGTACCGCATGCTGCATTATAGTATGCCTATATATATATATATATATATATATATATATATATATATATATATATATATATATATATATATATATATATATATATATATATATATATATGGGTCAGGATCGGATGACCCATGAAATTTTAACCTATTTTTTGACCTATCATCCTAATCGTTGGATTCGGGTTTCAGAATGTGTTGATTTTTTGTAGAGGTGCTATCTATGGTATGTTGATCATCCTCTAGGGCCATCAAATGTTATAAACTTTTTTGATCGTCAATTTCAACCGTTGATTTGAAGAGCACATTTGATGCATCTAGAGGTTGTAGAATGCGTTTATTTATTGTGAGGATGATCAACATACCATAGATAGCACCTCTACAAAAAATCAGCACATCCTACTGTAGCTCAATGGCCCTTAGTGGATTTTAAGATCTGGGCACGGGCATGTGGTTTTCGCAGACCCATAGTGACACATTCAGCACATACCACATGCCCGTGCCCAGGGTGAGAATCACTAACGGGCCATTCAGCACATACCATAGATTGCATGGGCATCTGGTATGTGCTGAAATGATAGGGTGCAATCTATGGTATGTGCTGAATGGCCCTTTCGATCGGATGACCCATAGTTAACTCCACGCTCAAATTCTTGAATGTCCCTTTAGTGATTCTCACCCCCAATCCAAAACCGATGGTGACAGAGCCTCTCTCAAAGCCTAGCTCTGACGTGGAAGCCGGCGATGACCAAGAGCCCAGATTAGGGACTCTGATACTAAGTTATCATGGGAGAATGCCCAAAGGGCATCATCATGTGGAGAAAGCTGAGAGGCTAAGCTTAATTCTATTAGGGCTCAAGGTCAAGATACAACCTAGAATGGGGTGTGATCACCTACGGGTGAGAATACCACACAAAAGGGAAAAGGAAAATGCACTCTCCCTTAACCTGATGGGATTATTGACATATAACTGTAGTCGTTTTCCTTGTTCTCAAGTCATATATTGACTCGTTCTATTCTTACGAGTGTTGTATGATTGCATGAAAGTCTAGAAAAGTAAGTTGAAAATGACTTTTGCTTTTCTCTTGCTGTTTTTGTGAGAAAAAAAATCAATGGGAAACCCTCATTGTTGTCTCCACTCAAGTCTCCATGCTTTGGATGGTTTTAGATTTTTTTTATAGGAAATCAGAAACACAATATAATTGTCCCTCAAGTTGGCTGGATCTGTGATATAAGTGGATTTCTTGAGCTGATCTTTAAGTATTGTCTTTTATTCACTCAAATACTCTAGTGTTTCTCTTGAATTTTGTCATCTTCAAAGCTCCATTTGTGATTCAATGTGGGCTCGTAGCATATGTTGTTGGTCCTTGGGGTTTTGTTTTGCTGTAGTAATCGATTCATCCTCGCCAGTCCCCTCACACACACAACACACTATTTTTTTGATTTTCTGGTATGCATGTTACTGAATACTGATTTCAAGCGCCTTTGTTCAACTTGCTTTGTAAACGTGACTTTATCTGAATTTGAATGCTGATTTTCTGGATCGTTGCAGTGAGAATTTGAACTTGAACTGAATTTTGTTTGTCTCTCCCTTCTGGTTCTACTTTAATCCCATTTTTACTTTTTCTTCTGTTCCTTTTTACTGCGGGCTTCTCTTCTTTCTTGTTGAAGTCCCGATCACAGTGCCATTGTCATTTTTCGCCTCACTATTTGTAGCAAGACCAAATTGTCCCGGGTAGTAGATCTGCAGTAGTCAGCCATAATACTGCTTTCTTGTATCCAATCCTATGGTAAAGATTTCCAGAATTTTTTATTCTTTCTTTTTTTCTATATTTATGTCTGACACTGACTTTATTTATGGCTGTTAACGGATGCAGAAACCAGATGCAGTAAATGTGCATAACACTTGAGGTTTTCTGGATCTTCAGAGTCAACTATTTTTTAAAGATGTTGGATCTTAGAAAATCATAAACAATCCATGTGTTAATCTTAATCTTTCTGCAATGCATTAGATGCACATGAACCGAGTAACTTTCGTACCTGATATCAATAGCCTAATCTAGTTATTGTATGTAGTGCATCTGTAACAACAGTCAATTATTCTGTTGCTATTCATGACTCGTGAGTCGTGAATAGTTCTGGTTTCGTCCATCTCTGAGATTTGTTAAGGACTCAAGATTGACTACAGTTCTACAATGGTTAGCACCAGATCAATTCACAATGTAATCCCTCTCCTTCCCGAGAGATAAAAAATAAGGTTTCTGGTTCCATGTAATTGTTATCTACTCCTAAGGGAGCTGCTAGTAAGAGGAAGTGTTTCCCTGCTTTCGTTATTATTGAATATTTGCTCTGAACGGATCTACATTCTACAACTACAAATATAAGACATTCTCTAGTTGGACTCATACCTCTCACCCTATTACATGTAAATGCACCTCAAGACACTTTGTTATGTTGATTTCAGAGATTTGTGCTCGCCTATGGCATGTCTGACCGCATGGCAGGGCTGCTGTCTTCGTAGTCACCCTGCAATCTTGGCAGCTGAATTGCAAAGTGTATGTTACAGATAATGATGGATGAGAGGATTTCACTCTTTTTGGTTAAGAATAATCTTTTTTTTAAGAACCCCTCAGCGTCTCATCTGAGGGAGGGTTAAGGCAGGCCCTACCAGTTGATTAAGAATCTTCTTGTATCTTCCGTTTGATGTCCTGATCTATAACCAATTTCAATAATGGAATTATTCTGCCTATGGTCTCTTCTAGATTTGCATCTTTCTTTGTGGTCATTAGATATTTTGGAAAACTTTCATTTATTTTTCTTGCATGATCTTTGGAATTATTTCACCCAAGTGATGCTTATGCTATTATTATTATTATTAAACTATAGAGAAATGATAGTCAACAAGAAACTGAAATGGCGTGCGATTCAAGTTTTTCCTTTTGTTGAGTGACATCTGCTGTAAATATTCGAATCATCAGATATAAATGGTACAATGTTCTCTTTATTTATTGAAGATGGTTAGTGCACATTGCTGTCTCGAGTCCACGTTGCACCCTATCATTTCGCCCATTTTTCATTCAGTAGGATATGTCATTTCTACTGATTCGTCGATAATCATAGTGTAGCATTCCTGGCCTATACTTGTGTATGTAGGGTATATTGGTAATATCTATATCTCTGATTAACATTGAGAGCACTTGAAAGTCAAAGTGTTGCCACTTCTGCACTTCATATTCATGAGTCAATGGCCCTTTCAGCATTTTCAAACTTTATTCTATAAGCTCTCAATGTTTTTGGTTCTACTGATTTTTGTTGTCAGTGTATGAGATTTTATTATATGATAAATGCATATCTGATCTCATGTGTGAAACCTTTTTAATTTTAGTGCTTACTGTTTCATGCAGTGGTTAGCCTTTTTTTTTTTCCTGTGATGATAAGAGTTAATGAAAAGCATAAAGTAGTAATCAATAGTTTGTTTCTTATGGTAAAATATCTTGTAGATGATATAAATTTCACCTTTAAAGTTTAATGATCCTTCTTGGTTGGCTAATTGTCCAACATTGATATTTCTTATGAGTATGAAGTATTAGTTTCTAAATTTTCCTAATACTCATAACTTTGATTCTTCTTGCGGAAAAATCAGTTTCATCTCCATTATGGCTAGCTTCATGGATCTGAAAGTTTAGTTGAGTCCTTGGCTTGTTAAACTTAAGATTTGTAATGGCGTTCAGTCATTGGCTTGTTAAACTTAAAATTTGTAATGGGAAGATATTATCTTCCGTCGTCATTGGCCTTAAGGTACATAACATATAGGACTGCCCAAGCTTATTTCCAGTTCATCAGTTCCCCTGAAGGTGAGAGGTAGGAAACTAGTTTTCTTTCTTAGGTTGGAACCAATGAATTCCAGTTTGACTTTCTTCAAAGACTCCAAAGCAGTCTTAATTCTGAGCCACACTCATATTAGCGGAAGATACTTGGGCTTTATAATATCTTGCAACTAGGTTTGCCGTGTCCTTTCATTTTCTTCTTTATACTTTTAAGTAATGAAATGATGTGTATGGTATAGCGATATTGGCTGGGTACTGTTCATTGCACACAATTTTAAGTGCTATTCTTGTTCTTTGTATGCATTTCCGATAGAGAAGGAAAAGAAAATACCTTCTTTGTTTGGTCTAATTGTAAAGATGATCGATTCTACAATTGGCCTATTGGAGTAAACCTGAATCATTGAACACTTGTTTTTTTATCAGGTCCATTTGAACGTTTTAAGATGTTCTCATCTACCATTGATTCTTGAAACCTATTTATGTCTTGAATTAGATTGTTTTGCTTATAACTTGTGCCTCTTTTATGTCGTCAATCCTTGCCTTCTTCCTCTTCAACTAGACTATATGCACGTCTAGTGAGCCTTCTAGGGCTACTCCAATATAGCACGAGCTTACTTTGTCTAACAAATTTTGTAGCTCTCCTTATCCTCCATTTGGCCTTCTAGGTTCCATCGTTGATTCCTCTCCTGTCCAAAGTTTTCTTGGTCTAGTTTTCAATACTAATTCATATGGGGTTCACGTCAAGATTAATAACCAACCTCTTGCCAAATTCAATAGAGTCAATTCTTTATATATGATATTACTTTTGTTGGTTTGTCATTGTAAATCGGTCTAGCCATAATGCCAACCCTAAAAATATTGGGTTAGTATTATTGGTTTAGGTGAAATATCTCTCTCCTATTAAATGTAATTTTGCAATAAGTGGCGAGTTGCAACTTTGGGACAGTATTAATGCTATCCTTTTTGTACAGATTTGTAAGTTGCTGATAGTTTTTTTGAAAATTGAGAAAATTCAGGAAATGAACATCATAGATTCATGAAAACATGTTGCTTCTGAATATATACACTTCCAACCACCATAACCATACCGAGGCTTATGCAGACATTTTAAGTTTGATAAGATACTATCTAGGCCATGTAAAGACAGAAATGGCACATGCCGTGTAAAGAATACATGAATTTGAACCACATGCTTGCCATATACAGATACACACATTGTAAATGGGTCATTATACTACAAAACTCTAGCACTCTTCAATCGTAGGGTGGAGGATCCACCAAGAATTAAGCACCAAAAAACATTGAATCGACTAGATTGGTAGTGTGATAATAAGCAAGAGTTGTCCATAAACTGATAAAAGTGACCTCAATAATGCTAGCGGGCTAAGTTAAAGAGACGCTGAAGAACACTTTACCAAAATTGAGTAATGTATAAAGATATCATTGGACCATGGTTTAAGAGATGCTTGGCTGCGCAATGAATCAGAATATCTAAGGCAGGCAGAATGGATACAATACAACTTTAAAATACTGCTAGTAAATTGCATGCATCATGAAAACAACCTGCCATATAGATGGTTGAGACAACAATCAGGTAAAACCTTGAACCTTAGCAACAGAACATCTCAACAGATCAACAAATGTGATTTTATGCCGAAGAACCAATGAAATAGTTGAGGGGGGGATAACCATGGTGGCATCAGGATTTTAAATGTGGATGGAATTCTAAGATCAATGAAAACCTCTAATGTAACATCAAGTTGCTGGCAACTATGAAACCAAAAGAGATCATTAAGGATATAATGTAAATGAGAACGGACTCGCGGACAGAAGAATGTATAGGTAAATAAGTGGCACCGAGATATTGCAAGCTGGATTGAAGATGAAATCGAGGACTAGTAGATAAGTGTACGGGTTTCACGAAACAAATGTGGATGCAACAAATTCAAGGAGCTAGAAAAGGAAGCATAAGCACCAAGAAAAGGGCATTTTTATGACGCACGTTGATATAAAAACAAACCTTTTATGAAGAACCTTAACGATACACTAAATGTCTAGACAAGGTGAAACAGACAAATACAGGTAAAAATCCTAGACTAAATGATGCTAAACAGTAGTCAACGTTGGTAAAAGTAAAACTACCAGAAATGTCATGAGAACAGCAAAAATTGAAAAAAAAATGGCACTAAATATCAATTATTTACAAGCAAAGACCTATTATGTGTAACAAAAGTCCAATTATGGTCAAGTGAGGGATTAGAAGGGAAATAGGAGAACATGTTAGGGCTCATAAAATTCACCATTAATGAGGAAGGAGAAAGCCCTAAATTCCAAAATTATTAACATCACGTTTATAATGGGGATTAGGTTCACTAGGAACGATTATTGTTGATGAATAGTGACAACCGATCTTCATTGATGAAAGAGTTTCAAAGGATATGAAGCTTGAATGGACCTAAATCCCTCAACAGAAGAAGATTGGTAGAAGATGAAGATTGATGGCTTTTGCGAAAGCTAATGGGCCAGATTCGCCCAATGTATGCATAGCTGCATTGAATGCTTGTGCTTTAGTAGAGAGGTTTCAAATGGCCTCCGTCCGGCCTTCTATTAATCCATTGGCCTTATTTTAAAGTATGCTAAACCAAAAAGTTGTGGTAGTTATTAACTTATTATGGGCATAAGGAGATCCTTTTTTTTGAATATCTGAGAGAACGTTTGGGATATTGCCCGATCATGCTATATTTATTTATTTTCTTTTCTAATTTGTAGTATTTAGAATTTTAGATGGTTTCTACAAGAATTGGAGAGATTTATTTAGTGGTGCAAGTTTAGTGAGATCTGGATAATCTTTTATTTGCATGTTTGTAAGGATCCTATGTGAATCAAATATGTTCCAATTGTTGATTGGCCCCTTTAAAAAACTTTAAAGGAGGCGGCCTATTGTAATATTCATATCTTTACAGAGTAAATAAGATTTGATGATTGAGGTGAGATCTTTTTGCTTCTCTTGTTTTTCTCTCTTCTTATTCCTTTTTTTTTCATGTCTTCTTTTTCCATGTTGCGTAGATCTTTTGGAGTAAATAAGGTTTGTTGTTTTTACTTATAACTGCTGTTCAGATCCAACTTTGATGTTGTTTTCTGATATATCTGCTGATGCAGTATATGATTTTGTTTCTTTGGCCTGCTTTGCATTAGTTCTTTAGGTAAATCCAGTCTTACATTGAAATTTAGTTTCCGCAAAAATCTGTTATAGACTTTGATGCAGAAATTGCAGGACATCAAGCGTATGATTTCTGAATCTTTGCAATCCTAAGCCCATAAGTTTCTACTAGAACTATGAATCATAGCTTCTAAACCCTTCTATCCTTTTTATATTTGATTTCTTACTGAAATTTTGCACAAAATCTGCATTGAATTGATTCTAAAAGCCCAAATTATCAAACCTCTTATGCACAAATTTTCAGGACAGAAAGTTGCTGTTTTGTTCCTTTCTAAATTTATGAGGCCAAAATAATTACAATTGTAAGCCCAAGCATCCTGAACTGCAACAAGTCTCAACATAGAGGCAAATGGAGTGCCTAGAATCTATTTTTCTGGGTAGTAAGAGTGTCAAATAAGCCATCATAGTTAGTCTACCTTAAATGGAGTCCCACCAAATATCGCAGGAGTCTGACAGCTAGGTTGTTGAATTCATTGATTAATGATGCTACTGAGGACACCTCGAAGTAGATCTGGATTCTAGGAACCCAACAAGCGGATTCTTCATGAGATGGCCAATTCTCCACTTACAAGCTTTGGATAGTGACGGGTGAGAGCTATCATGGAGAGCTAATCAATATGTGTAGACTCATGCGGAATGCCATGGCCATTGGCCGTGTGGGCAATAGTTGCCTACGCTGTGGGAGCCATGAATCGCATTTAATGCATTGAAAGCTGACCAACAAAAGTGGCATCATCCTCATTAAGATTGCTCATTGGGTGCAATGCATGACTCCTACGGCATGAGGGCTGCTGCTTACTTGCACGTCATTTTGGCATAATGCCTCATAAACTCATATAGGAACATACAGAGAATATGTAATGCATGAATGGGGATTGTATTCACACACACACATACATACAGAGAATATGTAATGCATGAATGGGGATTGTATTCACACATACAGAGAATATGTAATGCATGAATGGGGCCACATCAACACTCGATCTCCAACAACTTCATATATTTGTGTCTTATGTGCTGTGTTATAGGCTTATGGCATGATGGATATAATGGGCTGTACCATGCACTACAGGTTACAATCATTATATACTTCTATGACCCAATAGGGTTCCTTCATGGGAAAAATCCTATCGTGTGTCAGTGTGATCCAGTCTTCAGAGCTATTAGGCCATGCACCAGAATGTCTGGACCAACCATTGCACTAGCCATCATACTGAATGAACGGAAAGGGGATTGTCATTTATTCTTTCTGTACAGTACCATGTTTTTGTGGATCGATTATAATCTAAGATATATAAATTATGGTAACTTTTTAGTTGCTCAAGCTAATATGATGAACACAACTGTTGCCCATCCACGTAATTTCTGCTGAATTCATTGTTGTATGTTTGAGCTTGGATGCTACATTTTTTGGTGACTTTTTACTATACATGTGAGTGCATTTGCAGAGAATCTCCTCACCTATGATCTATGCTTCGAATATCTATTTGAACAGTTGGTAAATTTTGCTGTAAAAATGATTCTTAATTTCCGAACAGGTTATGTTGAATAACACACTTCCAGT
Source organism: Chamaelirium japonicum (assembly GCA_947650365.1). NCBI lineage: Eukaryota > Viridiplantae > Streptophyta > Magnoliopsida > Liliales > Melanthiaceae > Chamaelirium > Chamaelirium japonicum. The sequence continues at coordinate 67,406,373 of OX393555.1, read as the reverse complement.
TTCCGTTAATTTTGATTACCTGTGGTTGCCAAAAATGAGGAGGAGAAGCATCACTTTTTTTCTTTTTTCGGACTGTCTAGTTCGACAAGCTGTATTAGATCTTTAGATTCAATTTTTATGATCTCATCTTTTCTTGGACTGCATGTGGTCTTCTTAAACCTAAAGTTCATTCTTAATAGCTGATGCTTTTGTAGTATGTAATTATAGTGATAACCTAAAGTTCCCAAGGACAAAACTGTGTTCTTCATGCAAACCTGTAATGATTTGTAGAGTTTGTACTATTAGCTTTTATTTAAATTCCTTTTTCCTCCCCTTATTGGTACGTAGGTCTAAATCATGTCGGATCTTCAAGTACCACTGCGTCCAAAAAGGAAGAAAGATTGGGTGGACTACTTTGTCCAGTTCCGATGGATCCTTGTTATCTTTGTTGTCCTTCCCGTCTCTTTCACAATCTACTTCCTTATCTATCTGGGTGACGTGAAATCTGCAATGAAGTCATACACACGTCGCCAGAAGGAACACGAAGAGAATGTGAAGAAAGTTGTGAATCGTCTCAAGCAGAGAAATCCAAAGAAAGATGGGCTTGTGTGCACCGCCAGGAAGCCGTACATCGCCGTTGGCATGCGGAACGTTGATTACAAACGTGTGAGGCATTTCGAGGTTGACCTCTCGTCGTTCAGAAACATTCTCGAGGTTGATAAAGAAAGAATGATCGCAAAGGTGGAACCTCTCGTTAACATGGGGCAGATAACCAGAACTACGGTTCCTATGAATCTTGCCCTTGCTGTCGTTGCAGAGCTGGACGATCTCACAGTAGGAGGTCTCATCAATGGCTACGGCATTGAAGGGAGCTCGCACATCTATGGCCTCTTCTCGGATACGATCGTCTCCTTAGAGGTCGTGCTTGCAGATGGGCGTGTCGTGAGAGCAACAAAGGATAACGAGCACTCGGACCTTTTCTATGCGCTCCCGTGGTCTCAAGGAACGATAGGGCTCCTAGTCTCTGCTGAAATTAAGCTCATACCTATCAAGGAGTACATGAAACTAACTTACTTGCCGGTGAGAGGGAATCTGAAGGAGCTTGCACAGGCTTACGCGGATTCTTTTGCACCAAGAGATGGGGATCCGGCAAAGGTTCCGGATTTTGTTGAGGGGATGATCTACAACCCGAGCGAGGGTGTGATCATGACCGGGAGGTATGCTTCCAAGGAGGAGGCGAAGCAGAAGGGTAATGCAATCAACAACATAGGCTGGTGGTTCAAGCCGTGGTTTTACCAACACGCCCAGAAAGCACTTACAAAGGGCGAATTCGTGGAATACATTCCGACCAGGGACTACTATCACAGGCACACTAGGTGTTTGTATTGGGAGGGGAAACTGATCCTGCAGTTTGGGGATCAGTGGTGGTTCAGGTGGACTATGGGTTGGTTGATGCCGCCAAAGGTTTCTCTGCTCAAGGCCACCCAAGGGGAGGCTATAAGGAACTACTACCATGACAGGCATGTGATCCAGGATTTGTTGGTTCCTCTCTATAAAGTTGGGGAGGCACTTGAATTTGTTCACTGCGAAATGGAGGTACTTCTCTTTCTTAAACCTAGTGGTTTTTTAAAGTGATTTTTCGTATGACACCCAAACAAATATTGATATTATAAATAACCTCCTGACTTTTTAAGTTTTATGAATAACCCCCCACATATTCTGACATTTATTGACCCCCTCCCCCCAGTTTTATTCATCTAACTCGAGGGCTAAAAGGTAACGGTGGGAGATTTTATTAAATGTCTGTGGGATTCATAAAACTTAAAAGGTGAGGGGTTATTTATATATCAATATTTGTTAGGTGGTTATATGCAAAAAATCTATTTTTTCTTAACTGGCCTCTTACAGATATAAAATACTGCTTAAGTTCACTATCCTATAATATTTTGTGCCCGAATTGAGAATGATGTTGCTTCAGATATTGATTTCGACTCATACTAGGCAATTCATGGTGGTATACTGGTATTATGTCTTGTATTTGTAGAAAAAGATAAAATTTGATTTTAACAGTATTTTGTCGCTTTTATCCAAATAATAAAATAGGGGTAGGAGAGATTTCTGCGTAGAATTTTGATGGTGATTCTTCCTTTTGTTACCTTCCAGATATATCCGATCTGGCTCTGCCCACATCGTCTCTTCAAGCTTCCCGTCAAAACCATGGTGTATCCGGAGCCAGGCTTCGACCTGCACCGCAGGCAAGGAGACACGAGCTATGCCCAGATGTTCACCGACATCGGTGTGTACTATGCGCCTGGCTCCGTCCTGAGGGGCGAGGAGTTTGATGGTGCCGAAGCCGTCCGTCGGCTCGAGGAGTGGCTGATCCAGAACCACGGGTTCCAACCGCAGTACGCCGTGTCCGAGCTCAACGAGAAGAATTTCTGGAGGATGTTTGATGGGGCTCTCTACGAGCACTGCCGGCAGAAGTATGGGGCCGTCGGGACCTTCATGAGCGTCTACTACAAGTCTAAGAAAGGGAGGAAGACCGAGAAGGAGGTTCAGGAAGCTGAGGCGGCCATCCTCGAACCCGCCTATGCCGAAGAGGTTTAAGCCGACTGACCGTTTACCAACGCTATATCGGGTTAGGTCTCTTTTTTTTTTCCTTTTCATTTGTGCTGTCTGATCCAAACTAATGGGTTTGCTGAAGTTTGAGTTCGAATTGGTTGTACTCTGTGTGGCAATTGTCAGCTTTGTTTGGTTGTTTCTAGTAATGGAACCTGACTGGTAGTAGTTGATCAGCCCTTCCTGATGTTCATGTGTGTTGATCTTGATTTTTGCTCTCTGAATGCACAAGATCTCATTATTTGGTGAGAGAGGACAATGAAATGTGCATCAAAATGAATATTACCTCCAGACTTTGAGTGCTTTTGATTAGAAAACCTTCACAGTATGAAGAAAATGAGAACTGATCATCCATCTAAGCTTCGTCTGGCCGTGATAAGTTGATGTGTGATGGTGGTGCAGGGGTGGACGGATGGCCGCGCAAGGATGACAAAACTTTTGTGGGTGGTGGTGCAGTGTCTGCGGGCCTGGCATGGATTTTGGGGTGCAACCGCTATGATAGCAGAAGTAGGGCTGGGTGGCGGAGCAAGGTTGGTAACTTGGTAGATCAGAGCATGCTCTTCTAACATTAAACAAGGGCAGTGTCCCCAACCAATAGCGCCCTCGCATCACGCAAGCAGGGCGAGCGATCCTTATGCGCAAGATCAAGGCACGTGGTCATGAAGGTGGGCTTGGTTCGTGCAAGGTTCTCCTGTTTGAACAATGATGGAATAGAATGTCGTCCAGTAGAGCTGGCTGGCGACATGGGTTTGGATTGTCGTTGCGGCATTTGCACTGAGGACCATGGTTGTCCGTCGGTCGCACTCCGAGCTTGGAGGAGGCATGTAACATGCAAATCGCCGGCCTAATGCGCTAAGGTGATACAGTGGATTCATCACACGGAGCTGGCTAACGACAATATTGGTAATAGGCTTGCCAAGGAGCCACTCTTGAGCAGAGGCAATGAGGGATGGTCCGTGTTCAGGATTTACATCTATATAACATGGCACAACGGTTTTGTGCTGACTAGGAAAGAAACAAGCTGACTAGACAAAAAAAGGCAAATCCGGCCGTCGATCAAGATTCAATTATTCACTTTTATATTTTTAAAATTTTATTATTTTAGAAAAAAAAGGAAGATCATAAAGAGGGATGAGAGAGAGAGAGAGAGCAAATCTCATAAATTGTTCTCTTGCATGGCCATTCAACATACAAAGAGAAAGATAGAAAGAGAGTATCTCATATTAAATGATTATTACCATATTAGCTCCCTTTGTTGGTTGTACATAAATCCCATTAATATCATATTAGCATACTAGCAAGGAAGATTATAAAGAGGGATGAGAGAGAGCAAATCCCATAAATTGATATTTTGTATGACCGTTCAATATGCAAGAGAGAGATAGAGAGAGTATCCCATATTAAATTAAATGATTATAATCATATTAACTCATTAATACCATATTAGCATACTAGCAAGGAAGGTTATAAAAGGGATAGAGAGAGAGAGAGAGAGAGAGAGAGAGAGAGAGAGAGAGAGAGAGAGAGAGAATCCCATAAATATCTTGGCCATGCAAACCATATTAGCCTCTAACAACCAATGGTGCGATGGCAGTCGTCCGATTGTGCTTGCTTATATGCAGAGACCACATCAATGAACCCATCGATCCAGCCGTAGTTGTTGGTTCAGAGAAAGCGAACAACGCTAATCTCCTCCTCGGCTTCGATATCCACCGTCCATCTATATCAATGGAATGATGATCCACACTGCGCTTTGAGTTTATGCAGGGTCCTGGATTCGATCCCCTATTCGTTGCTGTGAAGTCGCGTTATTTGGTACAATCTCCAATCGAACGGACTTATGACGACTGCATACAAATTTATACTCAATTTGGCAGAGATCACCGACAACTCCGCCGTACGATCGCACGAGGGGACACTCACGTGGCAACATCCAAATCATCCAGCATCACAAGGTCCACAACCCGCGACCACACACGAAAAAAGTACCGGCAAGCGACAACATCCCAATAGAATGTCTACATGAACAAAGGACGGGCGGTCTACATGCTGACTAGGATAAAATAGAACAAGCTGACTAGATAAAAAGAAACACTGACTAGACAAAACACTATGTGTCTCTCTTCCCCCCGATCTCCCTATCTTCGTCTCTCTCTCTCTCTGTCTCTCCCTCTTCCCCCGATCTCTCTATCTAATAAGGAAGGAGAGAGAGAGAGAGAGAGAGAGAGAGAGAGAGAGAGAGAGAGAGAGAGAGAGAGAGAGAGAGAGAGAGAGAGAGAGATTTGGACGGGAGAAAGGACAGGTCTGCATGCATGGCTCGGAGATGGGGATGCGTGGGCTACTGATCGGGGAAATTTTTTTCAGCAGTCTGCATGCATGGCTCGAAGATGGGGATACTTGGGCTGCTGATTGGGGGAAAATTTTTTAACACGTCCTGCGTACGCTATAACCGCGGGGCTCACTGCGATTCAAGAGACATGATACAGTCGGCCCCAACATATGGGGGTAGTGGCCCCCAGTACTTGGAGGGTGCTGATAGGCTTTGGACAACTGTTGTAGTTAGCGTAATCAAGTTGTGCTGAAAATTTCCCCGCTGATCGGGTATCGGCTCGGACTAGAGATAGAATCCCAAGGGGGTCTCGAATGAGAACTGGATGCGAGGGACTCGGGTTCTTGGATTCACATGCATGGGTTGAGTTGTGTAGAGTTTTTGGACATGCATGGCTGGTTGGGTTTGGACGGTTAGTTTGCATGCGAGGTGCGCAAGGTTGTAATGGGTTAAGTCGGATGTGATAGGTAAAAGGAATAAGAAACGAAAAGAGAAAATAAAGAGAAGATAAGAGAAGAGAAAGAGAAGAAAAAGGAAAGGAAGAAATAGAGGAGAGAAAAATGGTGGCAAGCCTGGGTGTTCTTCGTGCCACATTCGCAAGCCACCATCATACTCCGTTAAGCTCCGTAGAACGTTCGAGGCTCTCCTCTGGTTCGAATCATGTGATGCGCTGATCCGATGATTTCATTTCTCGATCGAATTCCACAATTATTCTTTTTTTTCATTAATTTTCAATAAACCTCCAAATGAGCTGTGCATCCTTCATTGACTCGCCGTGAGAATATCCATCACTTAGTCACGATGCTCTTGAGCTAGCTGCTGTTGCTCAGTGTTACCGCTGAAAGTGTTTTGTTGTCAAAGGCGGTTAGATGTGTTGCAGTGCGAATACGATGGTGTTGGTGGGGGTGGTGATGCCAGGGGGTGTCTTGCCGTCGAAGGCGGCCTGTTGCAGTGCCGACAGGTGTGTTGCCGCCGAAGGAGGCCCGCTGCAGTGCCGACAGGCACAGGCATGCACTATATATATATATATATATATATATATATATATATATATATATATATATATATATATATATATATATATATATATATATATATATATATATATATATATATATATATATATATATATATATATATATATATATATATATATATCCCTCTTAGCTTTTTTTTGTTGTTGCAGGGTGCCGTCGCTGGCGGGGTCACGATCTGGACATTAGTGGTTCGCGCTGAGATAGGCAGGCAGTGAAGAGGAGGTGAAGCGGCGGGCGTGCCCTGCGACGCCGTCGATGGTAGCGGGGTGGCAGTGCAGGCTAATCGAGCGATAGCAGCTCGAGATCATGTGGCGCGCAAGGTTTGGCTGGCCGGTAGCGGGTTCGTGCAGCTACAAGGCCTGTAGCGGGTAAGGGGCTGCGGTCTCCGTTGTTGTGGGAGAGCCTATCGCAGTTGGAGGAGAAGCCCTACAGCCATTTGTTTCATTTCACCTAGCCCTTACCAGCGATGGAAATGAATGTTTGTGGAGATTGATAGGGATTCAGGTGGGGAAAATGTTTGTGGGGATTGGGAAGGGCTGCAAATGGGGAAAGCAAGGGGGGACCTCAATCCATCAATGGAAAGTTCTCTCTCCCCTTCTGATTAAATTTCTTCCTTGATTTCATCTTTACCATAAAAATTCATGAGCAGTATTTTCTAGAATAATTCGGTGGATTGGGATCTATGGAGCTATGATAAAAAAAAACATGAGCAGTAATTTCTTCTTTGATTTCAAAACACTGGTTGCAGCTATAGGCAGTCGCCTAAGGCTAGGGCTGGAAATTCTAGACCTAACACGGCAGACCCGACACGAAATTAGCGGGTTTGGGTTAAACGAATTCAGGTCGTCACGGTAGACCCTTTTAATAAACAGGTCGGGTCCGAGTCTAGGGTCTGGACACAGTATACCAGGGAAGACCCGTTTAAAATTCAATGGGCCATCTCGGGTCGGGTCGGGTCTACCCGCAATCCGATGCTATAGTATGTAGTACTAGCAGGTCTTATCAGGTCAGGTTGGGTCATGTCGGATTGCATCGGATCGGGTCAATTGAATAGACCCATGTAGTAAACGGGTCTTATCAGGTCTACCCGTTTATAAGCGGGCCGGGTATGGGTTTAGGGTCTAGACACGATTAGTTAAACGGGTCGGGTCCGGGTCTAGGGGTTTTGGGCATGACCCGAAACTAGACACGACACGATTAGTTAAACGGGTCTCTCTCTCTCTCTCTCTCTCTCTCTCTCTCTCTCTCTCTCTCTCTCTCTCTCTCTCTCTCTCTCTCTCTCTCTCTCTTTCTCTCTCTGCATGTCTATGTTTGTGCCCGTGCTAAATGGCAGCCTCTCAGCCCACAGCCACCATACCCACCATTTAGGCCCGGCCATTATGAAAAAATTAATATAAAAAGGCCCCATTAGAATTTTCGCCTTAGGCCTCAGTTTGTATCGAGATGACCCTACTCTCTCTCTCTCTCTCTCTCTCTCTCTCTCTCTCTCTCTCTCTCTCTCTCTCTCTCTCTCTCTCTCCCCCCCCCCCGGGGTAGGGGAGGTGGGTGTTGGTTGATCGCACCGAAGGCTCTCGCTTCGTGCCAATCAACACGGGCATGCCGAAGCCGGTCAAGTGTGTTGTCGTCGCATACGACGGTGGGGGTGGTGATGCCTGGGGGGGTTTGCTGCCGAAGGTGGCCCACTGCATTGCTGACAGGTGTGTTGTTGCCGAAGGCGGCCCACTGCAGTGCCGACAGACGCGGGCATGCACTAGTCTATATAACATGGCATGACGGTTTTGTGCTGACTAGACAAAAATGGAAGCTTACTAGGACAAGCTTATTGGACAAAAATGAGCCGAATATATCTAACCATTCGTTCAAAAATCAACGCACGATCTCTATTTCCCAGTTAACCAACTCCCTCCCCTTAGTTTTAAATTCCGACTCTTTTAAACTGAATTAAACCCCTAAAATCCCGATCCATTTAAATTGCATTAAACCTGACCGTTCATCCCGTGATCATTGTTCGCATCAACGGCTATAAACCCGTATATTGAAATTTCGGTCATCCCAAACCATCGGATCGATCTCGAGGAATCCGTTCAAATAGAGACAGCTATGATTAATCGATTATAGGGGGATGTGGAGTTGGTCGCGCCGAAAGTGCCCACTTCGTGCCAAACGGCACGGACGAGAAAATGGGTGTCTCTATGAATGCCGGTGTTGTTGTCGAAAGTGTTTTGTAGTCGAAGGCGTTCAGGTGTGTTGCCGTCGAAGGCGACCCGCTACAGTGCCGATAGGCACGGGCATGCACTAGTTTATATAACAAGGGACGTCGATTTTGTGCTGACTAGACAAAATGGAACAAAAAAAACTGACTTTGACAAACTGACTGGACAAAAAGAACCGAATAGATCTAACCATTTGTTCAACAATCAATGCATAATCTCTATTTTCTCGTCAACCAACTCCCTCCCTTTGGTTTCAAATCCCGACCCATTTAAACTGCACTAAACCCCTAAAATCCCGACCGATTTAAACTGCACTAAACCTAGCCGTTCATCCCGTGATCGTTGTTCGCATCAACGGCTATAAACCCGCCTGCTGTGATTGATCGATTATAGGGGGAGGGGGAGTTGGTCGCGCCGAAGGCGTCTGCTTCGTGCCAATCGGCATGGACAATAAAATGGGTGTCCCTATAAATACCGGTGTTGTCGTCGAAAGTGTTTTGTTGCTGAAGGCGGCCCGCTGCAATGTCGACAAATGTGTTGCGGTCGAAGTCGACCCTGTGGGGGGAAATTTCTGAGCCGCCTTGACCGGGAACCCCCACCCCACAACCTTGATTGAATTGGATTGTTTGTAGAATTAGAGATTAGAAAATAAAGAGATAGGATTGACACGTGGAGTTGTTGTCGAAGTTCGGTCTTACGACCTACGTCTCCGAGCGAGAGGTGCCACCTGGTTTCCACTATAATAAATATAAAGATGGGGAAGCGTTCTCTCGACAGGCCGAGAGAAGCCTTTTACAGTGGGGGTTGCACGGAGCAACAAGAAAAGAACTAGGAGGAGAGAAGTAAGCTCTAGCTCTGAATCCTCTCTTCCTCTGATCGAATGACCAACCCCCTTCCTGGATGCCTTGGGGGTCCTTTTATAGCGTAGGCACGTGCCCGATATGGCAGTGATGATGTGGCGCTGATGACGTGGCACTGGTTCTGGGCCTCCTTGCTGGGCCCTTATTGGGCCGTTGTTCGGGCCCAATAAGGGGTAGGGCTTGATCTGCGAGCCTCGTAGAGTGGGCCCATGTGAGCCCAGGCGGGCTTACCCATTTGGGCCGTTGCGCGGGCCCATGCTGCTCTGATCTGGTCCGGTACAATTTTTGCACCCACAGTTACCCCCTCCCAGTCGGGTCAGGACCCCCTGGGTCGGCTGGGATTCCAAGGTGCAAACGCTTTAGGATCCTGGCGCGGTTGGAGAGGGTTGTCGATGCCGCGGTTCGTATTAGCAGAGCCTTCGTCCGCCGATGCCGAGACCCTTTTTGGCGCGAGCCAAAAAGTCTCGGTTTTGCGAGGGGGTGTTTCCGAAAAAACAGTGTGTTTTCTGACCGAGTGGATACCGAGAGGGTACCGAGTGCATATCGAGTGGGTACCGAGAGCATACCGAGTGGTTACCGAGACCCTTTTGGTGCAAGCCAAAAAGTCTCGGTTTTGCAAGGGGGTGTTTCCGAAAAGACAGTGCGTTTTCTGACCGAGTGGATACCGAGAGGGTACCGAGTGCATACCGCGTGGTTACCGAGACCCTTTTGGTGCAAGCCAAAAAGTCTCGGTTTTGCAAGGGGGTGTTTCCGAAAAGGCAGTGCGTTTTCTGATCGAGTGGATACCGAGAGGATACCGAGAGGGTACCGAGAGCATGCCGAGTGGATACCGAGAGCATACCGAGAGGGTCTTCCACAACTCCAACTGTGCTATCACCTGGTTGGTGAAGGAGCAGGACATGACGAAGCTCGGGTGCCCGGTGGCACACCCGAGGTTCATGAGGCGACCCTCGGCCAGAACGATGATCCCCGTCTTGGTCTCGGGGAAGACCCAGCGATCGGTCTGGGCTTTGATGGTGATTCGCTTGACGCCCGGGTACGTCTCCAGGCCGTGCATGTCGATCTCGTTGTCGAAGTGGCCAATGTTGCAGACGATCGCATTGTTCTTCATCTTCTTCATGTGGTCCAACATGATGATGTCCTTGTTCCCCGTGGTGGTGACAAAAATGTCCGCCTCGGCCACAACATCCTCCAAGGTGAGGACAGGGATTCCTTCCATCAGGGCCTGGAGGGCACACATGGGGTCGATCTCTGTCACGATGACACGGGCACCGGCCTGCTTCAGGGAGGAGGCGCAGCCCTTGCCCACGTCTCCGTAGCCACAGACCATCGCAACCTTGCCAGCGATCATAATATCGGTGGCCCTCATCAGACCATCAGGGAGAGAGTGGTGGCATCCATACAGATTGTCAGACTTGCTCTTGGTGACGGAATCATTGACGTTAATGGCGGGGAAGAGCAGGGTTCTGCTGGCCTGCATCTGGTAGAGGCGCTTAACGCCGGTGGTGGTCTCCTCGGAGACGCCGACGAGGCGCTCCTTCATCTTGTGGTATCGCTTAGGGTCGACCTTGAAGCCATCGCGGATGAGGCCGAGCACGATCTGGAACTCGGCGTTGTCGGTGGAGGCCGGATTGGGGATCTTGCCGGTCTTCTCGTACTCCTCCTCGGCCTTGACGCCCTCGTGGATGAGGAGGGTCGCGTCGCCGCCGTCATCGACGATAAGGTCGGGGCCACCGCCTGCGCCCCAGTCGAGGCAGCGCTCGGTGCACCACTAGTACTCCTGGAGGGTCTCGCCCTTCCAGGCGAAGACCGCGGCGGAGTCGCGGGAGATGGCGGCGGCGGCGTGGTCCTGGGTGGAGAAGACGTTGCAGGAGCACCAGCGGACCTCAGCACCGAGGGCGGTGAGGGTCTCGATGAGGACGGCGGTCTGGATGGTCATGTGGAGGGATCCGGTGATCCGGGCACCTTTGAAGGGCTGCGACGGCCCGAATTCCGCCCGGCACGACATGAGGCCCGACATCTCCATCTCCGCGAGCTCGATCTCGAGGCGGCCGAAGTCGGCCTGTGACATGTCCTTCACCTTGTAATCCCGGCCGGACGTCGTCTTCTCCACCTGCAGAGCCATCTTCGCCCTCCCTCGCTCACCTTCAGATCTGAGATTGGATCACAGACGGTGATGAACGGATCGCCGCGAGAGTGGGTGCCGGTGGACATGGGAGAGAGCAGTCGTCTCTCTCTCTAACTCTGCTTCTTTCCTTCTTTGTTTTTGACTCTTCTCTCTTGCCTTTCTTTGCACTCTCTCTCTCTTTCCTGTGCGATGAGAGGCGCACGGGAGAAATCAGATCTCCCCCTCTCATCTTGCGTGTGTCTGTCGGACGAAGGATGACACGAGGGGTCTGATCCCCCCTCTCCTCCTTGCGTGTGTCCGCTGGACTAGGGAGGGCACGGGGCGGTCAGATTCCCCCTCTCTGCCTCGCGTATGTCCATTGGACTAAGGAGGGCACGGGGGGTTTGGATCTGGATCGTGTTGGACAGGCTGCGCTGCGCAGCGAGTACGTGAGGGGTTGGATCGGCTGCGCGGCGTGGTGAGCACGTGGGTCTGGGTCGGCTGCGTGATGAGGAAGGCAAGAGTGGGGTTGGACAGGCTGCGCTGCGCGGCGAGCACGCGAGGGGTCAGGCTTCCCCTTCTATCCTCTGCTCGTGCCGACTGCCCGACGAAGGCGCACGCGGGGGATGGGTCAGACCCCACTCCCTCTCTCCTTTGTTTGTGTCATCTGCACAACAAGGGTGCATGCGAGGGGTGGACCCAACGATGTGCTAACATGGTCGGCCCGCTCTTTAACCTCGGTGAGGACGATGGCGGCAAGCTTCTTCTGTTCGGCCTTGGCGATGAGGAATCGGGAGCGCTCGGCTACTCGCTTAACTTCTTGACGGCGACGGAGAAATTTGGTGTCGTAGGATAGGTGGTGTTGGCGAAGTCGTCAAAGACAATTTGGAAGTCTCGAACGCGGCGGCCTAGTGAGTCTCGGACAAGCGCAAAAACTTCCGACAGTCATAACTTTTCATACGTGCGTCGGATGAATGCGTATAAGGTGTCGTTGTGTAGGCACCGAAAAAATGGTCAAAGTGGACGTGAAACATTGTTCGCCTTGACGTGTAACTTTTCTGGTATTCACCTTTATAGAGAGATGACTCTTAAGAACGCGCCGGCCAGGTTTTAGGCTAGCGTCTTAAAGATGTCTCGGCACACGGTAACTCATCCGTTCTGTCCGACACCTAACTGCACCTAGTTACTGTGTTCACTAGGGGCTGCAGTCGAGCCCCAGTGATAACGCGATGGTTACCGCGTGCTCACCCCTGATGAGAAAGGGGATTTTTTTTCTTGTGAAGTTTGTACAAGCAAACCAATAGGTTTGGATAAGATGCTATCTAACCGACCCAATGGAAGATAGCTCTTTGTCTTTGAATAATCATTGTGTGTGGATGACACCGAGCACCCCCCCTCTCGGTTTTCTGACGAAACCAAGGGGTGGGATGATATTGATGCCGTACACCCCCCTCTCGGTTTTATGTCGAAATCGAGAGGTGGGTTGCTGATGGCGCGCCGTCACCCCCTCCCTACTCGGTTTTTGTACGAAACCGAGGGGGGGCTGCTTGTTGATGCCGACACACACCCCTTCTCAATTTTCTGACGAAACCGAGGGGTGTGTTGATGGTGTGCCGTCACCCCCTCCCCACTCGGTTTTTGTGCGAAACCGAGGGGGGGTTGCTTGTTGATGCCGACACCCCATTATTGGGGATGCTAGAAGAGGCCAAAAAGTGTTGGTATTGAAAATAGTGTATTTTTCGAATTTTAGCCCCATTTGAAACCGACACTTTTTCGGTAAAACGCTGGTGCGTGGGGATGTCGGCGAGGGACAATGCTATATTCGAGGGGGCTTCTTAGAGATAATCTAGGATGATGCCGCATGATGGCCAGCCAGTCTCCACCCAATGTACTACCGCACCTGGTTACTGTATTCGCCTGGTACTACGGTCACGTGAGGGTGTTGACTTGGCCAGGATCAAGAAAGCACCATTTTATCCCATGTTACCCACCGTCGACTGCACCAGAGTGGAGACACGCACTGACAGAGTTAGACCAACCACCCCCTGACCGGTTTGGAACCGTTAGTCGTCGAGAAAAGGTAATGGCCAGTGACAATCTGATGCTTGGACCTGAGTGACAAGACTAAGCTTGGACTTTTGATCGAATGCCAATACGTCGGCGACGACGTCTCGGACTTTATCTTTATGTGTCAAGGGTAGGGCCTTGGGATTATAGAGTGCCGAGGTGTTGGTCGCCTTAGACTTTGCCTTCGAGTGCCAAGGGCTGGGCCTTAGGCTTGTAGAGTGCCGAGGCGTTGGTCGCCTTGGACTTTGTCTCCGCATGCCAAGGGATGAGCCTTGGGCTTGTAGAGTGCCGAGGCGTTGGTCGCCTCGGATTTTGTCTTCGAGTGCCAAGGGCTGGGCCTTGGGCTTGTAGAGTGTCGAGGCATTGGTTGCCTCAAACTTTGTCTTCGCGTGCCAAGGGCTGGGCCTTGTGCTTGTCGAGTGCCAAGGCGTTGGTCGCCTCGGACTTTGTCTTCGAGTGCCAAGGGCTGGGCCTTGGGCTTGTAGAGTGCCGAGGTATTGGTCACCTCGGACTTTGTCTTTGAATGCCCAGGGATGTCTCCTTGGTCTGGTAGAGTGCCGAGGCATTGGTCGCCTCGGCCTATGTCTTCGAGTACCAAGGGCAGGGCCTTGGGCTTATAGATTGTCGAGGCATTGGTCACCTCGGACTTTATCTTCGAGTGCCAAGGGCTGGGCCTTGGGCTTCTAGAGTGCCGAGGCATTGGTCACCTCGGACTTTGTCTTCGAGTGCCAAGGGCTGGGCCTTGGGCTTGTAGAGTGCCGAGGCATTGGTCGCCTCGGACTTTGTCTTCGAGTGCCAAGGGCTGGGCCTTGGGCTTGTAGAGTGCCGAGGCATTGGTCGTCTCGGACTTTGTCTTCGAGTGCCAAGGGCTGGGCCTTGGGCTTGTAGAGTGCCGAGGCATTGGTCGCCTCGGACTTTGTCTTCGAGTGCCAAGGGCTGTCTCATTGAACTTGGTGCATGTCAAAGCGGCGACGTCTGCCTTGGACTTATTCTCATCGCCTCAGATAAGTATAGTTGATAGTTTAGCTTGACCTGGATTGTCAGGAGCATTTTTATCTGACTTTCGCCTTGAAAGGGCGTAGCCGAATTGCCTTCGAGTTTCCGACTTGAATGGGTGGAATCGAAGGTCTTTGGTTGACCTGGGTTACCAGGAGCTTTTTATCGGACTTTAGCCTTGAGAGGCCGTACCCGAATTGCCTTCGAGCTTCCGATTTGAACGGGCGAAATCGAAGGTCTTTGGTTGACCTGGGTTGCCAGGAGCCTTTTATCGGACTTTAGCCTCGAGAGGGCGTAGCCGAATTACCTTCGAGCTTCCTACTTGAATGGGCGGAATCGAAGGTCTTTGATTGACCTGGGTTGCCAGGAGCCGTTTTATCGGACTTTTGCCTTGAAAGGGCGTAGCCGAATTGCCTTCGAGCTTCCGACTTGAATGGACGGAATCGAAGGTCTTTGGTTGACCTGGGTTGCTAGGAGCCTTTTTATCGGACTTTAGCCTCGAGAGGGCGTAGCCGAATTGCCTTCGAGCTTCCGACTTGAATGGGCGGAATCGAAGGTCTTTGGTTGACCTGGGTTGCCAGGAGCCTTTTTGTCGGACTTTCGCCTTGAAAGGGCGTAGCCGAATTGCCTTCGAGCTTCCGACTTGAACGGGCGGAATCAAAGGTCTTTGGTTGACCTGGGTTACCAGGAGCCTTTTTATCGGACTTTAGCCTTGAGAGGGCGTAGCCGAATTGCCTTCGAGCTTCCGACTTGAATGGGCGGAATCGAAGGTCTTCGATTGACCTGGGTTGCCAGGAGCCTTTGTTTTTTTATGCCTTAACATGGTGGAATCGAACTTCGAGAGATTTGATTTTGAGAAAAAAGACACTTTATTGATATAACAAAGTTGCAGTTACACTTTTTCAGAGGTTGCCCCGCAGATGTTACGATTATGCATCGACATATTACATTGACTTTCTTTTCTCCACTGCTGCAACCTCTCCTACTCTCGACCTGGTTCCTTATTAGCGAGGTAGCCATCGAGCCGCCCTTCTTGGATCAGGTCTTCGATGTGATGCTTTAACTTCCGACATGTAGAGGTTGGGTGGCCATGGCTGCGATGAAACTCACAGTAGGCTGTCGTATCTCCCGCCTGGTCGGAATTTGGAGGGAGAGGCTGTGGCCACTTGCAAAAGGGCTCGTTCTGCAAGTATGCGAAGATGTCTTCAATGGAGGTGTTCAGCTCAGTGAACACCCTTTGCTCCCTTGGAGTTCGCCTCTTTTCTGCTGGAGGGGCTTTCGGATCTTCATTGTACCTTTTGGTCTGCACCTTTTTGTCGGACGCGGCATGGGCAGACTTCTTGTAGTGTGCTTCATTCGGAGCTTCATCATCTTTCTTATGTCGGGAGTCACGAGACTCGCGGGGCTCGCGTAGTCTTCTGGCCCGCTGATTGTCTTCCACCTCTATCTCCCGCTGTACGCGCTTGAACATCGCTTCCAAGTTATTGGGAGGATGCCGGATGAAGTCGGTGTAGACGTGGAGCTCTGGCCGGATAGCATTCTGGAATGCCAGCATGATGGCCTCCTCATTATAGGAGCGATCGGTGAGCTCAGAATGCTCATTACGAAACCTCATCGTGAAGCTCCTTAGAGACTCATCGGAGCCCATCTTCAGACGGTAGAGTGTATCCAGCTTCTTTTCCGGCTTTAAGTTTAGCCGATAATGGTCCATAAAGAGTTCAGCCAATTCTTTGAATGTGGTCACCGTACCAGTGGGCAGTGTGTAGTACCAGTCGAGGGCAGGTCCCTCGAGGCTTCCCGCAAACATACGGCAAAGAACATGGTTCTCATACTCGTAGGGCGTCAGGGCCTGCTCTAGGATATAGAGAGCAGGGTCTCCCTGGATGCAGTTGAACTTTGGCAGGCTCGGAGTTCGCCAACCCATAGGAAATGGTGTTACAAGAACCTTGGGATGCAGTGGCCCCACCGAGGTGATTAGCTGTCTACGGTCTTGATGGCGGCGTCCCACGTCGGCAGTATGCCTTAGTCGGTTGAGCAGCTCACGGGCATCTGTTGCTTTCATGTGCGAAGGGATAGAACATCCAATGGACCCTATTGACTGAGGCGATCCTTCTCGGCGATAGCTTAGCGCACCGTCGATGTTGAGGCGATCCCACACCGTTTGCCTTGGTGCTTGTATGGATACTTGACGCATCTCGATACACGGTACGTGTGGTTCTTCAAGATGATGACTCACGGCTGGGCGAGTCCTTGGTTGGTCTTCATCAGTAGCTAGAGAGTTCTGGGCCACAACCCCTGCTCTTTCAGCCACCTTCTTTAGGGAATCCCTCTCTTGCTCGAGGGCCACATTCTTCTTGAGGAGATTTAGTAGCTGGAAATCTGCAGCCGAGATCTCGAATGTAGCCTGAGGCTTGCTCCCTTGAATAGCGTGTTCTTTGCCAGATCGACGCCTTGGGGATGACGTGTCTCGCCGATCGCTGTGCCCTTCTGGATGGCTGCCTTGCGGCCCCAGCCGCTCCCGCACATTTCTTCGGTTGGTTGCAACCGAGACTTCTTGTTCTTCTTCGATCAGCATATCGTTTGTTCGTTCAGCACCCGCCTTTGGTGGGTTGGTGCTGGCCTTCACCATCGAGCGTGTTAATGTCGGCGTGGTGAAGGCGTTGAGGTTGATTTGGAGGAGGACTTGTGGCTCGTCACCACAAGTTGAATAGGAGTCGGTAGAGGTGTGGATAAGACCTCTATCGATATCCCACAGACGGCGCCAAAGATTGTGGGGGGAAATTTCCGAGCCGCCTTGATCGGGAACCCCCACCCCACAGCCTTGATTGAATTGGATTGTTTGTAGAATTAGAGATTAGAAAATAAAGAGATAGGATTGACACGTGGAGTTGTTGTCGAAGTTCGGTCTTACGACCTACGTCTCCGGGCGAGAGGTGCCACCTGGTTTCCACTATAATAAATATAAAGATGGGGAAGCGTTCTCTTGACAGGCCGAGAGAGGCCTTTTACAGTGGGGGTTGCATGGAGCAACAAGAAAAGAACTAGGAGGAGAGAAGTAAGCTCTAGCTCTGAATCCTCTCTTCCTCTGATCGAATGACCAACCCCCTTCCTGGATGCCTTGGGGGTCCTTTTATAGCGTAGGCACGTGCCCGATATGGCAGTGATGACGTGGTGCTGATGACGTGGCACTGGTTCTGGGCCTCCTTGCTGGGCCCTTATTGGGCCGTTGTTCGGGCCCAATAAGGGGTAGGGCTTGATCTGCGAGCCTCGTAGAGTGGGCCCATGTGAGCCCAGGCGGGCTTACCCATTTGGGCCGTTGCGCGGGCCCATGCTGCTCTGATCTGGTCCGGTACAATTTTTGCACCCACAGACCCGCTGCAGTGCCAATAGGCATGGGCATGCACTAGTGATAGACAATGAGGTGGCATAAAGGTGCTTGGTATGAATTGTTGAGTAAACTAGTGCATGCCCGTGCCTATCGGCACTGCAGCGGGCCGCCTTCGGCGGCAACACACCTGTCGGCACTGCAATGGGCCGCCTTCAACGGCAAGACACCCCATGGCATCACTACTCCCACCAACCCCATCATATTCGTGTGGCAGTACATCTAACCGAATTCGGTAACAAAACACTTTCGGCGGTAACACCGGCCTACAACAACTAGCTCAAGGGCATCGTGACCAAGTGATGGATATTCTCACGATGAGTCGATGGAGGATGCATAGCTCGTTTGGAGGTTTTTTAAAAATTAATAAAAAAAAGAATAATGATGGAATTCAATCGAGAAATGAAATCATCGGATCATCACATCACATGATTTGAACCAGAGGAGAACCTTGAACGTTCTACAGAGCTTAACGGAGTATGATGGTGGCTTGCAAATGTGGCACGGAGAACACTCAGGCCTGTCACCATTTCTCTCTCCTATATTTCTTTCTTTCCTTTTTCTAGTCTTTCTCTTCTCTGTATTTTTTCTTTTCGTTTCTTATTCCTTTTGCCCATCGCACCCGACTTAACCCATTACAACCTTGCGCAGCTCGCATGCAAACCAACCGTCCAAACCCAACCAGCCATGCATGTCCAAAAACATCACACAACTCAACCCATGCATGTGAATCCAAGAACCCGAGTCCCTCACATCCAGCTCTCATTCGAGACCTCCTTGGGATTCTCTCTCTAGTCTGAGCCGATACCTGATCAGCGGGAAAATTTTCAGCACAACCTGATTATGCTAGCAATAATCGTTGCCCAGAGTCTATCAGCACACTCCAAGTACTGGGGGCCACTACCCCCATGTGTTAGGGCTGACTATATCATGTCTCTTGAATCGCAGTGAGCCCCGCGGTTGTAGCGTACGCTGGATGTGCTGAAAAATTTCCCCCCGATCAGCAACCCACACATCCCCATCTTCGAGCCATGCATGTAAACCTGTCCCTTTTCCCATCCGAATCTCTCTCTTTCTCCTTCCATATTAGATAGAGAGACCGAGGGAAGAGAGAGAGAGACAAAGAGTGAGAGAGATAAAGAGAAGGAGATCGGGGGAAGAAAGAGACATAGTGTTTGTCTAATCAGCGTTCCTTTTTATCTAGTCAGCTTTTTGTTTCATTTTATCCTAGTCAGCATGTAGACCGCCCGTCCTTTATTCATATAGACAGTCTATTGGGATGTTGTCGCTTGTCGGTACTTTCTTCGTGTGTGGTCGCGGGTTGTGGACCTTGTGATGCTGGACGATTTGGATGTTGCCACATGAGCGTCCCCTCGTGCAATCGTACGTCGGGGTTGTCAGTGACCTCTGTCCAGTTGAGTATAAATTTGCATGTGGTCATCGTAAGTCCATTCGATTGGAGATGGTACCGAATAATGCAACTTCATGGCGACGAATAGGGGATCGATTCCAGGACTTTGCATAAACTCGAAGCGCAGCGTGGATCATCATTCCATTGATATAGATGGACGGTGGATATCAAAGTCGGGGAGGAGATTAGCGTTGGTCATTTTCTCTAAACTCGACAACAACGACTGGATTGATGGATTCATTGATGTTGTCTCTGCATATAAGCAAGCACAATCGGACGGCTGCCATAACACCATTGGGATGTTAGGGGCTAATATGATTTGCATGGCCAAGAGATTTATGGGATTCTCTCTCTCATCCCTTTTATGACATTCATTGCTAGTATGCTAATATGGTATTAATGAGATTTATGCACAACCAAGAGAGGGAGTTAAAATGGTAATAATAATTTAATATGAGATACTCTCTCTATCTCTATTTTTGTATGTTGAACGGCCATGCAAAAGATCAATTTATGGGATTTGCTCTCTCTCTCTCTCTCTCTCTCTCTCTTTCTCTCTCATCCCTCTTTATGATCTTCCTTGTTAGTATGCTAATATGGTCTTAATGAGATTTATGCACAACCAACAAAGGGAGCTAATATGATAATAATCATTTAATATTAGATACTCTCTTTCTATCTTTCTCTTTGTATATTGAATGGTCATGCAAGAGAACAATTTATGGGATTTGCTTGCTCTCTCTCTCTCATCCCTCTTTATGATCTTCCTTTTTTTCTAAAATTATAAAAGTTTAAAAATATAAAAGTGAATAATTGAATCTTGATCGATGGTCGGATTTACCTATTTTTGTCTAGTCAGCTTGTTCCTTTTTATCTAGTCAGCTTTTGGTTCCATTTTGTCCTAGTCAGCACAAAACCGTCGTGCCAATAATATAGATATTTATTCAACCAACGCCATAGCCAACTCCATCACCAACCTGCATAGGTGGCATTCTCTGATTGGCCGGACTATCGGTCATCGGATGAACCCTAAGGGGATGCATCACCCGTCGACCACCGCCCCGTTGGCCACCGTTGAGGCAGCCGCGACGTGGGTTGCCGACAGTCGGCGGCGATAGAGGCATCCCTCTAGGGTTCATCCTAGTCTGTCCAATCAGAAGATGCCATCATGTATGTTGGTGATGGGGTTGCCTATGGTGTTGGTTAGACGCCATTACTCTTGGTTGTTTTGAAGATCCGTTGCAGCGTTGATGGACGCACTTGATGGCTGAGTAGCTCATTCTTGCTTTAAATGTGCCGTGTAGTCCAAGGTGGAATGGATGCATTTGGCGATACGCAATACAGAGCTTTGGTAATATGTTCAGGGTAGGGGTTGTAATGGGTTGTGTCGGGTCGGGTTCGTGTCTAGATCCGGACCCGACCCGTTTAACTAATCATGTCTAGATCCTAAACCCGTACTCGACCCGTTTATAAACGGGTAGACCCGTTAGACCTGTTTATCACACGGGTCTATTCAGTTGACCCGATCCGACTCGACCCGACTTGACCCGATAGACCTGCTGGTACTATATAATACATATCGGATTGCGGGTAGACCCGACCCGACCCGACCCGACCCGATGAATTTTAAACAGGTCTTACTGGGTCTACCGTGTCCAGACCCTAAATCCGGATCCGACCAGTTTATTAAACGGGTCTAGCGTGTCGGCCCATTTACGACCAAAACCCGTTTAACCCAGACCCACTAACTTCGTGTCGGGTCTGCCGTGTCGGGTCCAAAATTGCCAGCCCTAGTTTAGGGCAACAATGTGTGTGTGGGCATCAAAATTAGCCCACGGGTCGAACCCGATTTTTACACGAAAAATGGGCTTGCACTCGATGACCTTCGGGTCGAACCCGACTCGCTCATGCAACTTGGGCCCGCACACAACGGCCCGCATGCACACTCGGCCCGCACACAACGGCCTGCATGCACACTCGGCCCGCACACAACGGCCCGCATGCACACTCGGCCCACACACAACGGCCCTCATGCGAAATTGGGCCCGCACACGAATGGCCCGCATGCGAACTCGGCCCGCGTGCAAACCCAATTCGCGCATCGCGGCCCAACTCGAAGCAAACGGGTCCCACCGGACCCGCGACTCGAACACAAAGAGGGGGGCCCACCGGCCCCCCCTCTTGAAAACCGTGCCCCCCTCATCAAAGAAAGGTGGGGCCGGCCATAAAAGAAAAAGAAAAGAAAAGAAAAAGAAAAGAAAAGAAAAAGAAAAAGAAAAAGAAAAGAAAAGAAAAGAAGAAAAAAAAATCAAAACCGCCTTGATGCGGGGGGAGGTGGCGTGGACGTCTACACAACCGTAGATCCGCGACGATCCCTCGATCCAACGGACAAGATGACGTTGTGTCGCCATCCGATCCAAAAGTGCAACAAGAATAACAACTCGATCTCTAAAGATCGAGTCACATCTAGCCCATAACCACTCCAACTAAAAAGGAGGAAATCGGGTTTGTTTCCCCAAATAAGGGAACGATATCTCGATGGTTATGAGGGGAGATATTGGAGGAAACAAAAAGATTTCAGCAATATCTCCCCCAACCGCCCCCCTTTGCCTATAAATAGAAGGGGTCGGGGAAGGCATCAAAGGTCCGAAAGCCGAAGACGAAAGAGCTTCGCAAGAGAAGCTCCAACGCTCGAAGACCGAAGGCTTCACGAGGCACGGCAAGCATATCCTACGGGAGTCCTTGTCCCTTCAAGTCCTCATCAACGTGAAGACCTTGCACTCGGAGATCAAAGCTTCGACTCCTCGCACGAAGAAGAAAGCGTGGAGAAGAAGACCCGGAGCCGTCATCACCCGATTGCTCCAACGATCTTCATCAGCTCCGAAGACGCCATAAGCAAATGCCGGAGAAGAAGATCGAAGCCGACAACACTCGTCGTCTTCAATCAAGGCATCGACTCCTCGCACGAAGAAGAAAGCCGGGAGAAGAAGGCCTGAAGCCGGTGCTACCCCTGCCGCCTTCGTCAACCAAAAGCCGACGCTACAACCGTCGTGCTAAAGCCGGTGCCACACCCGCCGTCTTCATCAACAAAAGCCGACGCTACAACCGTCGCACGAAGATCGGTGCTACACCCGCCGTCTTCATCAACGAAAGTCGACGCCACAACCGTCGCACAAGCATCGGTGCTACCCCCGCCGAAAAGCCAAAACCGACGCCACAACCGTCGAGGAAGCCGGAAGAGTAAAGAAGCCTTGAAGAGGTAACGCCAGTCGTTCGAGAAGAAGATCGAGTCGAAGCTAAAGTCAAAGCCGACGCAAGAAGCCAAAGCAAACGCACCGGTAAAGCCCGCGCTAAAGCAACGCACGTGCCAAAGCCAAGCAACTACGACGGTCACGAGCAAAGCACCACACGTTCTAACCGATACGACATGAAGTCCGGAAGAACTAAAGCATCGCAAGTCTCTACCCGTCTACGTTCAAGCGCAAGCGCCAAAGCAAAGCAAAAGCCAGAGCCACGCCAAAGCTACGCCAAAGCCGAAAGCTAAAGCCAAAGCTGACGCCAAAAACACGATCGACGCCGCGAACCGACGATCAAGGACGCCGAGGTCGAGCAAGGATCGAGGAAGACACGAAGACCGAGGAACGAAGCTCAAAGCCTCCCTAGCCGAGAAAGCGCGAAGCACGGACGGGACAAAATCAACGGCGGAAACTCCTTAGCCTCTCAAAAACCCTCACCCTGTAAAGACCTCTGTCCTGGGCAATCCCTTCAGAGCTCTCGCACGAATACCACGTGGAGACGCGGATCAAAGGGACCCTCCAGAGGATCTCTCCCACAATCTCCTGATCAAAGAAAATTTGTAATCTCGTGTGATCCGCAATAAAGACGACCCGAATCTTTTTCTGCGACCACAGATTTCTGGCACGCCCAGGGGGACCTCCTCTCCTTTCATCCGTACGTTTGAAGGAGTTGCTTCAAGTTCGCCATGGCCGGAACGAACAACGATACGTTTGCTCCAACAAGCCTCTCACCTATCGCCGAGTCTCCACTACTCCAACACAGCGATCCAGAAAACCCGGTGGATGGCATTCCCCCGGTAGTACGCGTTTACACTCGGCGTACTCAAACTCTTGCGGACTTCTTCACGCCAGAAACTGCTGCTGAAGGTGCTCGCCAAATCACCAATGAGGCCTTGGTGCATGAAGAAACAAGCCTCAATCCTGGAACATCTGTCCAGAAATTTGGGGAGGACCAGCCCCAACCCCGAACCCATTCGGGTTCTCCAGCGGACTTTGCACCTCCCTTGCCGGGGGCAAACATCTGTCATCAAGCAGAAGCAAGTCAGCGTAACTACGTCTCCGACGACGATGGCGAGGGTGCGGGCGTGCAACATCGAGACGTCCTGCGACACCATCCTCCGTCCGCTCTCCAGCTCCAAGTCATGCAAATGGGTGAACACATGGCTCAGCTCACCCGACTAATGGAAGAGAAAGATCGTCACATCAACACCTTGCTTCAGAGACTGAGTGCCAGGGATGTCGCAACATTCGGTCAACCTCCTGCTTCTCCAGTAGCTGCTTCAGCCCCGTCTCCAACTCCTGCTCTTGCAGAAGTTGGCCCGGCAACACTAGCAACTGCTCCTGCACTTTCCTCGGCTCCCGTGCCGGTCTCGGTGGCCGCACAACCTTCAGTGGCAGCAACGATGAATGCCCAGCAAATACAAGCCTTGGTGGCCGACATGATGCGTTCCCACGGCGGTAGTCTACCTCCAATCACGGCAGCATATTCGAAGCCTTACACTACAAGGATCCAGCAGCTGCGCTTCCCTACCGGGTTCCAGCCACCAAATTTCCAACACTTCGACGGAAAGGAGAACCCAAGGCAACACATTGCCCACTTCGTCGAAACTTGCAATAACGCCGGCACATACGGCGACGAGATGGTGAAGCAGTTCGTTCGCACACTCAAAGGTAATGCTTTTGACTGGTATGTTGATCTTCCTCCAGGATCCATTGACAGTTGGGATCAAATGGAAAGAGAATTCCTCAACCGCTTCTACAGTACTCGGCGCATCGTTAGCATGACCGAGGTTACTGCCGTCAAGCAAAGGAAGGACGAATCAGTAATCGACTACATCGATCGATGGAGGAATCTCGCCCTGAATTCACGAGACCGTTTGTCGGAAGACTCGGCTATCGAGATGTGCACCCAAGGCATGCACTGGGGCTTACTCTACATCCTCAAGGGGATCAAGCCTCGGTCCTTCGAAGAACTTGCAACTCGAGCCCATGACATGGAGCTCAGCTTAGCAAATCGCGGGGACTCAAAGACCAAAGACTTCCTGAAGGTGGAAAAGAAAGACAAACCGCCGGCACCCAAATCAAAGCAAGTTAATGTCGCCGACATCGCCTCGGCCTCCAAGCCACTCAAAATCAGCGGTAAGTCAGATCAAGAAAAGGGAGCTGCCATACCACCGCCTCCATCTCAAAGGCAGTCGAAGATGACTCTAGAAGAACTTGAGGCCAAAGAGTATCCCTTTCCAGACTCAGAAGTCTCCTCCATGTTCGATCAACTGCTACAAGAAAAGATGATCGAGCTTCCTCCTTCAAAAAGGCCCGAACAGATGCATCGAGTCAACGATCCGCTCTTCTGCAAATACCACCGGCTGGTCAGCCATCCTATTGAGAAGTGTTTCGTCTTCAAAGAGAAGATCATGGCACTCGCAAAGCAAGGAAAAATCGAGATCGACTCCAGCGACGTTGCAACGGCAAACATGACATCCATCACCTTTGGTTCGTTTCAACCGGTACTCGTTGCTACCCACCAGAGAAGGCCCAAGTTGCGCATCAATCGCTAAAGGCCAATTGCGAAGTTAGCTCCACAACGGAAGATCTCAAGACGACAGCAGTACGCTCCTAAGCTCGCTGAGAAAGAAACGTCACTGCCCTGGGGGCAACCGTCGCCTACATCGACGTCTCTCTCAAACAAAGCTATGTCCCAACGGAATCTCCAGACAAGGTACGAGCAAGGAGACCCGGAGGTCGGTCTGTTAGGCCAGCCTTCAGGTAAATTCGACTACTACGTCCTCTACTCCAGACCTTCGCCTGTCTCAATAGAAGAAATCGAGCCCATCGGCTGGGAGTCAGAAGGCGAACCACCAAGGTCCCCAGAGGAGCAAGGCTCCCCAACTCATGGAGAACCTACAAATCTCCGGACAAGGTACGAGCAAGGAGACCCGGAGGTCGGTCTGTTAGGCCAGCCTTCAGGTAAATTCGACTACTACGTCCTCTATTCCAAACCTTCGTCTGTCTCAATAGAAGAAATCAAGCCCACCGGCTGGGAGTCAGAAGGCGAACCACCAAGGTCCCCAGAGGAGCAGGTCTCCCCGACCCATGAAGGACCTACCACTCCCACTCCAGAGCTTCACCTTGGTAACGAAGAATCTACTGATGAAGATGCATGGGTCGTGTTGCCTCGCAGACGAAGGCCATGGACGCCAAAAAGTCACAAGTTCGATCGGGTAACAAGAAAGCTTCCGGAACGAAGAACTTACCAAAAGAAAAGCAAAGCTCCAGGAAGGAAGGCATTCAAAGTACCACCAGCAGATCCTGATGATCTCCTCCTGCAAAACCCTCTAGAACCGACAACATTGCAAGAGTTCTTCCCCGATTACTTCCTCCCAGCTAATCAGCAGCACGAAGCCTCCTGTTGCATGGTTGAGATTCACATAGCGCCGGAAGAAGAAGATAGGATCAAACCTTCCAAAGAAAGCAACACCGACAACGAGGAGGACGATTCCGACAAAGACAGTACTGCTGCTTACGATGAGGCAATCATGCACTTGCCACTCATAGAAGCACTACACCTCCCAGAGAAAACTCGCCTAGCAATGGCCGAGGCTTTGACAGACCCAGACAGCTACAAGAAGAAAAACGCCGAGAAGGACAAAACTATTGTCTCATGTAACGCAGCAATAACCTTCTCGGACGAAGATCTGCAGCTCGGAGCACGACTGCACAATCGACCTGTCTATGTCTCGGGATACATCAACGAGAAGCCGGTAAATCGAATCCTGTTGGACTGTGGCTCCGCCGTCAACATCATGCCTATCCAAACAATGCGCCAGCTCGGCATCACCACCGACCAGCTCTCGCAAAGCCAGCTGGTCATTCAAGGGTTCAACCAAGGAGGACAGTCCACCATAGGGATCATTCGTCTAAAACTCTCTATCAGTCAGCTTGACACGACGGTTCTTTTCCACGTCATTGACTGTCAAATATCATACCACCTTTTGCTGGGAAGACCGTGGCTGCACGAAAACGGTGTCGTAGTGTCTACCTGGCACCAATGCCTCAAGTACTACGAGGAAGGTCTGGAAAAGTGCATTGTTGCAGACGACAAGCCATTCAATGAGGCGGAAGCGCACCTCGCCGATGCCAAATTTTACCAAGCAAGGGACCTTGTTGCAGAAGTCCTTCCAGCTAAAACTCCTCGAACTCAGAAAGCTAAAAGTATGGAGCAGGATGAAGCTCCGCCAACTCCAAATCCGGTACCACCATCTAAGGCGATACACGAAGTCAAAGAAGTGCTAGCGCCGAGACGAAGAATGCGCATCAGCTCCAAGCCAAGATCCATGAAGCACACTCCATTACCTGCCCAAGCTACGACAGTCTTACGCCTCACACCTCAGTGGCTTCGCAAAGATGAACCACCACCTTTTGCCTCGCCAAAAGGGATGGTCCAGCCGCTATCGGAAGCTAATGTCATCACTCTGTAAGAGATGACACTGCCACTACCCAGCCTGGGGCAAGCTTCAAGTTCACCAAAACCCATCAATCCCTTCGAATCCAGCCAACCCACATTCAAGCCAAAAGGAAGCTGGGGGCAAAATGCCGCCAAGCTGCTGTTCAAAGCTGGTTACGACGAAGGCAGTGCTGCACATATGAGTACGCTCCTGCCAGCTCCAATACCACACGGGATGACTAAGACTCAAGCCCATTTACTCCAGGGTGGCGAGCAGATCCCACCAAATCGGCGAGGCATCGGCTCTCGTCAAACCCCGGTGGTCATCAAGATAATAGGAGAGAAGACCTTCACCTCTAACTACATTGAGGTGAAGTTGGTGAATGAAGCGGAAGAGGGATCGTCAGCTTTCGATGCACGCTCTACCAATATTCATCCCGGTACAAAGGGCGCTAAAAGAAGGCGATATCGAGCTCGGCGTCGGACCGTACCTCAAAAGCAAAAAAAGAGCGTCAAAAACCAGGCAAGTCAAAATCCCATATCAGTATTCAAAAGACTTGGGCCAATCAGACAAGCAAAGCGAAGGTCAGTATTCGACCGCTTGGGAAAGCCACCCACTGAGGTGAGAAAAATCATTCCCACCCACCCACCCACATTCTTTCAAACTGCCAATGTTCCCAAAATCATTCTGGTCTCTCTTAATCATATCACAATTGCCGACTCATCGGTCGACGACACTTCTACTTCGGACGACGAGTTGCCTAGTGCACCGCCAGTCCTCGAAGAAGGGGGGCAATCTACCGTCGACGATCTGAAAGAAATCAACTTGGGGACACAAGAGGCTCCTCGGCCTACATTCGTAAGTGCACTCCTGACTCCCGAAGAGGAAGCCGCGTACATCAAGCTACTCTAAGAATACAAAGATGTCTTCGCATGGTCCTACAAGGAAATGCCGGGACTTGACCCCAAGATCGCAGTACACCAGCTTGCTGTCAAGCACGGAGCTAGCGCCATCAAGCAAGGACAAAGACGTTACCGACCGGAACTGGTACCGCAAATAGAAGGCGAAGTCAACAAGCTCATTGAAGCCGGCTTTATCCGAGAAGTTAAGTATCCAACGTGGATCTCCAGCGTGGTCCCAGTCAAGAAGAAGAACGGCCAGATCAGAGTATGCGTGGACTTCAGGGACTTAAACAATGCATGCCCCAAAGATGACTTCCCACTGCCAATCACAGAACTAATGGTGGATGCAACAACAGGCCATGAAACACTAACCTTCATGGATGGATCCTCAGGCTACAACCAGATCCGGATGGCACCCAAAGACGAAGAGCTTACGGTATTCCGCACGCCAAAAGGGATCTACTGCTACAAAGTCATGCCTTTCGGCTTGAAGAACGCAGGAGCCACTTACCAACGAGCCATGCAAAAAATTTTCGACGATATCCTTCACCAGAATGTAGAATGCTACGTCGACGACCTCGTGGTAAAATCAAGACAAAAGTCCACACATCTTCAAGACCTCGAGCTAATCTTCAAGCGACTTCGAAGGTACCAACTCCGCATGAACCCGCTTAAATGCGCATTTGGGGTCTCCTCGGGAAAGTTCCTCGGCTTTGTCGTACGCCATCGAGGTATCGAAATAGATCAAACCAAGATAGATGCTATCCTCAATATGCCGATCCCGAAAACCGTGCGAGACCTCCGAGGTCTCCAAGGCCATCTAGCATATATCAGAAGGTTCATCGCCAACTTAGCTGGAAAATGCAGACCCTTCAGTCGCCTCATGAAGAAAGGAGCAGCATTCAAGTGGGATGAAGCTTGTCAGGAAGCCCTCCAAAACATCAGGGATTACTTACTCAAGCCCCCGGTTCTGACAGCACCAGTTCAAGGAAAGCCATTGGTCCTTTACATCAGCGCCCAGGAGCAGTCCTTGGGGGCACTCCTGGCTCAAGACAACGAGCTAGGCAAGGAAACAGCATGCTACTATTTGAGCCGCACTCTCATCGGCGCGGAACTAAACTACTCCCCGATTGAGAAGGTCTGTCTGGCGCTCATCTTCGCTACAAAAAAGCTGCGACACTATATGTTAGCTCACGCCATCAGGCTCATTTCAAAAGCCGATCCGCTCAAATACATCATGTCAAGACCAGTGCTCTCCGGACGTCTGGCCAAGTGGGCTTTGCTCCTCCTTGAGTTTGACATCACCTTTGTCCCTCGTAAAGCGGTCAAGGGTCAAGCTCTCGCAGACTTCCTAGCAGAATACCCCCTTCCAGCAGAGTGGGAACTATCGGAAGATCTCCCAGACGAAGAAGTATTCTGCATCGACATCGCCCCTTCTTGGAAAATGTTCTTCGACGGTGCGGCCAGGCAAGATGTAGCAGGAGCGGGAGTTATATTCGTCACACCAAACGACGAAGTACTTCCCTTCTCGTTTCTACTATCAGAGCCATGCTCCAACAACAGGGCGGAATATCAAGCTCTGATCATTGGCCTCGAACTCGCCAATGATATGAAACTTCAAGGGCTCACAATTTTCGGCGACTCTCAACTCGTCATCCAACAAATATTGGGGGCATACGAGGTCAACAAAGAAGATCTCGTGCCATTGCACATACGAGCCCTGAAACTCCTTGGTACACTCAAAGATGCTTCAATCCAGCATGTCCCCAGAAACCTCAATCAGCAGGCTGATGCGCTTGCAAATTTAGCGGCTACACTTCCGTTCCCAGAAAAAAGCCAACTCATCATCCCTATCTGTAAGAGGATGGTAATCACCGAAGAGGACCTCCCTATGGGGATCCCAGACCAAGTCAACGCAGTACACGTTTTCGTGACCGACGAGCTGGACTGGAGACAGCCATTCATAGACTTTCTTGTCCACGGAAAGCTTCCTGAAGACCCAAAGCGTAAGGTCGACATTCGCCGGCGATCTCTGAAATTCTTCCACTTCAACAACGAGTTGTACCGTCGAAGCTACGATGGTGCGCTCCTGAGGTGTCTTGCGAAAGAAGAAGCGGAAACAGCACTAGAAGAAGTCCATGCCGGGATCTGTGGCTCACATCAGTCCGGGCCAAAGCTGCACTTCCGCATCAGGCGGATGGGGTACTACTGGCCCACTATGATCAAGGACTCCCTCGGGTTTGCAAAAAGATGCTACACTTGCCAGCTGCATGGCGACTACATCCGTCAGCCTCCGGAACCTTTGCATCCAACCATCGCATCATGGCCCTTCGATGGATGGGGACTCGATATTGTCGGTCCGCTACCCAAGTCATCCAAGCAGCATCTTTATATCCTGGCGGCAACAGATTACTTCTCCAAGTGGGCTGAGGCAGTACCATTGCGAGAAGTCACCAGGCACTCTGTCATTAACTTCATCCAAAACGACATCATCTTCCGATACGGCATCCCTCGCTATATCGTTACGGACAACGGGAAGCAATTCAAGAACTCCGCTGTCAGCCAATTTTGCGCCAAGTTCGATATCAAGCAAAGGTGTTCAACCATGTACAACGCCTCTGCCAATGGCCTAGCTGAAGCTTTCAACAAAACACTCTGCAAACTTTTGGAGAAAGTCGTCTCAAAGTCGAAGAAAGACTGGCATGAACGCATGGGTGAAGCGCTGTGGGCATATCGTACCTCTTTTCGCACACCAACACAGGCGACTCCATACTCGCTGGTATACGGAGTAGAAGCTGTCCTCCCACTTGAACTCCAGATCCCGTCACTCAGGATAGCCATCCAGGAAGGCCTCGTCAACGGCAACAACACTCAACTTCGCCTAGCGGAATTAGAAGCCCTAGATGAAAAGCGCCTCGAAGCCCAGCAACGCCTGGAATGCTACCAAGCCAGGCTAACCCGAGCCTTCAACAAAAAGATTCGCCCTCGATCCTTCCAAGAAGGAGAGTTGGTGCTCGCAGTCAAACGCCCCATCATCCTTTCGCATCGAGGAGAAAGAAGTTCGACGCCAAGTGGGATGGACCGCACGTTGTCAAAGAGGTCTACTCCAACGGCGCATATCTTCTCACCACGCCAGAAGGGCTTACACTCGGCCCTATCAACGGCAAGTACCTCAAAAGGTACTATGCCTAAAAGCAAGGCGACACCCCTTGCAAAAAAAAAAAAAAAAAAAAAAGGAACTACGTGTGACTTGATCCCTCTCAGTAGGGTACGTAGGCAGCCTGTAAAGGTTCAGTCCAAACAAAAGAAAAACACAACCAAGCTCTGCCATTCCAGAATACAAGTCCAAAAAAAAATAGATGCATGATATTAAGTTATCACCGGATAAAGAAAAACAGAACTACAAGTCTGTTCAGCAGAAATGACAAGAAAGAAAAGGAAATGCGACATGCTAGTAAAGCGAATCAAATCCTTTGAGACGTTGGAGCAGCTCGCCGTCAGTAACCTCCATGCGCTCCAACTCTGAAGACCGAGAAGCTACCCGCTCCCGATGCGCCGCCAGCTCGATACGCTGCTTTGCCAAGTCTGCTCCAGAAGACTTCTCGATCGTCTCAGCTTTCTCGAAAGATGCGCAAGCAGCCTCTAGCTTCTTCCGCGCCCGAACAAGGCTCGCAGCGGCAAGTGCATGCTGCGCCTCCAGTCGACGCTCCTCGTCCTCGGCCTTTGCCAGTATCAGGGGAAGGTCATCTTCCATCGAAGCCCGTTTCAAGCAATGAGCTTCACTATCCGCCAAGAGAACACGCATCTGTGCCTCAAACAAAGAGCCATCTACCTGGAAGGCCGCCAGGTTCTTGCAAAACTCGGGCCCCTCAAGAACCCACCAGCTGCTCAAAGCGTCAAAGCCCTCTTCCTGGAAGGGTGCAAGCGTCGTCTGGATATACTTCCGACAGCTCTCCAAAAGAAGCACAGAGAGAAGGTCCCGCGAACTGTACTTTCTCTTGTCTGCCTCTGAGTGCACGGGCAAGGTGGGCTCCGGCCCTGAAGACTCAAGTGAAGGAACCGCCTCCTGGACCATCGCCGTGATAACAGTCAGCGGAACCACCGGAGCCGAAGAAGGAGGCACAGGCAAACCTTCCGACAAAACGACTGCGGGAGTAGCCTCTGCCGGAGTACCGGACCTAGCTGGAGGAGTCTGTTCTCTCCCTACACTGGAGATCTCATCCTCCTCCCCAAAGCCCAACTGCTCCACGTCAATATCATCCAGGTTAACAGCACTGCCGGTAAAGTCTGCTCCACACGCTCCCAAAAGCTCCAAGTTATCCCAGGGAACATCCAGCCCGCCACCTTCAATCAACGTTGCTCTGATGGGAGAGCACTCCTGCCCAACCCCCTTCGGGGTAGACTCGCAGTCCGGTCCAGCAGACCCTGCCAAAATAAGAGCTGGACAACTCAGCCAACGAAGTAAGAATACAAGCACAGAAATTTATGAGAAACTAAAAACAAGATATACCTGCAGCGTCCGACGAAGATACCCCAGAAGGAGGGATGACCCCATCAACAAAAAGCCCTGGCTCTCCGTCTCGAGCTGGCCCTGCCTCGCCAGCACCAGTCAAAGCTGCCTCACACAAGAGGTCCAACTTTCTCCTCTTGGGAAAAGTACCCCCACTCCAAGAAGCCTGAGTCTCAGGAAGGCCCTGAACCTTGGAGGACGGAGCCATCTCAACTTCTTGCACAGAAAGTGAAGCCTGGGAAGTACTCTCTCGACGGCCACAAGATTTCTCTGACCATCGCTCCTCGGACCAGAGACGGCGATCCTCTGACCCCGCCAAAGAGTCAAAAGGAAAGTCAGCCCGCTCGCTGCTAGCAAGGACGTCTAACGGAAGGCCAGCCAAGAGGGGAAGCACTGACCCGTTGACCCAGTGATGATACTCAGGAGTTGCGGCATCCTTGCCGCCCGACTTAATCCCCGGTAAGAAAGTACACCCAGTAAAACGATCGTAAAGTGCTCCCCAGAGGCGGTACGCCTCCTGCGGAGTATAACGTAACCGCAGGCGCAAAGGAGTCC
The DNA here is from genome assembly GCA_947650365.1 of Chamaelirium japonicum. Classification (NCBI taxonomy): domain Eukaryota; kingdom Viridiplantae; phylum Streptophyta; class Magnoliopsida; order Liliales; family Melanthiaceae; genus Chamaelirium; species Chamaelirium japonicum. Next base: position 67,373,662 of record OX393555.1, on the reverse strand, counting down.
CAGGCAACTCCTGCCGAAAACCCTGCTGACGAGCAAACCGGTGGGGAGAGTACCGGGCCACCTCCACTACATCCCCACGGCGCCAAACAAGATACCCAGGCCTGCAACTCACCATGCTCCAGTACAAAGGATCGGACATCTCCGCCCCATCGCACACCAGGGATTTCATAGAAGGCGCCAGTGCATTTTCCGATACAAATTCGAAGTCAGAGGGGCCCATGCGCCGCAAACACTCTCGGGCACTAGGCTTCGGACGCTCCCATGCATAAAAAGCATTCATTACACCTCCCACACAAGGAAGAAAGGGCACCGAGGTCGAAGGTCCACGCGCCGCGAAGATCCCCTTCGGAAAGTGGAGCCCAATCCAACCATAGAGGTAATGTAGGGGGCAAAAGGAACTGGCTCTGCCTACTTCCCCTCTTGCATTACCCGCACTCGATAGACTCCAGTAAGTGCCGCTAAGCCCGCCATACAACGAGCAGAGGATCGCCGGCGCCAGATTAAGGAACTCTCCAGTCACCATCCGAGCAGCTGCAAGGAAGGTCCCAGGGCGTACCACATCCCCTTCCCAGGGTAAAGCAAAGCGGCAGAGAAAGAGTACTAACCCCGCAGACCAGTAAACAGCACGCCAGTCATCACTACACTCTTCAAGTCCCAAGACTTCCCAGGGACGCTGCGCCCCGGCCATGGAGCACCACTCTTTCTTCAGAGATTCGATCGGTCGCCGGAAGGTGCCAGGCGCTGGCTTCTTTGACGAGGCATATCTCCACATCGGGTGACTCGAAGGAGGAGCGTGACGATACTCTCCTCGAAACCAGAAGTCCACCCAATCCGAGTGAAGTACCCGGTCTGACTGCTCGCGCGCCGCTATAATAGCATACGCCTTAAAAAGCAAAAGGCAGAAGCTAGGAGATTCATCTGGGTCCGTCAAAACCTCCAGGGAAGGAACCTCCTCCTGATAATAGCTCCGAACTTCGGGACACCCAGAGATGACGTGCACATCACGAAGGGTGATCCCGATTTCACCAGCTCCAGTCAAAAACGTATTGGTCTCGGGGCACCACTGCTCACACAAAGCCCGGTACATGCCGTCCGGTCGACTGTACTCCCAACAAGCTGGCTCCACAAACCTCGCCAAACGCTCCATCCCTGGCTCTGCCTCCAACGCGCCAGACAGCTCTTTCATCCAGTCCCGAAAACCTCCCAGATAGGTGACATCTCCACGTGATTGAATCCCCACGCCCCAGCGCGTACGACGGGAGCATATCTTCAAAGCGACAACAGGGACCGGAACCGACTCCTCGCCAGTATGGTGGAACGGCAACCCCAAGCTCGGCCGGACAATTTGCCGAGAAGATCCTTCGTCAGTAAGGATGCGCTCGCCAAGTTTCAACACTCGACAAGAGCCGTCAGTCACGCCATCCTCGCAAACTCGCTCGTGCGTCAAAAGCTGAAGTACCGACAGTCCAGTCTCCTGTCTCGAAGAACGATGGTGGAAGACTTGTGCGAAAGGGAAGCGAAGATGCGTACTCCCGTGGGAGACCACATCAACGATCCAGCCGAAACCCGGAAAGCTCTCGTAACGACGAGACCTGAAAAAGAAAGAACACAAAGCCCTAGTCAGATGGATTCCGAGTACAGAAACAAAGAAATCAAAAGGGGGGGCCTTCAGCAAAATAAAGAAAGACAGAGGGGGGTAATGGCAAAAAGCCACGACCCCCCCCTTATCTCTCCTATTAAAGGGGGGGGCCTTCAGCAAATAAAGAAAGACAGAGGGGGGTCACAGCAAAAAAGCCATGACTCTATCTCCTCTCTCTTGTTAAAACTAGCAGGGAGGGGGCCTTCAGCAAATAAAGAAAGACAGAGGGGGGTCATGGTAAAAAATCCACGACCCCCCCCATTTCTCCTATTAAACTGCAGGGAGGGGGCCTTCAGCAAATAAAGAAAGAGAAAGGGGGGTCATCTCTCTCTATCTCTCCTGTTTTACATGCAGAGGGGGGGGGGGTGCGTCGTCCCCGCCTACGCCGCCGGCCTCCGCGCGCCCGCCCGCGCCTTCCTCCGCGCCCTGCCGCTCCGGCCCACGGCCCCCGCGCCGTGCCGCTCCGGCCCCCGCGCCCTGCCGCTCCGGCCCACGGCTGCCGCACCGTGCCGCTCCGGCCCCCGCACCCTGCCGCTCCGCGCCGCTCCGGCCCCCCGCGTCGTGCCGCTCCGGCCCACGACCCCCGCTCTCTGCCGCTCCGGCCCACGGCCCCAACGCCGTGCCGCTCCGGCCCCGCTCGCGCCCGGCTCCGGCCCCAGCGCCCTGCGCCCGTGCCGCCGGCCCCCGCGCAGCGTGCCGCTCCGGCCCCCGCGCCCTGCCGCTCCGGCCCGCAGCCTTGGCTGCGCCCACCGCGCCCCGCGAACCCGGCCCCGCGCTCCGCGCCCCGTCTCCAGCCCACCCGTCGGCCGCACCACGCAGCCCCCGGCCGCGTCCCACCTCCAGTCCTCCCGCGCGCCGGCCGCCACAGCAGCCCCCGGCCGCGCCTCGCACCCTCCGGCCCGCAGCCCCGGCCGCGCCTCGCGAGTCCCGCCACCGGCCACCGCACCGGCCCACGCCCACCATGCGAAGAAGAAGAAGAAGAAGAAGAAGAAGAAGGAGGAGGAGGAGGAAGAAGACCCGCCTTGCTTGCGACCCTCCGCCGTCCACGGACCGGCGGTCTTCCCTCCTCCGCGAACCCCATGGCGTCACCATCTTCATCCTCCTCGGCATCGTTGCGAAGCAAGAAACCCTAGCAGAGCTCTCGACTCCAATCCGTCGGGAATCGCTGATAATGAAGAGAAACGAAAAACAGGGGTCCTTTTAAAGACCTAATCCCACACGAATACACGACTCAAGTCCAACCGCTACGCGTTTCCCGCGGGCGCACTCGAACTTGAGGGGGCACTTGTGGGCATCAAAATTAGCCCACGGGTCGAACCCGATTTTTACACGAAAATGGGCTTGCACTCGATGACCTTCGGGTCGAACCCGACTCGCTCATGCAACTTGGGCCCGCACACAACGGCCCGCATGCACACTCGGCTCGCACACAACGGCCCGCATGCACACTCGGCCCGCACACAACGGCCCGCATGCACACTCGGCCCACACACAACGGCCCTCATGCGAAATTGGGCCCGCACACGAATGGCCCGCATGCGAACTCGGCCCGCGTGCAAACCCAATTCACGCATCGCGGCCCAACTCGAAGCAAACGGGTCCCACCGGACCCGCGACTCGAACACAAAGAGGGGGGCCCACCGGCCCCCCCTCTTGAAAACCGTGCCCCCCTCATCAAAGAAAGGTGGGGCCGGCCATAAAAGAAAAAGAAAAGAAAAGAAAAAGAAAAGAAAAGAAAAAGAAAAAGAAAAGAAAAGAAAAGAAGAAAAAAAAATCAAAACCGCCTTGATGCGGGGGGAGGTGGCGTGGACGTCTACACAACCGTAGATCCGCGACGATCCCTCGATCCAACGGACAAGATGACGTTGTGTCGCCATCCGATCCAAAAGTGCAACAAGAATAACAACTCGATCTCTAAAGATCGAGTCACATCTAGCCCATAACCACTCCAACTAAAAAGGAGGAAATCGGGTTTGTTTCCCCAAATAAGGGAACGATATCTCGATGGTTATGAGGGGAGATATTGGAGGAAACAAAAAGATTTCAGCAATATCTCCCCCAACCGCCCCCCTTTGCCTATAAATAGAAGGGGTCGGGGAAGGCATCAAAGGTCCGAAAGCCGAAGACGAAAGAGCTTCGCAAGAGAAGCTCCAACGCTCGAAGACCGAAGGCTTCACGAGGCACGGCAAGCATATCCTACGGGAGTCCTTGGCCCTTCAAGTCCTCATCAACGTGAAGACCTTGCACTCGGAGATCAAAGCTTCGACTCCTCGCACGAAGAAGAAAGCGTGGAGAAGAAGACCCGGAGCCGTCATCACCCGATTGCTCCAACGATCTTCATCAGCTCCGAAGATGCCATAAGCAAAGGCCGGAGAAGAAGATCGAAGCCGACAACACTCGTCGTCTTCAATCAAGGCATCGACTCCTCGCACGAAGAAGAAAGCCGGGAGAAGAAGGCCTGAAGCCGGTGCTACCCCTGCCGCCTTCGTCAACCAAAAGCCGACGCTACAACCGTCGTGCTAAAGCCGGTGCCACACCCGCCGTCTTCATCAACAAAAGCCGACGCTACAACCGTCGCACGAAGATCGGTGCTATACCCGCCGTCTTCATCAACGAAAGTCGATGCCACAACTGTCGCACAAGCATCGGTGCTACCCCCGCCGAAAAGCCAAAACCGACGCCACAACCGTCGAGGAAGCTGGAAGAGTAAAGAAGCCTTGAAGAGGTAACGCCAGTCGTTCGAGAAGAAGATCGAGTCGAAGCTAAAGTCAAAGCCGACGCAAGAAGCCAAAGCAAACGCACCGGTAAAGCCCGCGCTAAAGCAACGCACGTGCCAAAGCCAAGCAACTACGACGGTCACGAGTAAAGCACCGCACGTTCTAGCCGATACGACGTGAAGTCCGGAAGAACTAAAGCATCGCAAGTCTCTACCCGTCTACGTTCAAGCGCAAGCGCCAAAGCAAAGCAAAAGCCAGAGCCACGCCAAAGCTACGCCAAAGCCGAAAGCTAAAGCCAAAGCTGACGCCAAAAACACGATCGACGCCGCGAACCGACGATCAAGGACGCCGAGGTCGAGCAAGGATCGAGGAAGACACGAAGACCGAGGAACGAAGCCCAAAGCCTCCCTAGCCGAGAAAGCGCGAAGCACGGACGGGACAAAATCAACGGCGGAAACTCCTTAGCCTCTCAAAAACCCTCACCCTGTAAAGACCTCTGTCCTGGGCAACCCCTTCAGAGCTCTCGCACGAATACCACGTGGAGACGCGGATCAAAGGGACCCTCCAGAGGATCTCTCCCACAATCTCCTGATCAAAGAAAATTTGTAATCTCGTGTGATCCGCAATAAAGACGACCCGAATCTTTTTCTGCGACCACAGTGTGTTTGTGTGCCTCTGGGAAAAAAAAACTCGAGAAAGGCTGGCCTTGGTGTACGAAACGCAGGGAGGCGCTAGGGTTCAGGTAAAAATCTGTTGGTCCTGTGACAATGTGGTGGATCCGAAGACTAACAATAACCATCAATTCCTATTTATAACTGTTAATCCTTTATCATAGTTCGATGTTGAATTCGATCGATGGTAGGCATGCGAGGGCGAACACCGCCCATCTCTATTGGCGTTGTGGACCTCTTGATGCAGAAGCTATATTTTGACGAAGATAATGAGATAAGTGGGATGTTTTGGTGCTTGCAGTGGTTCGGCATGTGTGGAGAGAGTGTAACGCTAGAGTCATCTCCAACAAACCCACAGCTCGGTAGATGAGGTGGTTAAATGCGTTTGATGTTCTGTGGTCGAGTGGAACGTGGGTATGGCCACCGACCTCTTGGGTTGCCTCCGTGTTGTATGTAATCGTCTTTGAAATTTTTCTTCGGGACGTCCTTCATAAACCGGGTTGGGGTCTATTGTGCTCAGCGGAAGCGACTATTGAATGTGATCGCCCAAACTAACGACACAAATAGCAAAATATATGAAAGATACGAGATAATCAAACAAGAAGAGAGAAGAAAACACGCATACCAATTTGTTGTGCGTGGCGGAAGCGGCAATCGAAATGTGATCGCCCAAACTAACGACACAAATAGCAAAATATGTGAAAGTTGCTAGACAATCAAACAAGAAGAGAAGAAAACGTGCACCATAAAAAACATCAAAGATTTTTTATGGTTCGGCAATCTTGTCTACGTTCACCGGCTGCATCAAGAGAGATATCCACTATCAATCGGAGAAGAGCGTACAACGGTTCCTCGAACCCTCTAATAAAAACCCCCAAAGAAGGCTCTCCAATCTCTCCTCCCAAACAAAATAATGTTCTCCCTTACAAAAACTTTAGATCTATTCCTTCATATACAAGGAATAAATCCTCATACAATCCCACAACCAAAAACGTATCCAATGGTCCAAACAAGTCCCAAAAACCAATAAAAAACCTGAGCAAAAAATAACTATACGTAGGTTGGTGCCCAGAGCACCAACTGTGGAAAAACCGACGAGTGATTTCGCCTTGGTTGCCCCAAGGGCACTAGCTCTCGGGTTGGCGTCCCTAAGGGCATCAATTGCGCTATTTTTGCCTGGTTTTAGTGCGAGTTGGGTCTTCATCTTCGGTGGTCTTCATCTTCAACTTTGAATCTCTCTCAAGAGGGTCCATGCCTAATCCCCCTCACCTCTAGGGTTATAAAAAAAAAAATTGAAGACTAACAACAACTAATTCCAGTGAAAGTGTACATGGATCTAATAGAAAAGTCATTTATTGGGGATGACAATCAGAAGGATTCCTTGTTCGATTAGGGCCGTCGTCCCTCTCACTACTTAATTTCCTATGGATTGCTCCACCCTTAATTTATTGGAACAAGATTTGATATTTGTAGATGAGAGTATGATATGTATCTTCTATCCTCGTCATCTCAACTCTTTCCTAATTTAGCGAACCTTGGAGGGTTGCTCCCTAGTTATTGACCTAATAAGGTTTCTGGATAGTCTCTATTAGAGCATCTTCAACGGGCTCCTATAGATCTCTTCCTTCGATCGGTACTGTGAATAAATTGGGTTTGGGTTTGAAATGGGTGCTCCAATGACCTCCTAATTTCTTCACAACAGTAAGTTTCGTTACTTCTCTTGCCGGGGTTGACGAGAGGAGTAGCGAAAGAAACAATCTCTTCTTTGACAGTGCTCATATATTGTCATGTGATCGACCTGTCCTAATAGTTTCACCTAAACATGTGTGTTTTCTTTGCACAAATATTGCCAAGCCTTATAAACATAAAGAGTGAAAATTTGCATCTGTTTCAACAAGTCATACTCTTAACCAAACAATTTCAAACTGAGTGCAAATGTGCAACTGAAAAAATAAGTCAATTGCACAGAAACCAAATGTACCCTAAGACTGAAGCCAAGTCTGATATTAAGTAATTTCTAGTGCATGTTTTGTGGACAAGTCATATGAAATATATTAAATAGTTGTTAGTTGTTTAATTTTGTTAATGTATATACCGGGTCGGGTTCTATGTACAGTCGGATCGGATTATGTGTGTATACATGTATATTAGGCTTCAGTCCCTCAATGAGAACCATTCCATTCTCTCCAAACCCTAGCCGTGATCTCCTAACATGATATCAAAGCTCTAGGGTTCTCTCGCGCGCCGCTGCCGCAGACGGTAGCCTTCTCCGGCTTCGATCTCCTTCATTTGGTTCCTCCGATCTCCCCCTGCTCCCTCTGGCCTTCCGCAGCACCCCCCTTCCCCTCGGCCTCCCGCAGCACCCCCTCCTCCCCCCTGGCATCCCGCGGTGCCCCCGCTGCCCTTTTCGGCCTCCCGCAACCCCCTTGCCCCTTCCGGCATCTCGCGAGCAGCCTCCCGCATCCCCATCCGCAGCACGCCGCAGCCCCTTCCTGCCCCTTCCAGCCTCCCGCAGCTCCTCCTGCCCCTTCCGGCATCCCGTAATCCCCCTACAGCCTCTCGCAGCCCCCTTCGCAGTCCCTCCACCATCCCCTGCAGCCCCTCAGACCCCCACGCCCCTCCTGCCACCCCTACAACACTCACCCCACTGCATTTCCCGACCACCTCTCAACTCTCACTGCAGCCCCCTCCCCCCCCCCCTTTCGCCCCTTCTTGCAGCCCCCGACAGCCCCCCTTACCGGCCTTTTTCCTTTTCCTCGCACTTCATCTCCCTTGAGATTCTTTCATGGCGTCTCCTACCGTGCCGTCCGTCGTCGCGATATCTCCACCGTTGAAGGCGGTCACCTTTCTGTTGTCTTCGGCCAATGACTGGCCTGATTGGTCACTCACCATTGAGGCCGTACTCTCCAGTCGCAATCTTTGGGGTCACATCACAGGTGACCACCCTCCTCCAGATGCCTCCTCCAGTTCCACTTCGGTCACCAATAGCGCTACGGATAGTGTCGCGTCTTCTGTTGCTGTTGCTGCTATGGCTGCTGCCACGACCGCCCTCACGTGGTGTCGCCACGACCAGGCCATCAGGGCCTATCTCCTGAACTCTGTTGCTCGTCCGCTCCTAGCTCCCATCGGCCGCCTTCCTACAGTGCACGCGATGTGGGAGTATCTCCGGGACAGGTTTCTCCCATGCGACAGTGCACGCCGATATCAGCTTATCTGCTATTCACAGTCCGCTCGTCAGAGGGAGCGCACGATTCAGGACTTCTTCAGCCTGACGAGTGCCTACTGACATGAGCTGGACTCTATGATCCTCGAGCTGTGTGCATGCCCTCGCTCTAGGGATTTTCAGCGCTACCTGGACAAGGGCCACCTGCACCGGTTTCTGGCGGTGCTTCGGCCTAGCTTTGCTCTTATCGCTGCTCAGCTCCTTCATCGTGAGCCACTCCCTTAGCTAGAGGATGCTCTACTTGACTTGGTCGATGAGGAGACTCGTCTTTAGACTCAGGGTGCGCATCCTCCTCCACCGGTCTCTGGTTCTGATAGCGTATTGGCGTCCAGCTTCTCCGACGAGCTGGTATTCTGTCATTACTGCAAGGAGCCTGGTCACATAAAGAGTGAGTGTCCCACACGTCTACCCTACAATCCTCGTTGGGGTCCGGATGAGAGGACACCACACTAGGCTCCTGCTTCATGTGACGATCACTGAGGTGGTCAAGATGGACAGAGTCGTGGACTTGGTCAGTCCTCGTTCCACTCCTTTGGTGGCACTGCTGCTTCTATAGAGACTTCGGTGCCCACTGCTGCTACTACTGCACCGTCTCCACCTGAGCCAGATCATCTCTAGTGACTTGAGGAGCTCCTATATCATCACATCGTCTCCACTAGCTCTTCGCCTGCTACCGACCTAGCCGCCTCCTCTAGTACTGTTGCCCCTTGGATTTTCGATTCGGGTGCTTCTTGTCATCTCACATATGACTCCACTATGCTCACCGACTGTACTCCTACTCTTGCCCACATGGAGGTTTGCACTACGGATGGTACTCTTGTACCTATTCCGCAGTGTGGATCCATCACTCCTACCTCAAACTACACTGGTCACCTGACCCTATCCCATGTTCATCATGCTCCTCTTCTTAATATTAATCTGATCTATATTAGTTCTCTTTGTGATTCTGGACTCACTGTCACCTTTACCTCCTCTGCTTGTGTTGTGCAGGATTCGCGATTAGGATGGAGGATTGGACTGGACCATGGACGAGAGGACTTTACCTGCTGGATTATCTTCATGTTTCACCTGCTTCTATTAAGTCAATTATGTCAGTCGCCTCTGATGCCGACTTGTGGCACAGAAGGTCAAGTCATTTGTCCAGTGATTGACTCAAAAGCATTTTCTGTTCGGGCGATTTGGGTCGTGTGTCCTTCTTTCCCCTCTCTATCTGTACGGGCTGCAGATTGGCAAAGCATCTAGTCTTACCATTTTTAGCTAGTGCTCCAAAATCTATTGCTCTTTTTGATTTAGTGCATTCTAACATTTGGGGCCCTGCTCCAGTTGCTTCTTTTACTGGTTTTTTATATTATGTAAGTTTCATAGATGATTACTCCTGTTGCACTTGGGTTTATCTCATGCGCCACCGCTTCGAGATTTATCATATTTATCAGACCTTTACTGCTATGCTTCACACCCAGTTTGGTCGGCTCATTAAGACGTTTTGGTCTGACTATACCCAGGAGTATCTTTCCTCCGAGATACATGAGATTCTTCAGACTCATGGCACTCTTCACCAATATTGTGCCCACACACTCATGAACAGAACGAAGTCACTGAGCACAAACATCGTCATGTCCTTGAGACAGCATGAGCTCTCCTTCTATCTGCTTCTGTTCTACATTCCTACTGGATCGAGGCTATTCTAACCGCCGTTCACCTCATCAACATTACTTCGTCCTCCACCCTTTCTGGTATTATCCTGTATTAGCGACTTTATTCCATATCTCCTTACTACTCTCTACTTTGTACCTTTGGATGCACGTGTTTCGTTCTCCTCCCTCCGCATGAGCGCACCAAGCTCTTTGCTAGGTCTGTTAGGTGTGTTCATCTGGGCTCAGTCGATCAAGAGCACAAGGGCTATCAGTGCTACGATCCCATAGCTCATTGGATCCTTGTCTCTCATCATGTTGCTTTTGTCGAAGACATCCCGTACTTTTCCACCGAGTCCCGGGATCTTCCCTTACCTCCTACGTCACCCTCCGCGCCTTCACTACCTCTCACCATATCTGTTTTACCTCTGTATCCTGCTCTTGCACCATTGGTTATACCTTCTCCAGTTGGGTCTCCACCACCCTTAGCACCTCCACCTTCACCCTTACTTCCCACATCTTCCTCGCCGCCTCCACCACCACCTGTTACTCATGTCTATGTTCGTTGCTCTACTCCTTCTCCTCCAGAGTCGGTTCACACTGGTACTCCCTTGCCTGTTGCTGCTACTCCCTTCTCACCGGTCGTGGATCCTGCTCCTGTTCGGTGCTACCCGACACGCGAATATCACCCTCCTAATAGATATGACTACTCTCCAGACAGGTTTGGCTACTTTACCTTTACCTCTGACTCTTTTGATCCCTTTGGCTACTCTGTCGTTGCATTTTATTCTCCTTCTTATCATACTTTTCTTACTACTCTTCACACCTACCGGGAGCCCCAATCGTACAGCGAGGTAGCGTACTTTATATCTAGAGTGGCGGTATGTCATGTCAGTGGAGCTTGCGACTTTTCAGCGGACCTAGACATGGGATCTGGTGCCTTGTCCCTCAGACGTGGTACCTGTTAGTTGCAAGTGGATATTCAAGATCAAGACTCGACCTAACGGATCCATTGAGCGGCACAAGGCCCGCCTCGTTGCTCATGGCTTCTCCTAGGAGTATGGGATTGATTACGAGGAGACGTTTGCTCCAGTTGCTCGATGACTACTGTGCACACCCTCTTAGTTGTGGCAGCTATTCGAGGATGGCCTCTCCATCAGATGGATGTCACCAATATGTTCCTTCACGGTGACCTCTCCGAGGAGGTATACATGGCTCCCCCTCCGGGCATTTCTGTTACTCCAGGGGCACGTTTGTCATTTGTGCCGTGCTATCTACGGGCTTAAACAAGCACCTTGGGCATGGTTTGATCGATTCTACAGTGCAGTTCTAGTAACTGGGTTTATTAAGAGACACTCTGAGTACGCTCTGTTCACCCGCTCCTTCAGTCAGGATATTGATGTGTTGCTTTTGTATGTGGATGATATGATCATCACCGGGGATGACTGTACTACCATAGCTTCCCTTCTGTGTCACCTCCAGAGTCAGTTCAGATGAAGGATTTGGGCCCTCTCCGATACTTTTTTGGCCTTGAGATTGCTCTGTCAGCTCGAGGATTATTGATCTCCTAGCAGAAGTACATCTCCGATAATTTTGCTGAGGCTGCTTTTACTGACTCTCGTACTGCTGACACACCTATGGAGCTCAACTTGAAGCTCCTCTCTACAGATGGTGAGCCTCTCCAGGATATCTCTCCTTATCAGCGGCTGGTTGGGATATGCTCATTTATCTCACCATGACTAGGCCTAACATTGCCCATGCCGTTGGTATTGTCAGCCAGTTCGTTCAGTCTCCTAGCTCGGTTCACTATGCAGCGGTCTTTCTGATTATTCGGTATCTTCGTGGTACTATCGCTCGATCACTGTTGTTTTCGTCCATATCTTCACTGGTTCTGCGTGCTTACTCTGATGCAGATTGGGCTAAAGATGTTGCTACTTGCCGTTCTACAACCGGTTACTGCGTGTTCCTTGGTGATTCCCTTATTTCTTGGCACAGCAAGAAACATGAGTCTGTTGCACGCTTCAGCATCGAAGACGAATTCCGGACTATGACTTCCACCACTGTAGAGATTGTCTGGCTTCAACGTTTTCTACTCAACTTGGGAGTCAAGATTTCTGGGGCTACATCTCTATTCTGTGACAATCGGAGTACTATTCAAATTGCTAGCAACCCGGTTTTTTTATAAGCTGACCAAACATATCGAGGTCGACTGTCATTATGTTCGGCAGGAGTTTCTTGCAAACATCATCTCCTTGCCGTTTATTCCCTCGACGAAGCAGACCGCTGATTTTCTCACAAAGCCCCTGACGATTACTAGAATTTATCATTTTATAAGCAAACTCTCGGTACATGATCCACCGTGAGTTTGAGGGAGAGTGTTAATGTTTATACAGGGTCGGGTTCTATGTACAGTCGGGTCGGGTTGTGTGTGTATACATGTACAATATATTGGGCTTCAGTCCTTCAATAAAAACCATTCCATTCTCTCCAAACCCTAGCCGTCATCTCCTAACAAATTTATGCCCAAGAAGAAAAATACGGTGGAGTAATAAGGGATATTTGGATGTTGATTAGGGAAGTAAGGAATGACATCTATGAGGGATATACTTTTTATAATTCATTTATATCATTAGGCAAACTTTGTCGAATTATACATATGTTTTTTAAAAATTTTCTGCTATTGTTTTATTTCATTTATTATCGATAAATTTTCCTCACTCGTTGATGCATCATAGATGAAGGTGAACCACAAAGTGTAGTTTTTGTTTTTATTCTTAATTTTATCTCTTGTTATTTTTATCCATTATATTATTTGGTTTATTCTTTAGGTGTATGATCATGTTTTTCAGGTGATCGCAAGCAACTTGATTTCAACCATGCATTGGGTTCATCGGGTGTTATCTAGGATGCTTCATCACAATCTTTCTTCATCTAACTCATAAGAAAATTTGGTATGATTAGCCATTCAATTTATATGATCCATTTCATTTAGGCTTGGTTACTTTGAACTTCACAACATTGACAAGGAAGTGTAACGATAATACGGTACCATTTGCATTTCTTTCCAATATCAATAGCATTATACTAATTTGTCACACATGTTAAATGATTCATGCCCTATATCCACAATTATTTTGGGTTTTGTTGACAATTTAATCTTAGATACCAAATTGCATTCCAATTTGCTTTTGAATTAGAAAATCTAAAGTATTCATATTTGTACTCATGTTCAATTTGCACTATTTGTTGGTGATTCCCCATTGAGATATTGGAGAAAACCAATCATTTATTTGATTTTGAATTAGGAAATCGATCTTTCAATTTCTAGTGCTTTCGAAGGAGTTACCATTCTACTTGGTAGATTTTGTAGCAGACTTGGAGCTGCAGACGCTTTTGGATGGACTTCATATCATAAGCATGTAGTTTTTGTTGTTCTAGTTTTACTCGTGTTCAATTTGCATTATCATAAGGTGATACCTTCTTCAAATAGGTGCTTCATCTCATCGTTTGATCACTGCAGTATTGTGATCGCCTCCAACCATGATGCTCACCAAGATAGTTTTGGCAGATTACCATTTACCTCACCACTAGTCACAGAGCTTGGTGTTACCTGTTAGCACACCTATACAAACTAGAACACTCGAATTGCACACAATATGAAGAAGAAACACAAGAACGTACCTAGAGAGAATCAAGATCCACCATACTCGTTCATAATGGGCCGTGCACACTCAGGCCTAGGCTGGATTCGGGTCCATTGCCAGCACTAGAGATCACTACTGAAAATTGATGAATTGCACACTAAGGTCCTTGCATGTCTTGGTAAACCTGAAACTACCCCTCGGTTTCTTCTCCCCTCTCTCTCGAGCAGCTCCAGCGATGGCAGCTGTGGGGGAAATTTTCGTGCCGTCTTGATCGGAGACCTCACCCCATAATTCTTGATTGAATTGGATGGTTTGTATGTTATCGAGATGGAAATTAGAGAGTAGAGAGAGAGAGAAATGACACAAGGGATTGTTGTTGAAGTTTGGTCTTGCGACCTACGTCTTCGGGTGAGAGGTGCCACCTGAGTTGCACTATAATGAATGATAGATGGACTGAGTGTTCTCTCGACAGGTCGAGAGAAGCTTCTTACAATGATATTGTACGGAGCAACTAGAAGAGAGCTAGTAGAGAACTAGAAGAGAGCTTTGGCTCTGAATCCTCTCTTTCTTCTTGATCAATTCTCCAACCCCATTTTTCTGAATATCATTGGGGTCCTTTTATAGCTGAAGTCTGCGCTGATATGGCAGTGATGATATGTCGATGCTGAGGTGGCATTGCTCCTGGGCCTGAACTTGCCTATTTGGGTCGTTGTGCGGGCCCATGTTGGTCTAGTCCGGTACAGTACAAATTTTGCACCCACAGCGGTTGCAGCAGAGGCCAGTAGCTCTAGCGGTGGTGGCGTTCAGCAAGTAGCTCTAGTGGCGGTGGTGTTCGGCGAGCAGCATATCTTAGGTCTAGGGTTCATCCCATGGCCTATAGATCTCAGGGTTAGGGTTACGATTAGGTTTGGTTTGGTTCGGTGGCGGTGGCGAGCAGCTCGAGGAAGCGGCAGCTTTTGGTGGTTCGATGGCGGCAAGCAGCTCCAATAGCGGCATTCAATGGTTCGGTGGGGGCGTTTGGTGGATCGGTGACTTGGTGGTTCACTGGTTCGGTGGCATACCAAAAGAAATTTTGAAATGCTGTGAAGGGCAATTTCGTCCACAGCATTTCAAAGTCCTTAGGCTTAAAGCATCTCCTTAAAAGGATTTTTCACCAACGCCCCCTAAAATTTTTCCAATTCTAAATAGGGCCTCCTTTCTCACGCCGTTCCACAAAGAGATTACACGCGCTGTTAATGTATGCAGATTGATCACCGCCACCGGATGGGATGCAGCGTTTCGGTCGACTCCAAGCTCGACACTTGGTAGTCCCTTTTCAAACATGTGCTCGAGTAGACACATGTCCTCTAAAGTGGAACACATTTCTGTGGTGGGGAATGGCTTCCCATACATGGCTAGAAAAGAAGGTTTGGGTCTTATTTGAATGCCACATCATTCGGGCTGAGCACTCAGGATAAACGCAGAATAAAAAAAGGGGGAGTCGGTGGAAACTCCTTTTAAGAAGATGCTTTTAAGCTCCGGACCAAACAAATGCTTTGGAAGAAACTGTTCTCCACAGTAATTTAAATTTTTATTTGAATGTCACCGAGCCACCAAACCACCAAACCATCTCCACTGCTCGCCGGTGCTGCTCGTTGCCGCTATCGAATCGAACCACCGAACACCATCGCTGTCGCAAAAGCTGCTCGCTGCCACCGAACTACCGAACGTCATCGCCTGGAACTGCTCGCCACTGCCGTCGAATCAAACCGAACCTAAACCTAACCAAAACCTTAAGATCTACAGGCCATGGAATGAACCATAGATCTAGGAACCTTAACCGAACCACTGCTCGCTGCCGTCGTCGGAGCTGCTTGCCGTCGTCTCTGTTGCTCGCCGCTGCCACTTCCGCCGCCTCTGCTGCTCGTCGTTGTCGTCGCTGCCTCTGCTGTTCGTCTCTACAAGAGAGATGAGAGAAGAAAGTCTAGGGTAATTTCGGATTTATGACAAAATCAGGGACCTTAGGTCAAACGAAACCTTTGCTTGCCCAACAGTTACCAGACATCTCTTGCTGGGGACCATAGCCACATTACCCCTAAAAAATACATATATCACACTTTTTCCTCTGAAGTTTTGCTCAAAAACACTTAACCCCCTGTAGTTTATTATGCTCCAAATCGCTCTCGAAAGTTTGAAATGTTAACACATTACTTCCTTTTGTCAACTACTTAATTTTCTCATTTGGTAATTTCTATCTAATCAAAACTATATTGAAGGGGGCAAAATATAGTTTTTAAACTATAGAAAGACTAAGTGTTTTTGAGCTAAACTTCAGAGGCCAAATTGTGATTTACCTTGAGAAAAAGGGTTTAGACCGGCAAAGTCATCGGAGCTCGGAAGTAAGCCCTGTTCATCAAGAGAAAAAGAGCACTGCTGTTTGAACATACTTGGGGACATACTGTGGAGTGGCCCAATGACCCCAATCGTAGTCCGCATTATGTCCGGGAGTATGTCCGTTTCATTTTCCAAATAAAAAGGGGAAGCCACTCATTTCCTGATGGATCTGAGAGAGAAATGGCTGAGGGTCTCCTTTCCCTTTGGGTTAGAGAACCTCGGCGGCGCCTTCACTCTTGAAGCAGATTTACTGTGCAGATTGTGTGGTCAGATGGAGGGGCTGTAGAATGAGCTTTGGTGTTTCCTCACGGACGCCGAAGCGAAGCGGAGGAAGGGAGGCGATCGAGCCAAGGTCTTGATCAGAGAGGTGAGGGACGTCGCTCATCTGACGAAGAACATCATCGACATCTTCATGCTGTAGATCGATCTCCAGCGGTTCAGGATGGAGGAGGAGGGCATATTGACGAGGCATCATCATAAGGTACGCTACCTTTCCCTACTGAGCTGTCATCGATCCACAGGTCGGAGTCCAGATCTAACGGCTCAGGGCCAATAACTTTCAGATCTAAGAAAAGCAGGGAGAGGTGTGGCCTGGTTGACCAGCCGACGAGTCTCTGACGCCCCCCGGCGGTGTTGTTTACCGGTGAACCCCTCTCCTCGGCGGCCGGGGCTCGATCTCCAGGGTGAAGGTGTCGATGATGTCCTCCGCTTGGTGAGCGACCTCCTTCACCTCCTTGACCCAGTTCTTGACCCGAATCGTCTCCCTTCCTCCGCTTGGTTTCGGCGTCCATGTGGAAAAGACCCCACTCTGCAGCCACTCCACCTGACTCTGCACTCAGCACAACAAATCCGCTTCTAGGGTTAGGGCGTCGCTGAGCTTCTCCAACACAAGGGAAACGAGCCCCCTCTGCCATCTCTCTCTCTCTCTCTCTCTCTCTCTCTCTCTCTGTAGTACTGTGTTATTGACTTTGGTGAAGTTTGAGTTCGAACTGGTTGTACTCTTGTGATAATTGTCAGCTATGTTTGGAGAATTTGTTTCTGAGCCTCACGCATGATCTAATGGTGAGAGGAGTGCATGGCAATGTATGATCTCTGGTCTCATTGTCGATGTTTGGCTAGCCGTTCAACATCCGACCTCACGCAGAGCGCGTTTCAACATGGACTGACCGGCGCTCAACTTCCGACAGCATGCAGAGCGTGTTTTAACAGGGACCTACCCGCACTCAACTTCTGACAACACACAGAGCGCGTTTCAATAGGGACCTACCCGTGCTCAACTTCCAACAACACGCAGAGTGTGTTTTAACAGGGACCTACCCGCATGTGGATTTAGATGTCTGCGGGTGCGGTGGGACTGGGGCCACTCGGGAGATGCTCCCGGAGCGGTCCTAGCTCTTTTTTGAGATCGAGGGGTGTCCCGAAACATTTCGGTCAATGGCCCACTTCAGGCTCGGACTAATCCCTCCGGGAGTGAAGCCCGACCCACTCGGCAATTCCCACTTCACTCTTGGGTAAATCGAGGGGAGGAAGAGTTGAACCCACAACCTCATCACCAAAGCATCAGTTGCTTTGCCAACTCTCCTGGTATAAGAGCGGGCCTAGCTCTGATAATATATATATGTGACAACTTTGTCATTTGATGATAGAGAAATGAAATGTGCATCGACTATGAGAGTGTTTTCACAGTATGAAGAACAACACAAACTCATTTTCGGTGATGTGTACGGTGCGTTGCTAAATGTTCTCTATCTCAAGTTAGTTGTTTTTGCAATGTGGGAGGTCATTTTAGCGACGTTTTTTGTTTCAATTGACGACGCTTATTGTATCATGGTTGGCTAAGCTTTCGACAATGCAATTTGATCGCGTCGTCGAAAGTATTCCAGACAGAGAATAGGTGACGCAGTTTGAAACATCGCAAAAAATTTTTACGATGAATATCTCGCTTTTGACGACGCTCTGGTGTATCACGGAAATTGTCTTTTCTTGTTGTAGCATTTTCCATTGGACTGCATTCTCTGATTCCCATGAAATGGTCATGTAGTATCTTCAATCGCCCGGGCTGAATGTGATTCACGATTCTAGTACAATTTAGCTATTGGGGGGTGTCTGCAATCGAGTCAGCTTCCTAAATCGTATTTAGCCTGAGACTGATACCATTGGCTGCACATGGCGTGTATTTGACCTATAAAGGCACCAAATATAGCAGGCCAATTTCATAGGGGGTTCGAACTAAAAAAACATCATATCATATATAAGATGGGAAACAAGTAGGGTTTTTGTGTGTGTGTGTGTGAAATCTTGAAATCTTGTTGTATGAAAAAAAAAATGCATAGTGAAATCACTATAGAAAAAATCTAAAGATTTTTTTGACAATCTCGATTAAAAAAAAAGGCAAATTTGATTTTACGCCCCCCCCCACCCAATTATATGCTAATTAATAAGTCACCCCCCTTTTAATCGATGTTAGACTTACCCCCCCAAAAAATTGACTTACACCCTCGTAATTATATGATATTTAGGCATACACCCCCATCACTATATGATATATAGGCATGCCCTCCCCATTCTGGATAATTATCATATAGTAATTTGGGGGGGGGGGGGATTACATTAAGTAATGAGTAACAATTTGCAAAGTACATTAACTAATGAGTAACAATTTGTAAAGTACTATAACTGATGAGTTACAATTGCAGATTGTTACTCTTTGCTGCAGTGAAGAATAACATTTGTGATTTTAGTATTAGGGGCACTTTTGTTATTTAAAGGGGAGAAAAAGTCAACAGAGAGATTTGCCATAAAGGCATCTTTTCAAGAGGAACCTTGTGCAAAACTAACTAGTCGTTTGTCCTTTTTGCCAAACCGATCGATCTCTTGTCAGGGATCTAGCACTAAGTCCTCCAAAAAATGTTCCGTGTTCATCCTGACAGTTTTACAGGGGGCATGGATCCTCCAAGGTCATAACCATAGAGGATCATATAGGTTGAAGCCACAACTATTCTTTTGTATGTCATTTGGGGCTGAATGCCATTCACTAGTCACCAGTCGAGGTGGGTGTAACGGATGGTAGTGATTAAGTTTTGGCTTTAACCTATCTGATCCATTGAGATTGTAATTGTGGGTGCAAAATCTAGCTAACGCCTAACGGTGGAACTCACTAGCCCTTCCTGAGGCCCGCGAAGACGATGGTGGGACCTGCCAGCCTTGTCTGGGACCCACACATACTATCCAGGGTCTGGTAAATCTTCCCCGGGTATTTACCAAAACCCCCGATATTCCCCAAATATCTGTAAATAGCAGACCCGACAAATATTTAAGGGAGGGAATTCATTATTCCAAACTTCACTTTCTGTTTTCCAGAGCTCTCTTAGCCTTCTGGTGATCAGACTCTAGTCAAGCCTATTCCATCCTTTGTCTACTTGGATAAGCACTCCTCGCCCTGTCGAGAGTAGCTCTACTTCTTCAGAGATAGTGGATTCAAAGGTTGCGTCTTATCGCACAGAGATGTAGGCTTCGATCGAACTTCGTCATCACATCTTGTGTCAACTCTTACTTTCTCTCTCTCTACTCTACAATGTCTGTGTGACAACTAAGTACACGACAGCTTAGCATCCCACAATGCACCACATTTAGAAGTTCTACCCTTTAATCGATTGTTTGAGGGGGACCATACGACGGCCATAATCTCCTCCTACAGTTTGGCACAGTCTGTGGGATAATTTCCTATCGACTTAAGACCTCCAAGCTTTCTAGCTCCTTTGGTGAAGCAACAACTATCGATTGCCCGAGCAATCCGTCTGCCTCCATCGCTATACCAGAATGGCGAAAACACAACCAATGACTAGTTGAAGGGAAGCAACATGCTTCAATACATTTTGTATCCTACGACACGCTCAATGAGTCATAGGTTTATGACGAGTCAGCACCCGGAACAACAATCCGTGTAGATTCAAGGAGTCACCGGTCAGTCGATCGCACTGCTCAGACTCAACCTCGACAATCTCCTCATCCTGCAGATGCAACTACTCAATACCCAGGGAAAGCACACGTCTCACCTATCGCCGATCCTCAGGCGATATATCAAGTTTTGGGGGATAACTTCCAACTGCTCACCCTTATGAAGCAGAATGTTGCTCTCATGACTGAAAGAGACTCGATCCGATGGATCGCCGTTGAGGATGGAGTCAATCTCTCACGGTCACCCACTGACATCAATGATAAAGGAGACGCTCGCCGATCAGTCGACCCATCTCTCGCTCCTTCTTATCAATCCATCGTTGACACCTCCCGATGATCCCTCAAACCCCTCTCGAGAGGACCCTCGCCCATTCCTCCTAGATCAGGAATTTGGGAGCGTCTCGATGAGTCCGCTTGTCGAGATGATCCACTCAGTTTCGATCATCATCTAATTCCTACATCATGAGGGATACTCGAAACGATGGTCTCCAACCCAGAGTTCGACAGTATCGCAACAACGACCGAGCTCTAGCAGAGCATCGAACTGCGAGAGTGACTCTGATGTGTTTGTTGCCTTTTCTCATTTTGTGACGTCTCTCAGACCAACAAGGTGATCGTCGGAACAACCACACCTCCGAAGGGCCGCTTTACCAACAAATTCTCTGAGCCCCTTTCCCTCAGAGCTGGAGGACTCCTATTCTTCCTAAGTTCAACTGCCTGACGAGAGACCCAATATTATACATCCTCGCCTTCAAGCAGGCATTGGCACTGCATGACCATGACAACCAAATTCTGTGTCGTACCTTTATGGGCAGTCTGGATAATCGCTCGACTGGTATCACCACCTTCTGATAGGTTCTGTTAGTTGTTTTGAGGATCTGGCAGACCTCTTCGTTCAACATTATAGGCTAAAACCTCAAGCCAGAGAAGAAACTAGACTCCCTCTACATACTTCAGATGAGATTGGATGAAACTTTATAAGAGTTCACTCGGAGGTTCAGGAATGAGCATGCTACACTCTCCGAACGTCACCTCGATGACTAAGCAGTTATGTTGGCGTTCCAGAATGCCTTATGCTATGATCTCCACATCTACAATGACCTCATCCATAATCCACTTGCTTCTCTTGGGGCGCTGTTCAATCGGATCCAACGGAAGGTCAAGGTGGAGGAAAATCAAATCGTGCGCAAGGGGCGTGATCTCAAGAAGCATCCTTCAGACAAGGAACTGGTATAACCAATATCTTGAGTTCACAACACTCAAGCCAAGGGAGACGAATTCTCCAAGAGATCAAAGTAGGTAGGCAATAGACCCACTAAGCCTCGGAGGACTGACTTCATCGATTAGAATCTGCCCATAGACATCATCCTCGAGCAGATCCAGCATGAAAACTTCCTTAAGTGGCCAAACCCTCTCGAGCCTGATTCAAAGCACACGACAAATAAATCGATCTATTATGGCTTCTATCGATGTCACGAACATCTAATAGTGAAATGCAAGTCTCTCTTGTATCACTTGGAAGATCTTTAATAGGAGGGACATCACTAGGAGTTCAAAGAAGAACATGGATCATTTCAGGACCCCCCCCCCCCTCTACAACCAAGGAGAAAGAATGTCACACCCCAAACTTCAGACTAAGGAGAGAGGGTCCGAAACTCGAGAGTGATATATATGAAAGGTAAACAGAAGCCACAGAGTGATAATAAACCAAGTCCATTAAATATAATAACCATTTCCTCAAGTCCACTTACATTATTACAAAAGAACTATACTAAAATAAAAGACAGAATAGAAACTACAGTTATCACTCCTATCCTTGTAATCTCCTGCGCCACACTGCTACTCCTATTAGAACAAGAACTGTAATCACTCTCCTAACGCTCCACCTGATGGTGAGAACTTGGGGGAGAAAAAAAAACAACAATCAACTCCCCCTGAGTACGATTACTCAGTGGTCCTAGCAAAAACAAGTAGAAGCAACTATATACAATAATATATTTATCAAATTTATTTCTACGAAAACTAACAACAAAAGAACAAATAACTGCAAGAGAAGTACTGTAAAGAAACTGTAAAACTACAACCAGAAGTACTACAAATCAATATGATGTACTCTACTCTACTATGTCCATTTATTATTTATATGATACACATACTAACAGACGATTCCCTCATGAGGCGACCCATATCACTTCATGAGAGAACCCATTGTCCCACATTCTAAGTTGTGAAGAAAATTCTCTCATGAGGTGTCTCATTCCACTTCATGAGAGAAATCCCTAAAGTGATCAAAACAGAAAACAAAATAAGAGAAGAAAAGAAGAAAACAAAAGAAGTATGAGCACTCGGTTTTTACTGTCCCGATGACATTACTATGGCAATAAGAGAGAAAAGAAGCGTGCCATAGGGTCCCAATTTCACTTCAGAGAGGAACCTACTCTATCCTCCTGTGCACTAAGAGAGAAAAGAAGCGTGCACAAACACAGTATTGTACTGCACCCAAGTGGCCAAGTGGGGTTTCCCGTCTCTCACGGTGGAGCAACTCCGGCCCAACTTATTTTCTTTAGAATAAATTCCAGGACTGGGCTAACTAAACATGTCCCCGCCAGGGACTATATTCTTGTACTTTTCTTTCTTTTCTAGCCCAACTCTTTGGTCCTACTTACTTCATTCAGACTATGCTACACTCGGGGGCTCACTATCCTTGTGTGCACATGGACCTCGTACCCGAACCCTGGGTAGCTTGTCATGCTATTACAATGGCAGATACCATACTATAGGAAGACTAAGTGTTTTTGAGCTAAACCTCATAGGCCAAATTGTAATTTACCTTGAGAAAAAGGGTTTGCACCGACAAAGTCATCGGAGCTCGGAAGTAAGCCCTGTTCATCAAGAGAAAAATAGCACTGCTGTTTGAACATACTTGGGGACATACTGTGGAGTGGCCCAATGACCCCAATCGTAGTCCGCATTATGTCCGGGAGTATGTCCGTTTCATTTTCCAAATAAAAAGGGGAAGCCACTCATTTCCTGATGGATCTGAGAGAGAAATGGCTGAGGGTCTCCTTTCCCTTTGGGTTAGAGAACCTCGGCGGCGCCTTCACTCTTGAAACGAGATGGAGCGGCTGTAGAATGAGCTTTGGTAGTTCCTCACGGACGCCGAAGCCAAACGGAGGAAGGGAGATGATCGAGTCAAGGTCTTGATCGGAGAGGTGAGGGACGTCGCTCATCGGAGAACATCATCGATATCTTCATGCTGTAGATCGATCTTCAGCGGTTCAGGATGGAAGAGGAGGGCATATCGACCGAGGAGCGGAGGACTCGTGAAGGCATCATCATAAGGTACGCTACCTTTCCCTACTGAGCTGTCATAGATCCACAGGTCGGAGTCCAGATCTAACGGCTCAGGGCCAATAACTTTCAGATCTAAGAAAAGCAGGGAGAGGTGCGGCCTCGTTGACCAGCCGACGAGTCTCTGAGGCCCCCCGGCGGTGTTGTTTACCGGTGAACCCCTCTCCTCGGCGGCCGGGGCTTGATCTTCAGGGTGAAGGTGTCGATGATGTCCTCCGCTTGGTGAGCGACCTCCTTCACCTTCCTGACCCAGTTCTTGACTCGAATCGTCTCCCTTCCTCCGCTTGGTTTCGGCGTCCATGTGGAAAAGACCCCACTCTGCAGCCCCACTCCACCTGACTCTGCACTCAGCACAACAAATCCGCTTCTAGGGTTAGGGCGTCGCTGAGCTTCTCCAACACAAGGGAAACGAGACCCCTCTGCCATCTCTCTCTCTCTCTCTCTCTCTCTCTCTCTCTCTCTCTCTCTGTAGTACTGTGTTATTGACTTTGGTGAATTTTGCGTTCGAACTGGTTGTACTCTTGTGATAATTGTCAGCTATGTTTGGAGAATTTGTTTCTGAGCCTCACGCATGATCTATGCATGGCAATGTATGATCTCTGGTCTCATTGTCGATTTTGACTAGCCGTTCAACATCCGACCTCACGCAGAGCGCGTTTCAACAGGGACTGGCGCTCAACTTCCGACAGCACGCAGAGCGTGTTTTAACAAGGACCTACCCGCACTCAACTTCTGACAACACGCAGAGCGCGTTTCAATAGGGACCTACCCGTGCTCAACTTCCAACAACACGCAGAGTGTGTTTTAACAGGGACCTACCCGCATGTGGATTGAGATGTCTGCGGGTGCGGTGGGACTGGGGCCACTCGGGAGATGCTCCCGGAGCGGCCCTAGCTCGTTTTTGAGATCGGGGGGTGTCCCGAAACCTTTCGGTCAATGGCCCACTTCAGGCTCGGACTAATCCCTCCGGGAGTGAAGCCCGACCCACTCGGCAATTCCCACTTCACTCCTAGGTAAATCGAGGGGAGGAAGAGTTGAACCCACAACCTCATCACCAAAGCATCAGTTGCTTTGCCAACTCTCCTGGTATCAGAGCGGGCCTAGCTCTGATACTATATATATGTGACAACTTTATCATTTGATGATAGAGAAATGAAATGTGCATAGACTATGAGAGTGTTTTCACAGTATGAAGAACAACACACACACTCATTTTCGGTGATGCGTACGGTGCGTCGCTAAATATTCTCTGTCTCAAGTTAGTTGTTTTTGCGACGTGGAAGGTTATTTTAGCAACGTTTTTTGTTTCAATTAGCGACGCTTATTGTATCGTGGTTGGTTAAGCTTTCGACAACGCAATTTGATTGCGTCGCCGAAAGTATTCCAGACGGGGAATAGGTGATGCAGTTTGAAGCGTCGCAAAAAAATTTTGCGATGAATATCCCGCTTTTGGCGACGCTATGGTGTATCACGGAAATTGTCTTTTCTTGTAGTAGCATTTTCCATTGGGCTGCATTCTCTGATTCCTATGAAATGGTCATGTAGTATCTTCAATCGCCCGGGATGAATGTGATTCACGATTCTGGTACCATTTAACTATCGGAGGGTGTCTACAATCGAGTCAGCTTCCTGAATTGTTTTCAGCCTGAGACTGATACCATTGGCTGCACGTGGTGTGTATCTAACCTCTAAAGGCACCAAATATAGCAGGCCAATTTCTTAGGGGATTCGAACTAAAAAAAACATCATATCATATATAAGATGAGAAACAAGTAGGGATTTTGTGTGTGTGTGTGTGTGTGTGAAATCTTGTTGTATGAAAAAAAAAAAAAATAGTGAAATCACTGTAGTAAAAATCTAGAGATTTTTTTTTACAATATCGCTTAAAAAAAAGGCAAATTTGATTTCATCCGCCCTTCTAATCGACTTACACCCTCATAATTATATGATATTTAGGCATACACCCCCATAATTATATGATATATAGGCATACCCTCCCCATGATGGCTAATTATCATATAGTAATTTGGGGGGGGGGGGGGGGGGGGGGATTACATTAAGTAATGATCAGTAACAATTTGCAAAGTACATTAACTAATGAGTAACAATTTGTAAAGTATTGTAATTGATGAGTAACAATTGCAGATTGTTACTCTTTGCTGCAGTGAAGAATAACATTTGTGATTTTAGTATTAGGGGCACTTTTGTTATTTAAAGGGGAGAAAAAGTCAATAGAGGGATTTGCCATGAAGGCACCTTTTCAAGAGGAACCTTGTGCAAAACTATCTTGTCGTTTGTCCTTTTTGCCAAACCGATCGATCTCTTATCAGGGATCTAGCACTAAGTCCTCCAAAGAATGTTTCGTGTTCATCCTGACAGTTTTACAGGGGGCGTGGATCCTCCAAGGGTATAACCTTAGAGGATCAGATAGGTTGAAGCCACAACTATTCTTTTGCATGTCATTTGGGGCTGAATGCCATTCACTAGTCACCAGTCGAGGTGGGTGTAACGGATGGTAGTGATTAAGTTTTGGCTTTAACCTATCTGATCCATTGAGATTGTAATTATGGGTGCAAAATCTAGCTAACGCCTAACAATGGAACTCACTAGCCCTTCCTGAGGCCCGCGAAGACGATGGTGGAACCTGCCAGCCTTGTCTGGGACCCACACATACTATTCGGGGTCTGGTAAATCTCTCCCGGGTATTTACCAAAACCTCCGATATTTTCCAAACCTCTGTAAATAGCAGACCCGACAAATATTCAAGGGAGGGAATTCATTATTCCAAACTTCACTTTCTGTTTTCCAGAGCTCTCTGAGCCTTCTGGTGATCAGACTCTAGTCAAGCCAACTCCATCCTTTAACTACTTGGATAAGCACTCCCCGCCCTGTCGAGAGTAGCTCTACTTCTTCAGAGATAGTGGATTCAAAGGTTGCGTCTTATCGCACAGAGATGTAGGCTTCGATCAAACTTCGTCATCATATCCTGTGTCAACTCTTACTTTCTCTCTCTCTCTACTGTACAATGTCTGTGTGACAACTAAGTACACGACAGCTCAGCATCCCACAGTGCACCACATCTAGAAGTTCTACCCTTTAATCGATTGTTTGAGGGGGACCATACGACGGCCATAATCTCCTCCTACAGTTTGGCGCAGTCTGTGGGATCATTTCCTATCGACTTACGACCTCCAAGCTTTCTAGCTCCTTTGGTCAAGCAGCAACTATCGATTGCCTGAGCAATCCGTCTGCCTCCATCGCTATACTAGAATGGCGAAGACACAACCAATGACTTGTTGAAGGGAAGCAACATGCATCAATACGTTCTGTATCCTACGACACGCTCAATGAGTCATAGGTTTGTGACGAGTCAGCACCCGTAACAACAATCCGTGTAGATTCAAGGAGTCACCGGTCAGTTGATCGCACCGCTCAGACTCAACCTCGACAATCTGCTCATCCTGCAGATGCAACTACTCAATGTCCAGGGAAAGCACACGTCTCACCTATCGCCAATCCTCAGGCGACATATCAAGTTTTGGGGGATGACTTCCAACTGCTCACCCTTATGAAGCAGAACATTGCTCTCATGACTGAAAGAGACTCGATCCGATGGATCGCCGTTAAGGATGGACTCAATCTCTCACGGTCACCCACTGACATCAATGACAAAGGAGATGCTCGCCGGTCAGTCGACCCATCTCTCGCTTCTTCTTATTAATCCATCGCTGACACCTCCCGATGATCCCTCAAACCCCTCTTGAGAGGACCCTCGCCCATTCCTCCTAGATCAGGAATTTGGGAGCGTCTCGATGAGTCCGCTTGTCGAGATGAGCCACTCGGTTTCGGTCATCATCTAATTCTTACATCATGAGGGATACTCGGAAGGATGGTCGCCAACACAGAGTTCGACAATATCGCAACAACGACCGAGCTCTAGCAGAGCATCGAACTGCGAGAGTGACTCTGATGTGCTCGTTGCCTTTTCTCATTTTGAGACGCCTCTCAGACCAACAAGGTGATCGTCGGAACAACCACACCTCCGAAGGGCCGCTTTACCAACAAATTCTCTGAGCCCCTTTCCCTCGGAGTTGGAGGACTCCTATTCTTCCTTAGTTCAACTGCCTGACGAGAGACCCAATATTATACATCCTCGCCTTCAAGCAGGCATTGGCACTGCATGACCATGACAACCAAATTCTGTGTCGTACCTTTATGGGCAGCTTGGATGATCGCTCGACTGGTATCACCATCTTCTGATAGGTTCTGTGAGTTGTTTTGAGGATCTGGCAGGCCTCTTCGTTCAACATTATAGGCTAAAACCTCAAGCCAGAGAAGAAACTAGACTCCCTCTACATACTTCAGATGAGATTGGATGAAACTTTATAAGAGTTCACTCAGAGGTTCAGGAATGAGCACGCTACACTCTCCGAACGTCACCTCGATGACTAAGCGGTTATGTTGGCGTTCCAGAACGCCTTATGCTATGATCTCCACATCTACAATAACCTCATCCATAATCCACTTGCTTCTCTTGGAGGCGCTGTTCAATCGGATCCAACGGGAGGTCAAGGTGGAGGAAAATCAAATCGTGCGCAAGGGGCGTGATCTCAAGAAGCGTCCTTCAGACAAGGAACTGGCATAACCAACATCTTTAGTTCACAACACTCAAGCCAAGGGAGACGAATCCTCCAAGAGGCCAAAGTAGGTAGGCAATAAACCCACTAAGCCTCGGAGGACTGACTTCATTGATTAGAATCTGCCCATAGATATCATCCTCGAGCAGATCCAGCATGAAAACTTCCTTAAGTGGCCAAACCCTCTCGAGCCTGATACAAAGCACACGACAAATAAATCGATCTACTATGACTTCTATCGATATCACGGACATCTAATAGTGAAATGCAAGTCTCTCTTGTATCACTTGGAAGATCTTTGATAGGAGGGACATCACTATGAGTTCAAAGAAGGACATGGATCATTTCAGGACCCCCCCCCCCCCCCCCCCCCCTCTACAACCAAGGAGAAAGAAGCTCGCAGAATTCATGGTTATGGAAATCTATAGTGTCAACTGAAGGGAAAGCATCCCATTGATCGATCAAAGAAGAACGTCATAGATCGTCAATAACTTGGAATGTCACTCATCTGAAATCCATGATGTAACATCTTTCGAGTTATCAATAAAATGACAACTGATCGCCTTTTGTATGCAAGTTCTTCTCAAACTCTTGATCAACCAGTGCTTCACCACTATCAAACTCCAAGGTGCATACTCGATGTTCCTTTGCTGGTTTGATCGCACAAGGTCTCCTCATGATCAACCAGCTTTCATAGGTACCTGCTATGTATCCTGTAACCGGTTGGGTCGGTAAGAGCTTTGCCTTGACCAACTGAAGACAAGACTAGTTTGATCATATAGGTTCTCCCCATGATCTAATAGCAAATGCAAAGGCGCATGCTCGGTGTCCCTTCACTGGTTTGATCACACAGGGTCCCCCCACGATTAACTAGCGCTCAAAGGCACCTACTACGTATCCCGCATTTGGTTTGGTCGGTATGAGTTTTGCCTCGACCAACTGAAGATAAGACTAGTTTGATAGCACAAGGTCTCCCCACGATTAGCTAGCAAACGCAAAGGTTCATACTCGATATCCCTTCGCTGGTTTGATTGCACAGAGTTTTCCCGTGATCAACCAAGGCACCTGCTACGTACCTCGTAACCGATTGGGTTGGTAGTGGCTTTGCCTAGACCAACCAAAGACATACTAGTTTGATTGCACAGGGTCTCCCCATGATCAGCTAGCAAACACAAAGGTGCATGCTCAGTGTCACTTCGCTGGTTTGATTGCACAGGGTCTCCCCATGATCAGCCAGTGTTCAAAGGCCCCTACTACGTACCCCGTAACCGGTTGGGTCGGTAAGAGCTTTATCTCGACCAACTGAAGACAAGACTAGTTTGATCGCACAAAGTCTTCCCACTGTCAGCTAGCAATCGCAAAGGTGTATACTCGGTGTCCCTTTGCTGGTTTGATCACACAGGGTCTCCCCATGATCAACCAGCATTCAAAGGCACCTGCTATGTACCTCACAACCGGTTGGGTTGGTAAGAGCTTTGCCTTGACCAACCGAAGACAAGACTAGTTTGATTGCATATGGTCTCCCCATGATGAGCTAGCAAACGCAAAGGTGTATGCTAGGTGTCCGTTCGCTGGTTTAATCGCACAGAGTCTCCCCACGATCAACCAGCGTTCAAAGGCACTTGCTATGTACCCCACAGCCGGTTGGATTGGTAAGAGCTTTGCCTCGACCAATCGAAGACAAGACTAGTTTGATCGCACAGGGTCTCCTCACGATTAACTAGCAAACACAAAAGTGCATGCTCGATGTCCCTTCATTGGTTTGATCGCACAGGGTCTCTCCATGGTCAGCCAGCGTTCAAAGGCCCCTGCTAGGTACCCCGTAACCGTTTGGGTCGGTAAGAGGTTTTATCTCGGCCACCTGAAGAGAAGACGAACTTGATCGCATAAAGTCTTTCCACTATCAGCTAGCAGACGCAAAGTTGCATGCTCGGTGTTCCTTCACTGGTTTGATCACACAGGGTCTCCCCATGATCAATCAGCATTCAAAGACACCTCCTACGTACCCTGCAACAAGTTGGGTCGGTAAGGGCTTTATCTCATCCAACCGAAGACAAGACTAGTTTGATCACACAGGGTCTCCCCTTGATCAGCTGGCAAATGCAAAGGTGCATGCTCGGTGTCCCTTCACTGGTTTAATCGCATAGGGTTTTTCTACGATAACCAGCATTCAAAGGCACCTACTACGTACCCTGCAACCAATTGGATTAGTAAGAGCTTTGTCTCAACCAACCGCAGACAAGACTAGTTTTATCGTATAGGGTCTCTCCATGATCAGCTAACAAATGCAAAGGTGCATGCTCGGTGTCCTTTCGCTGGTTTGATCGCACATGGTTTAATTCCTCGTGATCAACCAGTGTTCAAAGGCACCTGTTACGTACCTCGCAATCGGTTGGGTAAGAGCTTTGCCTTGACCAATTGAAAACAAAGCTAGTTTGATCGCACAGGGTCTCTCCATGATCAACCAACATTCAAAGGTACTACGCTAAGCACTCCAAATACTAGCATCCATTAATCGGCAACCGAGTGCATATAGACAGCCAACCCTCGGGCATTCTCCGACATTGCAGATCGCTTGTGGACTCAATCAACAATCGAGGGCTTGGAGACAGCCAACCCTCGGGCATCCTCCGGCGTTGCAGATCGCCCGAGGATTCATTTAACAACCGAGAGCTTGTAGACAGCCAACCCTCGTGCATCCTCCGGCATTGCGGATCTCCTGAGGATTCACCCGACAATCAATGGCTTGGAGACAGCCAACCCTCGGGCATCCTCTAACGTTGCAGATTGCCCGAGGATTTAACCGACAACCCAAGGCTTGGAGACAACCAACCCTCGGATATTCTCCGACGTTACAAATTGCTCGAGGATTCAACCGTCAATCGAGGGATTGGAGACAACCAACCCTTGGGCATCCTCTGGTATTGCAGATTGTTCGAGGATTCAACCATCAACCGAGGGCTTGGAGACAGCCAACCCTCGGGCGTCCTCCGTCGTTGTAGATTGCCCGAGGATTCAATCGACAACCGAGGGCTAGGAGACAGCCAACCCTCGGACATCCTCGGGCGTTGCAAATTGCTCGAGGATTTAATCGTCAACATAGTCCAAGGAGACAACCTTGACATTTGAATAAAAAGTCCAAGCGCCTTCGCCGCCTCGGCATACAACAAAGTCCAAGGCCCTGCCCTTGGCACTCGAAGACAAAGTCCGAGGTGATCATTGTCTTGGCACTTAACAAGTCCAAGGCCCTGTCCTTGACACTCAAAGACAAAGTCCGAGATGACCATTGCCTCGGCACTCAACAAGTCCAAGGCTTTGCCCTTGGCACTCAAAGACAAAGTCCGAGGTGATCATCGCCTCGACACTCAACAAGCCCAAGGCCCTGCCCTTGACACTCGAAGATAAAGTCTGAGGTGATTATCGCCTTGGCACTCAACAAGCCCAAGGCCCTACAACTTGGCACTCGAGGGCAGAGTCCGAGGTGATCATCGCCTCGACACTCAACAAGTCCAAGGCCCTGTCCTTGGCATTCAAAGACAGAGTCCGAGGCGATCACCACCTCGGCACTCAATAAATCCAAGGCCCTACCATTGGCACTCAAAGACAAAGTCTGAGGCGATCATCGCCTCGGCACTGAACAAGACAAATAAGACGTTCGGGTCTAATAGAGCGTTTGATAAAGTTCGACTGGCCTCTACCTGATGCTGATTACAAGCCGAGACATTTGTTTGGAAAAGGAGTAGACTAGTTAATTTTTGAAACATACAATTCTTCTATCTGATTCGCGGGTCCGGCTATTCACTGCACATATTACTAGGTGTAATCCCCTTTTTAAAAAATGGCTAACTTGTCTAGATTCTACGTATAAGGGTAACTTAAGCTTGTCATTGCTTTCGCCACACCTCTGCCCATTTTGTACATGCAGGACACCATCCGGATCGCCACCATCGGCCCCATGCAATCCATGTTGCCTCCTTCATTCCTTTTTCTCGTCCTCCTTCCTCATTTTCCTTCTCCTTCTCCTTCTTCCTCTTCCTCCTTCATCTTCATCCCCTTCCTCCTATACTCGATCAATGCAAACCACGTCCCTAAACTGTGCATTTGTTCATTGGAGGCCGCTTTCATCTATATCTCATTCGGCCAATGGAGACTGAGTTCACGACGGTGGTTGAATGGGCTTTAGATGCACTCGCCCTCCGATGGACGCATGCACAATAAAGAGGTCCGAACTAAAACGGCCGAGTGTAGAAGACAAAAAGATGAGGAGGAGGATGTGGTGGTGGGTTAGATGGACCAGTGACAGACATACATGCAGCGACGCATAGGTCCAACAATGGCGGCGATGGCCTGCATGGGTCTTAGATGGTGGCGGCGGTGACGAGCTGCAGCTTGCACGAGCATATGAGAGGAAGGGAGATAAGAAGCGTGTCGGCTGCCCTAGGAAGTTTTGCTGCCCCTAGTAATATGTGCAGAGCAAATAGTCAAACCAATGATCAATTGATAAAGATGATAAGGACTAGTATGCCCTTGTCCTTTTGCACATATTACAACCAATAAATCTTTGCGGCCCCCTGGTCGGCAGCAGGCTTCGAACTGTGGTCTCTGAGGCGCCGCTCTAACAGGGCATGCATGATGTCCCAAAAAGCAATGCTATTCAGCCATCCTGGTTTCCATCCCGGATCGGCCAAACCTGACATGGCACTTGGCAATGAACGGCTGAGGTTAGTGCCACGTCAGGTTGGCCCGATCCCTTGGAAACAAGGATGGCTAAAATAGAATTTTCCATATTCTCTTCTTTTCCCCCAATCGCTTCTTTCTGCCGAAACCCTCGGCGGAGCTCGCGTTCGTCGTCCCGATCGGCCAGAAAGTCGATCGACCAGAGATCGGCGGCGAAATCCAGCCGGAGATCAGATCCGACCGCTCCATCTCGCTCTCATAAGGTCTTTTCGATCCGAAAAAATTGGTTTTTTGTTTTTTGTTTTTTTGTTTTTCGAATCTGTTCTTCGAATGGGGATGAATCTTGGTGGAAATTTTCGTTTTTGTGCGCCATTTCCGATTTTCACGGATCGAAGAAAAGATTCGAAGGTTTTTTTGCGGGATCTGTTATTGTTTTTCGATTTTGTTGTGTATGAACAGAGATATTGGTTTTGCATCGACCCATGTATGTTGTGTATGAACAGAAAGTGTTTGTTTTTGTATCCGACGGCTCCGTCGACCCGAATCTGTTCTTCGAATGCTGTGTTGTTATGTATGAGCGGGAAGTGTTGATTTGAAGAGTTTTGTTGGATTCATAATTTTTGTTGGATTTAAACCGTATATGCTGTGTATATCAGAAAGTGTTCGTTTTGCGTCGACCCAGGTGACCATATACCTCCAATGTCGCAGCATGGGTTGGGGGTTCTTTAACTCTTGAAGCCAATCCTTGACTTCTTTTGGGGTGTTCTTCAACTCTTGAAGAAGTAGGGTGTGGTAGCGGCTTGTATGCTTATCGTTTCTCATTAGATTCAATTGGTGTGAAGGAGTTGGGTGTGGTAGTATACGATTGGAGCAGAGATCATGAAAATCTATAATGATTGGCTTGAATTATATTGATCTAGTTGATCACGCGATCATTCTGTTCTGCTCAATGCTTGGAAGATTGTTCATCTCCTTCTGTTTGTGTTGTTAGATCATCATATTTCTAGTTTTCTCAATGCTATGAAACATTTAGTCATGATGCTGATGAGTATTCAGCTAGGAATGCTATTCCTACCACTTTTTGCGACAAATTATCCATAATATTATGTGGTGGTGGCATTTGGTACCTTCCAATCTATATGTTGAATCATGTAACTTTTATTTTGGTGGAAGTATTGCTTTAAAGTTTAAACATAATATTTGGTAATATTTGGATTTCGTACTATGAATTTATAATTGTTACAATGGATTTCATCAAATTATTGAAGAAAGTGTACTAAAATGGTATACTTTTCTCTTTAATAAAAAGATAGAAATTACCCCTCGAAACAGGCAATAAAAAGATGTTACCAAACACTCTATTTGAAACAGATCTGTTTCAGTTGTCAAACAGGTTCAAAATCACCTCTATTTTAAACAGAACTCTATTTCAAACCGTTCTACTTCTCTATTTGAAGCAAACTCTATTTCAAAAAGATAGGGTTTCCAAACATGCCCTAAGTATCACTCTAAATATGGAAATCTTGAATGACTAGTGTGTGACTTTAAGAATCTAAACTTTCCCACAATCCCCAATATTCTGAAGAGAATTCTCTGACAAGAGAGTCCCTCCCATTGAGATATCGAGTTGGATTTGGCTGTGGAAGGTCCATGCCATTTGGTCTCGGTCTACATGGAGCCCAGCCCAGCCCACGATCCGGCCTGTCGGTATCCTTGTCCTATAACCCACCCCTTTTCTTCTTCACACCTCCTCTCCGGCTCTAGATTTTCTTCCATCCAGACTCGTATACCACCATTCAATCCTAGATCAATCTCAATTTTAGTAGTTTGAGATCTCCTATATCGCGTTCAAATCGTTCAAACGATGCTCTTTTCATGTGGATCTATCGTTGAAAAATCGAGTAGCTCGCGGTTTGACTAGCAGGTGAGCAGATCTTCCATGGAACCTAGGTTTTTTGTTGGATTCATATCGATCTAGTGGACTCAAAGTCTCAAACTGCAATTTAAGTTTTCTAGATGTTAGGGTTTCAAAACAGGTAGGCACCGGCTCGATCATGACATCTTTTGCTTCATCTGTGCTCAACTTGCCTAGATCTATGTGAAATCCGTGGAAAAATCACATCTTTATTAATATTTATAATTTTTAATGATTTTCCGACGTTCCGTTCTGCTTAGAACGGGTGAATTTGATTGGATTGTGTATTTGTGTTGCATCTTATTGGGGGAGGCGAAACAGTAATTCTTTGTGTTATCAGATTCTTTATCTTGATTTTGAGCTATCTTTTTGTGTTTTTTTCTCTCCTACAGAATAAGATCTGTTTGAAAATCAAGAAAACTTTTGTTTTTTTTTTCCCCTCTAGAGGTAGCATCTGGCTGTGGACGTTGGATTTTGAGTTGCCATATTGAGAACTCTTATTTGAACAGTTCCTTTCTTTTCTTTGAAAGTGATTTTAAGTTGAATAGCTGGAGGAGTAATAAAGACTCCCTCCGCTCTTTGCTGTGGATCAAAATTGTTTATTGTGCCTTTCATTTTACTATAAAGCTCTTTGGGTGCCAATGATTGAACTTGATTTTGTTTAGTGTAGTTTGTGGTTGAAATTTAATGGCAATTATTTTGCGTGGCGGTGTGGTCACCTGTTCCTTAAAGGGGCTCATGAAGCTTCAAGTGGAATCTGTTGATTAAGATTAATACTTGCTTCTTAATTTTTAGAAGATTAGAGATTTTCATCTATAGGCGACTTCAGTTCTACAGGGATTGATCTTGGGTTATGTCTATTTGTTTCTGATGAGATGTCTTCTACAAATATTTATCTAAAGTATCAGAGTAATTTAATGTTATGTATGATGGGCCTGAAATGCACTTGCATGGTCTACTGGTTATGCTACATTACATGGATGTAATTCTTGATTTTCATGATACCCTTTGAGCTGTTATACCTACAATTAAGTTCGTTTTTTTAAGTTTCCTGTACCTTGTC
Organism: Chamaelirium japonicum; assembly: GCA_947650365.1. NCBI lineage: Eukaryota > Viridiplantae > Streptophyta > Magnoliopsida > Liliales > Melanthiaceae > Chamaelirium > Chamaelirium japonicum. The sequence continues at coordinate 67,338,164 of OX393555.1, read as the reverse complement.
AGTGTATCATACTGGGCAAGGGAAACTCACCTATGTCTAACGGGGCCTGAATCAATTACTTTGTACTTGAACAATCAGAGAATAAGCTAGGGTCGACAAATAAGATAGGCAGATGAGTGAGGTATTTTTTATTATGGTATATTTGTCAAGCTTGTTGATTAGAGGATTGATTAATCTAGAAGGATGGAAGTCTGTTATCTGGTACAATCTGGTTCAGAGCTTCATGATCTTTGTCCTTTTGAGATGAGTAGTCATGATGTATTTGATTATTTGGATAACTTTTTAGGTAATTATTTCTGTGTTAATCATTTGTGATGGTGGTAGCAATGTAGGATCTGTCATTTCAATCCTCCATTTTAATCTTCTTTTTGCCTTTTTTACACCAAAACCCTTTCTTTGTTGCAAACAAATTTTGGAAAATTTGAAACATGGGCTTTGTTTGGTTGCTGAGAGACTGATAGAAATTTAAATAAAACTTCATATGCATAAGCCCTAATTCTGATACTGATGCTAATTGTCACGTTTCTTTGGAACTGATCTTATACGGGCACTAAAATTAAATAGTAATGCCTATCCAATTTTTTACTTGCATGCATGCATGGGATGGATGCTTAGTAAGACTATTGTAAATGCAATTGCTACTGTTTACTATTAATACTGAGATTGGAATATGATCGTGATTAGTTTACGATATAAAACTTACAGAAACAAAGAAACTAGATATTGAGATATATAGGATGCTGTTAGAGTCTATTATGAACTTGTATGTGGGGAAACCCTGTGTTAGTGGGTTTTCACATATTTACCTGAGTTCTAGTTTCTTTATTAGACAGAAAATGGCTTATTGGGAAGTTAAACATGAGTCTCTTTTCTTCTCTGCTTTTTTTTCCGCTGCACATATCATCCATCTTGATAAAGATTAATAAGGGAAAACCGAGCCCAATAAAACATTGCAAAACTACTAAGAAAATGCTTCTTGAACCCCTTCCCCCCCCCCCCCCCCCCCCCCCCCCCCCCTTCCCAATTGAGTTGGTGTTTTCTGATTTCTTCATTGCACATGGTACCTCGATGTTCTGTGAACTCTGAAGGTGAGGCAATCCGTTATATTTCTGGGATTCTATTTGATGATTAAGCTGTAAACAACCATCTTCCTTAGTTCCTTTGTACATTTAACTCAAGAATCATCACTTTGAGTGATTCGATAACTGATTTTGATATTTTGTTTGTGTGCCGACGAGGAGTTTTTGGCACAGCCTCTGTTCGCTATTGAATTTGCATTTTTTTAAAAAAATTACTCTTTGCAAGGTAACATCAGCTGTAATTTTGTTTTGGGATTTGGTTTCTTTTTATCAACATAGTGAGCTCGCATTCTGCTGATCTTTCTCTTGGATTTGTTCAGCGACAATTATTATCTCTTCATTTGGAAGTACAATATTCAAAAAAAAAAAATCAGTATGAATTTAGCAAATATGTTGTCTTCTTCAGTTTTATCACCTGTGGCGACTTTGGTAAACCTAGTGACTTACAATTATGAGCCTTATGAGTGAATTCTAAATATCTTAAGCCAAACCCTCTGTTACCGTAGCACTACAGTAACTGCGGTATTGGATTTTGACCATTAGATTTTAGTCGATAAATGGAGAACCGGTTCCCCCCTCGACCTTCAGCCTCTCTCACTCTCTTCCTGGGCATTGCCCAGGGTTCGCACTAGTTATGTTTTAAATAAAGATTGTAAGATTGTGAGAAGGTAAAGTGATCAATCTTTCTTAACGATATAATTTATTCATAAAGCACGGTATTTTGCCGAGAATAATTATTCAATTTAATTTGACAGTATTTAACAGAATAAATGCCCAAGGAAGATAGATGAAAAGAAATATGCCATAATCAAATACCTAAAATATTGAAACTGATATCTTCATGTCATATATGTTCTCGAATGAAAACCACAGGTTGAAGTTTCATCTAAAACCAACCCGGTAGGCCTTGTCGGATCTCAAGTCCAAAGAAAATTGAAAGTACATTAGGTTTCCTCCCTTGAAAATTGAAACCAACTTAAATTGTGGCCTTTTTTTTCTTATGTCGGTGTTACTTATGATAATTGTTTCATGTTAATAGTCATTTGTTTAGCAATTTTTTGGAAGCTTTTATCTTTATAACAGTTAATTAAATATTATCTATATTTACTTTTAAGTTTTAAGGATAAAAAGATTACCACTCTCCCAACATCTTTTGGGAGTAGGCCTCATGGTGAATGTAAGTTATTGGTCAAGGAATGATCTCTTTGTTTAAAGGTTAAAGCTACTGTCATTGGCTCTCAGCTCTAGGCCAGCTTTTGGTGACATTAAGGTTAACCAATTTACTTCTTACTATAATTTTTTAGTCTTTGATTGATTTTGGGTTTTAGAACTTATGACATATGAGGTAGTCATATGACATGAATTAAGAAATTTAGTGTTTTCTACATGATTGTTGTTAGTTGTTGCTAATCACTAATTTCATTTCATATTTGGCTAGAGTTGATACTTGATTTAAGACTCGGTAATTGACATTTGATACTATTAATTAATTGGTGATACTTGATAGTTAAACACATGAACTGGTTAGTTCTTGACCAGTAGCGCTATTAAAGAACATTACATGACGAATATGTTTGATTACTGTAATGTTTTCTTTATGTAAATTATACTAGTTTTCTTTATTTTTCTTCTAATGACCTGTACTTTTCTAAAATTCCAAAATGACATTTGTCAGAACTGCAGAAGCTTATCAAACCGCAAGTCCACAGAGCGTTCGGAACCATTCCCAAAATTGAGCTCTCAAATCTTGATCAAAACCTGATATTATTGGTCTACCAAGTTCAACGTTCATCTATTGGCCATTTTTGAAAATGTTTATTTGATATATAATTCTCTATGATACAATTTCAGTTTGTCTAATTTAGATGTGTCGGCAGCATTAGGTTGATTCATGTACCTGTTCAACTCCTCCATGTCATCCAATCAGCTGTAGGTACTAGGTTAGTGTAGGTAGGTCTAGCCCATTGCTATTGCCTTCCATATGTTTTTTTTCCCTTTTCTATCTTCCAGGCATATGGCATGTGGACAGTAAGGATTGAAGCGTCTGAAGTCAAATGATTAGTGGCTCCTGAGTCAAAGATCCATGCGGCAGAGGCAGTACCAGGAGAGGCAAGCATTGCGGAGGTGTCGCTCGGTGGAGTTCGGACTCCGGAGTGTGCTGAAGCTACTCTAGCAAAAAAGCTGAGGAGTGGGAGTAGAAGGAGCAGCTGTTGACGAAGTAGTGGCTGCAGTGGATCGATGTGGTCGACTAAGCCTCCCATTGAGCTTGTAGCAGGTCTCCCGTGTGTGGCCACGCTTCTTGCAATAGGAGCAAGATAGGTGGGTAGTGGAACCTCAAACTGAGTGTCGATCTCCTGTAGAACGCCAGTCTTTGACAGGGCCTCCATCGCCACCAGAGGGAGTCTGGCTGACAGGACATAAGTGGTAGCAAGAACAGAGTCGGAGATAGGTGCGCGGTAGGGCACTAAAGTGCTTAAGCGTGTTTCCTCAGCAAGCAGCTTAGAAAGAGCAGTATCCAAACTCGGAATCGGATCTCGATGGTGCAACTGTCCATGGATCGGCTCGAGCTCAGGCCAAAGACGGATCAAAAACTGGTACAGGTGCTGACGCTCCCTGTAACATCGGTGAGCAGGTACTACTTCAAGGGAGTAGATAGGCTCCATATTAGCAAGCTCACGCCTGATGGAAGGCATTGAAGCAAAGAACTCTCGAATAATACTGGCACCCTAAATCAGTGCCTTAGACTCACGAAGGAGTTGGTACTCACGAGCTCCACCAAGTTAAACAAACATCCGAGTCAAATACAACCACATTGCTCGAGAGGTCTGAAACTGAAGAGTCTCTAAACGAAGGTTGTGCGAGACAGAACCTCCGATATAGGCACATATGAGCTTATCTACCCGAATCTACTTTGTACCAGGCTGAGGGGTAGAGGTAATACTTGAAGACGCCGAACTAGCGGTAGTGAGGGACGATGCCAATATTTTACCGTCAATGTAACCCTACAAATCATGTGCTAAAAGATTCATCCTTAGTGTGGAGGACCAAAGTCGAAAGTTTGTTGATCGGTGAACATCCATGAGAGGAAGCTTGATCGGGGGTTCCATCGTGGTCGTCATTCACGGTAATTTGAATACCACTCAGTTGCTGGATGAACAATTGTAGGTTCACAGCAAAGAGGAGTCACTAAGCAGAGCTCTCTGTATCAATGAGTCGAAATGATAAAACTAGAGAACTGATCAGCAAGGAGGATTACTGAACAGAACTCTCTATATCAATGATTGAACCGAGTTCTCTGCATTAACCCCACTGAACCAGAGTGAACCGAGCTCTTAAATCTGAAACGACTGAACCAGAGGATTGAACTAGACTGAACCAAGTTGAACCATAGTTACCAAATCGGGCGTTTTTTTGAAAAAAAAACGCGTAGAAAACGCGTATCGATCCGAAGTCGTAGCAAACAGGAAAAAAACTCTTTTTTTTTGAAAAAAAATGTTCGTACGCGTTTTATACGCGTTTAAAACGGAAAAAACACGTATAGAACACGTTGGGCTTGGTCCGGGTATAAATTGGGTTCGGGTTTTATTTTGTTCGTTCTTAATAAACGCATATGCTATATGCTTTGAACTTTTGATTACTTAATGTTGGAAATTGACATATATACATACTTGGTATAATTTTTAAGATTTTTTTTTGTTTTTTTCGATGTTTTCACGTTTTTTTTCCGTTTTTTTCGTTTTCATCGTATATTTCCGATTTTTTCTCGTGTCGTTTTTTTCCCGTTTTCCGACTTGGTAACTATGAGCTGAACAGAGCTCTCAGACTTTACCTCTGAATGAACCAAGCTCTCTAAACCGGAGTGAACGAACCAAGTGTGAACGAGACCTTAGGTGAATGTAGTTCCGGCCTCTTTAAAGGTTTTGAAACAGGCCTGATTTTGTTTCCCCTTTTAACAGAAACTCTAAAATGGAAATGTAGTGGATGAATCTCAGATCTAACCCTGATGGCGGTCAAGGACGAGCTGGGGAGAGAGATTGTCACTGCTGTGGATTGTCACTGTTGCAATGACAACTGCAAGGAAGAGATATGGTGTGTCTGTCGATCGAAAGATCTGATGACGGAGAAGATCGTCACTGATAGGACGATGGCAAGGAAGGAGATCTTCACCGATTGATCGATAGATCCAACTCCTCATAATGGCACGAATCAGAGGAAACTATTTTGGATTGAAAAAGCTCATCGTTGCGACTATTGATTGAAGGGGAAGCTCACCATCTCGAGCTGAAGTGGTTATCTTCCTTGATCTCAAACTTAGTTCTCTAGATTTCGACTGTCGAAGAAGAGGTCGATGACGGATTCACTGCTCAGCACTACAGCGGCTGGAGAAGAAATGGATGCATCCTCTAGATCTTCGAGAGAAGCTCTTGATCTTTCGATCGATGGGGGATGGATCGACAGTGTTGGATTAACCTGGCTCTGATACCATGATAGGTTAAACGAGAGAGAGAGAGAGAGAGAGAGAGAGAGAGAGAGAGAGAGAGAATGTTCAGAGTAAAAAAATATCTCCACTCAATGGGGCAAAGATCCTATATAGCTGTACATGGATAAGGTCACCAAGGGTGAACATACCCCAAGAAAGGATTAGTCTAACCTATACAGGACTAAGTATGTACACACTTGACAGTATCATATTTTATTATCTGCTATAGGAGGAATCAGTACTTTGATTCCGTAAGCCTTTTTGTCCTGTTTTAGGGTGTATAGATTTTGGATAGATTCATTCCGTACGAGGCTTCATTATCCGTATCATACTTTATGATCAGCTTTTTGATCATAAATTTTGGTTAGACTTATTCCTGTGGAATCACTTCTATTTACTGATAAACACGTTTAGACATTATATTTCATGTTCTTTTTGCAGACATGGCGGGAGTGGCACCAGAAGGATCTCAATTTGATACTCGTCAATATGATGCCAAAATGAATGAGTTGTAATACATCCTCCTTTTTCTTCTATAATTCGTTATTAAAAATAATCTTTCCGTACTTGCATTTATTTTTGATGTGTTTATATTGGAATTTCGTTTGGCTTTGTTGTCTGTGGGTGATCATAGGCTTTCGGCGGATGGACAAGATTTCTTTGCATCATATGATGAGGTTTTTGAAAGTTTCGATGATATGGGTCTTCAAGAGAACCTTTTAAGAGGCATTTATGCTTATGGTAGATCCATATGTGTTACTATCACGCATGATTTTATTAATCAACATAGTGGGAGGACTCATTTAGTTTGTAATGTCTTTTCCCTGTAGGTTTCGAAAAACCCTCGGCAATTCAGCAAAGAGGAATTGTTCCCTTCTGCAAGGGACTTGATGTTATTCAGCAAGCTCAGTCAGGGACAGGAAAAACTGCAACATTCTGTTCTGGAATTTTGCAGCAGCTTGATTATGGGTTGGTTGAATGCCAGGCCTTGGTTCTTGCTCCAACCCGAGAGCTGGCACAGCAAATTGAAAAGGTCATGCGAGCACTTGGTGACTACTTAGGTGTGAAAGTTCATGCTTGTGTTGGAGGAACTAGTGTTCGTGAGGACCAACGGATTCTTCAGAGTGGGGTTCATGTTGTTGTCGGCACACCCGGCCGCGTATTTGACATGTTACGAAGACAATCCCTCCGTCCTGATTATATCAAGATGTTTGTATTGGATGAGGCAGATGAAATGCTTTCACGTGGCTTCAAGGACCAGGTCTCTCTCTCTCTCTCTCTCTCTCTCTCTCTCTCTCTCTCTCTCTCTCTCTCTCTCTCTTATTTCAGGAGAAAATGTCATCTTTAATTTTCCTTCATGCATAAAGGGCAATGTTATATAGTTATTTCATGTATAATGCCTGAATGTCATTTATGCCAAGAGTAATTGTTTAAGTTACCAATATTTATTGAAATTCTAAGCCTAATAAGTTCATTATTTGGAAGTCCTAAGAATTTCTTATTTGAGATCAGTGAGCATAAAATTCTTCCTTGAAGCAACACAACAATATATAGGAATGCGGTGATACAAAGCATCATTATTCTTGGATTATTGTTATAACTATAGATCTTTCTAGCTCTACCCTTACCTTTCATTGCTTTACTTGTTCTGCAAGTAGCTTATGCAATTTATTGTTTACTTTTTGCAACAACTATTTCTGTACTCTCTACATCTTTGCTCCTGATGTTATGAAAGTAGCATATTGATGATTGAGAATGCATTGGCAATGTGCTATTCATATCGCTAGCAATCTAGTGTTCCATAAGCACACGAAGCACATCGAGCTAGATTATCACTTTGTGTGACATCACTACAAAGACTACACACTCTTGCGTTTGTATGTCTTCTACAGAGCAGCTTGCATACTTTTTCATGAAGGCATACCATTGAGCGGTTTCAATGTCTCCTTCTTTGGGTATGTTCACGTTGGTTGACCCTGCCACATGTATTGATATATTGGGCCATTGTCCCATTGGGTAAAGCATTCTCCTGACTCCCAAATCTCCTCTCTTTTCCTTTTAGGATTAACATAGCTCATGCAGTCAAGGAGCAATCCTCCTAGATCCCATGGACTAGAAGTGAACAATATTACCCACCAAAGGGATAGGAGAGTTGTCAAAGCAACTGATGCTTTGGTGGGGAGGTTGTGGGTTCTGACTCATCCTCCCCTCGATTTACCTAGGAGTGAAGTGGGAATTGCTGAGTGAGTTGGGCTTCACTCCCGGAGGGATTAGTCCGATTCTGAGGGGGGCCATTGCCCGAAAGGTTTTGGAAGACATGCCTATCTCAAAAAAAAGAAAAAGAAGTGACCAACATTAACTCAATAAATTTGAATACTAGTTGAATAAAGTCTATTTAAACCTAGACATTACTCATATTCATGATTTCACCATAGTATGCAATATAGTAGATTTATCACTATCAAGTAATTGATTATGTCATCCATTAGATGGTGATAACCTTATGAGTCGATAATGGGCAGAAAAATGTCTTTTCTTCTCAGGTTTTAACTGTTTTGCAAATCTTGCACACTAGCCGTAGTTTTTTTCTTCCCAAAGAAAGCTGGAGATATATGTATTACGACCATCCTAATACGAAAGGATTGGGGATTTGGGAAGGCTTTAGAATAGCTTGTTTGATGTAATTCCCTTCCCCAGATTTGAAGTCTGAGTAAAAATCATAAGAATTTTCTGTTTTTTTCTCCTTAGCATATTGGACTTGGTCCTTCCTCAATATTTTAGATTTTTTTTTGAGATTGGCGGGTGTCCCAAAACCTTTCGGACAATGGCCTACTTTAGGCTCGGACTAATCCCTCCGGGAGTGAAGCCCGACCCACTCAGAATTTTCCACCGCATTCCTTGGTAAATCGAGGGGGGGAGGAGTCGAACACACAACCTCCTCACCCAAGCATCAGTTGCTTGCTAACTCTCCTATCCTTTGGTGGGTAATATTTTAGAAGTTTTGCTCGAGGAATTAATCGACTGTTTTAATCGTGAGCTCATATAAACCCTGCCATACTTCTTGGAGCTAATCCTAGATTTGATCTGTTATTTGAGATTATTTAACCTACTAGCACGTTACAAGACAGCCATCACAGGGATTTACTTCTGGATGTTTATATGCATTATTTACTGGATACTTGTTGGATTTTATGTTGATTATTTCATCTCTATTTCTTTTTTTCATCGCGCAAGCATATTAGTCTTGGCTCATGGAGAACTTGATGGTTACAAGTGATTAGCAATATTTTCACAAATGTTTTTTTTTTTGCCTTCAGATCTATGATATCTTCCAGCTACTTCCTCCAAAAATTCAAGTTGGCGTTTTCTCTGCCACAATGCCCCCTGAGGCCCTTGAGATAACTCGGAAGTTCATGAACAAACCCGTGAGGATCCTTGTGAAGCGAGACGAGCTGACCCTGGAGGGTATCAAGCAGTTCCATGTCAATGTCGATAAGGAAGAATGGAAACTCGACACCCTCTGCGACCTCTACGAGACCCTGGCCATCACCCAGAGTGTCATCTTTGTCAACACCCGCCGCAAAGTCGACTGGCTCACCGACAAGATGAGGAGCAGGGATCACACGGTCTCCGCCACCCACGGCGACATGGACCAGAACACGAGGGACATCATCATGCGCGAGTTCCGGTCCGGGTCCTCCCGTGTCCTCATCACCACCGACCTCCTCGCTCGCGGCATCGACGTCCAGCAGGTCTCTCTGGTCATTAACTACGATCTGCCGACCCAGCCCGAGAACTACCTCCACCGTATCGGACGGAGCGGGCGTTTCGGGAGGAAGGGTGTTGCGATCAACTTTGTCACCCGTGACGATGAGCGGATGCTGTTTGACATCCAGAAGTTCTACAACGTGGTGATCGAGGAGCTGCCGTCCAACGTTGCCGACCTCATCTGATGAGTTTCTTTCTAAAAGATAGTACAAGGGGTTGTGACTATTTGCTACTCTTTGAAGTAATTGTTTATCTTCTTTCAAAATTTTTGTAGCAGCTATGAATTATGGATCCTATGTTGGATAAGCTTGTCAAATTTTAATTATATATTTTCGTGTGTGGGCTCCTTTGTCTTAGGAACTGGGTTCCCTGTGTTCCGATGTTTCTCCGCTGTAACTCAGTTCACTGTATTTTCTGTTCTTTTGATTGTTACTGCTCATGTTAACAAAGTAATTCTGTTCGACTATATACTAAATCTTTTTCTGAGCTCAAAGCACTTCTATTAAAACCCTGACCCGAGGGTTCTACCGATTTGGATCGGAACCGGAACAGCTTTCGGTTCGTTCTTTGAATAAACCGGTTTGTTTGTTAACCCATGAATCAAACCTTGTCATTGAAGAATTTAGTAAATATCTATTTAAAAAAAAAAAGATTTTTATGCGGTTCAAACAGTTGAACCACTGATGTGACCCGATTTGGACCGAACCATATACCTTTTCGCTTCGCCTTCCGGTCCGGTTTTGAAAACACTGGTTCGGACCGCGGGGTTCAAAACTATCTATGTTTCGGTATTTCCGCTGTTTGGTTTGCTGTTTTGTAGAACGTTCTGCTCCTGTTCGAACTACTGCAATGGCGTGAGTTAGAATTCTGCTCGATTTGCTGTGAATCCCAACCCCAATGTTCGCCAGCGATTGTTGGCCCCGATCGTCGGGGATTGACCGACGAAGCAATCCCCTTGCAATCTAGGGTTTGCTCTCGTTCTTCTCAGGGTGCCTCTATTGGGCAACTCAAGCGGTTTCTCCTTCTCCGACGATGCCTCTACTACCTTTTATTATTATTCTTCTACGATTTCTTTGCTCTTGCTGTTCTGAAGGTTTGACCTATAGCCTTTTTTTTTTTTTTTCTACTATGACAGATTTGATCTACGGTTCTACTACCCTAGATAGATATGTTGAGGTTTATTTTTTGATGATTTGTGGGTTATTTCCCTCGATCAAGGGTTTATACAGCCTTAGTTTTTAAATGGGTTAATGTGTGAGGTCCTGTAAACAGAACCCCATAAAGTTTCTTTTAATCTAAGGTCCCTGCCTTTTATAGTAAATCCAAAATTATCCATTCCCTCTCTCTTCTCCCATCTCTCTTCTCGACGCGACCACCGCCGGTGAGGAGGGAGGAGGTGAGGCTCCGGCTGGTGCATAGCACACCCCACCTTGACGGCAGCCACCGCCGACCGTGCATCGCACTCCACACCGACGGTAGCCACGACCGGTGAGGAGGGAGGAGGTGGGGCTCCGGCTGGTGCATCGCACCCCACCCCGACGGCAACCACCGTCGAGCGGTGCATCGCACCCCAACTGAACGGCAGCCACCTTCGGCGAGGAGTGAGGAGGTGGGGTCTGGTGGTGGTAAGCAGCGGAGGCGGACAAATTTGGTCGGGTTCGCTGTTCACTGGTTCGTTGGCATTGTAAAAAAAAAAAATTTAAAACACAGTTGAGGGTATTTTTGTCAGTATGTTTTTTGAGTCATGTAGCTTAATCGGTCTCTTTGTCAGGGATGGCTCACTAAGTCCCCCTTTTTAAATTTGATCTATGTCGTCGATTCTGTGTCGATCTGGGTTTATAAACCCGTTGATGACGGATCATGTGGACTCTCTTTCTTTCCCCTTCTTGGTGTTATTGAATTTATTGGAGAAGTTAAATATGTACGATCATGGTTCGTATGCTAGCAACCGGTTTTGACCCCTGGTGAGTTCGGAGCTGCGCTCCAACGATTGCAAGGATGATTGTGTTCCGCATCAAAAATATACCAAAACAAAGAGGTTGAGAACAAGGGACGAGGGACTGAGATATGTACATACGTTTAGGGGTGGCAATGGGTCGTGTCGGGTCGGGTTCGTGTCATGTCTAGTTTCAGGTCGTGTCCAAAACCCCTAGACCCGGACCCTACCCGTTTAACTAATCGTGTCTAGATCCTAAACCCGTACCCGACCCGTTTATAAACAGTTAGACCCAATAAGACCCGTTTACCACACGGGTATATTCAATTGACCCAATCCGACCCGACCTAACCCAATAGACCCACTGATACTATATATTACAGCATCGGATTGCGGGTCAACCCGACACGACCCGTTGAATTTTAAACGGGTCTTCCCAGGTCTACCGTGTCCAGACCCTAAACCCGGGCCCAACCGGTTTATTAAACGGGTCTATTGTGTCGACCGGTTTACGACCCGAACCCATATAGCCCTGACCCAGACACGCTAACTTCGTGTCGGGTCGTGTCGGGTCTGCCGTGTTGGGTCCGAAATTGCCAGCCCTACATTCCTTCTATCCTCTTCATTAAACTCTTTAATACTTTAAGAGAACCTTGGAGGGTTAATTTCTAATTATATGATACTAGTAAGAAACCCGGGCAATGCCCGAATGTGCTTGATGTACACCATTTGGCAAAGATAACATCGCAACTGTTCGAAGAAGTGTGAAATCTGAAGTGAGTGTGATTCACTTGTTAAAGAGAGAAAGAGATTAACATCAAATGACCATTAAATGCCATTGAATGAAAATTTATTTATGGTAGGTTTTTAAATGGATTTAATAGAGAGTGACATTCACACACGGAAGAAGAATTCAAGCTCTTTAAAAAACGTCCACGTGTCACAACACGGGAGAGAGGCTTCCATTTTAGTATAGATACTAGTAAAAAATCCGGGTAATGTCCGAATGTGCTTGATGCACGCCATTTGGCAAAGACAACATCGCTACTGTTCGAAGAAGTGTGAAATCTGAAGTGAGTGTGATTCACTTGTTAGAGAGAGAGAGAGAGAGAGAGAGAGAGAGAGAGAGAGAGAGAGAGAGAGAGAGAGAGATTAACATCAAATGATCATTAAATGTCATTGAATAAAAAATTATCATCTTTATGATAGGTTTTAAATGAATTAAAAAAAGAGCCATGTTCACACACGGAAGAAGAATTCTAGCTTTTTAAAAGACATTCATGTGTCAATACACGAGAGAGAGGCTTCCACTTTAGTATAGATACTAGAAAGAAACCCGGGCAATGCCCGAACGTACTTGATGCACGCCATTTAACAAAGACGACTTCACAACTATTCGAAGAAGGGTGAAATCTTAAGTGAGTGTGATTCACATGTTAGAGAGAGAGATTAATATCAAATGACCATTAAATGTCATTGAATGAAAATTTATCATCTTTATGGTAGGTTTTTAAATGGATTTAAAAGAGAGCCACTTTCAGACACGGAAGAAGAATTCTAGCTCTTGAAAGGACGTTCACGTGTCACAACACGGGAGAGAGGCTTTTATTTTAGTATAGATATTAGTAAGAAACCCGGGTAGAAACCCGGGCAATGCCCGAATATACTTGATGAGATATTAAAATCAAATGGCCATTGAATAAAAAGGTATCATCTTTATGGTAAATTTTTAAATAGATTTAAAAGAGAGCCGCGTTCACACATGGAAGAAGAATTCAAGCTCTTTGAAAGACTGGCTGGATCACACATTGGAGAACTGCACCGAGGGAGGTATCAAGACTGGCTCATAACAAAGAATTGTGGCTTGGCAGAAACGCCGGTGAGAGATCGAAGGGAAGACATTGTGACACTCCCAGATCTCTCCATAAGGCTCCAGAAGAGCTCGCAGTGAGCCCTCCCCCCAAGCGTCAAAAGGAAGCCCGAAGACGGTGACTCGTAACGCAGTCCTCCTCCTCCGTGCAACTGCCCCACCCAGTTCCTCCCACGGTCGGAAGGAGACTGAGACCGCTCCCAGATCTCGAACGCCTCGACCGACCTCAATCTCCAGGAACTGGCGGAAAGGAAATTCGACCAGAAACTCACCGTTCCCGATCTCCTGCGCCGGCCATTCCCAGGAGTCCTACCACGCATGCCGGAGATGGCCGGACAATTCCGCTGCAGTCACCGATCGCCGGAAGACCAGGCAAACACCGGATCTATTCAACACCTCCAGCATCTCCTCCCTTCGCGGATCTACCGGCAGATCCATCGAGATTCCCGCACCTGCCGCCGAAGATCCTGTAGAACCGGAGGATCGGGCCATCCCGCACCTGTGGGATGTGTGTCCCACCTTCCCGCAGGCAAAGCAGACGAGGGGATTCTGGCAGGCCACGACAGCGTGATCCCGCTCGCCGCACCTGTAGCAGCGCCGCCCCGAAGCCTCCCTGCGAGAGCGCCGAGCAGACCGGCCAGAAGTCCCCCCCGATCTCGTCGCCGAAGGGGCCGGAGCTGGACGGCGCACAATGTCAGCGAAGGACACCCTCCGGTGAAGGCTCGACAAGGGTGGATTTGAGGAGCCCCCGGGACGCCTATCCCGGGAACGACTCCTCTCCTTCACACCTACCGAAACCCTCCCCCGAGAGGCGCAGCCCTAGTTCGCGAGGCACCTCGGGAGCGTGCGGCGTGAGATTCCCCAGGGTGATGGAAACCAGATCGAGGCGATCTCCCCCTTGATCTCCCCTGGATTTCCCTGGTTCTCGATGCACCTCGAGATCGCCCTCTCGCCATCCCTCCCGGATTTCCCTGGTTCTTGATCCCATTGGCTAGTTGTCCATCTTGTTTCAACGATTTTTTTCTTTATTTCTTCCTTCTGAAACTCGTCGGAGGTTGCCGAAAGTCTGTTCTCATTTTCATCACCGTGAAGTTGCCGCAAGTATCCGGGCACCCTACCTACCTACTAGTTGAGCAGGGAAGTCAGCAGGATCTCATATAGATTCTTGAAAACTCGTCTTGCCAACATGACGACACAAGGGTATAAATCTAAAATCTCTAAACCCTCGTCGGAGCTTGCCAGAATCCCACCTACATGAAAACCAATGCAGAAGAAAAGGGATATCACAAGCCCCCTTGCATTCGACCTTGCCTTCCGTCAAAATAGGTCTGAATTAGACTGTCTCAAGCCTTGCCTTTTACAAAAAAAGGTTCTGAATTAGGAAACACAAGTGATTTGCATCCATCGCAAGTGACTGGGCAAAAGTTCTGCTATCAATATGGCTGTGTTTATCGTAAGTTGCATCTAGGGCTGGCAATTTCGTACCCGACATGAAGTTAGCAGGTCTGGGTCAGGGCTAAACGGATTCGGGTTGTAAACGGGTCGGGTCCGGGTTTAGGGTCTAGCACGGTAGACCCGGAAAAACCCCGTTTAAAATTCAACGAGTAGTGTCAGGTCGGGTCTACCCGCAATCCGATATTGTAATGTATAGTACCAGTGGGTCTATCAGGTCAGGTCAAGTTGAGTCGGATTGGGTCGGATCAGGTCAACTGAATAGACCCATGTGGTAAACAGGTCTACCTGTTTATTAGCGGGTCGGGTACGGGTTTAGGATCTAGACACGATTAGTTAAACGGGTTGGGTCCGGGTCTAGGGGTTTTGGATGCAACCCGAAACTAGACACGACACGACCCGTTGACACCCCTAGTTGCATCCAACCCAAGAAAATTCCACCGGTTACAAAAACTTTTCACGGGCGCAAATCATTCAGCAAAAGTAATATAGTAGTGTCGGTCGCAAGTTGCAGCGGACATAAATCACTCGACGATAGTTCTGCTATCTATATTGTTGTGCCCATGACAAGTTGCCCCCATCGCAAAAAACTTACGGCAGCCGCAAAAACTTGCGACCGACACAAATCTGCAGGTCCCAAGGAGAAGACAAACTAACAAAACGATGAACAATTTAAAATCTGGGCATCTTGATTAGAGGTTAGATATATCTATTGAGGATCACAACAATATGACAACACTTAATTCATCAAATCAGTTTGTCAAATATCGGGTAATCTAAGTATCATTAGACACTAATTCAATCAACGAGAATCGATGGTGATGGCGGGTATCGATGATTCTAGGGGTCCCAACATCTGATGCATAAGGCCCACCACCTTACGGTACAGGATCCCTTGTGGGATCATTCCTCATGAAACAAAGCATTACATGCAGGATGTAAATCTATGCCCAACCAAGAGGGCTTGAGAGGCCTACAGCCACAGGCAAATCAAATAAAAAATTATAAATTAATCTGATTTGTTGCAATTCCAACAAATAGGCTCCAAAAAGATTGAAAACGCCCGGTAACTCTGTAGACCTGGGGTCTGAAATGAAGGTCTATAGATCCCTACGGGCGATAGAAATCTTCCAAAACGATCACCGGGTAACTCTGTAGGCCTGTCACAAAAAATAATACGAATACAAGTTTTAGCGAGCGATCTGACATAAAGACTCCGATCATAAACTTGAGAACACATTCAGCCATTCAGGTCATTTCTTTGAATCTATTGGACACGATTTGTTATTTGAACAGCGTACTAGATTAGCAATAATAGTGTTTTTTTTTTTTTTGCAATAACAATAATAGAGTGATGCAGTATGAATTAGACTTTTAGTGTTATGAAGTCACCGTCGTACCTTTACAGTTTTCAGTAGTTCTTTGGCCTCCTTGTTGTTCTTGAAGTGCTCACGAACAGGCTGCAAGGCGAATTGGAGGGTCAAGTTAGTCAGAACTTCGTGAAATATAAATAGAACATCTATTCCTATATCATGGCAGGGAAAAAAAGGAAAAGAGAACTTATGTATATAAGTACTAATTTTTTGGTCAAAAACATTAATAACAAATAGCTTAAATCCAGAGAAAGAGTTGAGTGGGGGAAGGCAAGGGCCGAGGAGGGGGGAGAGAGACTAGAGGCTGTGATCCCTTAGGATCCTGTATGGTAAAAGACCTCGGTGAGGAAGCAAGAGATAGATAGTGACATCAAATTGAGAGAGGGAATTGAGGGATTAGGGTAGGAATTTGAGTTTAAATGGGTCGAGTTTCTGATTTTGAGTACATAAGTAATTATCAACATCCCGACCCACAACTGCGCTCGACCCAACACAAACAAAGCATGATTTGCACTTGCTCGCGGCTCGCAACTCACAACCCGCAATTGGGTCATATTTCTCCATTCCCATTCTATCCATGCATATCTATGTTGTATCCCCGTCTATGCAGTCAAAGTCGATAGTCGGCCCTAGTCGGCCAAGGGTCGACTAGGACTAGTCGGGACTAATTCGGGATTAGTCGGCCAAAACTTATTCTATCCCCCCCCCCCCTAAACATATATGATATATGAACTAGCATAAATATCAATAAGTATATGATATTAATCGGTCAATAACAATGCATGCCTTCACACTTCACAGCATGGGTATAAATACATAAGTAACAGAACACAGTTGTAATGGCTTCATGCCCATGTCAGAAGACTCAGAACTAAGAATTCATCACAATATTTGTTTGTTGATGTTTAATCTGTGAACAATACCAATTTTGATTATAGGGTTATATGGATAACAACAAATAAACAATAATTATTTATCTATGTTTTATTCGCAGATTCTCAGGTCCTCAATAGATGATTATAGGGAATAGCCATAGTTGCGACTCAAGACTTTGAGCCAATGTAAAAAAATCCAAACAAAATTGCTTGCAAAGACACTTTGCAAAAAAAAAAATTACTTGCAGAATGCCGCGTGGGGACTAGTCCCAGTCGCTAGTCGGGGACTAGTTGGGATTCCGCCCAGGGATGAAAGAATTGGAATTAGTCGGTCGGCGAAATGCCGCCTGGGGATTAGTCCAGATTTTGATAGCATAGATCCCCGTGTAGCCAAGTATATACTTTTCTCTTTTATTTAGTCTAAGGTTCGAAATCTCTATTTCGGTGGAACTTTCAACCTTCTGGATATGGAAATATTTCGACAGTGTGGAACTATTGCAATTTTGTAGAAATGGTGAAAATTTAGATTTTTTGATGGAATTTTTTAGTGAAACTCTGGATAGTCATAAACCAAGTATAGATACACACTTTTGAACACTCAAATAATATTTGTATTCTACTTAGGGGTGTAGAGCTTCACATAGCATGTATTCAATGTATTGAATCTGTGAGTCTTGTGCAATCTTGTTTGGTTCGGTTTTAATATATATTTTTCAAATATTTTTTAAACTTTTTTTTGGATAAAAATATTTTCAAAATAAAGATTAGTTGATTGTTAAAATAAAGTTTCAAACAATTTTGAAAGTGGGCTTAAAACAAGAAAGTTATGCAAGTTTGAAATTGTGCAAAAATTATGCTGAAATGTGAAACACTGTTTTTTTACTAAATCTAAAAAAAAGAGTTTTTATATAGAAAAGTTTTTATACATTCAAAACTTCCTAAGACGGACCATGGTTTTGTAGATGCACTCGTACTTCTACATCTTGTGGAATTTTTTGAGCTAAAAAGAAGTTGATTTAATCACTTTTCTCACCATGTGGATTTTATAAAAAACCAAGAAAACTGTTTTCTCCTACTAAAACTGAAAGTTTGCTTTCTGATTCTTTTGGTTTTTGAATTTTTTTATATTTTTATTGAAATAAAATGAGAGAGTATTTGCTTATTTACATATAATAACTTAAAGTAAATGGATAAATTTTTTTTTAAGTAAAACGACATTTACTTATATTTACTTAAATGCTATTATATGTAAATAAGCTACTGAGAACCAGGCCACAAGCTCCCTTTTATAACCAGTCAGTCCCACAATTCCGGATATATTTCGCAAAATTTTTCAAAATTATTGCGAAATTTCGACAAAATCTCGCGATATTTCGTAGAGATGGAAATATTTCGTGGAAATATCGCGATATTTCGCAAACCGCTCGATATTTTGACATTTTCAGTTCTAGAGACTGCATGCGGGATTTTGTATCGAGTTTTCATTTTTCCGATATATTTCGCGAAATATATCGATTTTTTGTACCTTGATCATACCCAATCCAGCTGAGTCGAACACAAATTGGGCCTGAATTCCTATGAGACTTGGATTTTTTTGTTTCTTTTTCCTAATATTTTTGGCTAAACCATTCCAACCCATCAAACCCAAACCCTTTGCTCAACTCGAATCCGCATCCGGAACCACAAACCTTGTTTTTAACAAGGCCGAAAGGAAGAAATAAGCATTCTAGGAGCTGGAATCTATACAGATGAAAGTAAAAAACAAAATCACTTACAAGAAAATACCTCATTGATATTTTCATAAAATGAAATGTCACTAATTTTCATTGTTTAAAACATTAACCAAATAAAGAAAAGTTACCTGCAATATTTGATTTAGTGCTTTTGACAGAGCTGGCTTTACATCAGCTGGATGCAATGCCCCACTTTTGTAGTCCACAATTAGCTCTTCCATGCTAGTGAATGTCCTGGAAAACAATGTACATGTCATCACATTAGATATCACAGATATAAGAATAAAGAAGCACATAGTAATCTAGGAACAGACGCCAACGAAAATCTGCTAAATATGAAAGGCATACTCTATAAAATTATTAAGAAAAAATTAACAACTGATTACAATATAACTCTCAAAAAAGGAAGCTACAAATCAATTACTAATACATGCAGACCGAAATGTTGATTATCAGCTAAAATTGCAGCATGATAAGTTGTAGAACCATAAGTTGCAGGACCGAAGTATGAACACCTACTAGAAAAAAGGACATGTATGTTCCTAACAAGTAACCAAATATTATAAGCATGGCGAAGATGTACCCCCCAAAAAAAAAATCAATAATCAAATAACTCACTTGTTCCCACCATTTTCTTCTTGTCGCACAACCTCAAATTTTCCAAACCATGGGAAAATGATGTATTTGATGTACTCTAGGCAAGGATTTCCTTCCACAACTGTTGGTGGACAGTATGCTTTCTTTATCTTAGTATTCACTTCAACCTACAAGAAAATCGAACCATCTCATCGGTTGCAAGACCAAGAATCAATAGAGAAAGGTGGCACTAAAGCAACTGTGGCGAACAGTAAGCTTTCTTTAACATCATGAAAATAAAATTGAAATCTCTGGCGGGAAAGAAAATCCATGCAAAGGCAAGATCTACATGAAACTTCAATAAAGAGTAAATTACAAAAGTAAATTCAATATCGTGTCCATTTAGATTCAAAATCATCTCATATTTTAGAATGGGAGTACAGCTATGGATGCAAAAAACATGAAGAGGTAGAAAAGAGCACTCGATCTACTAAGGTGGCACAAGAGAACAAAAGAAGAAATAGATTAATATCCCGAGACACCCTAGAAAAATTTCAGCTAGTCTCGTTAAACCCTAATTATCATTTATCTTTGGAGCACCAGGAGCACCACTGGGCTTAGTAATTTAAATTTATTTTCATATCAACCTTGCGTATTCAACACGATGATAATAAATTAATATCCAGACGCACCCTAGAAAGTTTTCAGCTAGTCCCGTTAGCCCCTAGTTATCTTCTAGCTGTGGAGCACCAGAAGCACCACTGGGCTTAGTCATTTAATGTTATTTTCATATCAAGTTATCAACCTTGTGTATTCATCTCCCTCAATTTATTAGAAATGCCTTTCGATCACAGCCATTCCCATCATACAAGCCCACACGACTGCAGATCTAGCATCAAATCTTGGCTTCGTGATACATATCAAAAGAATGTGATGATCTATAAATTTTGGGCCACTGCCCAAACTTAATAACTGATAACAATGATTGAAGAGGCATGAAGAGAGTACACAGAAGAGCATGACAAAAGCCATTTCCCAACAATGCAGCACAAGCTATCAAGAGATAACACAGCCTGGACATTGGGCAGGCTGCACGCAACACTGTGCATGCTAGTGTGCTGGGCAGAGCCTGCGCACACCCCAGAGCATGCAATCCATGCAAACAAAATAAAATCGCAAGATAAATTGTAAATAATAGAATATTCTTTCACATAGCAGAGTACCTACCTCCTCATCCTCCATAAAAATTGAAGATGATGGGTCACTTTTTGACATCTTTTCCTGCCCCTGCTGTAATCCAGGCAGCATGTCTGAATATCATCCATTGTTATGGCCCCATCATTATCGTTTTAATAACAATCCATTGATTGTCAATAGAAGGAAAAAAATAAAAACATAACACGTAGGATACGGTGTGAAAGTATAATAGGCTTGTTTTTTCTCTTAATGTCATCACAGTACTCCCTAGCAAGAACGTTCACTTTCCGCTGATCCATGCCCAACTGGCAAATGTCAGCCTGTAAAATCATGTATTCATGAACAATTAGATAAATGTGTGCTACGATGACAGGTTTATCTCACTAGATAATACTAAGGGAAGAGAGGGAAAGGAAGTAACTGAAAGGACAGATGATTATAAAATTTAGACATCCAAGTAATCCAAAAATTACTGCAAATGCAGCAGAAAGAAGACATAGCAAGTCAAAATGCATAAGGGATAATTGTTGGAAGGAGCAACCTTCAGAAAAAAAATGTCAGCACATTGCATGCATGGGTACAAAATTTGGGCAGCAGTCAACTCATCCTGTTCACTTCGACCCATGATTTGACTACACCTGCATGACAATAAATTGGTATCAGCTTATAACTGATGATTTGAAATGCAACTCTAGGGTTTGACCATCAGCCTTTTAAAACATTCTGAAAACCCAAGCATATGTATGAGGGATACGGTGGACAGTAAATGCATACCTTATTATCCGAGGAAGTGTGTTTTTTCGAGCTATATCCATCACAAGAGGCCAATATTCAGAGTGCCCACGTTCAATTTCATCTGAGGACCACAAAAACTCGACCCTGTCAAGATTCATTCCAACAGCTTTCCAGATCTCAATGAGATAACGACCAACAGTTCGAATTTTCTTCAGATCACCCCCCATTTTATTATTTAGTTGCGCAAACCAATCTGCAACCCAGAATTTCATAATGCACCCTGCTGATGTCAGCTTGTTCACATTTATTGCCTTCATTACACCCTGTTCATAAGTGGATAAACATCCTGTTGAGAAGTGAACACTATAGTTCAAACATTAAGCAGAGTGCAAGAATATTTAGCCTTTCATCTTCAATGTCTTTGATCAATATATTAAAGGGATTTTTTCATATAGCCCCCTGGAAACTAGGAGGATTGCATATAAACCCTGGAAACTTCATATTTACATGTCGATCCCTGAAAACTAAATTACTTGTGCAAATGCAAATTGACCCCTCGAGTTACTTGACGTCTATTTGGTCTAATTTAGGGTTTTTTGTGTGATTGTTTGTGTGTAACTATCCCTTTTCAGATTAATTAAGGGTAAATCATCCTAGTATAACCAACATTTGAAGATAGAAGTAGAACCACGAATATACCAGAAATATTTCCCCCAAATAGATGTCATTAACCTTGAGAGTCGAGTTGCACAAATAATCTAGTTTTTAGGATTGATGTGTAAATATGAAGTTTCCAGTGGTTAATATGCAATTAGCCTAGCTCCCAAGGGGGCTATATGCAGAAACATTAAATTGATAAATTGCCATACTGTAAGTTGAACACTATGTACATTAAACAGAGTGTCTTCGATCAATATATTAAAGGGATTTTTTCATATAGCCCACTGGAAACTGGGAGGATTGTATATTAACCCTAGAAAGTTTATATTTATATATCAATCCCTGAAAACTAGATTTCTTGTCCAATGCAAATTGACCCCTCCGATTAACTGACGTCTATTTGACCTAATTTAGGGTTTTTTGAGTGATTCTTTGTGCGTAACTACCCCTCTTCAGGTTAACTAAGGGTATATCATCCCAGTAAAACCAACATCAAAAGATAGCAATAGAACCACGAGAGGAACATACAAGTTCACATAAAAGGGGACAGCAACCATTGGACCCGAAGTCGCACTTGACGGTGTAGCAATCGTCGGACCACCTCATGATGCTTAATGTCTTCCTCCTCGCGGATATCAGGTAAATCTTATGATCCTTTATTTTATGTCTCTGTCTCACCAATTTCCATATATAAACCCAAAAAACTCTAGGGTTCTCCATGTCAAAGTAGGATTAAAAATTCTCCATGTTTTATTATATGTCGTTCACTTGATAGGGCTTTGTAATCCTAACTCAATTATTCTCTAGGGTTTTAGTATGTAGGCAACATTAAGTGATGCTAGTTTAAGACGATGTTTTAATCTTTTCATATTATTTCCCAATGTGCCGTTGATGTGCCGTATCCTAATTCCCAAGTCCAATCCCCAAGTGAAAAGGAACCCCAGAATGTGAATTCCCAAAAGATTTCCCAAGTCAGAAAGAACATTAGATTCTTAACTAGTAGAAATTGAAATTCTGCAAAGCTAACTCCTGGGAATTCAATTCTTGGTATTGTTACATGGATGTTGAAAAGAACATACCATTTGAGGAATTTAAGTCCACTTGTTTTCTTTCTTGGGTAAAAAGCACATGGGTAGTTTAGTACAAAATCTTTTACTTTTATTAAGGGCCAAGAAAGGAGGTTATGTGCCTATTTTGGCTTACCAAGTGGTGTACTTTCCAAGTCACAAATAATTATGAAAGTTCGCTAGATGTTTGCTACTCATTATTGCATTCTCTCTTAGCCTTCATTCTCTTTATATCCTTTATTCCTCTTCTAACTTAACTATTTTTCATGCAAATTACTCTAATAGTTTGGATTTTTGCATACTGATATCATCAACATTAGGAATCAAAACTGAATTTTGCACCTACTTTATTCTCTCCTACCATATAACGGATTCTAATATATATGACAATATCAATCAAATTTTGTTCTTATTTAAGAATTGAAGAAAATTGAACTTGTAGTCGGATTATACAAACAATCAATCACTTATGGTGGGGAAAATTTGCTGGAAATTGATAGAAATATGTATTTTGCTTAAATTTGTTGAATTATTACTCTTCAAGATCAATTTTTTTTGAAAATCAGTGTTCTGAAAGGCTCAAGTCGCACATGAGGCGCAAAGGTCTCCTAGAGCCTAGGCACAAGGCGCAAGCCTAATTGAAGTAAGGTGTGTGTGTGTGTATATATATATATATATATATATATATATATATATATATATATATATATATATATATATATATATATATATATATATATATATATTTTCAAAACATGCATAACTAGACTAAGAAAATGAATCTCAACATATTAGATAAATTAGATAGATCGTTGTTGCAACAACACAAATGTTGTAGCATGTTAGGTTTGAATTACGGCTCTAAATAGACTATTTAAAATATATTAAATCTTTAAATATGTATAGTTCAAATTCAATAACCAGTTATAAACTATCAAATGTGATATTATAGCAAACGAAAAATAAATAGTGAATGTGTTATTTCATCTGTGTGCTTGTGCACAAGCTTCTAAATCAGTATGAAAGTGCAACTCGAGAAAGAGAAAAAAAAACTTATTGAATATTATAATAGTTGAAACAATATCGAAGTCATCAAATCCACTCCACAATTGCTCATATGGTCCTACCTATGAACTATAACAAATAATTTTAAATGTAAATAATATCAAATCAATGTGCCAATATTCAAGACTATGGCAATCACGAATCAAATCTACTTAATAACTTAATTATATTACCAAAAATATCAAGTGCAAGCACATAATTGTGCATGGATTCAACCAGATGCGCATTTTCTGTGCATGGAGCCTTAAGCCTAGGCGCGCACCTTTCTAACAGAGTCTCGCTTTGTGCTTTTTGAGGCGCAGTGGGTGAGCTTAGTTGAACCTGAGCCTAGGCGCGCGCGGCGCACCTAGGCATGCCTTTAATAACACTGTTGAAAATTATGCACAAGTCTCATATAGTTGGCAGGATTCAACTTTTTACGCTAATTTTTGTACTTTTGCATTAACATTATCCTCTACCTCGTTGGGTTGCTTCATAAATATTTGTTCATTGTTTTTGCAAAATTTTGAATAAGAATCTTCTACCTACAATCTCCAATTGAGTTATTCAACTCAAACTATCAAATTCGTCGTCCAGGAATAATTCGACAATGGGGAAAATTTTAGGGAACGAGAAAATCCAAAAAATTCTAACTAAGTTTACCAAAAGTTAAAAAGCATAAACTATAAAATAGATTATATGACATTAGTGATTTTTATATAAACACAATAATTAAAACAAATTAAACATTGTTCATATAAAAAGGTAAATTTGCAAATTACTCATAAAATTCATCAAGTAATTCGCCACATTCAGACCACCGAACTATTAAGTGAATAATTCTTTTGACCATATATTCTCAATTTTTTTGAATAAGTCACGAACTATATCACTACGATTCAACTAATTTTTAGTGAATTCTCATACAGAATAAGATAGTATCCTCTTGATTCTCAACTATATTCAAATTTGACTCTTTTGAAACCCTAATTGTATAACATAGTAACCATAGGCTGCATCACCCTTCACATAGGAAGGGGATAAAGCCCTAAGCGGTGGTATTGAGAGAAAGCCATGCATCAAAACATTAAACCTCTCCCCCCAACTAGCGATGCCTTGTGTTATCAAAACAGAGTGCATTTTTGTTGCCGGCTTGGTTTGTTGCGTTTGCTTCTGGCCCAATCGCAGCAAGCCACGTCGTCCATTTAAAGGGGCATAATGGAAACTAAACTTGCTACTGGACATGAATTTGACGTTATATTCCCCTTCAAATGGACGACATGGCTTGCCGCGATTGGGCCGGAAGCAAACGCAGCAAACCAAGCCTGCAGCAAAAATGCACTCTCAAAAACATATGTAACATCATACACCCAAACATCATACGATGTAACCTGACAAGCGTTACCCCGGTAATTCATGCTTGTCTTTTAATGGGTTTGCTTCTCAATTTGCTCCTGCCCGGTGCTATATACCGAATCATGAGCTTCTAAAATTCCTCGTTGCAACTTCCATTGCTCGTTCCGATCTTCTTAACAAAAAATCGAATTCCCTCCCTATGGGAGCAGTGAATGAACCTAGCGTCGAAAATGTGGCCACGCATACACATTATCCTAAAATTTAGAGGGGCGTTTGGTTCGGCTGGTTTTAAGTGCTTATTAGACTTATTTGATAAATAAGTACTTTTTTATCCAAAAAGCCTATTTGGTCGAGTATTTTTTTGCAGTGCTTATTTTAGGAGATAAGCTCTTTTTTCTCTTATTTCAGAAGCAATCGGACCGAAGCTTTTTCGAAAGGACTTTTTGCACCTATTTGCTCAACGTTTTTTTGGAGTATTGAGCCCCTCACTTATAAGAACATTACAGAGGGTATAAATTGTTTTTACCTTTGACTTATCCGCTCCGCAGTCGCTCGGGAGAAAAAATATATCGCTCCTCTCCCTCGCAATATGCAGTGAGACCTCCGCAGTCCGCCCTCCTCCGCCCCTCGCGATTTGCATCGATCGTCACCTCCTTCGTCCCTCGTCCGCAGTCTGTCCCCTCATCTGCACCTCCGCCTATGCAGTCAAAGTCGGTAGTCGGCCCTAGTCGGCCAAGGACCAACTACGACTAGTCGGGACTAATTCGGGACTAGTCGGCCAAAACTTATTCTAACCCCTCCCCCCCTCCCTAAACATATATGATATATGAAGTAGCATAAATGTCAATAAGTATATGATATTAGTCGGTAATAATAATACATACCTTCACACTTCACAGCATGGGTATAAATACATAAGTAACAGTCTAACAGAACACAGTTGTATTAGCTTCATGCCTATGTCAAAAAACTCAGAACTAAGAATTTATCACAATATTTGTTTGATGATGTTTAATCAGTGAACAACCTCAATTTTGATTATAGGGTTATATGGATATCAACAAATAAATTAATTATTTGTCTATGTTTTTATCTGAGATTCTCAGGTGCTCAACAGATGATTACAGGGAAGAGCCATAGTTGGGAGTCTTGCGACTCAAGACTTTGAGCCAACGTAAAAAAATCTACACAAAATTGCTTGCAAAGACTCCTTTCAAAAAAAAAAAATTGCTTGCAGAATGCTGCCTGGGGACTAGTCGGCAGTCGTTAGTTGGGGACTAGTCGGGATTCCGCCCAGCAATGACGGAATCGAAATTAATCGGTCGGCAAAATACCGCCCAGGGACTAGTCGAGGACTAGTCGCCGACTAGTCCCGACTTTGATAGCATAGACCTCCGCCCCTCGTTAGCCCTCCTCCGCAGTCTACCCTCCTTCGACCTTTGTCCACCCTCCTCCGCAGTCCGCCCTCCTCCGCCCTTCGTCTGCACCTCCTCTGCCCCTCATCAACCCTCCTTCGCCCCTCATCCACCCTCCTCCTCCGCAGTCCGCCCTCAGTCTGCACCTCCTCTGAAGTCTGCCCTCCTATGTAGTCCTCCCCTCGTCCGCCTCCTCTGCAGTCCGCCCCCTCTGCAGACCTCCTCCACCCCTCGTTTGTCACGAGACCTCCTCCGCCCCAAAATTATGACAATATTACCCCAAAATTAGCGCTATAAAAGAGAGGTTAACCAAACAAGCTTTTTTATTTTAAGAGCTTATCTAAACAGAGTTGCCAAACGACTTTGCTTATTATAAGACCTTTTTTTCAGCATAACTTTTTAATAAGCCCTTATAGAAACAGCTCTACTTTAAGCAAACAACCGAACCAAACGCCCCCTAAGTAGAAATTAGCCGAAACCGTATTTCCCTACACCAATCACAACCCAATAAACATGGGTCCAATCACAATTATACCAAAGCGGGCACGCACGTTTTTTTTTTTTGGGGGGGGGGAGGGGGGGCATCCCTAATATATAAATCAATACCAGATCATCAAATTACCAATCAAGGAACCTCAACAATCTACGAATCGAAACCCAAGAAAGTAAATTGTCGAAGACCCAGCTGATACCTGGGCGATGTGCATCCGCCCGGAGGGCTCGAACCCGTCATAGCAGACGGGATTCGGCTTTTTGGCGAGCAGATTCTTGAGCTCCTGCTCCTGGATGCACTCCTCTCCGATGCTCCGCACCAGCTCATACTTTTCTTCCAGCGTCAATCTGAAGAACCCAGAGAAGGATCCGAAGAAAAATAATCAATCTGCAAGCATTTGACGGGAGAGATTGGGAGGGGAGGAAACGGGGCTTTACCCAGCCGGTGGTGGTGCTGGAACGGAGGGAGAAGGGTCTGGAGAAATAGAGAAAGCGTCGGCGTCGGCGGCAGCGACGGTGGGTGTGGGGATCTGAGACTCTGATTCTTCAGCCATGGAGGTGCTCGATAGGAGGCGGAGACGAGGGACTGGCGGAGGGGTAGGTGCGTAGGGTTTTTGTCGAGGACGATTTTGTTCACACCCACTAAATTAGGGTGAACGTTACCTTCGTATCTATTGGCCTGTTCATTCGCGCCTTTCGGTCGCCAATCATTTGGGCAATAACACGTGGTGATCTCAATTTCAAATGCCACAATCTATTAACCATAAGATGAACCCTAGAGGGATGCCACCAACATCGGCCTCTGCACATCATCGGATGGCGCCGACCACCATCGACCACCACCACCACCACTGACCATTGGTAGCCTCGTCGGCCACCACCCGCAGCTACTCGCTATTGCGATGGGCAGTGGTCAATAGGGCAGCAGGTGGGTGACAGGGGCTGGTCGCCAGTGGCCGATGAGGAGTGTGGTCGGTGGTGGTGGCACTTCTCTAGGGGTCATCCCATGGGCCCATAGATCGTGACCATTGAAATTGGGATCGCCATATGCCGATCCCCATATCATCAACGATCGAAAGGGGAGACGATTCTAGTGGAGAGGAGTCGAACCCGAAAATATATTGGGTAAATTGGTGTTAGGTCCTTTAAACCGATCGTATTAAACGATAAAGACATAACAAAGAGATGTTTACGTTGTAGGTTCTTACGTTTGGAAAAAGTCAATTTTATCCTTATATGTAGGGGTACAGTGAAATAACATTGAAGAGTAACAATTCAGTAAAAAATAATAATAATTTAGTAAAAAAATCACATTTCACTTTAGCAGTGCAAATAGTAACAATCCGTGCAGATTGTTACTCTTTACTACAGTGAAATCACTGTAGCAAAAAAGTTGATGTAATTTTTTTTTTTGATACAGTGAAATCACTGTAGCAAAATTTTGGATTTTTTTTAGAATCTTGTTTTTAAAAAAATTCCTACGGTTAAATCACTGTAACAAAGAGTAACAATCTACAAAATATTATAGCTAAAGAGTAACAATTCATATTGTTACTCTTTGTTTCAATGAATAGTAACATTTGTGATTTTAGTATTAGGAGAAGTTTTGTCATTTAAAGGGGAGAAAGTCAACAGAAAGACTTGTTGTAAATTCATCATTTCATGAGGCATATGATGCAATACCATCTTATTATCTGTCATTTTCACCAAACCGATCTCCTGTCAGGGACCTAACACTAAGTCGCCCCCAAAAAAATCAATGGGTTGGACGTACAACGTCAGCCGTGTGCCTTTCCATGAGAGATTGTCCTTCTTAGTAATTTTTTCCTCTTCGTCGAGTTTTCCAACAAAGGCATGACATTCAAACTTATTAGCAGTAGGATGATTATAGGCCACGTTCTCCTGTTAAACTCCTCCAATCAGATGACTCGTTGCGCTTTATCCCTTTTAATTTAAAAGTGCATGCACATTTTTTTGTTCTTGTCTTCCCAATGGATCCTAAGTAGTAAGTAGTCGGGTTTTTTTACAAGGGTTATTTTGACTTTGCCCCCCAAATATTGCCTTGAATTAGATTTTACCCTCCATTTTTATTAATTAGACTTTACCCCCCAAAACTAATTCTTCCGTCAGCTCACCCTTTCTCTTAGCTGGTGAGCTGACGGAAAAGAAATAAGGGTTATTTTGACTTTGCCCCCCAAATTTTGCCTTGAATTAGACTTTACCCCCCATGTTTTCATTAATTAGACTTTACCCTCCAAAACTAACTGTTCCGTCAGCTCACCATCTACGAGAAAGGGAGATCTGACGGAAAAGAATTAAAGTTTTGGCGGTTGAGCTGACGGAACAGTTACTTTTGGGGGGTAAAGTCTAATTAATGAAAATTGAGGGGTAAAGTCTAATTCAAGGTAAATTTGGGGGGCAAAGTCAAAATAACCCTAATTTAAAAGGGCATGCACATTTTTTTGTTCTTGTCTTCCGAGATGGATCCTAAGTAGTCGGGTTTTTTTACAAGGGTTATTTTGACTTTGCCCCCAAACTTTGCCTTGAATTAGACTTTACCCCCCATATTTTTATTAATTAGATTTTAACCCCCAAAACTAACTGTTCTGTCACCTCACCCTGACGGAAAAGAAATAAAGTGACAGAACAGTTAGTTTTGGGGGATAAAGTATAATTAATGAAAATATGGGGGGTAAAGTCAAATTCAAAGTAAAATTTGGGGGGCAAAGTCAAAATAACCCTTAAAACTATATTTATCTCTCCCCTCAAAGGCCAAGATGATTCTCGGGTTCCTACCATATGAATCTGATCCCATAGTTATATCCAACGGTCCTACCAACGCCGCGAGGCCAATTTACGAGTTCTTCTCGACTTTTGAACACCTATAATCTAAAGGGAAAAAAAAATACATACTTAGTATTTATCAACATTAAATAAATTATTAATTGAAATTCATTTTAAGCTAACTCACAAATCTTACCAATTCCTTTTTTTTTTTGGGCAGTAAACTCTTCATCGATTCTAAAGCAATGCTTCAAGTCCAAACTCCCAAATGGTTATCTATATATGGATAAGTGATGGCTCAACATGAGTTATAAAATAAAGGATAAAAAGCTGAGCATACTTGTTTGTTGAGATGGTCAATCCTCACATGGGTTAGTCCCACATCGATAATGGAAGCGAATGATGAACTGCTTATATATCCACTTTGGACCTCCCCTTATAAGTCGGTTTTGTGAGGAGGTGGGTATCCAAGGATCTGGATTCTTCACATGGTATCAGAGCCAAACCCGTTCTGGGAGCTCCTCCCGATAGTGCTCTTGCCATGCATGTCCCGTGTGAGGGGAGGTGTTGTGATGGCCATGCCTTACTCGGGTCAGTCCCACATCAGTAATGGGAGCAGATGATGAGCTGCTTGTATACCCACCTTGGACCTCCCCTTACAAGTCGGTTTTGTGAGGAGGTGGGTATCCAAGGGTTTGGATTCTTCATATTGTTATTTAGTAAAATCGATGTTTGTATCGTTGTCGTGCAACCTGTCCAAACGATCCTTTGCGATCATCGTCGATCGAGGAGAAGATCCTGTGAGTTGGATGGCCCTGAGTTTGGGTTTGGAGTCAGGGGCGGAACTTGGGGGGGGTTGCATGCGTGGATGTTTGTTTTTCATTTATCGGGAAGGACTGGTGGAGTTTGCATCCAATATTAAGTCCCTCTAGTTGGAATTTGGTAGATCCCTTTGCCGCATGCGGATAATAATGAAAAATTTTAATAGCCATTTAATCCCTATATATAATTAAAAAGTAACATTCCAATATAAAAAAATTTTAATAGCCATTTAATCCCTATATATAATTAAAAAGTAACATTCCAATATAAAAAAAGTAGCAATTGTAAAGAGCAACAATCTTGTAGCAAAGTGGAACAATTTGTTATGCCACCAAAACACTGGAAAAGATTTATGAGCGTTCTACGTATGTATACTTTATGGATAACTAGTGCATGTTCGTGCTTATCGGCACTGTTGTGGGCCGACTTTGGCAGGAAAAAATGGTCGGACTGTCTTCGGCGGCAACACAGATGTCGTCACTGCAGTGGGCCGTAATTAGCGGCAAGACACCTCCCGGGCATCACCACCCCCCACCCACACCGTCGTATTCGGCAGCAACACACCTAACTGCCTTCGGCAACAAAACTCATCCCAATGCACCGAACTCATCCCAATGGTCCGTCCTTTATAGTCGTCCACCAAGCATGCATGCATGCACCGAACTCATCCAAATGGTCCGTGCCCACAAATCCGAGCCGTGCGCTCTGAATCCCATGCATGCAGCCATTACTTTGAGATCCCATCTCCTCTTCTCTCTCTTTCCTATTTCATCACAAAACCTGATCGTGCACGACCCTAACCTCGCAAACCTCTCTCTAAATCCCATCTCGAGTCCGCAGCCGTCCATGCCACCTCATCCCCCATGCAAATCCCAGTTGTACCCGTCATTCCCTCACCTGATCACAAACATCCATGCATGCAACCCCATGCCATCTCACCTCTCTCTCTCTCTCTCTCTCTCTCTCTCTCTCTCTCTCTCTCTCTCTCTCTCTCTCTCTCTCTCTCTCTCTCTCGCGCGCGCGCACGTGATTCTCTCTCTAACCGACCCTTATATCCTCCTCAGGATTCTCTCAACCGAAACCCTAGAGAGATACGGAGAGATCAGGGGAAGAGAGAGAGAGAGAGAGAGAGAGAGAGAGAGAGAGAGAGAGAGAGAGAGAGAGAGAGATTGTGGGAAGACATATAGTCTAGTCAACATTCGTTTTTGTCCTAGTCAGTAAGTTGATCCTTTTTATTTAGTCAGCATGTAGACCGTCGTCCCTTGTTATATAAATATATAGACTATTAGGGGGCTTGTTTTACTTAATCCTCATCTAGAAGAGGATATTCCCGTCAATTATCATTTCTAATGTAATTCGATGGTTCAGTCTTTTGGACAGTGTAGAAACACATAAAGTGAGATATTTTCGTTCCCAACTCTTCATTCCACCGGAACAAATACTATCCGTTACTTTTAAATTCTGGAATTGAGAATAGAAACAGAGGGTTTTGGAATGATGCCAAACACCCCCTTAATTTCTTAAACATGAAGATTTCTTTAAAACATAATTAAAGCTATGGTCAACAAATGATTCTCTCTCTAACCGACCCTTATGATCCTCCTCGAGATTCTCTCAACCGAAACCCTAGAGAGATACAGAGAGAGATCGGGGGAAGAGAGAGAGAGAGAGAGAGAGAGAGAGAGAGAGATATTGTGGGAAGAGATAATCTAGTCAACATTCGTTTTTGTCCTAGTCAGCAAGTTGTTCCTTTTTGTCTAGTCAGCATGTAGACCGTCGTCCCTTGTTATATAGATATATAGATATATGTACCGCTTAATCCTCGTCCAGAAGAGGGTATTTCCGTCAATTATCATTTCTAATGTAATTCGATGGTTCAGTCTTTTGGACAGCATAGAAACACATAAAGTGAGATATTTTCATCCCCAACTCTTTATTCCACCGGAACAAATACTATCCGTTACTTTTAAATTCTGGAATTGAGAATAGAAACGGAGGGTTTCGGAATGATGCCAAACACCCCCTTAATTTCTTAAACATGAAGATTTCCTTAAAACATAATTAAAGCTATGGACAACAAATGATTAACTATCATACACCTGATAATCCGGTTTGCCATAGGGTAAGTCAGGCACAACAAAACTATGGTTTTTCAGATATCCAGACCTCCCTCTTATGTGCATGCATGGGTATGTCTCGAAAGGACTATAAAAATTGTTTTTTCAAAAATTTTGGGCAATGAAAATGAATTTTTTTGAAAACTTATGATGGAAAATTATTATTGTAACATGATTTATTCTTAGACAACAGAACAATGGTAATGTGCAACGGGACTTTTCTGCATGTTGTGCGGTGGAAGCACGAACCGGACAAATCCAAGGATAGATATGATGCAAGATCCAAGAAGATGCAAACACAAATCAAACACAAAAATAAAATAAAAATCACAGTGATGCGAACACAAATCAGGTGCAAAAAATAAAAAATAAAAATCACATACAAATCGGAGGACAAAGAGATTTTAGATGGTTCGGCTTTCGACCAACGTCCACAGGTGGCAGCACACTTAGAGATCTTCATATTTGATAAAGAGAGTACAATGGGTTCCACAAACCCAAAATATCCAAAGAAAATTAGAAATAAGTCAAATACAATCACAATCCGAATTCCCCATAAAACGTTTCCCACGAATCCAAAATATCCAAAGAAAAGCTGTCTGCACCCTGTAGAAATTTCGTGAGGCGAAATCCAAGGGCACCCGGGCGAAATCGAGATCCAGTAAAGGAAACGGCCGCGAGCAGAGTTCGCTCTGGCGCCACCCTGTGGATGCCCGGGCAAAAACATTGGCAGAGGGCTCTGGGGTTTGGCTGCTGTGTGATTTCACCCAGGCGAACTCGATGGGCTTCCGGTCAAAGCTTGTAGAGAGGGAGAGGTCCAAGCTCGAGCATATCTCCTACGTCGTATGGTTTTGGACTAGGTGACATGATGCGACATTTATTGTGCTTAGCATTAACTATTCATGTTTGCATGGCATGTTTCTCTTGCTAGGCTATTTACTTCAAGTATTGCATGGTATGTTTCTTCTGCTAGGCTATTTGACCTGATTTTGACTCTTTTTATTGGATTGTCCACTATCTATAGGGGTGGCAATGAATCAGGTTCGGGTCGAACCCTACCCGTACCCATACCTATATCCATTTGGGTATGGCAAGGTCCATACCTGACCCATATCCATTCTGGTAGAAGAGGATTCACCTGGTTGTGCACAAGATAACCAAGGTTCGAATCTTACTTTTCCATGTAATATGCCACACAAGACCACAGATAAAACACCATAAAGGTAAGAGATAAGCCTGCCACAAAGGCGGGTCACCATAAAAACAGGAGCGAGCCCACAAGATTCAATTACATGATGGACTGAATGGGGGACATGTGCCTTGCCACTGGGATGTGACATCAGTCGCTAATATAAGAGAAGTAAATCCAGTGAAGAGAAGCCTTTAGAATCCTCATTTCCCAAAGCAAACTTGAGATCCAAATGTCATATAGAAATTGTCAATGTTATCAAAAGATGCACATGCTATATAAGGCAAGATTGATGGTGTATGCAAAGATGTTAGAGCATCTCCAGCCTCGCTATTCTCCCTCTTAGGCTATAATAGGGGGTCAAATCCTCAAAAACCTTATCCAGCAGCTTCTCTATTTGGCTTTCTATTTTAGAGATTAGCTAAATTTGGAGAGTGGAAGTGGCTCCCTATTTTTCAATGTATCATGCCTACAAATCCATTAAGTGATTGATTTTTGGCACCCCATATTTTGATAGTTCAACCCATGGCATTCCTGCTAACATGAATGATGCATAACTATAAATGATAGGTGGTAAATAAAATCAAGATCCCTATAATAAAGAGGTTGCTAGAGTTGCTCTCAAAAAGCGCCACTCTAGAGGACCATCTCTCCTAAAAAATAGGGAGGCAGGCTCTTAGCGAGCTATATGAAGTCAATTCCGAGTTTAAAGCTCATACTCACAATCGCATAGTGGTTTAATTATTCAAAGTTGGCAATGATCGATGTTCTAGTGGGTATTTATTCGAAAATGTATTTCACAAATGTGGTCGAAAGAATAACACAATCAAACATGTTCAAAAATCCAATGACAGTTATATGTCCCATTGACTAATACTTTATGTAACCCATTTCAGTAGGTGGATTCATTTCCACTCCAAAGAACACACCCTAATGAAATTTAGTAAAGAACTAGACAAGTACCAAATATGTAAAAGGAAACTTTATTTATTTGGTAATAAAAGTTAAAATGACTTTTTTTGTCAGAAAAAGTTAGAATGATATTAATTCCATCTTTTACACTCAAACTCTAACTCTCCAAGCCTCACGATTCATAAACAGATAGCTGGGATAGTAAAATGAATTTAGCGATTGAGGAACACAACAATATGAAAACACTAAAATCATCAAATATCATGTAAGTTAGGCATAACTAAAAACTAATTCAAATTTCACCGATTGATTTGTTGCACTTGCTTATGGCCCAATCGTGGTCTTCTACGTCTTCCATAATAAAGGGTATAATGAGGTAAGATTAGTCCGATAGCAAGTGTACGTAGTCCCTAATATGCCCTTTCTAAATCATGCAACCATCACTTGTTTCTCACTCCTCCAAGTGACAAGGGTTCCACTATCATACAATATCCCTAAGTAGATCTTCGGTCAGTAATAGATCCTCTGCCCAGTCAGCATCTGTGCAAGTCTCCCCCTAGGTGTCCATCAGACCCAAAGATAATTCCTTTCCTACGTGAGTTTGGATATCTGAGGATTTTATAAACTGCCTTTAGGTGAAATTTACTTGGGAAATACCTTAGCTACCGGAGGCTTTGACCTCAAAATCACGAGCATATGTGCTTTTAATCTCTGATTTTCCTTCATATGACCCAGTGATCAGCATGTTATCAACATAGAGCGTAGGTATAATGGTCTTCGCTGATGATGTTTAATGAAGAGAGTATGATTTGCCTGACTATGTGAGTGCTATAGCTTCAACATGGCTTTACTAAAATCTTTAAAACTTCAATCGAGGTGAAATACATTTTTACATCAAATTTATACATATGACATATAGACTTCTGTCAAAGAATCACCATGAAGAAATATATTTTTACATCAAATTGATACATAGGACATATAGACTTCTGTCAAAGAATCTCCATGAAGAAATATATTTTTACATCAAATTGATATATAGGGCATTCCATGTTAGCAACAAGAGATAGAATTTCCCTTTTTGTATTCATTTTTGCAACTCTTGCGAAGGTTTCATGATAGTCAAATCCCTATGTCTGAGTAAATCCTTTTGCTACTAGTCGTGCCTTGTACCTCTCAATCGACCCATTTCACTAAATTTCACAGTGAAGACTACTTGCATAATTGCATCCATTAGCTCCCAGGATCATTTTTCTCTAGGTCTCGCATCTCTCTGCATATATCATCTCTTCATTCAGGATTTGCAAGGGCTTTTCATAAACTGCGAGGCTAGGATATCGAAGGCAATGTGGAAACAAATGCATGGCAACTAGTAGGTAAGGATTCATAAGAGAAACAAACTTGGAGATGGGATTTTGGTCGAGCGATAGGAAGATCATCATTATGAGACAAGAGTGTATCACTTAACTTTGTGGGACCCGAGTATGAGGAGTCACTATGTGTTGAGATGGTCATGCCTCACATGATTTAGTCCCACATCGTTAATGGAAATGGGGATCCTCGTCTTAATATACCCGATTACTCCCCTCCTCAATAGGTACCTTTTGGGGAGGAACTTGGGTCGTCACAGACACCAATAACTTCTGGATCTGCATGGATATCTAGTCGAATGACAACACTTATAGCCTTTTTGAGTAGTTGATTAACCGAAGAAAATGCACCTAGGGTCTGGTGAGTCTAATTGGATATAAGATTGGAAAAGAAATTTGGGGTAATGTGCGATAGGTCCTTCTAATAGATTGATTTTAGTGATAAAGACAGCCAACATGGGCAATTAGCGTTGGATCCTCCCGATAGAAAAATATCTTTTTTACCTCTGCAGTTAGTTGTACATGTGAGCAAGGCCCCTACATGCAGCTGTACATGTGGTCCCCGGTCTGAGCCAAGCACTGTAGCAAAAAGAGTAACAATCTTCGAAAATTGTTACTCTTTTGTTACAATGAAATCATTGTAGCAAATTTTTTTATGTGAAACTCTTTTTTTTTTTTTGCTACAATAAAATAATTGTAGCAAAAGAGTAACAATTTGTGCAGATTGAGTAACAATCTTGATGAGTAATAATCTGTGCAAATTGTTACTCTTTTGCTACAATGAAATCACTGTAGTAATTTCTTTTTTTTAAAAAAAATCTTGTCGGGGGAATTTTTTTTTTTTTGCTACAGTGAAATCATTATAGCAAAAGAGTAACAATCTTTGTAGATTGAGTAACAATCTTTGTAGAGTAACAATCTGCACAGATTGTTACTCTTTTGCTAAAGTGAAATTACTGGAGCAATTTATTTTTCCATGAAATCGTGTCCCCAAAAAAATTGCTACAGTGAAATCACTGTAGCAAATTCATGGGTTGAGTCCCGTAGTGACAAGGGCGGAGGGGCATGCCATTAAAAAGGGATAATAGTCACGTGTGGGACTTGCTCTAGCCGTATCCTTTTCAGGAGGGACCTAGTGTAACATCATCATGTTGCATTGGCTGTCCTTCCCGTTAAACCGATCTCTTGTCAGGGACCTCTCACTAAGTACCCCAAGAAATTTCCCTCCTATTTTGTTTGCAGCTAAATACCTTCTCTGTTGTAGAACTGGATATACAATGGAATTTTTTTTTCTTTCAGTGTAATATCAGAACATCCATCATTCGTCGATATCATTAATCGCTATCAGCATCTTGAGGGGTGCCACACCGATCTGCACTGCTAGATCGTCGTTGCTCTCAAGGACTACACTGAAATCACTACAAGAAAAGACAATTTCTGCGACACACCAGAGCATCGCCAAAAGTGATCATATTCATCGCGAAATATCTTTTACGACATTTCAAATTGCGTCGCCAAGACGTCGCCAATTCCCCGTCTGAGAATACTTTCGGCGACGCATTCAAATTGCGTCGCCAAAAGCTTAACCAACCGCGACGCAATAAGTGTCGCTGATTAAAAAAAAAACGTCGCAAAAATGATCTCCTACGTCACAAAAACAACTAACTTAAGCTTATATATAAAACATTTAGCGACACACCGTATGCATCGCCAAAAATAAAAATATTTGGCGACGTATATAATAGTGTCGCTAATAACTTCTAGCGAATAAATAATAGCGTCGCAGAATACATACTTTATCGTCGCAAAATATATATTTTTAGTGATACAATAATTACGTCGTCGAATTTATTCAATGAGCTAATTGTATATATTATGCAATGCAATCGTCGCGTTGCGGAATATACGAATTCAAAGACGTAATGTTACATGCGTTGCCAATTTTTTTCTTGAAATCTTTATACACATGTATTCATCCACATACATTTCAATGAAAACAAATGTACACAAGTATTCATTTAAACTCATTTAATATCAAATCAAAATACTAAATTATTCTTCTAAGTACACATGTTTATCCACTCATTTCTATGAAGGATCAGTAATACAAAATCCGACATCCATAACATCAACTGAAGTACTACAAAAAAAAACTCATGTCTTTTATGATGATGCCGCATCTTTTCTGAAATGTCAAACATTGCCACAAACTTCTCTGAAATCTCCACTAGAAGTTTACCAAACCGTGCTATAAGCTTCTCT
The DNA here is from genome assembly GCA_947650365.1 of Chamaelirium japonicum. NCBI lineage: Eukaryota > Viridiplantae > Streptophyta > Magnoliopsida > Liliales > Melanthiaceae > Chamaelirium > Chamaelirium japonicum. Next base: position 67,299,600 of record OX393555.1, on the reverse strand, counting down.
GTCCCTTAGCTTTGGTCAGTCACAGTCCATGTCTCGTGCTCAGATCTGAAACTGCAAAGAACACAATGATGTTTTAGTTATTATGCATAACACAATAAAGATAAAAATTCTATACAAAAAATATTTTACAATTCCTACCAACGCTGCTGGCCTCGGTCGGTGGACTAGTTATATGTTTCTATAAAAATTTAATTTTTTTCTAGATAATACAGTAATTTCATTGCAGCAATTTATCACTCTTGGCAATAAGTACCCCATCCAATGGAAGGAGCAACAGAATATTGATTCTGGCAGTGTACACCCAATCAATGTAGCTGAAATTCGGAAAAATATGTACAATTTGTGTTTGTACCACCTCTTGTTGTTCCATTATCACACTCAAATAGGGGTATGCATCGGTCCAAACCAACCTATTTAGGCAAAACTCAAACCGATCCAACTTGGCCGATTTTGAGGATTTTCAAACCGATTCAAACTTAAAATAATAATTGTTATCAAATCATTAGGCCTAAATTTGACTGTTAACTAATTTTGAGTCATCCTATAGTATTGCAATGGTTGCTCGGTTCGGTTTAGGTCGGTTTTGAATTTATATATCCGTCAACCGATCCAATCATATCGGTTTTTTATAACCCAATCCGATCCGATCCATTGAGTGTGTCAAAACCGATCAAAATTGGTCGGTTTGGTTTGGTTTGGTTTGGATCATGCACACATCTACACTCAAAAGCTATAAAATCCATGTGGATATTGAGATTATGAGCTTTGAAAATTGACTATTAAAGAATTTATTAATGTTTGTAGATAACTATTGTCGTCTTATAAGATGTGTGCATTACTTTTTTTTAAAGAACATGCTTGTCCTAGTTAGAGAGCCGCCTACGGTTTTTTGTGAGTCTGTGACGGTTCTTTGGTCACATTATGTGGTGACACAAGGGGTCTTATGGTTTTGGACTACGAATGCAAAAGGCTTTGGAACTATGAGTAATTTGTGACTTATATTGAATTATTTTTTCTTTCTCTTTTTCGGAGAAAATTGAATTACGATTATACTGAAAATTATTCTTTCTTTCTTTCTCAACCGTTTATTGTTTATGGAAAGAATCATTCTGCTAAATCAAACTAAAACATCCATAGAAAGATTAAACAAAGTAGCTAAACAGATGCAGATAAAGTACCCGTGTGGTTTTTCTTCATATGAATTTCAGGAACAGTATATAAATATGCATCAACACTTTTAGAGGGACAATTTGACTTCCAACTATTGAAAATGTTTGAAAAAATTTGGATCTGAGAGAGAGCTACAATGCAACAAATTGAAGATTATCAGTATCAGCAATACAAACTATCAGATTGTCTGATGTGCTTGCCCAAGATTTATGGAAACTCACTATATACCAAACATGTCAATAATTAATTTCATTTAGTCTACCTGAAAACAATTTGATGGCACTGATAACATCCCCAACAAAAAACAGTGGAGACCCTTCAGAATCCAAGTTTCCTTTCATCCCAAGCAATTGGTCCTGTCCAGATTAAAACCAAAGATTGTTTAACTGCATTGGATGCTAAAAAAATAGCTGCATAAACGAGAATAAACTCAAGGTGTTTTTTACCTGATTATCCTTACTTAAAAACATGGCATTCTCCATGATCTTCAAACATTTTAGGAGAAGAACCACGCTCTGCAAAGCCACTCTATCTTTTAAATCTGATACTGTGGGTGAGTTCTGTTTGAACCATCCCTGCAAAATTGATTGTATTAGTAGGGACACCAATATGTACTGGACTTCACATCAATGGGATGTCAAAGTGCTTTTCTACATGGAAATTTCAAGAAGAGGTATACAGGAAACACACTCCCTTGAAATATCTTTAGATTGAAATTGTTCAGAGGAAGGGATAAGTTTTGTGTCAGAAAAAATATGGTATACGTTTTCTATCTAAAATCAGGAAACTGTGATTAGTCAAGGATGTAAAGCTGCATGCAGGCATTGAAGTTTCCCTTCTAGCCATATCCATCATCAGAGTCTTCGCATCTACAAGTACATTCATTTCAAATGATGGCGATCTGTATATGGAGTCTGGCATATATAGTGATTCCAATGGGCTCTCAACGTTCCAATTCTCTTCTTCCAGCAATGAATTCCTGTAAAACGTAAGCATATAAAATATGGATTAAAATAGCTTTGATCTTGATGAACAATAATTGTACTTTGCATTATAAATATTAGCAATTCAGACAAATTCTTAGGAACTGCAGGGGTGGTGCTCGTACACGTATATTTTATCAATCCAATCCATGTTCTTCTGCAGCTGGAAATCCGATGGACCATAAAATGAAGCTTCTGAAGTCCTTGCACCGCAGTCAACAGAAGGAGGCTCTTCATATGCACTGGGATTCGATCCTTCAGCCTCGCGGACTGAAAGCGCCTTGTTGATTTGAACATATGAACTTTGTCTATTGAAATCAAACTCATGTACAGTAGGATTTGTGGAAATATCAGGGTATTTGTTGTGTGATCCAAATTTTTCAGATCCAGTGAAACCCCAGTGCCACTGCATTGGTGAGGGACATATATCTTCTGCGCATGGGACCTCTACATCCTCTTGATCATGGGGAGAAATAAAATCACCACTTTCGTTCTTGAGATACCAGTCCATGTGCTAAACCTGAACAAGGAGCGAATGAAGTCACATGACCCATCTCATTCTAATTCCAACATAACCAACAACCACCTGACATCTATTGAATGCAGATTAAGAAGCATTTCACTCAATATTATAAAATCTTAGGTTACCAAAACTCCACCTTCATCGAATTGGTAACCGGTAGGGGGTCCTCTCTTTAACGTCCTCAGATGTTACGCTGATGGATTTATATAAAAAATTAAAAAAAAAGGGAAGAGGATGAAGAAAAGCTAACCATATGAGACCATACTTCGGCTAACAAGCCATGTACCATCTCTTTGGATTGTGAATGCTTGTACTAGGCACATGGTGGATAATGAAGAACAGCAGCATAGCCACGGGTGGGATAGCTTGGCAGTTGTGATCTTCACCGAGAAACAAGTGGTGACGCTTGCGTTAAACATACTGTTTCTGATAGAATGTAGTCCACAGAGAAACGAAGAAATAGAAGGGGTGCATCTATTGAAAGGTAAGTCCATCCATTAAGGAGTGGAGATATGGAGTGATCATACACGTTATAATATTAAAACTATTTGGAATAAAGACCCTGTGAGACATATCATGCTCTATACGCTACATAAAATAGCTTGTTGATTTTTCTTCCTTTAGCTTGAAAATTCTCTGTTGTCTACTCCACCAAAAAGATCCAAATTAAATGGCACAGTGCAAGATAAATCAAAAGTAGAAAAGCTCACCCATGGCCAGACCAAAAATTTGATTTGCTATAGTTCAATAACTACTGAGACTGAAAACTAAAGTACCCCCGACATTAAGCAAACTGAGAGCACCCCCTTTCATCTCACAAGAACATCTCCAATGCTATTTACCCCCCACTCTTATGTGTGTTTTATATCTAGCATATCGATCATATTCTTGAGGCAGTAAATATGTTAACCACCTCAAATCTCATCATTCAAGAGCCCAAGAGCCCTAAGAACCTTTGTCAGATTCTTGACTTTGTTTACATGGTTACAGCATGGCAGTTAGGGATGCACATTTAGGATTGAAGATGAAAGCAGTTATGATTTTCCCTAGACTTGTTTGATGTAGATCTCCTGATGAAATCCCATCGTATTTTATTTTTGGAATCTTTTATCTTTAAGGGAACAATCATACAACCACTTTATTAGGGAGCACATCTTCTGTAAATGTCACCCATGTAAGTTAATACTGACAAAACAAATTATTGAAACCTTCAGCTTGAGTTCCTACTTTTTTTTTTTTTGCATTTGAGTTCCTACTAATTAAATCTTTTAAACTTCAAACACATCTAAGGATTCAATGTTCTCATTCTTTTCAATTGAACAAATGCATCTCATAATTTAACTTTGACAGCACATTTAAAGAGGATGGAAGAGTTGCAATCTTAAATTGCTGAGAGATAGCAGTATATTTAACTGTTGATGTATTTTTTTCTCTACATTTATATTTGGGGGACTTAGTGAGCCGTCCCTGACAAAGAGGCCGATTAAGCTGAAGGACTCTGAAAACCTGTGGATGAAAATACACTTTACTGTATTTTAAATTTTCTTTGCAATGCCACCGAACCAGTGGACACCGAACCTGGCCAAATATGCCCGCCTCGCTGCTCACCGTCGTCGGACCCCACCTCACCGACGGTGGCTGCCGTCGGGCTGGGGTGCGATGCACCAGTCGGCGATGGCTGCCGTCGGGGTGGGATGCGATGCACCAGCGGAGTCCCACCTCCTCACCGACGGTAGCTATCATTGGGGTGGGTAGTGATGCACGGTCAATGATGGCTATCGTCGGGGTGGGGTGCAATGCACCAGCCGGAGCCCCACCTCCCCTCTCCTCACTGGCAACGTAGATAGAAAGTCGAGTTGTGCCCGCCCACGGCAGGTTGCTTCATCAGAGGAAGGAAGGAGGTCGGTTGTGACGGGTGGCTGGTCATCATCGGCTGCCTAGTCGCCGGACTCTCACCCTGCGACCATCACAGTAGCAACCACAAAAGGCAGGGGAAAAAAAAACGGCTGGCCTCGCAGTTGGTTTAGGGGGGCCAGGTCATGTCCAACCTAGGTGGTCGAAACCACCCGCTGCCTGGCCGCCGCCGGCCAAGCCGTCGGCAACCATCGCAGCAAAAGCAAGGAAAACAGAGGGTTGTTGGTGGGGCCTGACTTGGTCGAGTTCGAGCCTTGCCGGCGGCACAACCGACAAGCACCTGGACGGTGGATATGGCCACTTGGAGAGTAAACCGCAGGGGGTCGCCTAGTCTCAACAGATCCAATGGAAAAAATAGGGAAAACTAAGGAGTGGCTGACCTGGTCGGTGGGGAGTCGTTGGCTCCGGCTGCGGCTCCTCCGGCCGGTTGCTCTCTGGCGCCGCGCGTGCAGAGCCCCACCACGAGAGAGAGATCGGGGGATGATGGGGGAGATCGGAGAGAGTGAGGAGTGATCGGTCTAGGTTTAGGGCTTTGTTTATAGGGGGTTCGGGGGCTGCCGGATTTCGAGTAGATAGAGGGGGGATCGAAGAGGTGCGCGGGGCGGGGTTGCCGAGATGGAAGGGGCAAAGGATCGGAGCTGTCGGGGAGGGGATCGGGATCGGGATCGGGATCGGGATCGGGATTTATGAGGAAAGGGGGAGAGGAGGGGTCGGCCGGTTGGGGGAGATGAGAGGGATCGGATCGGGCTTGAGATGGAGAGGGATCCAAGAGAGATCGGGTGAGAGTGAGAGATCCGATAAGAGAGGAGAGAGAGATTTGAGAGAGAGAGAGAGGGAATCAGTTTGTTGGGTTAGGTTGGGCTGGGTTAGTGAGAAAAAGAGAGAGAAAGAGAAAGGAAGGGAAACGGTTGGGTTCGGGTTTAGGATTTTAGGGATTGAGACTTGAGAGAGAGCTCTGATTTCAATCGGATGGTTGGGAATGAGAGGATTTGAATGGCTTTGGTTGAAAGATTTGGTGATCAAATCGGGGATTAAAGGAAGATGGGGATCCAAGGGTCATAGTGGGATCTTAGAGATTTGACTTTTATTCACTCCAATTCAAGGTAGATATTGAGTTTTATTTCAAAAAAGATGCATGTGCTGTTGATTCAAAGACGTGAGGAATTGTTACGCCATCAATTATGGAAGATTGATTTTTTGAACATGAATAAAACTCAATTTTTTACTGCTAATCTCATTATGGAACCCTTATGATCTAGTACATTAGCCAATCTTCAAATTAATAATTTGATTTGATTTCTGGCTCTACTATGGGCTAATTTGATACCTAAGGCGGGGTTGGATCTACCTCCAATGAAGCTGATCTTTTCAAAAGGGATCTTTTTTTCTATCGCTTAATAGTTACCATACGTGATTCGCACTTGAACACGCGTCGTGCCGGGATACACCGACACACAACCTCATAAGTCTGATCATCTAGCTAATATAACAATCACCTTAAGTTAACAATTTAACACTGATCACCACGCACTATTACACACGTGCACACACTGTAGGACCACCACAACTGGCTTTGTTTCAGTCACCTCGCGACCCGGACCCAAGATCCACAGTCCGGTCCAACTAAAGTCCAGCCAACAGCATGCAATATCAAAATTTTATACAATAACCATAACAGGGGTTCACATTAATTATTCTAGCAATAATATAATAATAATAATAATAAAACTGGGTTGCCCTTAGTGAAACTAAGTTTGCAAGCTCCGGGTATTACCCCTGACCTAGACCCGCTAACTTCGTGTCTAGATCTATTTTAGTGAACTAATCCTGTCTAGACCCTAAACTCGTACCATACCCGTTTAAAAACATGTAGACCCAATAAGACGGTTGTGGGGTTTTAAATTCTTGCATTCTCCTAACGATTCTATGACGTATGAAAAATATCGCTATAAAAAATTGAGAATCTGCGCCGTCATAAACAATGTTTCCAAAAATAAGAAATTTTGCGATGCATAACTATGTCGACGATTGCAACTAGCAGCATACTTAGTCTCGTCGCTAAACCTTTTAATTTTTCGCGACTAAAATTATTTCGTCGCGAAAAGTAAACAATTTAGCGACATCTTATTGAGTCGCCAAATAGCTATTTATCGTCGTAAAAAAAGTCCCCTTATAGGCGTGAAATTTTTATTTTACGGAATGATTCTGCGACGCACGAACAACATCGCTATAAAAAATTAAGAATCTGCGATGTCATAAACAGAAATTTCACGACGCACAATTACGTCACCAATTGCAACTAGCAGCGCAGTTAGTCCCGTCGTCAAAATTTTTAATTTTCCGCGACATAATTTATTTTGTCGCTAAACATAAATAATTTAGCGACGTCTAACTGCGTCGCCAAATAGCCATTTATCATCGACATGATTTTGCGACGAATAAGATATTGCGTCGCGAAAAGGCATTCCAAAAAATAAGAAATTTTGCGACGCATAACTATGTCGCCGATTGCAACTAGCAGCATACTTAGTTTCGTCGCCAAAATTTTTAATTTTCCACGACATAATTTATTTTGTCGCTAAACGTAAATAATTTAGCGACGTCTAACTGCGTCGCCAAATAGTCATTTACCGTCGCCAAAAAACTTTATCCTCCTAGGCGCGAACTCAACTATGCTAGCAAACCTTTAGCGATACAATTTTGCGACGAATAAGATATAACGTCGCGAAAAGGCAACTTTTGACGACGGAAACGGATATGCGTCGCAGATAAGCGTCGCTAAAGGTGCAATTTCTTGTAGTGAATGTCGCCACTGTGATAAGATCACTAGTAACTTTTGGGAATTTTACTTGAATTCTTTGAACCAATGCACACCTTCTCCACCAACAAGCTCTTATCCGCGTGTTACTTCCTCTCTCCCTTGTTGGAGAGGTTCCTTGTTCGACGTCCGGTATGGACACTGGAGCGAACTTTTCCTCAAGGCCGTTGTAGCCTTGTTTGTGCGTAAAAATCCTAGTCGTTAATGTCACTAGTAAGAAACCCGAGCAATGCCTGTATGAGCTTGATTCACTCGTCGAGGTGTGTTTCACAAAACAAGAGACCAGTTTAAGCCAAAGGACAGAGGACAAAAAAATACGTCTCAATGTGCTTTATATTTTTATTTCCATGCCACTTTTTTCTAAATTAAACCGAATCCTAAAGTTTAAACTGAATCATAAAACCTAGGATCTATAGGCCATGGGATGAGCCCTAGACCTAATCCTAAACCTAATCCAAACCGTAACGAACCCCATTTGCCGCCTGCCTCTCATCTCTGTTGCTCGCCGCTGCTATCGAGCAAATGCGACTTTCACCGCTGCTCGCGTCGTTGAGGAAGGAGGAGGCGTCGGGGGGTGGGAGGAGGCGGAGGCCGGCCGCTGCTACTCGCCACCACTGCTCGAGAGAGAATACGGAAAAAGGAAAGAAAGGGAAGGATATTTTCAGGTTTATAAAATATTTCCCTATTTATTTTCCCTCGAAATATGTGTGGGTAAGCTTTGCGTTGTTAGCCTTATCACATGGAAAGGCTGATTCTCCACAAGTGATGGGAGCCGTCATGCATCTGAGTCCACAAATGAAGATGGATCCGAGGGGAGACCACTCTCACTTTCATTAGCCTTGGTTCCCCCGTAAAGCATCTTATTGTTTCCATGTGCTACTTTATTTATAGAAAAGAGGCTCTATCCACTGTGGCGGTGGCGGTGACCATCGGCGACCGACATCCCCAGTGGTGGCAACATCGGTAGTAGTGATCGACGACAACACTGATGGTGGTGGTAAGTATGGCTGCAAACGAACCAAGTTGTTCGTGAACGGCTCGCAAACAAGCTTATTCGTGATCGTTCGGTTATGAGTCAAGCCTAGCCCAAGCCTAGAGTTTAGGAGCCAAGCTCAAGCAGACCAAAACTCGGCTCGATTGGGCTCACAAACATGCTTGTGTTAGGGCTCGTGAATAGGTTCATAAATGACTTGAATAGACCTATACATATAGTCCATACTTTTTGACTGATTTTTGAGTTCGGGAACAAGCTCAACTAGGGACCACTCGATCACTAATTGAGCGAAGCCTAGTCTGAAGTTTAGACTCGTTTAATAAACAAACCAAGCTCAAGCAAACCAAAGTTTGGCTCGGCTTGATTATTAGTCCAAGCTTAACCCCAAAGTTTAGGCTCGTTTAATAAACGAACAAGCTCAAACAAACCAAGGCTCGTCTCCGCTCATTTGCAGCCCCAGGGGGTCGGAATGTCTCACCAAACTAAGACTTCTTTTTTGTTGAAGTTTTCAAAAGCTTTCCAATCAAAGTCCTTCATGCCTTAAATAGATTGATAAGACATTAATGCCTAGTCTAGGCTTGATGAGGGTTTTGGGGGTGGAGACATCAAATGTCCTTGAGACATTTTACATTAAAATAACAATTTCGAGTAAACCTCATCCAGAGAGGATAATCATGTCAATTATTATTTCTAATGTAATTTAATGGCTCAGTGTTTCGGTTAGCATAGAAACGAACCAGAACAAATGCTATCCGTTTGTTTTAAAATAGGGTTATTTCGACTTTGCCCCCCCAAATTTTGCCTTGAATTAAACTTTACCCCCCATTTTTTTATAATTAGACTTTACCCCCAAAACTAACTGTTCCGTCAACTCCCCCAAAACTTTATTTCTTTTCCGTCAACTCACCCTTTCTCTTAGATGGTGAGCTGACAGAATAGTTAGTTTTGGGGGGTAAAGTCTAATTAATGAAAATATGGAGAGTAAAGTCTAATTCAAGGTAAAATTTGGGGGCAAAGTCAAAATAACCCTTTAAAATATTAAATTAGTAATAGAAACGGACAGTTCCGGAATGATGCCAAACACCACCTTATACCATCTAATTTTTAAGGCCGAATTGAATGTCCAACAAAAAAAATGGAGAATAACAAAATAAGAAAGGACCTAGGGATGATTATTTTACTATAGTTAGTTCCAATCAGTTTAATAATTTCATGAGCAGAAGTCAAGTTTGAGACAATGCGAAACATTGAACTGCCTATATTTATAACCATAACAACCATATAACTCTCTCTCTCTCTCTCTCTCTCTCTCTCTCTCTCTCTCTCTCTCTCTCTCTCTCTCTCTCTCTCTCTCTCTCTCTCTCTCTCTCTCTCTCTCTCTCTCTCTCTCTCTAAAATAAGAAAAAAAAAGCCCTTCAGAGTTTGATTACTAATTGGAGCAGCACAAGCATAGAGTTTTGGCTCGTTTGATGAACAAGGCAAGCTCAAACAGACCAAAGGATCTTGTGAATAATCCTGATTGGACGCCCTTGACATGAGCCTCGTGGAGAGCATTGAAGGTGTAGAGAGGTTATGTCACACCCCAAAAATCCAAAATACAGTCGCAAAACTCGTGATCTCGGGTTGGAGTACATCGCCTCCTAGGGCTATTCGCATACAAATTAACAATTGTGCGTGTCTGTGACAACTTGGACGATGTACTCCGATGCTGTTCGGATATAGCTTCATCTAGGACAGGAATAGATATTGTGCCATATCTGAACGTGATGATGCATCTATGGATTCAAGGAACATCGTCCCAAACGGACAATTAGCTAAAAGTTAATCACTATTCGTCTGTAACAATCAGTTCACCCTTCAACCGTTAGAGTGCATCTATTGATTTTTCACACCTCTTATCATTCGAGGGGGAAAGCCATTGTGGTCTCTACCTCTGATTTTGGGGAAGTATGCCTAATTTCATGGTAGGAGGGTGTTTTAGGATTAGACCAAATTATCTGATAGCTTCAACCATATACTTGAAGCTTATGTACCTAAAGACATAAAAAGAAGTGCCGACTTAGTATGCCCATTTGGCTATCGCTTGTGTTGTTTTTCTCATTCTTCTTATATATATATATTTTCTATTGTTGTTTGTGCAGGGTCTTTACCCTTCGCCCTCTGATCAACCACTTATTTGGGAGGTTGGTCTTCAAAATCTGCCTAGAGGTCTACGATGTCGTGACCTCTTATGTGCACCATGTGGTGGTCTAGGACGTGCAGTGGATGCAGAGGTGTGATGTATCATCATCATCGATGTCCCAAATACCCCTCTCTATATAGTCATCTTGGGCATCATTGAACTCTGATGAGAAGTCTTGCCCATGCTCCCCATGATACCCTTTCAGATCTCATCGGTTATTTAGGGCATGCTTTCGCTACCATCGCTTGGATTTTAAACGAATAATGAAAATTTGTACGATTCATAAATAATAATGGTTATGAAATATTTATATATTTTAATATTTCTAGTATATAGCCCTTAACTTAGTCATCCCGAACCATAGTATTATCACGGTTCGGGGTCCAGCCATTGACACCTGTTATTTTCATCCCTTAGAATAATTCCGGATTGTTGAGATCTACAGGCCACCGAGAGAACCCCAGGGGACTCCCATCATAAGGACTGGGTGGTCAAACAGGTGGAGACAAGTGTTAATGGCTAGATCCCGAACCACGGTTATTCCGTGATTCGGGGCGACTATTTTAAGCCATTTGTGAACTTACACACATTATGCATCTTTTCCAAGAAAGGCAACAAAAACCCGGTGCTAAATGCCATTAGCATCAAACCATGGCCATGCTAAATGCCATTAGTACCAAACTCTCTTGTCATTTGTGTTGTCAATATTACTAAGATGATAAATTATCCAACAAGGAGGCGTCCCTTACGTAAGGTGGCACATCACAGCCGTCCGATGATAGGCAAAACACTCATCCTAAGTCAATGGCTGTGATGCGCCACCTTACATACGGGACATCTCCTTATTGGATCATTTCTCATCTTAGTGAAACTATTTAAGTGAGATATCCTTATGAAATCTCGACTTCTGTGAAACCATTCCTTGATAGAGAACAAAAATAATATAAGGGCAATGGTGGCATCCAAAACTTTTCATCCCATATGCTCATTGGGTGGGGTCCATTTCGCCGAAGTTACATGCATAATCTAATTTATTTATCTATACCATTCTTATAAAATGAAGGCCTTTGGTGCCACGTGACATCTCCTCTTTCTCTTCTCTTTCTCTCTCTTGTCTTTTATTTTTGGGGCACTTGGTGAGAAGCCCTTCTTAGAGATTCCTTTTGAGCAGCAGTCCCGACCATCATTTCATTTGAGCTCCAGCTCTTGTGGACAAAAATACCCCTGCATTCACTTCTAATTTAGAAGTGAATGTCTTCCTCCCCCCCCCTCGCCAGACTTAACCGAACCCCCACTGCCGCCGTGACCGCTAGACCTATCCGAACCCCCCTCCTCCCCCCACCGGACCTAACCGAACCCCCATTGCCGTTGCGACCGCCAGACCTATCCGAAAACCCCCCCTCCCCTCGCCGAACCTAACCGAACCCCCCTCCCCACCGGTCGGACCTAATCTACAGGCCATGGGATGAACCCTAGACCTAGAAATCCAAACTTAACCCAACCCCAGCTGCTGCTGCTGCTGCCGCTCGCACTTGTCACCTCCGCTGCTGGTAGTCAGATCCGCCTTCACCGCTCACCTATGTATTTGTCGCTCGCCTCCGCCACTACTGCCGTTCGCAGTCGCCACTCGCCTCCGCCGGCTCCGTCTCCGCCGCTTGCCTCCACCTCCATCGCTGCCGCTTGTCTCCGCCTCCACCGTTGTCATGGCGGATCGAGAGAGGAGAGGGGATGAGGGTGGGTCTTGGGAATAAAAAAAGAGGAAAGGGTTTATCTCAATGTTAGGTTAGTTAGAGGGGTTGGAGCTCAAATAAAAGGTTGAAGTGGGTTTATCCTAATGTTGGGTTGGTTAGAGGGGTTTTAGGCTAATTATCCCTTTATTTTTTTATAGGGCTTTTTACAAATCGACCCCTGTAATCTTCTTTATTTACATATAAATCCCTGTAAAGTTAATATTTACATATAAACCCCATAAACCATCTAATATTTACATATCGACCCCTACAGTTAGTTGGCATCCAAAATGAAGGAATATTTCTGAAATATTCCTTCATTCCGCTATTATTTTATTAATCTAAAGAGGAAATAACCGATTTACCCATGGTTTTAATTACTTAAAATGACATATCTTTATTGAACATGGACTTAATCCAAAACAAACACAGACATAACCCAAATCTAACTTGGACCTAATCTAAATAATTCTCACATTGGAGGGGTATTTACAGAGTTTAGGTAAAAATATCAAGGATGAAATCGAAAATATTCTCTCGTTTTAGATGTCAGCTACCTGTAGTGGTCAATATACAATGTTTGAATGAATTGAGGGGTTTATATATAAATATCACTTTATAGGGGTTTATATATAAATAGAGAAGATTGTAGAAGTTGATTTATAAAAAACCCTTTTTTATAATCACTTTATACGGTACCGGATGAGTGAACTGTTCGAAAGGTATCATAACCGTTCGTGCATTGCACGGGATTGGTAATTTAGTACTAGTCTTATATAATCTTGAAACATATGGTATTGTGTACTTGATCAATTTGTTTATCAATTGTTGCAAATATTTTAAGAAATCCTAATCCATGTCCACATATGTTTATTGTAGAAGAATCCGGACTTGGAGATGAAGAATAGGTTAACCCTCTTTGTTTTCTTCACCTCGTAAACTTTGTCAACATTTGGTAAGAAATTTAAAATTAATACGTACAGGGTATTGAATCTCTTCTACCTCATGTTTCTGAGCTATAAGGGATTGCTTCTAACGTAAACGGGTTGAATTCGGAGTGGATACCATACTATCCGTTATTCGTATCCATTTAGAAATGCACTATCTGAATCCTTATCCGTATATATCCGCCCGAATAGTAAGTGCAACTATCCGAATCCGTATCCTCTCGGAGTACCCATATTCGGATAATATCTAAATCCATATTCATTATATAATATATGAACAATGGGCCTATATTCATTATATAATATATATAAAAATATTTTGCTACAACTGGCCAATATTGAGGCTTATAGCATCGGGGTTTTTTTCCCACCGGACTTAAATATGCATTTGGGGGGTTCAATAGTCATTTCAATAAACCATAGGGATATTATATTTCAATTTGGCTTTGTATGACACAGCTTGTCGTGGTGTGACTTAAATCATGTGTCGGAGCGAGTTGTGCCCGATGTTTTGGATCGCATCAAGTGATGGGCTCCACCCCCAAAGTTGATACCAATATCTCCGTTTTGGTATTTACTATTTAGTGTAATTGTGCAACGTAACCAGACATTGAGATCCGCTATTGGATTATAATACACACACACATATCATATTATATATTACGGATACGGATATTCGTTTATATGTATAGTCCGTCTCGAATACGAATTATCTGTGTCGAATAGCTTAATATCCGTATCCATATCTGGTTTTGTCTGACATTAAAAAATTATATCCGTGTCCGTTTTTATCGGATTTTAAAAAGTGCTATCCAAATCCGCAAAATTCGAATTCAAATACGGATCGGAATCGGATTTTCGAATATCCGTTTACATCTCTACTTCTATATCTTAAGGCTTCTATTTTTTCTTCATCTTAGAGCATCTCCAACCGTCCGCCATATTTGCATATATGGCGGACGGGAGCTCCCAATCCTCCTGCATATGAGCCGGCATATATGCTAGAGGGCTGTTTGGCCGGCATATATGCCGGACTTCTCACCCAAATGCCAGCCCCCCTATTTTATTGATTTTAAGATTAATACCCAAAATACCCTTCAAAGACTATATATAAAAAATCAAATGACATCTATATCCGTTGTTAAATTTATACATAAATATTTTAAACTAAGTATATGTATTAATTTATTAATCTGTTTTTAACAAATTTGGTACCGTTGGAAAGCTCTCATCGACGCCTTCGAAAAGAGACTAATATCTAATATTTTTGGAGTTATTTTTAAATCATTAAATATTATATTAATATTAATATTTGTTATTATATTACTATTTAATTACTTATTTTATAATTATTTTTGTTAATGTTTATTCTTGTTAATGAATTTTTATTCTAATATTTAAAAGTAAAATAAAAAAAGGTATATTTCTTGAAGATGCTAAATTATAGGGGTCATGGTTGAAGATGGAAGGCCTCCATTTAAGAATATTTGGGGAATATGCTTATTTGGCAATAGCAAAATAGAGGCTATGGTTGGAGATGCTCTTAGGGAGTTCTGGGCTGACCGTGTTAAGCCCTTATTGGTTGGTGTTCCTTTTGGTTATATAGTACCTCTTAGGTATTGCTTGTTATTTTCATTTCCTAACTTAATAGATAGGTTGGGGTTAAAGCCAAACCCCCTCCCTTGAAAAGGGAAATTCTCTCAAAAAAAAAAAAGTATAGGGGGATATCTAGAGGTCATTAGTTTTTGGACAATGACATTTGATTCTCTCTCCATATTTTCTGTATCCGAAAGAATTCACCTTATTTCATCTCAGTTTGGTCTCCCTTATAAACAAATAGAAACTGAATCAATTTTCCATTAACCCATGTTTGAATTTTTTTTTTTTTTTTATGTTTGAAAGTTTTTGGAACTCCTTAAATGCCCTTTCTACAACAATGATCTCCCAAATTTTACAGTTTCTCTCAATTGACATCAAATTACATTGATATATGACAAAAGCCACACAAAAAAAGGCATCATATATTGGAGAGAGAGAGAGAGAGAGAGAGAGAGAGAGAGAGAGAGAGAGAGAGAGAGGGAGAGAGAGAGAGAGGAGGAGGAGGAGGAGAAAGGGGGGTGTCAGCAGAGCCTGGGCAATCCTCTGCTACTGTGGTGGGTAGGGGCTGTTGATGAACTTGATCTTCCCCCATCTTAGACATCTGGCCCTTCATCTCCCAGCAGACCTTCTCCAACTCCATCACCTTGTTCTGCATCCTCTTTAGGTTGAGCCTTAAATCTTCCTTCTCATCCAAGACCATCTTCGGTGATGCCCTCCATGCCCGGGTCGTCCCTGCGGTCTCAGACGAGTCGGTGCCGTCGGCCGTGCTTTTCCTGATTTTGAGCTTGGATTGCTGAGAGACCAGCGCTTGGATGGCGACCCCAGGGGGGGTCCTTGGGTTCTTCGCGAGGTCCTTGCAGGCCTCGAGGGTGAGCTTCTCGTAGTTCAGACATCGGCAAAGCCTCGTGCGCTCCTCGGAGGACAGCGTCGGGTGTGACTGAAACCCAGTAAAACACATTTCTTATTTCTTAGTGAATGACAAATATTTATGCAGCTGCAATAACCATGAATCCTTATCTGATGTTTCTAACTAGATGCAAATGTAGTTCATGGTGTTGGGATTTAGTCCCCCCATCAACTGGAGATGGACAAAGATCGTCTTCGTATACCCCCTAGTGGACCTCCACTTACGATCCAGGTTTTGGGGTGTGAGGGTATGTACAAATGGTATCAGAGCTCAGGTTGGCCCAAGTCCATGCTGAGGTTTCTAACTAGAAGCAAATGTAGTTCATCGTGTTGGGATTTAGTCCCCCATCAGCTGGGGATGGACAATGATCGTCTTCATATACCCCCTAGTGGACCTCTTCTTACGATCCGGGTTTTGAGATATGAGGGTATGTACAAATGGTATCAGAGCTCAGGTTGGCCCAAGTCCATGATGAGGTTTCTAACTAGAAGCAAATGTAGTTCATGGTGTTGGGATCTAGTCCCCCATCAGCTGGGGTATGGACAATTATCATCTTCATATACCCCCTAATGGACCTCCATTTACGATCCGGGTTTTGGGATGTGAGGGTATGTACAAATGGTATCAGAACGCAGGTTGGCCCAAGTCCATGCTGAGGTTTCTAACTAGAAGCAAATGTAGTTCATGGTGTTGGGATTTAGTCCCCCATCAGCTGGGGATGGACAATGATCGTCTTCATATACCCCCTAGTGGATCTCCTCTTACGATCCGGGTTTTGAGGTGTGAGGGTATGTACAAATGTTATCAGAGCCTAGGTTGGCCCAAGTCCATGCCGATATGGGGGAGGGGTCTCCTCACCCCAGGCCTTTCTATACGGCGCTCATCCCTCTCGATAGCCAGATTAGTCCCTCGAACCTACGTGGGGATGGGGAGTTTGCGTCGCCCCAGGCCTTAGTGGGATGAAGAGATTTGTTGGAATGTTGGGAATTGTGTCTACACATGGGAAGTGCTGTTTGTGTGTCAGCAGAATCAAAGAAAACTACAGAGAGAAAATCAGAGGTGTGGGTTTGTGGGAATTGTAAACAGGTTATTTAAAAAAAAAGGCATCCTCTTGAAAATCTCAGAGAATCAAAGGCAGCACTAAAATATTGTGCTCATTCTGCAACTACTGAAATAAATAAATAAATAACTAACACAAGGAAATTTTTCTCTTCTTTGAGTAGGAAAGGTTGTAATTGGTTTTAGATTCTCAGAATTAAAACAGAAAGGGAATGAGAAATCAAGGATGTTCCTATAATGACTGAACAGAAAGGGGAAGAGAGAGAGAGAGAGAGAGAAGAGAGAGAGAGAGAGAGAGAGAGAGAGAGAGAGAGAGAGAGAGAACCAGCTCAAGGATGTTGATGTCCCTTCAATGATTGAGCAGTAAGGAGAGAGAGAGAGAGAGAGAGAGAGAGAGAGAGAGAGAGAGAACCAGCTCAAGGATGTCCCTTCCATGATTGAACGGAGAGAGAGAGAGAGAGAGAGAGAGAGAGAGAGAGAGAGAGAGAGAGAGAACCAGCTCAAGGATGTCCCTTCCATGATTGAACGGAGAGAGAGAGAGAGAGAGAGAGAGAGAGAGAGAGAGAGAGAGAGAGAGAGAGAGAGAGAGAGAGAGAGAGAGAGAACCAGCTCAAGGATGTCCCTTCCATGATTGAACGGAGAGAGAGAGAGAGAGAGAGAGAGAGAGAAGAGAGAGAGAGAACACTAGATCGCGTGAGAGAGAGAGAGAACCAGCTCAAGGATGTCCCTTCCATGATTGAACGGAGAGAGAGAGAGAGAGAGAGAGAGAGAGAGAGAGAGAGATAGATGAACCAGCTCCATTGAAGGTCTTATTAATGGAAATTTGATTTAATTTGAATAATTTATCAAACCAATCAATTACAGTAACAAGAACAGACCAGAAAAAAAAAGAAGAAGACAGAGTTCAAAGGCATTACCTCAAGATAGATGTCCAAAGCTCTGTACACCCCATCAAAGCAGTCCCTGGCTGAATCAGGCAAGCTCTCAGCCACCCCAAGAAACTTGGAGACCTTCAGGCTCTGATCAGGGGAGATCTCCCCCAAATACTTGTCAACCAACCTCCCAACCTTCCTCATCCTCTGCAATGACACCTCACCCTCCACAAAAACCCTAACCAACCTCACCACCAAGTTCACATCATACACCCCCCCATCATGCCCTGAAACCAGCAGGTCATCCAGTGTTGCCTGGTCCAGCATCAGCCCCATCACCCCCTCCAGCTTCTGCCTGCACTCCCTGCTGAGCCCCAGGCCAGAGACCACCCTCAGGACCCAGAACAGCCCCCTGCAAGAGAATGCTGCCCTCCTCATCAGGACCACCCCATGGACTGCTGTGTCCGCAAGCCCACCGTACTCCGGCTTGAAGCCTGGCCTCCTGGCAGCTCCTTTGAGGTAATGCAGCAGGAACCTGGTGAGCATGAGGTTCTCGTTGTCGGCCCCATAGGCCCCGAGGGTCCTCATGATCTTTGCTATGATGTTTGGGGGCAGAATGGCGAGGTCATCGAACCACCACTCCCTGCTGAAGCAGGGCTTCATTGGGTCAGGGGTCTTGATGGACGAGGAGGACCTAAACCCAGATGTGTCAGGGGATGAGGACGAGGAATAGGACGGCAATGGTGTCGCTGCCGCTAGTTGCAGCTCTGAATTGGCTGAGATCTTGGCGAAGAGTGCGGCGATGAGCCGTTGGAGGAGGCCGGAGGAGTCGGCGGCGGGAAGAAGGGCTCGCAGTTCTTGAGGGCCGTCAAGATGTCGTCCCAGGTCCAGTAGAAGAGCCCGTCGAGGAAGGTCTCCGCCTGCCCCCTGAGGTTGCAGGTGGAGATCTCTTCGGTCATCTCCAGGACCATGGCGGAGCAGAGGAGGAGGCAGACGTTGGATGGGCTCATGGGGATCCTCCCATTGCCGTAGCAGAACCTCAGCACCAGCTCGAACCCATCAGCCCCCCCTGGGAAATCCAAGATCTTGAGCCCGGTTCCCTTCACCTGGCTCCCCTTCTTCTCTTGCTTCACCATCTTCCTCAGCTTCCCGGAGAACGAACAGAGGATCCTCTGCAACAAAACAGAGCACACAAGAGCATCGAGTTACAGTGAAACCCAGATGGGTTTCTCGCCGAATAGGATCCAAGAATTGAAGGTGGGGGAAATGGGTTTTGGGTTCGAAGGGTACCTGATTGAGGAAGAAGGTGTGCTGGCCATTGATGTGGACCTTGAGGTCACAGAGCTCCACCATGGCTGATTGGAGCTGAAGGTTATCAAGAAACAGAGAGAAGCAGAGATGGAGCAGAAAAGACAGCAGAAAGAATGCAATGGGTTACAAAATTGCTGCCCATCTGATGGGTGGGATGAGGGGGCTCTGTCGTATGGATGTGGAATTAAGCCTTGATTCCTTCCGATCAAAAAGGCCACTCTCTCTCTCTTTCTCTCTCAAAAGGGGTCTCTCTCACTCTCTCTGGCCTCTCTCTCTCTCTCTCTCTTGGAGACTGGTCCCTTCCTATCTTTTGAATGGTGAATTTGTAGTGTTTGTCTGCAGGTGGTGACAGCCTCTGCAAGTCAAGCATCAATGTGGGTGTGGATCTTGAGTGAGTTTGTCAACTTTGGGGGTTTAGACCACTCCATGGCTTTGGATTGGCATGAGGTTTGGAGCTTAGCCCAAGTGGAATGGGGGGGGGGGGGGGGGGGGGGGGGGGGGAGTTGAGGGAGGGAGAAGCCTCTTGTAAATCCAAAGGACTTTTCTGAAGATGAAGTGGCCTTGTTTGTGGAGAGCATCAAGTACACTCCACCTGAAGCAAGAAAGAACAGCACGCCCATCTCCTCTGGCTAGAGGATGAGTTGGGTGTTTTACTGGCCCTCCTTACAACTAGGGTGGAAATTGGTCGTGTTACACTAGATCGCGTGTTTACCCTATCCATATCCATACCCATTCGGGTAGGAGAAGGTCTATACCCAATCCAATTCCAATTGGGTTTTCGGGTTAGGTTCAGATTTCGGGTATTGATTGGTCTTTTTTTTAGAAGGAATTGGGCTTTTCTTCATCGTACAAGCAATTACTTGATGAAAAAAGATTAAGGTATCACAATGCAGAGGAATGTTATAGTGAGCTATGAGCTATCGGTTTAGAAAGTGAGCTGCGAGTATTTTGCCCCCTAAGAGATTTGGAATCTG
The DNA here is from genome assembly GCA_947650365.1 of Chamaelirium japonicum. Classification (NCBI taxonomy): domain Eukaryota; kingdom Viridiplantae; phylum Streptophyta; class Magnoliopsida; order Liliales; family Melanthiaceae; genus Chamaelirium; species Chamaelirium japonicum. Next base: position 67,279,617 of record OX393555.1, on the reverse strand, counting down.
ATGAAATTTGGTGAGTGTTTTCTAGGGCAAGATGATCATCCTCACCAATTTTTATTAAATTCCAAAACTTCTAGGGGGGTCAAATGGTCGAAGCAAATCTGCCGTCCGCAGTCACCGTTAAAATATGCAGATTTTGCTTCAATCATTTGACCCCCCTAAAAGTTTTGGAATTTGATGAAAATTGATGAGGATGATCATCTTACCCTAGACAACATCCTCACCAAATTTTATCAAATTCCAAAACTTCTAGGGGGGGTCAAAATACCCGCAGCTCATTTTCTCCTACCGCAGCTCACAGCTCAATGTAACAGTCCTCTCACAATGCAATGCTAATGTGGAACTCTTTTGGTTTCTTATTACAGTGTTTTTTTTTTTAGTAATTTTTTAAAAAAACATAAAAACTAATATATTTATAAAAACGGCATAAAAAGTGTGAAATTATGGAAAAAGGTCTTACCTACATATTATACAGGTGATCCATTTTTTTTTTTTACCTCGTCTATTGTACAAGAGGGTAGTTGATTTAAAAATAAAAAATAAAAAGGGGCAAACTGCAAGCAGTCCTTTTTAAGGGTTTTATTTTAAGATGGGTCACGATAATCTTTTCCTCTAAGCCCATGTCTACGTTTCAATAGATTAGTTGCAAAAACTCGTTTGGTTAATGCAAGACTAAAATAGCCTTAGTTAAGTTATCGAATTTATCAACCTACCATTGCCTATATAACTTCACCCAATCTCTACGAAACGTACAGTTTCGAGACCTAGTGTGGGACCACTATAGCTACTACAGTGATTGCACTATAGTAGCTACAGTGAAACACTGTAGCGCTATAGTGATTCCCCTGTAGTGGCTATAGTGAAATCACTATAGCGCTATAGTGATTCCGCTGTAGCAGCTACAGTAAAATCACTGTTGCGCTAAAGTGATTTCGTCGTGGCTGTTAAAAAAATACTTCGCTACAATGAAATTACTGTAGCAATAGTACTCAGTTCAATTGAGTTTTATTAGCATATATTTGAGTATCTTTGCTACAGTGAAGTCACTGTAGCTGTTAGAGTGATTTTTTCATGACTGCTAAAAATACTTTCCTATAGTAAAATCATTATAGTACTCAATTTTAGTCGCAATAATACTCAATAAAATTGAGTATTATTTGAATAAAATTGAGTACTTTGCTAAAGTGATTCACTGTAGCAGCTACAGTGAAATCATGGGTTGCTATAGTGAAATCACTGTAGCAACCCATGCCCATGCCACTATTGCTGTAAAAAAAAACGTGACATATATCATCTGCCGTTATTTAACGTGGGAGGATACTATGGGTACTTATGGTATTTTAAAATAAATAGTTATCCAACACGATTAAAATCGGATCATTTGCAATCAAAACAATGGACTGAGAATCAGCCTTCATGCCATAGTTATTCCAGTGGACTTACTGTAAATAGGAACTTAAAACGGGACTAAATGTTGTACACACTCTGTTTTTTGGACCTAACACCGATTTCCCTACATAAAAATTGTTTACCCTGCCTGTTGTAAAGGCGGGTAGCTTATTTTTTAAAAAAAAAATTTGCCCCACCTCTTGTAAGGGTGGGTAGATCGGAATTTTTTTTTTAATTTACCTGCCTATACGGGTAGGTTTGGTTTTTTTATTTTAATTTTTTTATTTAGGCCGCCTATTGTATAGACGGGTAATCTCTTTTTAATTATTTTTTTGCTTGTGTGGTTTTACAACAAACGGCTTGTAATTTGATGCCTATATGATGCACGGCCAACAAAAAGCAAACGAACTACTATATTTTTCAACGAATGGCTCATAATTTGATGACTATGTGATACATGTCCAACAAAAAACAAACCAACGGCTATAGTTTTCAACAGATAGTTTCCAATCGTTAGTAAGGGATCTCTTTATATAAATTTTTTTCTCTCACTCTCACTCTCACTTCCTCTCTCCCAAAGCATCTCCAACTGAGCGAGCAACGTTTTCATTCTCTCAGATCTTCTCCAACCTAATCCGAGCGGCATTTTCTTTCTTCTAGAGTATCTCCAACAGAATCTGAGTGACGTTTCCTCTTTCTCACTCTCATTCTCTACAACATCTAGCTCCTATATTCTATCTCATATACATTGTCATTCTTATTGCAACAGTTAGTTTATTCTCATTTCTTCTATAGGATCTCGGATTCTGATAGTTTGTATATTCAACGGATATATTGAAGAAATTACGTATATAAGAGGAAATGCTAGGATCGTCACGTTTAGACCCGATAGTACGCTGCCGGAGTTTCAAAATGTTGTCGCTTCCGTATGTGGTCTCTATCTCGGCTTCTTATTAAGGTCAGTCTATAAAATTAGTAAAAATAATTATTATTTACATGATAATGATACATGGTTATTTTTTGTGCAATCTGCACTAACCTCTTTCGACAATATTAATATATTTATTGAATATCCACAAACTAATATAATAGATAATTATAATAGTTACCAATCAACTAATTTTCATCATGGTGAGCCTAGCTCATCAGTATTTTCTCAAAATAAGGAATATAATTTTTTGATAATCCCTCATCAAGAGCTTGATAATATAAAATATAATAATATTGTATTACAAGATAGTGATGTATCATTAGAAGCTAGTGATACTAGTTTTGATTCATCAACTGAGGATGTAAGTGATATGTATCTTGAAAAAACTTATAAAAATAGATCTGATTTTAGAAATTACATGCAAGATTTAGCTATTAGAGGTAATTTTGCGTTAAAGTACGAAGTTAATAATAAAAAAAAAATTACTGTAAAATATGATGTAGATGGATGAACTTGGCGTATTTATGCAAAACGAATAGGTAATTGTGACTTTTTTAGTATTATTACGTTTAACAGTTCACATTCATATACTGGTAGATTAATTTTGGGGATTATCCTCGATCATCATCGAAGTGGATAAAATCTAAAATTAAGAATAGATTAACTAATAATCAGTACTATACGCCAAACCGTATAATAAAAGACATGCTTCAAGAATATGGTGTTGTTATAACATACTAGAAGGAATGGTAAGTTCCAGAAATGACTAATCAAGAAATACATGATTGTAAGGTAAATGCATATTGTAGCTAGTTTAGACTATTATTGTAAAACTCTTGTTGAAACTAATCCCGATAGTTTTGCATTTATTTCGGTTAAAAATAACAATACTTTTTAAAAAAAAAATTATTTTAAATAATGGGTGGAAGGATTTAAAAATAGTTGTTTACCGATAATTGCATTAGATGGTACATTTTTAAAAGAAAATTTTTTAGGCATTATGCTTGTTGCATTATCATATAATCCAAATAATTAATGATATATTTCCTTTAGCATATTCTGTACTTGAAGCTGAAGATAAGTATTTATGAGTATGATGTTTATCTTAGAGTTGCACTTAATTTTTATGATTTTTTAAAATTATTATTTATTTCTGATAAACAAAAAAGTCTTATTGATGGTGTTTCTCATATTTTTTCTGATTCGCATTATTTTTTTTGTATTCGATATTTTTAATAAATTTTTTAAAAAAAATTAAAAAATAACATTTATGTACATTGTGAAGAAGAACTGCTAAACATATAACCTAATAGAATATAATATTATATTAGAATAAATTCAATCTAAAGATCAAGAAGCTTATGGTTGGATTGTAAAGGCTGATCCGACGTACCAATTGCATTATTGGATAACTTCGCACTTAAATATCCCACATTGTAGAATTATAACATCTTACATTGCTGAGTCCTTTAATTCATGGATTATATCTTTGCACGTGAAACCAAAAACAGAGTTATTAGATGTGATTAGATATAAAATAATAAAACTACGGGTGCGTTTGGCATTGATTTTGAAATTTTAGGTTTTGATTTTGGAATATCAAGAACTAGTTTTGTGCAAAACCAGTTTTAGCTTATCGAGAACCAGTTCTAGAATTATCAATATTTGAGCATTTGGCAATAAAATCAGTTTTGAGTCTAAAATATTATCTCTACAATATTTTCTCTCTAAAATATTATTTTTTATAATATTTTCTCTCTCTAAAATATCTTATTTCTACCATGTTTCCTTTCTACAATATTTTTCTCTCTAAAATATTCTCTTTTTACAATATTTTCTCTCTCTAAAATATTATTTCTGTAATATTTTCTCTCTTGAATATTTTTTCTCTCTATGATATCTTCTCTCTATAATTAATATTTTCTCCTCTCTACAATATTTTATGTCTAAACCATACTCTATAATATATTCTCTCTAAAATATTCTTTCTATAATATTTTTTCTCTCTAAAATATTCTTTTTCTACAATAATTTTTCTCTCTACATCTATTTCTCTCTCTATAATATTTTCTCTTTCTAAAATATTATCTCTATAATATTTTCTCTGTCTAAAATATTCTCTTTCTATAATATCTTCTCTCTAAAATATCTTATTTCTACAATGTTTCCTCTCTACAATATTTCTCTCTAAAATATTATCATTTTATAATATTTTCTCTCTCTAAAATATTCTATTTCTATAATATTTTCTTTCTCTATAATATATTCTCCCTTTATATTTAATATTTTTTTCTCCTCTCTATATATTTTTCTTTCTATAATATTTTTTGTCTGAACTGACTCTCTATAATATATTCTCTCTCTAAATATTCTCTTTCTATAATATTCTCTTTCTATAATATTCTCTCTCTAAAATATTCTTTCAACAATATTTTCTCTCTCTACAATATTTTCTTTTTCTACAATATTTTTTCTCTGTAACATTTTTTCCCTCTATAACATTTTCTATCTTCAATATTTTCTCTCAGTACATCTTTATTTATTTAGTACTCTCTCTACCTATATTCTTCTCTTTAGAATTTTTTGTATAATGTTTTTATATCTATAATATATTTTTTCTAAAATATTCTCTCTATAATAATTTTCTCTCTCTACAATATGATTTGTATACATTCTCCTAGTTTTAAATTTTCTCTCTTTACAATAGTTTCTCTCTACAGCATATACATTATTCATAATAGGTTTTCTTAATTATTGTTTTGCCTCCTTGACTCAAGAACCCAAAAGCAGAAAATTTCTGCTTTTGGGTTTTGGTGATTTTCTGATTTTGGTTTTGAAAAACCAATTTTCTAATCGGATCCCAAACACACTTAAATCTTATACCAAAACTAGTTTGGCAAGCAGAACTAGTTTTGAACCAAAACTAGGCCTTCAAAACCAATGCCAAACACATCCTACATAAAAAGCATAGAGAAACTAGTTTTGAGTGGCAAACCCAACTTGTACCAAAGATGAAAAAGAAGTTTAAAAACGAATAAAGAATATTAGAACATTAGACCTTCTAAATGCCAACTAGGATATTTTTGAGATACAAGATAATAAAAACTCAAGAAGATAGGTCACACACCTAGTTGATCGGATATGTACATATGGATAATGGTAGCATACATTGTTGTCATGTCAACATGCAATTTATGCATGCAATTTTAAAAGATAAAGTGTTTATGAATTTTGTCATCCATAACTACATATTGAAACCTATCGATTAGCTTATGCTATCCCTATGGAGGGAATATCTAGTTCCTATGAGTTAGTAAGCCATATACAGAGAGAAAACCCAATGTTATCACCCTTAACCCATTGATGTCCTAATCGCCCTAAAGTTAGAAGGCGAAACACAGATGTTGGTGACATTTGCGTATTTCATTGTAGTGGATGCCATGAGATAGGACATAGTAGGACAACATGTAGAAATCTCATCAACTTTGAATAGTAATTGTGTTTCAGTGCAAAATTATAATCCATGATTTATAAGTTTAATAAGGGTTAGGGTTAGGGTTTGGGTTAGGGTTAGAGTTAGAGTTGGTGTGTGGGTTAGGGTTAGGTTAGATTAGTGTTAGGGTTAGAGTTAGGTCTGGGTTAGGGTTAGGGTTAGGTTAGGTTAGGGTCTGGGTTAGGGTTAGGGTTAGGTTTCGGGTTAGGGTTAGGGTCTGAGTTAGGGTTAGGTTAGGGTTTAGGGTTAGGGTTAGGGTTAGGTTAGGGTCTAGGATCTGGGTAGGGGTTAGGGTTCGATTCGGGTTAGGTTAGGGTCTAGGGTTAGGGTTAAGTTAGGGTTTAGTACATAATACAAGTATATCATAACATGAGTTCATAGATAAAAATAACAAATATAATATGAGTTCATAGTACAATAACCCAAACATAGATCACAATTCAACGATGTTGCTCTAGTCCCCCCTCTGGAGTTGTGCATAGTTTCTGGGTGGTACCCTTCTAGTGGGTCACGGCCTAGTAGGCCCTGGCCTAGTTACGCCATCATGAGGGACACCGTGCGAGGAGGACTCACCATGCTAGGAAGCAGACTGCGAGGAGGACTTCGGTGGTAGTAGCTGGAAGGTAGGCTGTGAGTGCCAATCCGGTACCCAATCGAAGGTAGGCTGAAAGGACCCCTCCAGCTATGTAAGTATGCTTACGTACTCTGACCAACTACCCAACTCAGTCTGGGAGTACTGAGAGTAGCCCGCCGACTGCGAGGACTTCTTGGCCTCTGGTTGCGCCTCCGACTGTGCTTCTTGCCTAGGTCGGTGCCTCGGGGCCCTCAAAGGAGCAATAGACTATGTTGAGCTATCATCAGGGCCGTCTAGAGACTGCATAAGCCTTTGGATACCCTCTATTATAATATCTAGCTGATCTGGAGACACTCTCTCTATAATAATCATCTATTGGAGCATTGTGCCCTACAAAATAAACGTAAATAACATCATTAACTAAATAACTAAAGATAATGTCATTTCATCAATCCATTCATTTTTACCAAAGACTGAATTCGCTCTCATAACTGACTTTTCGTATAGCCTTGAGGAACGAACCGTTGCTCATTGTACATGGTACTTGGGTTGGACACACGTGGTGTACTGAACCAAGCTAGTTAATCCCAGGTCAAGCATCCCTCTAAAAATAAACAAAAAATTTATATAAAGTCAATCATGTGAAAATAACAATTACTTGTAGGAAAATATTGAATTTGACTAAATTTTACCATAATGGCCGTCGCACAGTGGCACCTGGAGCATGGGTTACCTATTCATACGCTGCTCCAACTCTGTAACCGCTCGCTGTGACACAACTCCTATTCATTGAATTGATAGGGGGTGGAGCAGGAATGGTAACCGGCTGACATTGACGAATCGACCACATGCAACGGTTGAACGAATAATACTTCACGAGACCTAAGTAAATGATCGGTTCGCTGTGTAAGCAGAACTAGAAAGTCTACTAAAGCTCATGTCGGAGTATACCTTTGACGTAAGGTAACCACGTAACCTGAAGTTATGAACAATAAATCAGTCAATTCCATTTGGATTTGAACATACAAATGTAAAACTTATAGATTAATTTTTAGACAGTTCAGTACCCAAGCAATGCACCACACTTAAAACTCAACCCTCAATCAACTATTGGAGGGAGATCGTACGACGGCCATAATTTTCCCCCACATTGTTGGGGCTCACCAGGGATGACAAAATTCATCTGCTCGCCAATCATGGAGAGCGGGCAGGCGAAATACCAAAGTAGCGAAATAAATGGGAGCCGATTGGAGCATGCAAAAGCTCTTCTATGCTCACCACAATAGCTAAGGAGTTATAGTGGTAGCGAGCCAGTAGGAGGTGCTTTTAGAGTGACGCCTTTAGTGCCCACGCACAAGAGAGACTAAGGTTCAAAACCTGCAACGATCATGTTGAGCGAATAGTCCCACATCGCCTAGGGGTGGAAGTTTCTTGTCTTCATATACACATTGCCTCGTCGCCCTCATAACTAGTTTTGAGAGCGCATATGATTAGTGACTTGGTATCAGAGCTAGGCCCCACACTGCTCTCCCTCAAGTGGGCCTCCACTTGCTAAAGCCTCGTTCTTTGTGTGCGGGTAGGTACCCGTTGAAACGCGCTCTGCGTGCTGGTGGCTGTTGAGCGAATAGTCCCACATCGCCTAGGGGTGGGGGTTTCTTGTCTTCATATACTCGTTTTCCCCTCCCACTCACAACCGGTTTTGAGAGGGCACGGGATTAGTGACTTGGTATCAGATCTAGTCCCACCCTGTTTCCCCTCGAGTGGGCCTCCATCCGTTAAGCTCTCTTTCTTCGCGTGCTGGTAGGTACCCGTTGAAACACGCCATACGTGCGGGAAGGTGTTGAGTGAATAGTCCCAAATCGCTTAGGGCTTGGGGTTTTCTGTCTTCATATACGGGTTACCTCCTCCCCCTCACAACCAGTTTTGAGGGGGCCATATGAGTGCAAATATTTTATTTATTTGCCTAGGACCGACCAGCCTTGAATTCGCCCACAAAAGCACCACATTATTATACATCGTAGCGTCTTAGGATAAACTCGTGATTCGATCATGTGACCTCCTGAGACGAAAACAACAGGTTTACCACTGGGATGCAGTCACGGTTGTTGGTACGAAAGGAGGCTGAGAGAAAGAAACAGTTGTTAGTTGTTACATTTCACCATAGTGATATCATACAATGTTTTAAAAATCGGCCGACACTGAACCGATATGACCTAATATGTTCCAACCCGTTTGAACAGCCGGTTCAAGTCGTTTTTGTTTTTTGTTTTGGTAGAATCACCGATTCAAGACGTTGAACGATCAAGTTATGCAATTGATCACACGAGTTAGGTAATCAGTTGGGTTCATACAAGTTTTAGCAATACCCGGTCCAGTTGAGAACCGAACCGAACCGAACCGATCGGTCCGGTTTGTTTTTCGAAACTCTGGTGAGGGGGAGAGGAGACAAAATGCAGCCTTGGCTCTCAGGGTTGAGGCCAAAACATCTCAATCTCTTCCAACAAGTGGAACAACTGAATCTCCCCTCTCCCCAGTAAAACAATAAATGGGATAATATCTAGCCAGTGAGGAACTGGGTTTGATAAGGGCAGCGCCATCCAAAAGTAACCACACTAAAGTACTTATCCCCCCCCCCCCCCCCCCCCCCCCCCTCCCCCCCCAAAAGAAGTAGCTTTGTTGAGAAGGTTACAAGAGTACACATGGTCCCTAATTTGTTTATAGTGAAGCATGAATCACGTTCAGCCCCACCCCCACCTCCACCTGACTCGACTCTGCACCAGTAACGAAAACGGCCAGTAACAGGTCGGTAGTGCCCAGGCCCGTCCGATGTAGAGTCAGGGAGTAACAGGTCGGTAGTGCCCAGGCCCGTCCGATATGGAGTCAGCAGATGTGAGGGTTCTTTCGTCGCTACTGGACTACTCGGAGCTAGTGAGTAGGGATACAATTGGGTGAGCTCGTGCCTAGACCGAAGCGTGTTTGGTCTAGAATTGCAATTTAGATTATGCGAGAGTGTAGGTTTATAATGAGTCTATAGACATTCAACCGTTTTCGATTTGGCCAAATATCTATTAGGACTTTGGATCCAATCCGAGACGTGAACCCAAGCTCTTTTTTTATATCCTAAAGATTAGGGCATCGAACCGAAAAGGACCAAAGCATATCAACATTCACTATTTAGGCCATGTCCTCAAAGTATATACGAAATAAGATCGAAATAGTTGCTTCGTTAATAAGGAGATGATTAGTAATACTGTGAAATTACTAATGTACACAACTATTAATTTACCATTGCAAGTGACATGTATTCACACTGACAGTCCCAATAGAGGAGGGAAGATGGGGTGGGGGCATCGACACCTGATCACCGTCGTCTACACACCGATCATGGCTACCTCCGCCTCTGTCCTGGCCTCCGGCCCCCGCCATCGTTGGTGAAACAATAGGGAAGAGGTGGTTGGTTGAGGCACGGCAAGCCAGCAACACCTTGCACCACCCAACATCGTTTGCAATATTTGCCCCCACTTGCACGCTGTCTGATGGCCGGTGCTGCTAGTGCGCAACACAATGACAACGGATGCTACGAGCAGGGTTGGGTATCGTAGGGATCTAACTGCTTACGATGCTCTCACCTCCTCTTCCTTGTTACTAGATAGACAGACGGTGGTGGTTAGGTTGGCAATAGCGGACGTTGTGAGGAAGACGAACGTAAACCCGAGAGAAGATGAATTGGGTACAATTGATCAGAAGGGTACTCTGGCTATATTCCATTTTCTAAGATGAATTGGGTACAATTGAATAAGTATTTATCATCTTTATATTATGTTTTTAATAGGATTTATCTCTTTCTCTCTAATTTTTTTTAAGAACTTGATCGACGGCTAGATCTATCTCGTATCTTTTTGTCCTGGTCAGCTTGTGAACAACTGTAGCATGTTATATAGATTTTATAGAAAGTAATAGATATTTTTTTTGTTGTTTTGAAAGTTATCAGGTCCCAACAAGCATTTTTCTCTAAATATTAGGATGAATGTTGGCTTGATTTTTAAAAGTACACGTGCACACACATAACTCATTGGTCCTAAGGCGTCGATCAAATTGTGACTTGTTAACTTGTAACTGGAATTCACCCTCGTCTCGTTTGGAATCTGAAAACTAAGCTCGCTCGATCGAGCTTGAACCAAACTTAACTCGAACTTCATTAATTTGAACCAAATCTGAGATGGTGCGATCTTGGCTCACTTAGTACACCTAACCCATAAACCATGTTAAACCCATTTAACTTGATTAATACACACTTATATTAAACCTAAGAAAATGCTTTCACCCATCCGGTTTCCCATCCGGATCTATACATCCTGACTTGGCACTTGATTTCAGGCGTACTTTGCCCCCGTCCCAACCAGTGAATCGTACTCAGTCCAGACTAGCACGAAGGGATGGCTATATATACACACACACACACACACACGATCGGAAGATATAATGTCTAAGAGGGCTGTTACGTTGAGTTGTGAGATGCGGTAGGAGAAAATGAGCTGCGGATATTTTGACCCTCCTAAAAGTTTTGGAATTTGATGAAATTTGGTGAGGGTGTTGTCTAGGCTAAGATGATCATCCTCACCAATTTTCATCAAATTTTAAAACTTCTAGAGGGGGTCAAATGGTCGAAACAAAATATGTAGACGGCAGATTTTACTTCGACCATTTGACTCCCCTAGAAGTTTTAGAATTTGATAAAAATTGGTGAGGATGGTCATCTTACCCTAGACAACACCCTCACCAAATTTCTTCAAATTCCAAAACTTCTAGGGTGGTAAAATATCCACAGCTCACTTTCTAAACCGGCAGCTCACAGCTCACTGTAACATTCCTCTAATGTACAAGCATTGTTGTTACAATCTATATACTGCAACGAAAGCCTCGCCTTAGAATTGTGCCATGTATATCAATTAAACTATTACATATAATAGGAACACGACTCTTATACAAAAAAATCATCTCTTGCAGTTCAGTATGTACGCCACTACATATGCAACTCTAATGGTATCATGATCGTTCTCTGCAGGTGGATCATCTCTTGCAGTTCAACATCTTGTAGATACCCTCTCGCCTCAGAACCCGGGTCGTAAGGGGAGGTCCAACAGAGGGTATTTAAGCACACCATCGCTCAGCCCCTAGCCGATGTGGAACTAAACCCAACAACCCCCCCCCCCCCCCACCCCGCACATGAGGCTAGGGCTGAACCACCCACTAGCCCCCCTCTCGTGCGGCAGGCGACAAGGGAGGAGAAACACTCCAGCCCGACTAGATCCGAACTGTGTGGTAACCTGGCTTTGATGCCATTTGTAGATACCCTCTCGCCCCAAAACCGGGTCGTAAGGGGAGGTCCACCAGAGGGTATTTAAGCACACCATCGAGTGGCTTTGCACCTATCCATGCGTTGTAAAAAAATTAATTCCCCTCGTAATATTTTTTTTTATTTTCTGATGGATCGACTAGGTTGTCAGAGGACATATCAACACTAGAGCATGGGTTGAAAGAGCTCCAGAGATCGAAACCGGGAAGGCAACATAACTGCTATTTTTATTAATTTGTGAGTATGACATCAACGGTCAGGATTCGCACGCGCAAACAAGGCAACAATGACACTTGAGGGAAAGTTCACTACAATGTGTCCATACCGGGAGTCGAACATGAACCTCTCCTTCAAGTGAGACACGAAGTACCACTCGCACAAATGATGAGAGACTTCCTGCATTCGAGTCCACAAATGAAGGCGGGTCCGGTGGTGTCACTTTCACCTTCAACTTCCCCGTGAAGCAATGCTATTCAACCAGACAAAAGGTTTTAAAGATCCGATCACAACCGTCCGTTGCATGTCGGTAGACTGAGTGCAGTTCACCAGTCGGGCCTAGGTGCAATGGACTGCTATGATCAGATCTGCAAAAAGACTATAAGGCCTTTCGTCTGGTTGAATTGTATTTTTTTACCATATTTATAGAAAGAGACTTGGTTATATGAAAAAGAGTAATGCTACTAGTACAGTCTCAATCGATAATTTAAAAAACAAACCAGACCCAAGAAGTGGTGGCTAGGCTCAGGGGCCAATGCTTGGAGTGAATTCCGATGCATTGACCCCTGGGCCTCGCCACCACTTCTTTGGTCTGATTTGTTATTTAGATTGTCGAGTGAGATTGTACGAGTAGCATTACTCTATGAAAAATAGATTTAAGCTAATTCCATTGCCTGGAGTGGATGGGCCCATCTTATATTACATAATAAATGCACGTGCTTTACTGGTCAAAATAAATAAATAAATAAATACACGTGCTCGTCAATATTCAGATTGTCGCCATCGGCAAACGACGTACCGGCACTCGGACGACACTTGTTAGAAAGAGAGAGCACTAATTAATCTTAACATCAAATGACCATCAAATAATAAATATCATTAAATAGGTATTAATCAATTTTATAGTAGATTTTTGATAACTCTATTCACATCCGAAAGAGAGGCCTCTTTTTGAATTCTTTCTTTTAAATCTTGATCGACGGCTCGACCGATCTATGCCTCTTTTGTCCTTGCCATGTTATATAGATGCAAAGGTTCAATCCACTGTGTCTCGTAACAAGGCCTGTCACTGACATGCACAGTTAGGGGTGGCAATGGGTCGTGCCGGGTTTGTGTCATGTCTAGTTTCAGGTCGTGTCCAAAACCCCTAGACCTGGACCTGACCCATTTAACATGTCTAGATCCTAAATCCGTACCCGACCCATTTATAAACGGATAGATCCGATAACACCCGTTTATCACACGGGTTTATTCAGTTGATCCGATCCGACCCAATCTGACTTGACCCGACCTAACCCGATAGACCCGCTGATACTATATATTACAGTATTGGATTGCGGGTAGACCCGACCCGACCTGACACGGCCCGTTGAATTTTAATCGGGTCTTCACGGGTCTATCGTGTCCAGACCCTAAACCCGGACCCGACCCGTTTATTAAACGGGTCTATCATGTCGACCCGTTTACGACCCGAACCCGTTTAACCCTGACCCAGACCCGCTAATTTTGTGTCGGGTCCGAAATTGCCAGCCCTATGCACAGTACATTGAGTCCGAGACATGGCCATGACACAGTACGGTGGGAAAGATAATTTCCGTGAAATCCAAAAAAAATATTAAGTAATTTTTAAAAGGGTCGCTCTGAGACTCATGACGTCAATTGTTCGAGTTATGTAATGCCCTTTATGCCGAAAGTCTAACTATAAATTTTATGATATTATTATTACTAATAATGTTTGTGATTGTCGGCACTTGGATGGCCATCTTCGGCGACAATACTTTCCCGACTACCTTTGATCGAATCGAACAAATGAAAAAAAAAAAATAACAACCTAATTTGGAAAGAAAATC